>OX387189.1:40109719-40709719 GCA_947561395.2 Buxus sempervirens | reverse complement strand
CCTAGATTATTAACGAGCTGTTCGACAGAGCTCGAACTTTCCGGCAATTATCCTTGAAATCAGAAACCTTGGTAAATTTACCCGTCATGGAGACTCCTTCCGGTCGAAGTTGGAGCATCTATAGCCGCACTGAAATCACACAGCGTTACGAAATCCTCGAACGTATCGGCTCTGGTGCTTACGCCGACGTTTACAGAGCTCGCCGGCTCTCCGATAGTCTCATCGTTGCTCTCAAAGAGATTCATGATTACCAAAGTGCTTTCAGGGAGATCGAGGCCCTGCAACTCCTCCAAAGTTCTCCTAACATTGTTGCCCTCTACGAGTATTTCTGGAAGGAAGAGGAAGACGCGGTTCTCGTTCTCGAGTTCTTGAGGACTGATCTGGCGTCTGTGATCAGAGAAGCTAAGAGGAATTGGGAGAATGGGATATCCGTTGGCGAGATCAAGCGGTGGATGATCCAAATCCTGCATGGTGTCGATGCCTGCCACAGAAATTCGATTGTTCATCGAGATTTAAAGCCGTCGAATTTGTTAATTTCGTCCGATGGCGTTCTTAAACTGGCAGATTTTGGACAGGTAATGATGCTATAATTCGCAGCTTTGTACGGTAATCAGCCTTAATTAAGTTAATTCATTCTCGATATGAACTGTTTGAAGTTTAGATTTGAATTGGAATAGAAAAAGATCCAGAAACGCCACTGCTTTGATCTGGAATGGCCGAATTAATCTTTGAAGGTGCTCTGAGAGGCTCATAAAACAGAAATATAACAAAATAAGTTCATTGTCATACGCTTTTGGCTTGAATTGCTGAACATCAGGCAAATGGGTAAAGCTTCTTTTGCCCTACATTGGAATCAAGTTTCGTTACTGTCATTTCTTAATATCATAACAATTGGTGATATCTCTAATTCCAGATGCTTCTTACGAGAGATTCTTCATCTCTCTCTAATAGTCCATCCATTCAGTGTGTGAAACTCCTATCAAGAGAGGCCCACACATAGACTAGAACTCTGAACATGGCATCAATTGAAATGAAAATTCGTATGCAGCAATGTAATTGGTTTCCTGTCCATGTAGCTCCTTGTAGAAAATTTTTTCTCTTTTATAAATATGGGAAGTCACCATTGTGAGAACAACTAATGTCTTTCTTATGTATGTTTTGTATCTTTCATCTACAGATGTAAATGTATCATATGCATGTTTCATACATATTTCTTTTAGAGGGGTGACTCTGTCATCTAATCGTTGTTGTGATCCAGTCGAGGATACTTCTGGAGCCTGGATTTGTCACTGAGGATGATAACCCAAACCCACTTGAGCAGAGCACTCCTGGTGGGACATGGGTGACCCAGCAGAGTGCAGCCGTTCCAGAAACGGAAAATTCATGTCTAGAAGATCTGGGAAGTCATGAACAAGATATTATTAGCAGAGGAGAATATTTGAGAGAGCTTGTTGACATGAAGACAAAGGCCTTAGTGGATGAAGCTGATAAGGAGGCTAACTTTCATGATGGTGATACGTCCTGTCTTGCTACATGTACAACGAGTGACAGAGAAGATGATCCTTTCAGGAGTTTTTGTTCCTATGAGGCGGGGGATTGTGGAGAAGACAGATCTGGTGTGCTCACATCCTGTGTTGGAACCCGCTGGTTCAGGGCTCCTGAATTATTGTATGGATCCATTGATTATGGACAGGAGATTGATCTATGGTCACTGGGATGCATTTTTGCAGAGCTTCTCAGTTTACAGCCGCTTTTCCCGGGGACTTCAGATATTGATCAACTTAGTAGGATCATTACTGTGTTGGGCAACTTAACTGAGGAAAACTGGGCAGATTGTTCAAAGCTTCCTGATTATGGAAAAATATCCTTCAATAAGATTGAGAATCCACTTGGTTTGGACGCATGCCTACCCAATTGCTCTTCTGATGAAATTCATCTTGTGAAGAGACTCGTTTGCTACAACCCGGCAAGCCGAGCTACTGCAATGGAACTGCTCCATGACAAGTACTTGAAGGAAGAGCCTCTACCAGTTCCTATAAATGAACTGCGGGTTCCTTTAACAACTGATGGACAAGATGAGAGCTCCCCCGGGGTGTGGCTTGACTACAAAGACACAGGTTCAGACTCAGATTTTGATGAACATGGTGCAATGGATGTTTCATATACCAGTACAGGTTTCTCTGTTCGGTTTTCTTAAGCATGAACATTATACTCTTCATTGCTTAAATTACACAGAATCTCACTTCATATCAACAATGGAAAATCTGTAGAATTTACAGGAGATTCTATCTTTATATTGTTCACAGAAATAGAGATTTTGATAATAATGAGATGAGAAGTATTCTTTTGTCATTCATGAAGGGTTTGCATACCAAACTAGAGAGTGAATACCTAGCTATTGACATTAGAATGGGGCAGGACCTGCTTTGTTTATACATTAAACATGCAATATTTAGCTGAATTCTGGCTGCTTTGGATAGATTGTGATTCCCTGAATATTGGCAGAGTGGAAGATGGTGCTGATTATTTTTCACACAAATTGCTGTCTTTTGTATTCCATTGGGCCATGGTTCTTCCTCATTTAAGAATGTTTCTTTTGCTTATTTTGTAATAACTAGGACTTGATCTTAAAACAGGAAAGCATAGAGAAAAATCAACCCCCAAAAAAAAGAAGTCTGAACTTGTATTCTTCTACAATTACACAACTTGATCTTCTAGGGAAGTGTTGTTCCTATTCAACAGTATTCCTGAGATTTGTTGTCTTTTACTCAGAATCTTATGGGACCTTGGCATCAAATGGACCGCAATGAAAGACCTCAAAAGTTGTAAACAGACAAAGAAATCCCATCAGATAGATGCAAAAATAGAAGATCATAGATTGATAACACCAATTAGTAACATCTGATTTACCAAAAAAAAATTAGTAACATCTGGAGTTACAGGCTTTGGGTTCTCAACAGTTGATATCCTGATCTTTGCTTCAACTCCGGACTCATTCAATAACACAAAAGCATAACAGTTTCTGTATGGGTAAAGTATAATTTACCTGGACTAGTAAAATTATAAGGGCAAAATGATTCGCATAATTACTTTGAACTGTAATTTTCACTTTTTAAAGGAGAGGTAAATGTTACAACCAACCAAATGTAATGTAGGTTAAAAATAAATTCAAAAATATAGGATGGGTACTTATAATTTCATTAAACCTCAATGGAGGTTTGTATAATCTCTCTAACATGATCTCCTGGCAGCAAGATCCACTCAAAAATCTCTAGAATAAAAACAAATTTCTTAACAAAATGAATCGAGACCCTAAAAGGAGTGTTTTGGATTCAATTATAGCTGTAGATGATGCAAGGCAAATGAAAATCATAAGTTCTGTTGTAGGAACTGTTGCAGAAATATGCTTTAGACAATTTTTAAGCTATACGTTCTCATGCCAAACGCTTGGGTGTCTATATCCTTGAATTTTGATGAGGCGTAAAATTCTGAAACAGGGTTTCTGGAACAAACGATTTCAGTTTGTAAGCTCGCTCCTCATTTTTCATCTAACCAGCCACACGCGAGGCAGACTGCTACGCTGAAATATATAACAATGAGGTATTTTAGAGAATTAGTAAATAAAAAGGGATATATTTTTCTGACTTTCCTCTTCTAAACTTACTCAAAGCCAGGGTAAAAAAAGCTTCCATATCATTGAGATGTATACCATATGCATCTATAATCCTACCTCAATCATCCAAAAAGCATTACCTTAACCATACTAAAAGCATAGAATGCAACAAAATCTCTTGGATAACCATGAATTCCTGGGTGTCCCAACACCAAGCACTGAGACTCTACTGCTTACTTAGCGGTCATGACTAAGCAGTGAGGGATGCAAGAATGCGTGCAAGAGCTATTTGAAATTTGAAATTTGGAACTATCATGTGGTCACCAACATGAACCATTTTAAAAAGGAATAGCATCTCAAAGCTCACAACTTTATTTGGAAAGCTCTTAAAATTTACACAAGCCCTTGTCAAGGAGCACCCAAAGAATTGATCTCTTGCCGAAATTCCTGAATGGAGCGAACAGCTGGACGGAAAGTCCAAATAATGGAAATGACCTATGTAAGAATATTATATCTAAATGTCCATTATATCCCTACAGATCAACATATTTCATTGCATGTTAATTAACTAATTCACCATGCGGGAAGGTAATATGAGAAAATACACACAATTCAGGATGCTTGAAAAAGCAATTCTGTCCCCTGAATCAAAATCGTATGGGTGTCAGAATCATGGTAAATAAGAAATTTCAGCTGAAAATTGAATGTTTATTCACATGTATATGGTTTATCATCAGAGTCACATTCTGAATGGTCAATAAAGAAAGAATACCTCTACTCTGCTGGAAGAAGAGCAAACTCAATTTCTTGGAGCGATTTTCCTTTTGTTTCCACCACATTCCTCTTCACAAAAACTACTGCGGTCAAGCTAAAAGATGCAAAAGCTGAGTACAAGACCAGTGGCCCCAGTCGCTCCAGCAATCGCAAGAACAGCAAACCCACGAAGAAATTTACAACCTGAAAACAACAAGTATGGCACTGTAAGTTCATAAATTTAAGCAAAGGAAATGGTTATTAAAAAACAACCCTTTTGGCAACAAGAAAGCACAGATATGGCAGTTAAACCAGTCTCAAAAAATTTAATAATTTCCCCAGAATCACTGATGGCAGCTATAGCTAATTAGTAATACTGTCATCTGCAAACAAAAGGAAAATTATGT
Organism: Buxus sempervirens; assembly: GCA_947561395.2. Lineage (NCBI taxonomy): Eukaryota > Viridiplantae > Streptophyta > Magnoliopsida > Buxales > Buxaceae > Buxus > Buxus sempervirens. The sequence continues at coordinate 40,704,946 of OX387189.1, read as the reverse complement.
GGAAAAATTAAAGGTATTTAATCAAATTTCAGTGAACAGAGTAGCATCACTAATTCCATAAATTGAACAGACCAAAGTGTAAATGAAGCATTTCTATTGTCCTTCAAGCTTCAAGAGAATTTCTGCTTGTCATTTTAAAGGGAACCATGAGAACATCGAAATAACATTCATGATTTCTCTTTTTCATGACCTTTGTCTTAAATTCACCATTGAAAGCATAAATTATCAACCTGAAATAAGTTTATTTGCTCAGGCCAAGCTAAGTGAGCCAAGTCCATATTTGGAAGGTATTCATCAGCTTAGGATACTTCACATGAAAATTTACCTATTAAGTTGAGGTTGCTAAAAAGTAGCATTCCCAAGTTGTGCTCACAAGTATAGGTTTAGATTTCAATTTCACGTTTCCGACATGAAAAGTAAGGACCCATACCAAAATTTCCCACTGGCAACAAAAAGACAAAAAAGGTATTACCCAATGAACTGATAAACAAACTCCCATTGCCTTCGCCCTAATGCGGCTGGGAAAAATTTCTGGGAGGAGTAAACAGGGGACTGGACCAGCTCCAAGTGCAAATGCTAGTACAAAACTGCAAAACAAGTTTGTAATTATTAAGCAGATCATGACATCATCCTTCAAAACATTCTGAAAGCCATTAATTTCTTCTAGGAAATAATTCCAAATCATCACGAAGAAATGGACCTAGATATTTCATATACCATAGGCAGCCAAGTTTTCGTTTCTCTATTTCCCAAGCTGCATCAAATTTTGAAATTTTATGATCTCTTATATTTCTAAATCATTTATGGAACATCTGATGCACTGGAATGAGATGCTAATTAGTCACTTGCTTAGCCGTTTAGATGTTCAATATTTATAGAACTGTAGCTCAAACCTAACTTGAGTCCAAGGTTTTAATCCTTGTCAACATATTCACTCATCTGATTTCTACCATCACATACTGTCAAAAAGATGTCTGTGGATTCAAAGACAACAACTTTAGAGCTTCTACTTAACATGATAATCTAGGGTTACTGTCCAAAAAAAAAAAAAGATAATCTAGGGTTAAACACACAAACTTACCATTCTGCAATGCATGTATAAAAATTTAACCAGGAAAATCTAATTGCTGATCTTAGAAATTAAGTCACTTAAATTCATCAATAAAGATCTCCAAGTTGTGAGAGTACTCACAGCAACATGCCACCAAGAGAGAGATACATAGCACCAGAGCCCGATACATAAAAGCTTGCTGCAATGACTTGAAGGCCCATTGATAATCCCTGAATTAATTAAATGCATAAATAAGGTGAAATATATCAAAATATTACACTCTACAGCAGTAGAAACCTTAATATAACTTTGGTAGCTATTAGATGTGGTTACCTTGTGAGAAAGTCATACAGTCACACACACAGGAACAGGACCAACTCTTTGCCACATCCTAACCACGACAACTCCTACCCAGAAATTATCCCTCTCAGATGATACTAACATTCAGATCTATTAATGTCTTGAGTTTGGGCGGCAGGGCGTTATGTGGGCATGGGGTATGGGTGAGGAGGGGTATAGGGGTGTGGAAGAAAAATAAAAGAGGCTGATCAGAAAACTATGACCACATACACAACATATGTCCGTCGAATAATTATTATAGTCCAATCAGGTTATTTTATGCCCTAGAAGAATTCCAGGTTTAGAGATCAAACGTCATAACCCACATCGATGCGTCAGTATGTGGATAAAGCCCTGAAAGATGGCAAATATGATTCCCAAATAAAAAAAATGGTATTATACAAAAATTTACCATGCCCATGAAGCTCCAAAGAAGAAGTGCTTTTCTCCCTAGTTTGTCCATCAAAACCATTGCAACAATTGATCCTATATACGTATAAAACCATGAAATCAGAAAAAAGAAAAGAAAAAGAAAGTAAAAATAATTGAATTACCAACATATGCAAGTAAGCTACTTGATGAACGAAATCTTATGTACCTGATAAATTTGCAATTCCAACAAAGATATTTGCCAGGTCTGAAGGTACACCAGCACTTTTAAAGACAGTTGAAGAGAAATAAAACACAGCATTTATTCCAGAGAGCTGTTGGAAGACAAATAGTATTGACCCAATAAAAACAACTGCAAGAAGACTGAGTTAATACAAAGCATTCAAAGGAAACAATTCACATGAACAGATAAATGTCCCTCAAATTATACAATACCTCTAAAATGGCGACCATAGAGCAACTCTGAGAACTTAACATGGTCTGTGTCATCCACTCTGTCCAACTTTGACAATTCAGACATTGCATATTTAACATGCAATCCTCCTAATAGCTTTTCAAACTCTAATTCAGCTTCAGCACTTCTTCCTCGCTGTACCACATCAATAAGCAATATTAAAATGTCACCTCCTTCATAATGCATAAAAATAAGGCAGCTGAAATTTAAATATGGATTCTGGTTAGAAAAAATTGAAGAAGCTAAACGAAAAGAGATTTCTTTTTTATTTATTTATTTTTCTTTAGGAAATAAGAACGCTGTTTCTGATAAAAAAGAGACCAAAAGTTAATAACAATTGCAGCAATCTAATGGATTTAACTCAATCTATAAGATTATTTGTTCTCACACAAAATCAAACAATAAGATACGTCTTCTCAAGAGAAAAGACAAAAACTACCAGACTCAACTGGTACTAATATAGAGAAATTTCTCATTTGTATTTTGGCATTTTCATTACAATTTAGATTTAATAACACAGAAAAATAAGGTACAATCACAGTCACAACAAGGATAGAACAATAAAATGAGAACTTCTGTCGAAGTAGGTTAATGATTTTATGGGCCAACAGTGGGGAGAAACTGGCAAGAATTTCGAAGAATCTCCCAACTAGTTGGGCACCTTCATTAAAGTAAATATAAGGACAAACAAAATGGATCCAAGAAATCCTCATATAAGGACCACATTCCAGAGGAGAGGATCCATTTAAGACCAACAAAATATCAGAACTTAAGGAAAATGATGTGAGGAACTACAGATTGACAATTGCAAGATCATTGACCAAACATATTAAATACTCATTGAATAAAAGGGGAAGACAGATTGACAAAGATTAAGGCATTATTTTTTTTTTCTTCAGTATAATTTTTTACAGCGGCTGTTACAAAGCCAAATAATGGCTAAAAATGTCACCACTACAGTAACTATCAATCTTTTTTAATGTAAATTGATAAATATAAGAGGATTGTTTTCCTCCATTTCAATTACAGTTGTCATTATTCTGTTATACTGGATCATTAATAACATTTGATATATTCTCCATTCATTCAATTTATCCAACTAAAGTATTTGATGTTTTACAATCAAACATTCAAGGAAAGTGAGACTTTCTCTTATTCTGCTGTTATTCTGTCATAAGAATTAAAAATTACAGGGACCCCACACCGGTCTGTTTTGACTGTTTTTTCACACTACATGTATAGTCCGTCATTTCCTTTTTATCAATGAGTAGTCAGCGTGTTTTTCAGAGTCAATGAAAGATTGTTAGTTTATCAATATCCTGTTGACATGGCCATAACATAATCATGATAAGGAAATTTTGATAGCTGAGAGCAATAGGAGGCATGTTATGAATATTTGACAATTATAATTTAGTATTTAAAAGAACACAGGTGCTTGAATGTGTGTGTGCACACTCTTGTATGTATGAGGGAGAGAGAGAGGTTGGGAATTATCCCACAGATGGAAAAGGAAAATGTCTGTTCCAAACCTAATAACTTGATCATTGCAAGTTGCGCAGGAATATACTAATGAAGGCAACTGACCTTATAAAGCCAATGAGGACTTTCTGCACAGAACTGCATGGCAAGAACAAGTATTGCAGCGGGAATGGCAGATACCCAGAAGCACACCCGCCACCTAAAACATGTCAATTTCGGAAATTATAATTGGAAGGCTAAATAAATATTGGCAATAAATTGAGATCGGAAACAAAATAACTTGCTGGAAATCTAAATGCTAGAAAATTGCAACTCCTGCTTGGTGTTTCTTACCAACCCACAATATCCTTGGAAGGAATTCCAAAAAACAGAGCCCCCATGAGTCCTAGGCATGTTGCAATCTGAACCAAGCCTCCATAAGTACCTCGTACAAATGCTGGTGAAACCTACTTATGCACATGGCCCAAAACCATATCAGGAAAAAATACGTACAACATTGACTAATAAATATACTGCACCAATCGTAGAGGCAACAAAATCATCTCTTCTACCTCTGTGACATAAAGTGCTGCAACAGAAGGACCCAAACCCATCCCTGTTCCAACTAATAACCTCCCAAAAAGCATCCCCTCCAGAGAGTGTGTTGTTGCACTGCAAATGCAGATTATAAGATCTTTCTGCTTAAGCTTCTATCAATAGAAAAATATATGTAAAAATGAAGAGTCATCAACAATGATTAGTATTTGCGTCTACTGCCAAAATTCAACAGCTAACAAGATAAAAGTTAAAAGATATCTACTTCAAACAAATTGGTACAAGAGAAAACAAAAGGGAAAAAAAGAAAAAGAGTTTTCGTTAACAGGGATGAAGATAGTTGCACCACCATTACAGACTAAAGGATCATAACCCAATGTAGGCCCACGAAAACATGGCCTAGGAAAGGCAGACTGGCTGCAGACCAAACCTTTATGACATTTTTTGTGCACAGTTGCTGCAGTCAAACTTGAACCTCTATTTTCATGCTGGTAGCCTGAGGCTTTTGCTATCTAAACTAAGTAATGGTCTTTACTCCTATTACTAATAATAACAATAGTTATCAACAATAATGAAATGATAATTATTATTGTTATTGTTCTTATTATTATCAATTTTAATTAAAATGGTAATAATAACAACAATAACAACCTTAAGAATAGATACAAGGAGAAAAGACCATGGCAAAAGCCCTTGTTCTTAATGATGTCAAAGAATGGATTCTAGTCTCCAAAGACTTGCTGAAGCTATTTCTGATTACCCCAAAATAATAATTGAAGTTAAAAACAAGAAACAAAAAACACATAAGATTTTAATATAGGGAAAAATGCATTTTTATATTACCAGATATAATTCAAAAGAGTTCTTTTAAGTAGAAAGAGATAATTTAAAGAACCTAAGGCAAAATTGATTAAGTTCAGTAAGGAACATAAAAGACCTACGTGCTTCGCAGTCCTCAAAGATTACCTCATTGAAGCTCCAACAATCATAGGCAAAGCACACAATTGGAAAGCTCTGCGGCGCCCAATCCCGTCTGCTATCGAACCGCTGAATATTGATCCAACAAAGGCACCACCCAAACATGTACTCACCACAAGACCTTCATTTCACATAAAATAATAAACCCATTAAATGAAAATACAAACGAAAATAAATAACATAGGGGAAAAATAGCTGAAAGATCCGTCACATAAATTACCTTCAGCCAATGTGTTCCCACTAAAACCAAGATCTAGAGAAATGCTTTCAAGTGTTTCATTAACTACTCTGTATGAAACAAAAGTAAACAGCACAAGTCATGTATTCTAGATTTCTTGCTTATAAACCAAAATAATGAACACAAAAAGCAACACAATATTTGAAAACACAGTTTGAAGGATGTTGTGCAAACCCAAGGTGGTAGCCATATAAGAATGCAGAAATGGTTGCTACAAGTATGTGCGGAAAAGAAAGCCTCCAGGAAGGGTTGGTAGTTTCTTGCCCACCATTCTGCAACTGAGCTAAAAACCAAGCAATAGTTCAGACAAATATTATTTTAAACTTTGTTATAGAAGAGAATATTGCCTAAATATTTATTTGCAACATTATATCAAACCACAATTTTCAGAAGAGCCTAGATAAACCTTAGATTTATGCAATACTTATAGTACTTCAAGCAAGAGTAGTATGGTAACATTTTCCATCTCACTGGTTTTTTCTTTAAGCTTGACCATTATATTTGATAAACAGCTAGTAGCTTATTAAAAAAAACAAAATAAGAGCAAAAAAATCATCAATTGATGCATGCATATAATAACAATGAGAAATGACTTTATCAGTTTAGCAGAATTTCAGGATGGAGTTCCTTATTGAGCCTATGCCAAAATCATAGATAACATATGGATTATGAAGATTAGTAATCAACGAGAAGTACCTGAATCTTCATCTAAGTCAGAGACATTCATATAGAAGTCTCTCGACGACATACGCTTGTACGTTGAGTATGCTTCACGTTGACGACCCCACATGGCAAATTATAAACAGATCTCCCCCAAAATATCTCAACTCAAAGAATTTTAATCCAACTGCCACATCACATCATCTTTGAATCATTCTGAGAGCATATCAACCCAATTTGATGCCAGTAATCTTCTTTTTACGGAGTGTATCCAAAATCTGTCCACTGTCATTTATGCAGTTAGATCTCATTATCCAAAAAAAAATGGAGAAAATTCATTTATAAGCACCAAAAAACTATGACCAAGAATCAAAGACAGCCACGCTAGAAATTTCAACTGTTTCATACACATCAGATAAAATATAACTCCAAGTCAGTGGCAGCTATTAGCATTCAGATTTCTGACCATACGAATATATGAATATGTAAACCTAAAATTTCAGAACAGTAATAGAATTTCTATTTCACAATTTCTGTTTTATGCGACACTCAACAGAATTAACATCAACAACAGAGCTTTCAATGAATTTATGTACGAAGCGAGAGAGAGAGAGAGAGATTGATTGACATCTTGAATCAAGAAACCTTTATCGATCAGCTTTGAGTACAAAAAACAAGCCACAGGATCAATTTAAGAAAATGCAATTTAGAACAGAGATTTATAAACGAAAACGGAATCACTTCATGGAGTTCCTTTCGATTTATGATTGAAATGCACGGGAACGAAGTCTTAGAACCGCAGATTTTAGGCGTAAAGGACGGATCAAGCCTCAATAAGTCCGTACTGGGTGAAAAATGAAGCAAATGTATTGAAAGGGAGGAATCTGGTTAGCTAGCTTTTCTTCTTGAGAAGCTCAAATGAAGAGGACAGGATCCGAAATTCGTCACAGCGTGAGTAGAAGTGATTGGGTCAGTGGTAACTTACGCTTAGGGATCCAACTGTTTTCGACAGAAACGACCGAAGAAGAGGAAATCCACGGCTAAGCGGAAATTGCGAATCTTTCTACTCAGAGGAAGAGCGGATCGGTGGCAATGTGCGCTCCGCTTTGATTTTCTCGTGTAATTGGAGAGGTTTCGCGGGAAAAGCAACGCAACTCTTGAGTTCCCCCGGACCTCGGAGAGCAACGAAAAGCGCAGATCACAGCTGACACTTTAATGATATTTTTTTCACATTTCAGGAGCTCAGACAGATTTTATAGGGAATCCCCGTTTCAGGTATCACGGAATGTGCTAATCACGTGGTGATGGATCCTCTCCGAGCACACAAAGGAACAGTGTTCTTATTCTTTTGACGCCTGTCCCGATCCAAAAATCAACGAGCTTTACTACGGTGGGGAAAAATAGCGATTTATAAAAAAGAAAAAATGGGGCATATTGTTTTTACTTGAATTGCCTCCACGTAGACGATTAAAAAACAGGGGAAATTGGTTTTAGTGCAACTTTTTCAACATAATTCATATTTAGTTGGTTAATTCTTGAAAATTGAGAATTAGTAATAATTTTTGTAAAATAATTAAGAATCAATGTTATTTTAATATTGATAAAGATTTTCTTCTGACAATGCCTTCAGGAGATTTTGAAAACCTTTTCATTCATTTAGGTACGAATGAAGATTGCAAGTCTTTTGAGGGTATTTTTGGAAGAAAATCTTCTCTCATAATAAAATGACATTGATTTCAAATTATTTTAAAAAATTATCACTAATTCTCAATTTTCAAAAATTAATCAACTGAATCTAAATTATGTTAAAAAGTATCACTAAAAACCAATTTTCCCAAATATTTAAACGATTTAGCTAAATTACCTATATTTTTGGTACGATGTGGAAAAGCCTTTTCAATACCTCAGCAGAATCCAAAACTAAAATAATGAAAAGATGGGTCCTCTGGCCGGTGCAATGTTAGATCAGTGCGCAATCAAAGGCAGATCCGTGGCCCCAATTGCACTTGAATTTGATAGATGCTGATGTTTAACCGGTAATTGGGGTATATTTACACTATATTTAAAGCAAGAAGGCCCTTTGGAAAATGTGCCAAGCTTTATGCAGTAATTTGATAGATGTTGATCTTAAGGTTTCATTAATATAAGGTTTTAACAACCATCTCTTGTTCAAAACCGAAGCAAAACAATGCTATCTCTCTCTCTACGTGCAGTACTGTACATACACCCCTACTAATATATATATATATATACACCCATGACAAAGAAGGATGATATCGTCTGCCACATAAGCCTACAGCAAACAGTGTTGCGGCCGTGAGATGCTTATACGTGAAGTATCTCACGACTCTTATTTTTCCAATGTGAACTTAGTCTTTTTACATTGAGAAATGTGAAAAACAAAAGCTATGAGATACTCCACGTGGAAGCATATATTAAAGCATATCCTGCAGTAATATATGCTGCAAACGATTTCAACCCTGACAAAGAAAAAGGAAAACGGATCCTCTACGGTTGTGGTCCTCGTTAGCTGATTTGGACCAATTAAAACTTTCCAGGCTTGTAAATGACGTAGGATTTAAAGCGGATGTGGCATGTTTTAATTGGTTCCAAGGTTTCTGACATTAAATGATCCAGATCTAGAAAAAGATCAGGGTACACCATATAATTTGGTTGCAAAATTAGGGCCTAGAATTTAAAGCAACGGCAGTAAAGGAATGGGAGAAATCCTCTCCAATCTTGACCTGCAGTTGGGACCACCCCCACCGCCAGTAACGATTGCACTTCTTACCGTTTCAGTCAGATCTGAGTAATCAGATGCTTGCACAGACGCGTGCGTCTACCCCGTAACTTGGATTGTGGCCAAACTGATGACCTCAAGACGAACATCCACAACCGTCAAACTTGGGTTACCAAATTTACCCCCGAAAACCAATTTAATATCAAGAAAAAAAAATACCCCGAGGAGATCTCTTTTCGAGAAGTTTTACAACAACAATAATACCCTTAGGCTGCATCTATTGGCAACTTGTTTTATACAACCGCAACCCCTCAATCAGTCACACCCTCCGAAATACAAATCCAGACGGAGACAGACGGGCACGTAAAATGTAGTAGACAAGGAAAGCACTTGAGATCTATCAATCATGTATAATCGCAAGTTCTTGAAGGCCATGACTAAAGCACTATCTTGATGATCAGGCTCCGGCCATTGATGGACTCAATGTTTGGATCTGTAAGTGAAAACGGGAAGAGAATAATAAGAGTAAATAACGTTAAAGGAAAGGAACGCCAGATCATATACAAACAAGTAAAACAAACGAAGGCACCGGAGATTGAAAACTACCTGATTCACTAGTAAGTTCACTTGCTCTCTGTACATTTCTTTCAAGTCTATTATATCCGCTCGGAGTTCTTCCAGCTGCATCAAAATGTCCAGTAGCAAAGATCAGTACAAGAGAATTGCATTTTTCAAAATATATAAGCCAAATAAAAATTCCTCGACCACATAGGAATTCAGAGTTTCATAGCATCCTCAAAGGAAGTGCTTTAAATGAGTGCCCAGTGCCCTCGAACTCAAAACAGAGCCACTTCACTGCACACAACTTGGCACACTAGCAAACACCAAAGACAGAATTTGCTTTACAAAGCAATTTCACAACACTAATGCCCAAGGTTGATGATCTATTCATCACATGCAAATATAAGGATGAACAACAAGAGTTGATACAGAGGCGAAGGTGGAAATGTTGAAGAGAAAAAGAGTTAGCTTACAATGTTGAGAAAAATGGATTACGTTTGCATGATATTTTTTTCAACCAGTTCTCAAGTAATTCCTTGACTTGTATATTTCTAGATCTGATATACCAGAGTTTTCCACCTAAAATCTGTCCCAATGCTAAAGTTTGGTGAATGAAATGCTTAATAATTAGAGCATATTTTTCGGAAAATATATAATGCAGGATGAAATGTGAATTACAGCAATAAAGAGGGCACTCCATTTCTGACTGTTTTTAAGGAGTGCCCTAAATCCAAGAGTTTCTTCAACTTCTACCTCCCTCCTCTCACTTTATAGAATGGAAAAAAAATCCATTTTGCCCAAGCAACTTGGGAGGGAAAGGAGAAACATGAATAAATTACCTCTTCATCACGTTCACCCATTAGCTCCAGTGCTGAAGAATGCCTTCGCCTTAGTGCTTCCAGCTCTGCGCGAATTCCAGGCAATAAAGATGCTTCTGCACGTAACTTTTCACACTGCAATCGACAGCATCTGCAAGTTGAATGTATTGCAGAAAATAGGAAATGGAACAAAATAAGGTAAATTCAGACCTGTTCCGTCATTTTAACTAATTCCTCCGCAAGAGAGTCACGGATAGATTCCAAGGACTCCTGAAGGGAATAAAAATCAAAGTATTACAAATAAATTCCATGTTGAGACGAGAATGTTCAACTTCAGTAACATGAATGATGAAAACTCAAAACTTCTGCACAGAAAGAATGACAAGCCACATAGATGCCTCCAAATTAGTCATTCTTCAACAAGAAATAAAAGAGTAGAATGAACAACTCATACCAAACGCGACATATATGATGCAAGTTCACCCTCCTTTTGACGCAGTGTAGCTTCAAAAGCACTCGGAGTCATGCTCTTAAATAGGTAAGGATTCATGGTTGTTTCACCAGGATGCCTCCTCTCAGACATACTATCAGATGAGTCCAAAGATGCTTGCAGGAAAAAACTCTCCTCCATGCTGCTCAGGCTTCCAGCACTCGAGAGTTTCCGATTTAAGATGTTTCCTGTGGAAAAAGATTAAGTATATAACCAGATAAGTACATGGAAAAGATTTCAAAAGAAAGAAGAAGATATAAATCAATCCATGGCTAACCATTTTCAAGATAAGGGTTTCGCTTTGCTGTTGGAGCTTGACTTGATACTGGAGAAGATTCAAAATGAGCAGCCCTTTCCAAATCTAACCTAGCAGCTTTTTCCCGTTCTAGTTCCTGTAAAATGCGATGATCAAATTAGGAGTCTTTTATTTAGTATTGGATATAATTAGCATTTGTTAACAGGAAATCCTATGTAAACCTACAAATCGAAGCCACAGAACAATGATCACAATAATTTCTTAACAAAATACAATGATCTCATTCATAGAAATAAACACATGCTTACTAGCAGGCTCTTAATCTCTATAACATATATATTTTATTTCTATTGTTTCTTTGCCACCCAACATTCTGTACCATAGAACATAGCTGGTCTAATTGCTTTATAGAACTTATCCTTTGACTTAAGTGGAACATGCTTACCACACAGAACCTTAGAAGCACCCCTCCACTTAAGCCACCCAGTTTTTTATCTTTTTGCTATATCTTTTTATGTGCTGCCAGTCCGAAGCCAGGATAAAGGAGGAGGGTTGCATCAGGTTAGCAGCCAGTGTTAAAACTTTTGCTAAATCTTTTTGTCTGTGACTTTCCTTTTTCTTTATGAGTTTTGGGATTATCACTCTTCGTGTTCTGAACCAATATAATGAAGGAGGTGGTCCTAACCTAAACCTTGGAAATCTTAATGCTATAATGCCTTTCACATCCTCCTAGCCATCTAAAAGTGTCATTTGAATTGTTTGTTAACATTGACAAAATCAAGGAGAATTTCTGAAATGACTATTAAAGAACAATTGACGCAAGCCCCATCTTTCTCAAGTCAGCGACTGAAATTATCTTGCGGTAATCAATCTGGTGTGCAGAAATCTGCTATTATTGTGCCTGTCACTAGATAAAATCTTTGCTCTTGTTGGTGCAATTTTGCTTTCTTTGGTGCTGGTTCTTTTTTCAATTGTATAAAGAACGTGTGTCTACTTCTGTGTGCACACATCAGTTTGCATGCGTCTTGTGTGTGGCTAATATCCTATTATCTAGATACTTTTGTCTGCAAAACCAAAAATTTGTGATGCACATCAAATGATAATCTTTCTCATGTTGAAAGGAAAATCCAGTACTCCTGAAGGTGGTTTATTACCAGGCTGCAACACAGTTTAAGAGAGTACATGTTCTCAAGAATATAAGCAACATAGATGATAAGAATACAGTGCATGTTATAATTTAACTGATGTCCCAGCACTACCTGCTGTAAGAGTTCCCTGTGTGCAAGTGCATCTTGCAACTCTTGCCTGTGCTTCTTCCGGATCTCCCTGATTTCTTCTTCAAGTTGGCTGGCACGACCTTCAAGAGTATCAGCTTCCTCCTTTGCAGCAAGGTATTCCTGCCTGTTTTCAGCTGCTCTCTGCCTCTCCTTTTCTAGGGACCGACTTAGTTGTGCTTGTTCTGCTCTAAGACATGATACCTGAAATGTCTCACTGGTGAGAGCTAATATCCACCATACAGCTTTCATTGTAACCACCAAAATATCGCCAAGGAAAAAGAGAGCACCTGAGCTTCGAGGACATTTATTCGAGATAAGGTTTGAGATAGACGTTCATTCATTGAGCGTTCACTTTCCTGAGCAGCTGCAGCTTTAGTCTCTGCCTCCTGTAAGTCAAAAGATAAATTGATTGAGCATAATAAGGCATCTGGAGAAGATCAAATTTTCCGAATACAGAAATAGAAAGAACCTGGAGACGGGAATTTAGGGATCTCTCTACAGCGGCCCAGGCTTCTGCCCTTCTGGCTGTTGTCTCCTGAAATTATGCACCATAGAAGCAAAAATCAAAGCCCAATCACCTGACGCAGTAATGACAGCAATAGTGATAATAATAACAACAATGATAATGAAGACACAATGATTATGATAGCATAGCATATGACATGTAGAACTTTCTTTATGGACACCCATACAATCCATTTGAAATGAATATATTGATCTGCACCCAAATTATTACCTGCATTGCTTCAATCTGCCTTAAAAGTGGCCTAGTAGATTCAGGAACTTGGGAAATCAACTCTTCACACCGGCGTTCACTTGCCTGGAATGCACAAATATATCACAGAACTTCAGAAACCACTGGTGAGTGCTGAAGAAAAAGAATAAAAGAATAAGAAAATAGTTCCAATCGATGTATTTTCGTAGTAAGCTCAACACACTTGATAACGCTTCTGAAGATCCTCTATATCTCTCCGAAGCATGTCTTCTCTAAAAGCAGCCTACAACATAGACAAAATAAGTTGATCACTATGTCTGTTCAGGCAACCATAACCAAAGCCATGACTTCATGACTAAAAGAAGTACCTGTTGCTCCTTTCTACTCAAAGTTTGCCTTAATTCTTCAAGTGCTTGAACCAGTGTAGCTTCACGCTCCTCAGCTTCTCTCAGACGACTCTCAAGTTCAATTCTAGCTTCATTGTTGACCCTTGCCTCTGCTAAGGCCTCAGCTTCCTTGGCTGCATTTAAAGCATTTGTGTAGTATTCTTTTTGTGCTGCAAGTTCTGCTTGATGATTTTCTATTGTTTCTTGCAGTAACTTCTCAGTTGCTGCTTTGTCTCTCTTAATACTCTCTACTTTATTCTCTTCTACCTAGAAAATAGAATAAATGCATATGCAAACTGCATCAAATAACTAAGTGATCCATGCTAGAGAACTGTGGCCAATAAATTGAGTACCTTAATAAAAGCAGAATCTTAAATTCAAATTTTAGGGTTTAGTAAATCTATAATATGGACAACCATACAGCACATGGAAGAAGAGAGGATGGAAAATGGAGACATTGAAGACGAAATCATTAGATATCAGATTCAGCCATCCAGTATTCAAGGAAATAGATTCATAAGCTTTTGTTTAGATATCACATATTGCCATCAATGCCTAACAAATGAATATGACCAATTATGATACAACTATCATCCAGTTACCAAGAGCAGCTTCCTTGTGACAGGCTTTAGTATCCACTGAAGTAAACTCAAGCCTTAGAACACATATGTAGAATCTAAAATCTTTATCAATACACTAATGCCTTGTAGTATTCCAAAGTCGTAGTCTTCAAAAGGTGCACAATTGCACACTGAAGGTTCTAAAGGGGAAAGTTGGAGTCCAGAAATGGCTTGGATGAAGAAGATTATGAAGGATTCGGATACACAATCTGAAGACAGATATAGACTTTGAAAGACTAGATGACCAAAAATTATCAGTGTTGCTTACATCAAATAGTGGAGATGAGGCATTCTCGTTGCTGTTGCTATTATTAAAAGTTAACATCGAACTGTTCAATTTCACCAACTCCACGGTATAGATTGTCTTCCCTATACAGTATGTGGCAGAAATAAGAATGGTATAGATTGTCTTCCCTATACGGTATACTCACTCATATTCATATTGGATCCCAATTACAATATTCAGTATATTAATGAGTAAGATTGAAAATTTTAAGTTCTTTCTCTACTGGAAATTGAATATCATTCCTGAATTCTGATGGTAGGTAACTTCAAGTAGTAACTTCCTATCAGCCTATTGTTCAAAAAAAAAAATGAAAGCCAGATCTTTCTCTACTGGAAATTAAATATTATTGAGGCAATTGATTTATCTCTTTCTCACCTATCCAAGAATATGATGCGAGTGAGTCAATATCTAACAACAACTTCTAACGTGGAGGCAGCCTGCAAGATTCTCAGGTGCTTGAAAACTTCTCCGGGAAAGATACAAATTTTACTTGCCATAATCACATAAAAATAAATCAATACTCTCATGCGAATTGGGCAAGGTCCACACACAGATACACCTCAGGTTATTACATTTCTGTTGGAGAAAACCTTGTAAATTGGAGAAGAAATAATCTATATTTGTAATATCTATTGTGGAAGGAAAATTCAGGGCCGTGACACTTTGTGTAAGCTCCCATCATTGCAAATTCTTATGCAAGAAAGGATTGTCCGACTCAAGGGTCAATTGATCTGCGTCGTCATGATAAGGCTGCAATTAGCATCCTCACAATCCTATAGAGCATGATAAAACAAAATATACAGAGGGGAATTAACACTTTATCAAATATAAGGTAAACTCTGGAAATCTTTAGTCATAAGTGAAAAATATGAGAAACTTCTTGTTTGAACTTTGACCAAGTTGGCCAGGCATGTGTAATTTATATGGACCAGCTTGAGGTGGTGTGTTAAGTATAGTTATATGTAATATTGTAATTTATATCAGTTTAGACATAATGCTCCTTTGTATTACTTTTAGGATATCATAGTAATCTTACGCTATATCTATACTATATATTAAAGTAAACTGCTTCGGGCTGACGTGGCAGTCTCAGGCAGCGTTGGGTGTCCGAACCTCTAATGATTCCTCTCCCTCTTTTTCCATCTCACGAACCAAGTGTGGGGTACGTGGCACGTCAAGTATATTTTGGGTTTTTTAATTAGAAATTTTAGGGATTTTTTCAATATCACACCAGTTTTTTCTCCACCTTTTAAGTTTTAAAATCAAACTTTTTAGGAATTTTATCCTAAAGTGGAAAGTTGAATCATCAGAGATAACCTGCACATTTTAGAAAGTGGAGATAACGCTGCACATTTTGCTCTTTCCAATGACATCATCGGAGGATTTTTATATTAAATAAAAATTAATAGGTTAAGATAACTTCATTATACCAATTAATTAAGATATAAATTAAGATACTAATTAAATTTTAAATATAACATTCATTATATTATCAGTAAATGAAGTTTTATTATTTTTAAATGTTAGAATGAATTTGTTATATTATAATTATAACTATAATATTATGATATAATCAGTTTATAGTTATAATATTATAATTAAATTTCTAATATAAAATTAATTATCTTTTGCCTATTAATTTATAATTATGTTAGTAACTAATTTTTCCACTATTTATTAAGAATTGTGGTACGCAGCATATTGAATTCAATATGATGCACGGGCTGCCCGCTAGTATATTAATAGAACACAAGGTGAGAGAAAATGAATAGCACTCTCCTCGCTCTTCCCTATTCTTTTTCTCTTCTTCTACATCTCATATTTTTCTTTTTTCTTTTTCTTACAAACAATAGCTGATCAAACATCTAAAGTGCCAGCAGTGGGGGGTAGGAGAGAAGCAGGCAGGTACCTTTCATAATAAAACATGGGGTGACTGGCAAAATTATTGATTTAAAGCAAAAAACTTCCTATGGTTTGGTAGGATAAAAAATATGGCCTTAGATGAATATTGGGAAATATAATGAAAAATTCTATAGAATATACTGAAATGGGAAAACAAATGAACAATATGCTGCCAAAAAATTTTCACCAGTAGAAGAGAGCTTCCACAAGCTCTTTGGGCCGTTAGTTACCTGAAGCTTGGTGATTAACCCTTTCTTCTCTTCTTCAAATTCTCTAATCTAGCTTTCACAGTACGAAACAAGAAAAAACCACAAAAAAAAGGGGCAAAAAAAGGCAAAATAGATTTGTCAAAATTTAAAAAATTTTATTTAAGGAAAATGAATGTTTGTGAACAATGAGAAAATCAGAGAATGATTGCATACCTGTGCCCTAAGTTTCCTGATCTGAGATTCCTGAGCAGCCTGCTTTTTTGAAAGCTCTTCGCCTGCCAATAAAAATAATGACAAAGATCAAGTAGAAAATGGAAGACTTCATAAACTTATTCTGAATTTTATTAAATTATATGAAACTATTTAAACTTAGCTTCGCGCAACTGATTGACCATTCCAAAAGAACTGACATTTTCAGGTAAATCGTGAGATAGCCTTCACATGTTCAATTTTATTTTATAAAGTTTTAGTCTGTTAAATTCCACTAGGACACCATCTCAAGATTAAGGACTATCATTCATCAAGTTAAAAAAGCAAAAGGCGTACACAAATTGAAGCGGACAAGCAAATCATCTTAAGGATTACTGACAAATTTGAAAACACTGTTGATGTGTTACATCATACTGCTAATGAAAAGAGAGAAATTTTTAAGCTTTTTAAATCTTTAATATTTTACTTTCATTTTGCTATCCTCAAAAGGACAAAAAAAAAAAAAAAAGAGCAGTTAGAGGCAAGGTTTAAAAACTCGGTATCGGGTTTGGTATCGGTCTAGCCCGATACCGAGTTGTATCAGCCGATACGTCCGATAACAAACCCGATACTGACCGATACTGATTGGTATCACCTTATGGCGATACCAATACGTATCAGCCGATACTTAAAACCTTGGTTAGAGGATTTGCTGTAATTAAGAACTACTGTTTAATTAATATAATTGCACTTAGAGGATTTACTGTAATTTTAGAGACTGAAATTTTACTTTTTATTCAAAACAACAAAAAACACTAATCTTCTCCATGAATCAAACATCCTTAAAACATTCAAATAAAGACCATATTTCAAAAACTAACTCCTTTTTATTAAAGGGGTGTTCAAATATTTACATTTAGATGAGGGCCCACTTCATATGAAAGTCAAAGTTGGACATGGTAGAACTCAATTAGACTCTAGATATTCCCGCTTTCTGAATCTCTCTGTTACTTAAAGTCTCATCTCATGCACCCAACTTCTGTGAGCAAAACCACCACCCTCTCTCTTCAAGATCCTTCCAAAATATTTAGAGGGTTTTAGCTTCCCAAAGCAATATCGAGGGAAACATAAGTTTTCTAAGGATGCTTATGTCCTCTTAAGTACCTATTAACAAAGTGCAGCACATACATATTCTACTTGAAATTAACCCTCATTACAGAAGATTGAGATTCAAATCACCTTCTGAAACTGATAAATCTGTGTTTACAATATCTATGTACACACGTGCACAAACCAAATGCACACAGAAGAAAAAATCTAAGTTCCCATTCAGAAGGCATCATTAAGAACCAAGTTTGATTATGTGGCTTACGGTTTTAAGGATCAGAACCCAGTATTTAATGGATCCAACTGAAACCAGGCTAGATAAAACCTTTTCCCACTGGATTTCCTTTTTCTTTCTTCTTTTTTTAAAATTATAGTGGAAAATTAAAATAGACAAGATTGCAAAATCAGATGATTAAAACTATTCAGTCATGAAGATTTTGGCATCAAGGTTCTCCTAAATGGGGCCCTTAATTGCTTCATTTCAATCCACGGAACACCTACCATGTGGCTAGTTACATTAAATGAGTCCTTAAGCACCATACCATATCAGATATGCTCCTGAAGAAGAACAAAACTATCTCACTTTCTTTTTCTTGGCAGGAAGGACTGAGGAGTATCATATGAGTCATAAAACAGCACTCACAGAATGAGATCATATAGAACAATGCATCAGATGTAAATGTAAAAATCTTCCCAAGCTTTACCTTCAGCCATAACTTGATTAATAATCTCGTCTTTTTCTTTCAAAAGAGCAGCAGCATCACTTTTTTTACTTTGCTCTCTCCTTAAAGTATCCCTTTCCTTGGTAAGAGCATAAACCTGAAACCAAAAGTTACAATGATTTTAATTGCAAAAAGACTAGCGAAAAGAGAAAGGAGGAATGTAAGTAAATTAAAACAATAATAAATTTCCTTAGAATCTGTTAAAGACATGTAAAAAATAAACCTTTCAAATATTCATAGGCATATAAGAAAAATGAAATTAGACACCGATGGACATACCAAGCCGGACAAAATCACAAGCTAGCATGCATGAATTTCTACAGTTGACAAATAGAGGCATTTCTAAAATTTGTTCCTAAGGAACATAAATGAGGACAAATATTATCAGCTATCAGACCATATGGTATTATTAAGCAATAAGAAAAGAACTATAAAAAAACAAGAAATAGAAATGTCTCATTTCACAAACATATTACTAAGGTCGGGCCTATATTAGAAATGTCTCTTTTTGATGATTATCTATTATAAATGTCTCTTTGGCATAGTATATGTTGCCAAAACAAGGTCTGGCATCTATTAGATATTTTAAACATTGACACCGGTGGCATGGTAACCCTGTTAAGTTCTGTCTGCCAGTAGACGAACATTTGATTCTGGATTTTAAACCTTTGAATTATGCCTAACCAGAAGAACAAAAAAATTATTTATAGTTAGGTCGGAAAAAATCAATAAGCTAGAAGAGTATAACATGATACAGGAAACTAAGAATGATACAACTTTCAATGACTGCACTTGTTTTCAAAGTGAAGAAAGTGAGTATGAGGTGGCATATTCTACTGGTCGTTTGGATATAAAGCCCAAGGTCTCACCCAAATATGTAATTTATCATCTAATAGCCTGACATTTATATGTGCATCAGTGTGTATCGGAAGTTTCACGAAAATTATAGGATTTAAAAATATATGACAATTAAAATAAGATATATATAACTTTTTTTAAAACCGACCTTAGTGGTTTCAGATGGAGCATATTTAGAAAAAATAGTCTAATACTATTTCCTACCAATTTTGTCTACCTTTTTACCAAATAAATTTTGGAGAAAAAAAAAAGGACTTAAACTTTTGAGCACTTTAGGAAACTCCACGTGCTATTGAGCCACATACTTCAATTACATGTTGAGTTCTTGTTTAAAAGCCTTCCGGTAGATGCTCTGCTATTACTTTCCAAAGCTGAAATTTTCTAATATCTGTTTCGTTGAGTGTGTTAGTGACTAATTACACAAGATAATTCACACCTACTTATGAAAACATTACCTAGAAAACAATTTTTCTTTTCAATGTTGAGTTATTAAATATAAACATGTTTAATTAAGCATCTAACAGAGTTTCATTATAACTTTTCCCTTTTTTTTTCCATAGGTTCTCATTTCCGCCACTTCTTGGTCAACACCAATTTCCATAGATATATTGAGCCAAGAAAAAAGGGTCTGTTTTCCCCCTTTCTCTTTTGGGTGGCTGGGAAGAAGGGGGTTGTTGTTGTTGGGAAGGACACTTCAGTCATGAAAAACCTGACCGTGTCTCTACATTCCATACTTTACACGGTTACAAGCATCTAAAAATAAGCAATTGCAGTTATTCTATTCAAACATTACTCTTTTACATTAAGGAGATAGAAACAAATGAAATATGGAAGAAGTGTACCTTCCTCTCAAGAGATGCCACCCTTTGATGGTATTCCTCTCGTAAAGACTCGATTTCTGCTTCATTGGACCTTCTCTGTAGCATAATGTTCAAGAATTAAAAATCATAACAAGAATAAACCTTCAGAAATCTTCAAGATCATTATGAAAGATGATTAAACATGATAAAAAGCATGCAACACATTATAATGGCAACAAAAGTTAGTTCGAAAAGGAAAAGCAAAGGAAACACTAGAACATGCGCCCAATCTCCCTAGCATTCATGCTTGGGTATATAGAATGCTTGTCCAGTTAAGCACTATAAGTAACTAAAGTTGAGGTAAAAAGTGATCATATCATCTGGTTTTCTAGGGATAAAAAGAACAGACTATTTTTATCCAATATACTTTCTGCAAGATCAAACTACTAACTGATAGACATCATGAAATTATGATAATAAACTTCTTTCAAAAGCCAAATCTCATGCCATATCCAAAGATCACATATCTTAGACTTGATGTATCTCCCACGAAGCCAAAATGAGATGAAAAGAAATATATAATGTTTCTTGTGCCATATCCAAAGATCACATATCTTTTTTTTTTTTGGTAGAACAAAGATCGCATATCTTAGCCTTGATGTATCTCCCACGAAGCCAAAATGAAATGAAAAGAAATATATAATGTTTCTCCAACTTCTTGGAGTTGAATAAGACATGCAAGGTGTAAAATAATTTCAAGTCAAGTTGTATTCAAATATATCTGTTTTCTACTAAGGCACAGCTATTGATCAAAATTTTTTACATGAAATAATATGAAATGAAAAGCAAATAATATCAAAGAGCATACCTACCTTAAGATCATCAATTACCACTTTTAGCTGTTCATTTTCATTCATAAACTTGGAAATTTCATCAGCTTTTGCCTGCAAAGATATTTAAGTCATTTAAATTTCAAGAATTGCAGAATGCTAAGTACATACAAGTGAATGTTGCATATAACTGATGTCTCCCGACTTTCATCAAAGTGTAGAAATGAACTAAAGCTAAATAAATTATGAGGCATTCAAACTACATTTAGAATGTTTAACAGCATAAAATTAAGGGAAAATTGGTTTTTAGTGATACTTTTTCAAAATAATTCAGATTTAGTCGGCCGATTCTTGAAAATTGGGAATTACTAATACTTTTTTTAAATAATTAGGATTCAGTGTTATTTTACTATTTATGAAGATTTGCTTCCAAAAATACCCTCAAAAAGACTTGCAAACCTCACTTGTACCTAAATGGATGAAAAGGTTTTCAAAGTCTTTTGAGGGTATTTTTGGAAGAAATTCTTCATGAATAGTAAAATGACACTGAATCAAAATTATTTAAAAAAGTATCACTAATTCCCAATTTTCAAGAATTAGCAGACTGAATCTCATTTATTTTGAAAAAGTATCACTAAAAACCAATTTCCCCTAAAATTAATCATATCTCTTATTTACTGATAAAAAAAAACGGCATAAAAATAATGAGTTACCAATATTCACTAGTTATGATGAAAAATTAAAAGAAGAATCCACACCCCTGGAACAATATGGTTTGGCACGTTATGAAGGAATTAAGACCCATTATTTTTTTGTGAAGTAAAGCCCAAATGAGAAACCTAATAATTCACAAGGACCCTAATATGATAACCTAAACCCTATATACAGCCCTAGTCACAGTCTCTTCTAGTACAATTGCTTTTTTCTTTGGATGATCTGAGTGAGCAAAATGAGTACAGTTCATGATATATAATGACAAAAATTTAAAGGAACACTAAGTTCTTAGTTCTTTTTCTTTTTTTGACAGGTAACAAAGTCATTATATTGAAAGAGACAAAAGAATGCACAAATTATGTGTCTGATAGTAGGATCAGTCGCACCAGACAAAACACATACATCAAAACTGGAATCATCTCTTAAACTATTTACAAAAACAGCATAGTCTCCTTTTAATGATTTGAAATTTCTATAGCTCCTCTATGTGTGGTATGCCCAAAAAAAAAGTCTTGCCTTTCAGCACCTGCCTTAGCCAGCTTATCCGCCACTGCATTAGCCATTCTAGGCACTTGTTTGAACGAAGAGTCCAACTATTGTGCTGTGGATCTGGCTTGGCTTATCAAATAAATTAACGACCAAGGACCTGTCCCCTCACCATTCATCCATCTGAAAATATTTTCTGAATCCCCTTCCACCTCCACATTCCTAGCCCTTCTATTTATGACTCTCTGAGACTTATGAGAATGGCTAGCAACTCTGTACGTGTAGCATCTCCTTCACCAATTGGACCATAATATGCATGAAGAGTCACACCCAAATGATTCCTGAAGACACCTCCCACCCCTGATAAGCCTTGATAGCCTAAGGAACATCCATCAAAATTCAGTTTGATGTTGCCTTGTAATGGAGGATTCCATTGCACCTCAACCCCCTCTTTTTTCAATGAAGAACAACATATCATATTCCAGCTCCTTATTGTTTCAGACACTGATGTTCCCCTAAACTCCTCAAATCCCCAATACCCATGATGCTGATATTTTTTTAATATTCAATAACTGAATCTGTAGATTTTTTTATATCCACAAATATTATTTTGTTCCTTAGCATCGATGTTAGCCATAAAATAGCATAGAACAACACCTGATATAGGGTACATTCCCTTCCTCAACACCAATGACACTCCAATGATTGCACAATTCCTCAAGAGTAACTAACATCACAAAACACATCCCAATATGCGATAAGAAATGTCCTTATATATCTCTAACCATCATGCAATGAATAAAGATGAGATAGAACAAACCACTTTCACCTATTTTAGAGATGATCAGCAGTGCTAAACTTTTTCATTAATGCATCCCATACGAAAGCCTTGATTTTTTATGGAATAAGAGGTTTCCTAAGGATCTTGTGAGGATAAGGAGCAAGGGGGGTTGTACTTGCAATATGGATTGAAAAAAGATTGACATGAGCCAGAGGGCCAGAACTCGAAATAGGCCTATCAGCACGATGTGCATCGATGAAGACATATAATAGTGTGTCAAATGAAGAAGCTAACTCCGATATTTATAAATGTTATGTGCCCTCACTAAGAAGCAAGTTCCAAAGTAATCCTGAAGGGGATCAAGAGACAAGGGATCTCTAAGTCTCACTTGAATTCCCAAACAATTGCCAACATTAAATTGAGTGTAGCCACTTAGTATAAAAATGCCAAAAGTTATGTCTCTCACCAATACAATCCTTGAGACCCTACTTCAATGGGACCTAAACCAAGTAATACAAATGAGTTTTTTTTGCCACATGGAGAGGTCGGGCCAATCCAGACTGTCCATGTAATAAGGACCCTTTAGATAACCTACATCTCCCGTTGAAATGGATGCATCAAATTCTATCACTATCACATCTAAATGTGACTAAAGTTACTATGTTGTGAAGTACATTAGAACTATGAAATTGCATTCTACAATGCGGTTGATGTCATTACAATTCTATAATGCGGTTGATGTCATTAGGTATGAGACTTGGTATTTGAAGAGAAACCATACGGAAGTAGATGTGAAGAAGTATGGTTTGCCAAATTATTTGTCACATATGAGATCTGCGCCTTATAAAACTTCTAACCATGGTGCAAATCACTTAAAAATTAACCTGCACACAAGCATGCACATATGCATATTCACCCGTTATTTTGTTTCATCTTCAATGGTAGAGCTTATCAAATATTAATAAACCGTTTTGAAATCTTTTTTTTTTTTTTCTCTTTGTGAATGTAAAATATAATCATCAACCCTAGAAAATGTAAACAAGATGCTACTTAAATCCTTTAACATGGCAAATTACAGCTAAAATATCAATAAACCAAGGTGCTGGAAAGAGAGAGAGATTAACTCTCACTAAATCAGAAGAGGTAATGATTAGTAGTATTAGGGTTCCCAAAGTCATTTAAGCCATAGAACAAGTAATGGAACAATGTTTCAAAACAAAAAAATAAATAAATAAATGATAATAAAAATAAATAAAATAAAATCCTGAAGTACGTCAACCAATTTGACCCTGGATTAACGATATTTTGTTGTAAAGGATGGTAAGCTAGAAGGGCAGAGGATTCAAACAATCCCTCTTTCTCCTTGTTCTTAAGGTATAAAGATAATCTTGAGATCTAAGTGAAGCTAGACCATCAACCTCCTAGATTTTTATGACAGCATCTACTAAGAATCTCATGCAGAACCGGCCATGGGTTTGACTGCTGCAGCACTGCATGTTGCAGGCAGATCCCTCTGCTCGAACTCTTTTCATCTCCTAAAAGGGTCTGCATAAATTGCCTAATGCATAATTTCTGGAGTGGATCTTTGGAAACTGTAAGCACCCAACCAAAACCAATTTGAATGGTTTTTGTACAATTCCCAACATGTTCTTTGGCACCTCCAGACTTTTTTACACGTTCCTCTGTGTAGACTAAACCTCTGCTAACATCAAAGATGATGGTCATAATTTGATAGAATGACACATACATGTGAAGACAAAACAGACACAAATATGGAAATGCCATATTGAATATGCTCTAATTCATAATTCATCAGCCGTAACACTACTTATTCAGAGAAAAAAAAATCAAGATAAAGTCTTTTTTTTTTAATAGATAATTCCTGTTTTCTTTCCCTTTTTCTGACATAAGTGCATCAAATCCAAAACTGAACAATCAAATATTTAAACCAGCAAATAAACAAACTCCAACAAAAATTATGTGCGGATATTTATATAAAACTAAATCGAGCAAGAACGAACAAATGAATCTAAAATTTTATAAATTGTCCGATACGAGAGCAGTCTGATTTCATTAAATGAATATAATTTGTCAAAAATAAATAAATAAATAGAATACCTGAGCTTGTCTAGCAGCGCCTTGTATTGCAGCCTCCATCATTTTCATTTCCATCCTCAACTTTTCTAGCTCAACAGCAGGATCCGTAGAGTCAGAAATATTGCTCGCAGAGCTCAAACGTTGCTCATTGGCATCCTTTTCAACATCGCTTACAGGCTCAATTGCTTCAACCTCATTAACAGCTACATTGCTATCTCTGGAAACAGATGCAGAACCCATGTTTGGAGTCTCGTTTGAGTGTGGTCCACTAGGCAGATCAGTCTTCAGGGGTCCACCAGCATTTTCAACACTGGAATCAGATAAAGGAGAGGCTTCGGATTCAACTCCAACTAATCTATCATTTAACTCCTCAATTTGGGCAAGAGAATTTTCCTCAACATTTTGTTCTAATTCTGTCTTCTGCTCATCTTGACTACCATGTGAATCAATAATATGACGGGATTCATCAGGTACAAGAACAGCATTGCTCTCACCTCCTTCTACTTCATCCATCCTTAATTTGGATTCTTCTGATTGTGTACCCTCGTCAGATCCCACGTCAGAGCTCCCTTTCTCCTGAAGGGAGTTAGACAAGCCATCTGGCTCAGTATCTTCAATTGTGGGCTCATTTTGTTTGACTACCAAGGTTTGTGCATCAGCTTCTGCTTCAACAGGATCTACAACCACAAGTGCCAAGTCTTCCGTAGTGTGTAAGTGTTTATCTTCCTCCTTGATTTTAGGCACTTCGCCTTCTTTTTCAGAAGGAGCAGTTGATTCGGTGGTGGATTGCGGTATCCCCTTAGCGTCAATCCCTTCTTGCTCTTGAACTGAGGATGAATGCTGAAGAGCTTCAGCTTGTTCCAAGGATTCAACAACATTTTCACCACTTTTATGTCCCATAAAGGCCATTACAGGATCAAAGAGTGCCTTCCTATCTGTTGCTGAAGGCCATAATCCTGAAGCTAATAGGTCAAAAAGAACATAAGCATAAATGCAAAATTAGTCCATAAGCTAATGTAAAAGAACTGTAACTCCTTGGTTCAGCTTTCAAGAGACTCAATATGCCTTCAACAAATTCAAATCTTGAAAAATACAAATATATATATACAAAGAAACAACCCAAAAAGAAGAATAATGTACACTTAAATTGAAAATTATTCAGAAGAATAATTTCTCTCATGCCACGTTTCTAGGATGCCCTCCCAAATTTCGGTGCTTTCGATAACCAGTACCACGTTCACTGAGTATAGAAAAAATATCTTTGATGATGTGCAAGTTCAAACCCAGTTTATGATGGAGATTTAGATTCATGACGTATGACAGGTAACATAAAGTGGTTTTGGAAAATAGAAATACAACCCTTTCTCCCACAACCATACCCTTGGAAACACTGGATGGGCACTGCAAGACCTAGAATTCACAAGCAAGCGGCCTCAAGAAGAGACAACAACAACCAACCTTATTATAACATCCAGAACAACTGAAGATTCATAAATAAAGATTTCCTCTAGGAGATGTTCAATCAACCCATGGTTTTAAGATGCAAAACTGAAGCCATGGACGTATGTATGATTCAAAAAGATTTGTTCTTTTTTTTTTTCATTTTCTTTTTCATTTTTCAATTTCTCTTCTTCACATGTTCATTATCCTGTACTAAAGTCACGTTCAATAAAAATTATAACAAAAATGAGATCTAAGAATGTAGCATTCCCATTTTAACACAAAATAGTACCTTCGCCCGAATCTGATTTCTCCTCCAACCCAAGAGCGTTGTCAAAATTTTTCTCTATGTTCTTCACACTCTCACTCAGCTTTGTCACTGCCCCAGCAAGATCCGGGAAGCCCCCTAAAGAGACTTTCCCTCCAAACCACGCCATTGTCTATCAGAGAATCAATATGACTTGTCCAAACTCTAATTTTTGCCGATCAGCGGCATCGAAACACCAATGCCTACATTTACAAACAAGAGAAATAGCAAATTACTTAAACAACTGCAATATACAGCTTCAAATAAACAACTCCTACATATCCAAATTTGTCCATACTCGACAATCTTTCGTGCAAACGGGTGAATGCATACAAAATAAATCGGAATCAGTAATCCGTATTTCACCAAATTCAATTGCCCGAGAAACAACGGACATCCGCATCCAGATCAACAAAAAGGATAAAATACCGGAATCTAGCTCCAAACCACGTGAAACGAAGAAAAAATCCCCCGACTTATTAAATTTTTTTGCGAAAAAACTGAACCAGCAACGAAGAATGGAGTGAAAAAGGCGCACACCTTAGTGTGCGTCAAATCGGGAAAGTCGAGATCCCACGAGTCCGTCGGCATACATGAATCTGATTGTGTGTCCTCTGTTAAATCGACGGAGTTTGGGGCAAATCAAACAACGGATTTGATCAAACGAGATTTGCCACGGAAGGTTCAATTACCTCCGGACGAATCTCTCTCTTGCTGGATCCAAGGGAGGTGAGCTTCGAAAAAGAATGAAGCGGAACTTCTATCGACTCCCGCACCCCGGCAAAAAACGCGATATAAAAAGAGTTCGGTGCGTCCAGACTCGGAATGCAACTCGTTCGGCCCGGACACGTTGATGCGGTGACCGTAACAGCGCGATTATGAAAGGGAGCTGACTAGTTTTTTTTCCCCTCTGTTCTTTCTCGTTTTTTCTCCCGAAAAATGACGCAAACTTCCCTTGAGGTTTAGAAAAATTACGGATGGCTCCTTTCCCGTTATCAAAATAACATTCACCTCTCTTGACATATTTTAATATCTGCTCTCGTTTTGCAGCAGTAGACAGGGTTTTCAAAATTGTTGAATTTCGTTTGTTGATCTGTTTTGCCTCCATCGTGTCATCTGTCCAAATTAAATGACATTTTTGTAGCCTAAAAAAAGTTCTCAAGTGCTAACTTTAGTAAAGATTTGGGGGTAAAGATTAAAAAAAAATGAGCTTATCCAAAAATAGAATTTTTTAAGTTCTTCAGTAAGAACAAAGTGATATTTACCTTTCTTTTTTTTTTGATAATCAAAGTGATATTTACCTAAAATACTAACACAAAATGATCCAAAATGAATAGAATTCGGCCAGTCTATTCCGTTGTATACAAAAGTGGGAATCTCTTTTCAATGCCGAGTTGTGTCGAGATTGGTTCTTTGAAGGGAAGGCATCATTTGGCATTTCTTTTTTGAACTTATTCCACAATTTGGAATCAATATTAGATTGAGTATAGAGGTTTAGAATGAGTTTGAGGGATTAAACTGGTATTTGGTTCTATATGGGAAATGAGCTTTCCTCAAATGAGTTTTAAAAAGGATCTGTTTATTTTCATGTAAAACTTTTTTTTTTTGGAAAACATTCACATCAACTTCTTATCTCGCAAACCCAGAAACCAGCCTACTCAAGCAGTTGAGGAAGAATAAGGACAAGGTCTTTGGTTGATGAAATTGACACTGCAATATGTTTTTAATATCGAGTGCAATCTATTTTCCGAAAAAATGACATACATGTTATTTGATGGTAAATTGCTTTCCACAAAATGGCTATTTTTTAGAAATTTGTTTTATACGATATTGTAATTTACATATAAACAAACACTTGAAAATCCCCCATTTTATCCTGAAATTATTTCCCACATTCAATTTTACATCAAACAAATGGAACCAAAATACATTACAAAGAGGAACAAGTCCAACACTTGTTTTTTGGATTTTCAAAGTGAATTTTGTAATAGTACGATAGCATGCTTGTAACTTCTATAAATTAAAAAGGATATAGTTGAAACTTATTTTGAAGACTTGCTTACATGACAATGATAGACTTATCGTTTATGAAAACTTCTTTTAATTAAAATAATGACAACCATTTAATATTTATAAGCTCCATAGGAATCAACCGTCTTTCACCAAATAGCAAGCTTAATTAACCTTTTCTTTAACTTGTATAAACTCATTTGGGGAGTGAGTTCTATGAAGCTCAATCCCTAATATAAAACGATTACCAAACGAGGTCAGAGTGATTTCTTTAAAATCAATTCTTATAGAGGTTATTAACAAAAGACATTTGGTAAAGGCAATAAAAAAGACACTTTGCAACAAGGAAGGAGAGAAACCCATATTGGAAGGGAGATATCAAGAGAGATACTAGCATTCTGCCCGTGCGTTGCACGGGCAAATAGGTTCAAAAAAATTATTAAAGAATAAATTATTTTATATATTATCTTGGAAGTCTTGAAAGTTAATATATTAACACAACATATACATGAACGTGAAAATGGATATATAAATACATGCATTAGTAGTATGTACTATGTACAGGAAACTTCAAAAGTGTGAGTGAATCTAAGAATTCCCTTCTTATAAAAACATTGCAAGCTCCATGAAACAGTTGTGAGGTCCTGAAACAAAAATGAAATAGAATAAGAATAAAGTAAAACCAAAAGATATGTGACTACTACTAAGCATTAAAAATGTTGTTTATTAAAAGATCTCATAATTTCATAAATTATAAACTTTGAATTTTGTGGTATTTGCTAGGAAGCAATACGTCAAGTCATAGGGGTGGTTCTAAATTCTTCAAAAATAGCTGTTTCAGATGATATAGAAGAGAGGTTCACTCATGCTTTGTGTATTCGGATAGACTTACCAAGGCTAGAGATCTGTAGAGTACATTACAAACTGAATTTAGCAACATGAAACTTTCTCCTTCAAAGACCAAATAAGATCGAGACATTTTGTAGGATCAAAGCGTACAATGTCAAAAGAGCACAATGTTGGCATTTTACTTCTTTAACATAACTTACTATATTTGTTTGAAAAAATAAGATAGAAAAAAACTTGTAATAGAACGTATGAATAAAAAAGATGTCTGCTATCAGTTAATAGAACGTATGAATCAAATAAATGGGTGTAAATAATTAATATTGGAGTACAGGCGTTTAGATGTAAAAATTTCTACCTTCACTGGCTCATGGCTGCTTTTTGCCACTGGAACATCAGGATGTGCTGCGATCTCACAACATCCTTCTGCACATTATAAAAGGAAAAAAAAGAAGTAACCGATCACATTATGGAAAATTTTTATGCTTAAGCTTTAAGCAGGTAACTATTTCGAATTTGTTTGAGCGAATTCAATGCTCAAATCACAATTAATTATTTGATGGTGGATAACATTTAGATAAAATATTATAAGACTCTATTTGGCACGAAACAAAGA
Source organism: Buxus sempervirens (assembly GCA_947561395.2). Taxonomy (NCBI): domain Eukaryota; kingdom Viridiplantae; phylum Streptophyta; class Magnoliopsida; order Buxales; family Buxaceae; genus Buxus; species Buxus sempervirens. Next base: position 40,674,760 of record OX387189.1, on the reverse strand, counting down.
AAAAAAAAATTATCTGAGAATTCAAGCTTGAGTCAGAGACAGTACTCTAAGAATGCATGACACCACATGTATATTATCTTTAGTTGAAAGGAAGATAAACGAAAATAGGTCATGCCCCATTTTGTCAAAAAGAATCAAAATTAGGTCAAACTTCCTAGGAAGGACTGATAACCTCGAGTTCACATGGTATCAGGAGGGTCAATCTCATTAATATATCATGAAATATAGGGAATGAAGATTCAGACAAATACATTATTAACATAGCATATATAGGAAATGTTAACAGGAGTATTAAGCATTAGAGAAATGGTATATAATATAATAATAATATTTTATATATATATATAAACTAGTTCCAAAAAACACGATATAAGAAGTAGATAATTGATAGTTTATCAAAGGGATAATTACAGTTTAACCATTTGAGGCTTTAGACGATCTTATTTTCTTGCTTGAGGTTTTTGAAATACCAAATTACCACCTCAGGGTTTGCTATGTGTAACAATTTCCCCCTTATAAGAGCGTGACCGACAAGATGACAAGAGAAAATAATGTATATTGATAATTTTGCCCCTTCTTTGAAAAATAAAAGGAGTAAAGTTATCAATATAAGTTGTTTTCTCGCGCCACCTTATAAGTCAAACCATTGGAAGGAAAATTGTTACATACAACAAACCTAAAGATGATAAACTAGCATTTAAAAAACATAAATGATGAAAGTGGGATTATTTTGAACCACAAGGGATAAACTTTAATTATTCATTTATCAAAAGTGAGCATTCAAAGTGCTAAACTGGAATTCTAGAAACCGGAGGGAGTGGGATTATTGAAAAGGAATTCTAGAAACCGGAGGGAGTGGGATTATTGGAAACTTGAGAGGGTAAACTGTAAATATCTATTGTTCAAAAGGCCATCGTGAAGGAAGGAAACGTTATGCTTTCGACGTCGTGTATATTTGATAATCCGTTAATTAGGGTTTCATGCTGGTTCAATATTTCATCCAAAACAACCGCGACAGAAGACTAAGAAGAGAGAGATAGGGCTAATGGGTTCCCGTGAGAGGGAGCAGACGGCATCGGCGACGACAACACATCAGCATCACCTGAGTAGCCTCGTTGTGGGGCCCGCCGATAGCGGCGGAGCTGGAGGCGGAGGAGGTAGCGATTACGAGCCCGGTGAGGTCCGTCGAGACGCACCGCCATACTCCCGTTCTAGTCGATTTTCCGATGATCCAGGTTCATGTCCATCTATAAGAATTTTTTTTTCCCAATTGTTAATTCTTAACGGTATCAAAACCTAACACCTTGTACAACTTGCGACGTAGAATTGAGATGCATGGCTTCCAAAACATTAAAAAACGGAATTCTAGGTTGATTTTCTCACTCTGCAAAACCTTGAGATGGGGAAAAAAATTTGCATCCGGCTTTCATTTTTATTTCAGTTTTGCGTCGTAAAAATTGTAATTTGAAATGCTATTTCTTAGTTCCACTTCAAGAAGATTTAACCGTCCATAAAATTATTAAAGGACGAACTGAAAAACAGTTCGGAGTTTCAGTTCCGAGGGTGTGTAGCCGTGGCCTTTTCTTAGTTTCTATATTTTCACATTCATTCCTGATTATTTTTAGTCGGGCCTTTGTTTTTTTTTTTTTGATTACGTCTACATGTTGAGTTTAATTATCGAAGTTCAGGTGTGGTTTGAGGGCATATTTGAAAGTTTTCATGTTATTTTCTGGTACATGTATTTTCATCATCCCAAACTCAAGGAGAGTACAAATTCTTCGGGTACTATTGAATAGAGCCAACAATTGTGAGACCTGGGTTCGATTCCGCACCTGGACTAGAATTCCATCTTTGTATCATTCGAAACTGAGCTTACTATATTTTGTCTATTAAACATGACGATTTATCAATTGTGGCATGTATGTATTCATTCACTTGCCACTTTAGCAGGTCGTAGAACATACAAATAGTTAGTTATGTGTAATAGACAAATTACTTGGAATCTTGAGCTTAGAAAGGATCCATGGCCGTCTGAATTGATCCATTGGAATCCACGAATGGTGTATTCCACGCACATGATTGTTAGGAATTTTGAATTTGGATTTCAGAGAACAAAAAGTGTCATCGCTACTCATTCCTTTATATCCATTGCCAGGGGAATGATGATCCCTGGCTCCTTTCTCCATCCATAGGCTATGAGACTCTTGCGTTACTCCTACAACCATGGTATTTTTTTGGACTTCTATCATGTAAAGATTTAATGCTTCTGATATTCTGCAAAGAAAGGAGAACTAGACACTATCCATACCCAAAAACTACACAAATAGAAATATGGCAAACCAGTTGATCATTTATTCATTTATTGTGCTGTGGTCAGGGAGATGAGATTGTTATTTAATTAGCACTCAGCAGGTTGATTTGAACTGAGCATACCAGCAGGCATTTGATTATTTGTATCTAAGTGGGGGTTATTGAGAGGAGGGGAAAGGTGATGTACTGATCTCTTTTTTATGTTGTCATTTGTGAAATTTGAGGAGAAATGAATGAGAGGATATTTTGGGATGAAGAGGTTGGCACACAGTTGCATCTTAGATTGTGGTACTGCAATATTTAGAGTTACATTAGTGCGAGATCCTGGAATCCCACATTGCTTATGGAGGAGAAAGTGAAGGTCCATATATATAGACTTGTGACTTGCTAAAAGAGCAAAACTGTGAGACCTAATGGATCAAAAGGTACAATATCGTTGTTGGTAGGATTGGTTTGTTACAAAATGATATTAGAGCTGAACCTCGAATGGGAATGTGGGACCTTGATGTTGCTCGATGCCTGTGGGCGGGCTTCCACGTGAGCAGGCTCAAATTAGTGGGTTCACAGGCTACTAAGGCTGGTGGGCTACTGCATGGGAATGTGCAACCTTTAAGCAGGTGGATTGTGAGATCCTGGAATCCTACATTGTTCGTGGAGGAGAAAGTGAAGGCTTATATATATAGGCTTGTGATTCCCTCAAGCAACAAGGCTTTTTGGGGTAAAATCTAGGAACAAAATTGCGAGGCCTAGTGGGCCAAAGCAAAAAAATATCGTTGCTATTGGGATCAGGGCATTAGTGTTAGTGATTGAAATTATCAGAGGATGAAGCACGATTGCCCATCCATACTATGGGAGATTACATTAGTAAGATTAAGATTATAGTGAAGACATGCATTATGCCTGCTTTGGATAGATTAGAGATGGGGATTTTACATTAGCAAAGATGCATGCAATACCAATGTCTAACATTTCGGTGCTGCTGGGCATGCCACCTAGGGCACGAAACGAAATTTGGCAGCTCGAGCACTGGAAAATTGAAAGGAACAAAGAAAAATGTGGTTTTTGGTTTTGGGGAAACTTTGCCCAAATCAAGCGAAATCTTGATTTCTTGCCACAAAAAAAGGGTGCATTTCCCCTGTTTCGTCTCGTTCACTTGGCACGCTGACGCGTTTTGTTGGCGTGCCAATGAAAATCGCCAAAAATGCAATTTGGAGATTTTTACCTTGCGAAATGCATCGCTCTGGGGTCTTGGAACCAAAACGGAAAACACTATGCAATATCAAGGCATGATAATGAGGAATATCTTAGGCCTCATTTAAGTTTTTGTTATAGATCATTTAAATGTTTGTTATAGATCATCAAATCATTCCAAGAACCAGTTTCTTGATCTCATTTTTGGGAACTAATTTTGAAGGTATTCTAGGTGTGTTTGGTTATCATGTAGCAGAAGAGTTTATTTGGGAAATAGACATTTGGTCAATATGTAAATACAAGGAGTTGTCAAAATTTACATCTTTACAAGTTGTCCACTGCATGATTGTTTTTTGAGATAATTCAGATATTTATCAAAATAAAAATGAAAAGATCCAAATAAATACAAATGGGTGATGTGCACGAAATGTGTAACATCCCCCACCAATAGGACACAAAAACAAGATGTTACTTATTTACAACTTTGCCACTGTGAAGAAAATATAACTCATTCATTAGATTTAAAATTGTGGTTAAGGGTTATTTTGTGGGAGTGAACTTTGTTCTCATCCTTATCGCAAGAAGGACTCATTCTCGTGTATTTAACCAACAGTTCGTCTATCAATTGGAATTCATTCCAATTTCCAAAATGAACTCTGAATGGGTATTAAATTTGACAAATTGAAGGTGGAGGGTGCCTCAATTTCATTGATACTATGGATGGATGCTTTGGAAAGGTGCCCATTGAGATTTATAACTATTGCTTAACTGGCTTGGATAACTGGAAATGGATCAAATATCCTATTAATCCATGTGCAAGAGCCATGAATAATTTGGCTCTCGAAAAATGGGTGAAGGATAGGTGGCAAGGGCAGAGATCCTTTTGGTGCAGCACACAAAGAATAATAGGAGGGAACGAATGGCAATGTTGTGAAGTGTGAAAAACTCAAGTCATGAAGGCAGATAAGGTTCATAAACTACGACAGAGGTTCAGAGAAAGATGGATGGGTTCATGGGAATCATTAGGCTTAAGAAAATTAAAGTATGAAAGAGTTCACATGTAATAATTTTTTACCCAATAAAGTAGGAAATTATACGCAGATATATTAATTGCCTCTGGAAATTAGACGTGATGGTAATTTCAATGATTATATGTTAGTCTTAGCCATAGTGAACTTATAAAGATGCACATTTGCACTAATATTGTTTGTTCTTACATATCATTATAATAGAAGGAGAATATTCTTCTTTTAGACTGCTTTAGCACTATAACTGCTGATACGCATGCTTGTGTGTGTGTGTATACAGACACATATATTATGAATTAATGGAAAACTAGTAAACTCTGGTGCTGATGATTTCATGAAATCTTGGTATCTGGTTTACTGTGGAAACTGTATAAATATGTATTTATAATCTTCAAATTTTATTTATTGTTGATTAAGCAGTTCTTTAATCTGATATTGTTTATAAATTCTTTGCTTTATACATGTTTGTTTTGAATACATATTCTAATATGAAGTGGAATGCCTGGGCGAGGCATCATAATGCTTCACTAACTACATACGTGCTTGCCCCAATAACGTGGTGAACTAACATAACATGTGAATTTGATTCAATCAAGTGTGATATTCTCTAATAATAGTTTACTTGGCAGTATTTCCACTCCTGATGTATAAATTCACAATGACTCAGATCTTATTTTTATGCAAGCTTTGAGAAAGGACGAGTAAGTTCCAAAATTAGTTACAAAATGAAAAGATATGGTTATAGCTGGATAATGATATTAATTTCCTTTTTTTGGCTTTCAACGACTTTATACAAGAATGCCTAATTTGATCAATAGTTGATTTATCTATTCAGTTATGTTGATATTTGGGTTGCGAGAGAGAGATGAAGATTCTTCTGTAAGTCTTGTTTAGTTGTAAATAAAATCCTTGTGGAGGAAGTGATGGCTTAGTGCTTCAAATTTTAACTATTTTATGTCATTTTATAACATTTTTGAAAAACAATTGCTCTCTCCATGCCACCAAAGGCAAGCACTGAGCTGGAAATCATAATTTGTTACCTGCCTGCTTGCTTAAGTGGGTGACTATGCTAGGCTTTCCAAGGTGACATAATGTCTCGTTCTGACATAAGCCTAGCTGCCAGGGCACCGACTTAGGTGCCTAGGTGTTTAAAATTTATCCACACTGCATGAAAATTTATTGGTGGAAAGATGACAAAAAAAATGTTTATTTACTCGATGGTTTATTCTTTAATCCGTTTTTTGTGGCATTGTATTGATCATTTCATGAAATCTTCTTGTTTCTCGGGGAGATAATTGCACTTTTATGAACTTGTGCTGGTTATTATGGAATCTCTCTCTCTCTCTCTCATATTCTCTGTCTTCTTGAAGTCCATTGTCAATGACTTTGTTGCATTTTGAGGATGTGAGTATACTGCCGCTTTTATGGAGGATGTCAAATCGTGATCGAACCTTGCTCCTGTGTTACAGCTTCCACAGCTTTCGGTGTTGCGCCATTCAAGAAGTTGGGTGTTGAGGAAGACATATTGGTGTGAGTGTTGGCCGGGAACCTGGTTTTTTGGGAATTTGGTGTTTAGTCATGAAGGATATAATGGTGTTCAAAAGCGTGGGCAGTGGATCTTAATTTTTTATTTAAAAGCTTTTGAGTTCCGAACTCATATAAAATAAGCATGTGCCTCTCAGTTTGTTGCTCAAGTTGTGGGTGGGGTGTGCTTGTTTGGAATCTTACAGGAGTGGGGATGATGGTGTAAATCAATGTCAGTTACAAAGGTTGTAGTGCGAGACGTGCAACTTTCACTTTAAAAGATTAAAGCAGATCCTTCTGAGTTCATGACTAGATTAAAAGTGATTTTGGAATATCTGCAAGCCATTACTAGATGATTATTAATGGAGGATAGATGGTAACTCTGGTCACAGTTTTTAATCTCTTAATGATAGTATGATTGGAATTTGTCAAGATTGCTGTTACAGGATTGAAGATACAGGAATTTAACCAGTAAATGAAAGTTGGTTTAATTTAAGGCTGGGAACTGTGTTGCTGGTGACCATTGTATTCTACATGTTTGGTATTCATCATCTTCAAGAGTTCGGCGTAGATTTCAAGGTGCATTTTAAGGTTCTAATAGCTTGTATATAGACTTGTGGTATGGGTTATTTTTGCAAAACAATCAATGGTTTTTATGAGATGTTCAGTGTTGTATTCTTGAGGGTAAAGTAGCACTTAGCACAGGGTAACACATGTTCGAGAGTGATTTCGGTGAGTGGTGGGCACTGGGAAGGGAGGGTCAGGAACTTCGTTTACACCGACTATTCTGCTTCTGCTGAAATGTCTTATGATTTTGATATGTAGTGCTAGTTTGACTGCTGAATGATGATCAACGTGGTGATGGGTTTCATTGGGCACACACTTAAAAGATTTGGAGAGAAATGTATGAGGATTATTCTACTTTCAGCTGATTACTTTTACAGATTTGTATTGTCTCCCTGTTCGAAGGCTACCACAAATGATAATCTTCAGTAGAGAGTTACATTTTGTGATGGATTTTCTGATATTGTTTCTGTCATTTATACTTCTGGAAGTGATTCTGGAGGATAACAAGTTCTTGAAATTTCTTCAATTCCGTTGCTGTGTATGACTTTTGCATTGTCAAATAAAGCTTCAGTTGCTAAGATGGTTTATGGAGACTTCACATATTATAGTTGATGTGTTGCTGAATTGGTCTTTTTCAGCACTCCGGTGGATGCTTCCAATTTTGGGGGTTTCTGCATTCAGTATGTTCTGTTGTTGTGGTACTTGGTAGGCTATTTTGGTGAATTAAGGACACAGACAACTTAGTAACACATTTGGCCATGTCCTCTTATATTTGTGGTTTGGCAGAAACGAATGAAACACCATTCTTGACCTCCTGAAGGTATTTGGTTTTGTATTGTTTGTTCCAGATCCATGCTTTTGGGATTACATTTGCAGCATAATAGGACCCAAAGTATGTGATGATGGCATTTTTTGAGAGTTAGATGGGCACAGCTTCTGAATTAGGAACTTTGGGCTTTTTTTTAATGTGGGGATCATGGATATTTTTTAACTGTGTGGATGGTAATGTTTCGTGTGCTTTTAATGCCAGTTGTATTCGCACTTAATATGGGCAAGTTGCTTATGAAGTAAGGAACACAGGCAGGTATATTGTTAGCTTGTTACAATCTGCTCCACTAAATTATTCTTGTGTTTATTCTACTAATAATATTAGGGAGGCGAGACACTGGATGCAGGTATATGTTGTTGCAAATATAAGCCTTCTTTTGCCGATGTGAACACATTTTTCTTTCACTGAATTGTCAGCTAACGTTTTGGTTGCTTACTTTTGGACCTTCTTGGCCTGCTTTTCCAGGATATGGGATGCGTGGAGGTTCTGACTCTCCTATCCGCCATAGAAAGATGGAACATTACCACAGTTATGATTTTGATCGACCAGCTCGCCCACCACGTGGTCGTGGATTTAGGGGTGGGAGGGGTCTGGGCAGATTACGAGGTTCTTCACCCCCTTATGGTAGAGGAATGGGCGGCGGCGGTGGTGGCAGGTCCTTTGCAAGAGGTTTTGATCGGCCTGGATTTAGTCCTGGACCATTTAGAGGTGAAGGCATGAGCAGAAATAATCCAAATGTGTCTCCAAGAGAAGGAGACTGGATTTGCTCTGATCCTTTGTAAGTCCATGATTTTCAACTTGGTCAGCTAGTTCTATTGGCCTTTATGAACACCCAATTTATTTTTTGCTCATTTTATTCCTATTTTATGGATGGAAAATTACTTGATTATTGACTGGCTTTTAGTGTTACGCATTCAGCACATGATGTCATAGAGGCCTGTTTTCTGCTTTATGTTTCAATTTAGGGTGTGCTGATATATGTTTTCTTGTTGTTGTCCATCTTGTGGATTCAGATGTGGGAACCTAAACTTTGCACGGAGGGAGTACTGTAATAACTGCAACGGAAGTCGTTTTGGTCCTGGTGGTAGTCCTCGGAGGAACTATCCAGGCCCACCACCACCTCATGCACCTGCTCCACGCTTCTCTGGCCCTCCAGTTGATCGTTCTCCTGTTAGGGGTATGAATGGCTACAGGTCACCACCTAGTGGTTGGGGCAGAGATGATCCCATAGAGTTTGGAGGTGGTCCACCACAATCCAGGCATTCGGGAAGGTTTCCAGATCGCTACATGCGGAGGGAGAGGCCAGAATACCTTGACGAGGATGAATACAGAGAACGGGGCAAGTTTAATAGGCCACTACCTTCTGATTGGGGCAACAGAGGCCGTGGAAACAGAGGCCGTGGAAGAGATGAGTTCAATGATAGGAGAGTATATGATGGGAGGAGTCAGCGCCGTCCTCCATCTCCTCCACCGGCACCTCTACCACCTTATCGTGGCCGATGGGCACATGATATCAGAGAGAGGAGCAGGTCTCCTATTAGGGGTGGACCCCCACCGAAAGATTATCGTGGGGATGCTTACATGAACAGGGTACGAGATGATCGTCGAGCTCTGATGCGGGAGCGGATCGGTGATCCATTTTAGCTTAACACAAGGTGGTGAATGGACGAGATTGTGGGATCATGGTAGGTACAGTTTTGATATATTGCAGGTGGTGCTTTTCTGTAAGACAATGGGTGAATCGGGGTGATTGCCAGATTTAAGTATCATTCCTGTGCTTTGCTTCTGATTCCTCGGTCAAATGTCATGATGGAGATCCGAAACTTGTTCCTTTTTTTAAGCTTTGAGTTTGAGAAGTTTCTGAGCACATTCTCTCATTAAATGGGTACCAGTGAGGCATCTTTCAGTGGCGTGATGGTTCTCGGTCTTCATGTTGCTTAATATTCTCTCCGATTAAAATGGGTATACTTCCTCTTTCAGTGGCATGGTGGTTCTTGGTCTTCATGTTGCTAATGCGCCATATATCAGTGAGATCATTCCAAGCCTTAAGCAAAGACTGCCCAATTCCGGTTCTTGAAAATGAAAATAGGGTGAATGGTTGTGCTTTAAAAGTAGATCGGGATGGTGATACGACCTATCAGGAACGCCTTCTACTGGCCTTTTCGGACGGGTTGAAATGGTCAGTTGGGGTGAGGAAAAACTCTATCCCCACAAGATCATGGCTTTTGTACGTTAAACTTATGATTTTAAGGGGCAGCAGTTGGTCTTTCAATGTTAAGACGGATTTAGGTACGAGGTTGCTTCACGCGACTTTACGAATACCAGCGGGTGGCACATGCACCATCGCACGTAGGAGGAAAAAGGGACTCTTGCTCGTGGTGGGATTAAATTGTTGGAAATTGAAGGAATATATAAAAGGAAAAAGGGCGGAGATACAGATAGCTATACCAAGTGGCTTTAAAATCTTTTATAAAAAAAAAAAAGTAGCTTTAAAATCCATTTATCCGCACGTGCCCACTCATTTCAGATTTCTCACGTCTCTTTCGATCTTTCTCTCCCTGTGGTCTATTGATGTGGATGATGGACTGTGCAGTCTCTATCTACAATGTTATTTGCAGTATGTATAGGATGCCACTCACTTATTGTTCGTCCATTCTTTTAGTTTTTATTTTTTTGTGTAGGACCCACATTGAACGGCATTCCTTGAATGCTGTAAATAAAAAGTATAGATAGAGGTTGTACAGTCCACATTCCGCTATTGACGACGGTCTCATGTCAGCTGGAGTAAAAAACGGTAACGGTCTCAAACGGTAATATTCCAAGGTCTCACTGAGTGGCACCAGATGCCTTAACGGTAACATTCCTGAGTGGCACCACGATAATCTACCAGAGGCCTCAACGGTAACATACGATAATCAAGGTATGATCTCTGTCCTCTCATGCTTGATTAGGATTTTTTCTATTTCTGGTATTTTACAATTTCATTCTAGATCTCCTCGATAACTTATTTAGGATTCGGTATTTCCAGGTTTAGAATGAGAGAGACACTTCGACTAGGACTGCTTTTCTTATATAATATTATATCCTATGCTTGTCATGTTTCTGTGTTTTTTGCATTATGATGTTGGCTCCTATTTTGATTGTTTTCCTTTGTTTTCTGCACATAATTCCTTATGATCAGTGCTATTTAACGTTACTCATATACAAAAAGCGACGAGGACATTATAAATATTTCCTCTTTTTTTCTGAAATATTTACTTGTTTTCCTTTTGGCCCCAAGGCTTTGTTGCGTGTGAAATTTTTATGATCTGTGTTTCCTCAATTGTTTTTTAGTAGCAACGAGGAAACTTATTTTTTTGGCCAATTAGATGCCTGAAAAACCTTGGTAATGTCTTGTGGCTTATGTGCATCTGTTTTTTAGTACATTAGACCTTTTGGATTAGCATTTCCGAGCAATACAAAAGTTCTGCATCTTTGGGAACTGCTTCCTTCAGTTCCATTTTCAGGTAGAGTTGAGCCAGTTATGAGTTGGTGCAATTAGTATATTGGGTCAAGCTCAGGGCATTTGGGTTCATCTTCTCACATGGTAGCTCAAAGTGGATATAATTTCTCAATTCCTTGATATAGGTATGTTATAACTGTGTGTACATTTTATGTTTTGTTTTTTTTTCATGGGTTTAAACAGCGATATTTAGATGTCTTCTTTGTTTTGATCCTGACACCGGAGAGGCTTCATTATCTTCTGCAATGACCACACTGTAATTATCTTTTTAGTTATCTTTGTTCAGAGGTAATTTTCTTTTTGGTTATTTTTGTTCATTATCTTCTTCCCCAATGACCACACTGTAAGAATTGAAACATTTGAGCTGAAGCCTTGGTGGAATCCTGAACTTTGGGTTGGACAAGGAAAGTTGGAAGCACTGTTAAAGCTGCTTGGTATGTGAAGTTATCATTTATATATGTTACTGAAACAAATTATCTTACGTATACTTAGTTTTAGCGACCATTTGACCCTAATGTGAGCCCACTAATGGTATAGTTTTTAGCATACCAATCACTTTTATGCATTCTAGTGACTTATCGTCTGATGATGAGATCTAGAAAGCCCTTTGAAGGCACCCAAAACCATCTAATCTTCCTTATTCATATGCACCCAGTCACTGGTGTGCTGTTGGTAGGCTTTTTGTAGGTCTACCTGGTTTTTACTTGCGTTTCCTCTTTATACGTGTGAGAAACATTTTGAGTGGTAATTTCTGCTAATTTGCTCTTTCTTGGTCATAGACATTGAATAATATTAATTTCTAAAAATGATTATGAACAAGCGGATTGTATTTTTAGTTACCAATGGGAAGGGAGATCATGATTTACTTCAAGAAACATGTTCCAGCCATCTTTGATTTTAAAGGGTTAGCCCGGTGCACGAGGCTCCTACATCTACGCAGGGTCTAGTGATGGCAAAAAACCATCTAGTGATGACTAAAAACCATCTTTGATTTTAAATGAGTAAATCTCTGACCTCATTGTTCCCTCCCTTTTTTTTCATTGTGTCAAACACAACCTTTGTAAAATTCCAATTTTTGTGAGATCATTTTATTGTCAATCCATTTCCAAATTGTTGACATAGAAATATTTCTTTTTTAGATTTCATCGCTGTCTTATATGATATCCCGATGTTTCAGCAATAAGAAGTTTTGTATTTTAGCATTTTAGTTCATCTTTATCCAGACTTAAAATTGATGCTAACACACCAGGGCAAATTGTCTCACATTCTGTGTGTCAACAACCACTAATCCTTTCTTGCTAACCCATTCCATTAAAAACCATTTCTTTCATTCGATTATGTCACTGGATTGTTTATTTTTTGTTTTTTGGTAGGACACTGGATTGTTTATTACCACTCATATTCTTTTAGCCTTCCTGTAGTCCTTTCAGATCTATGGAGTTGCACCAGCATGTACTTTTGTCCCACATTTCTCTGCATATCTCTATTTTCACAATCTTAAGGTATTTTATGTTGCCCCAAACTCCTGAATTTGTTTTTTGTGCTGCACCGAGCTCTCTCGAATATGTTTTTTCTGTTAGCTTATAATTTTTTTTCCCCTATATTTCGATGTATCCATCTCAATATCACAATCTCAAGTACGCTCATATCATGAATATTATGCATTTTTAATTGGCAAACACTCATAGCAAGCTTACCAACTGCCTTCTATGCCTTCTAGCTTGACTGAAATATGTCAATTGTGTAGCTATAATAAGAAGAGTTTCTTGGTTCCTTACTCATAACATTGCTTCATCATCATACCATTTTTTTCCCATTGAACAACCTTAATTAATTTTGGAATCCTTCGATTCCACTATGTTCTTTTATGATTCTAGTATTTCATTCATTCCATCTCTAGTTTTCAAAAACAATATCACGTTTTTTTACAATTGCAAATAACAGACATCAAAACATGTTTCTTGAAAATGGGTTGCTTATTCCTCCATGACCATGATGATAAAGTTATTAAGTTGTGGCTTACAATGGGTTTAGCTATAGCCCATACATTTACCAATGAATTTGTATTGACCATGGTTGAAACTTTATGGCTTGGTCGAGTCAGTTATAGTGTCATATCAGTTTTTGTGGGTACTATAAACCTTAGCTAACTCCTTATATTGGCTGAATTATCTCTTCGCTACTTGATCTCACACTAGAAAATGGTCGCCATTCGCCTCTTTAATCACTCACAGATATAGATTAACGAGGGTTTTCATACCATCAGGGTGCTCACTAATTCTAACGTCACCCTGTTTGCCCAGGCACTAGATTTTCTTGTCGCTTTGTATTTTCTGGCAGCCAACTTTTACAGAATTTACGAATCTTGCTGAGGGCCCACATTCATGACCTTTAATACGTTGCAAACATTCAACAGACTCCAATAGAACACCACTAGAAACAAGAGCGAAAACATGCATTTGGTAGACAATGTCCATTGCATTTAAAACATCACATAGTGTTCCAAATAAATACCCATACCAACTTTATTCTGTCTCAACTCTCAAGCTAACTTCTTGTTGGGTGGGCGGACCAGCAGCTTGTGCCTACAGCCGTGACCATGAAGCTGGCGATGCAGAAGCAGGTGCGCTCTGAAAAATGAAGCATGTCTAAGAATGTAGTTTTAACTGTTTATGAAATCAACGTTGATTAAAACAGATCCAAACTTAAAATTATTGTTATTATTATTTTTGCATTTTCTTCCAGTAATGATGGCGAAAATTAGTTAACTTTTGCTTGGTAAACTAAAATGTAGAAACAAAATGATCACTGCAAATAGCCTGAAGGCTACTCCAGTGATTGAAAAATCCATGATGAAGGCAATTCAACGAGCATATTCTCATAAGGTTTCGGATGAAATTCATCAAGGGTCTAAGTAATGAGAGAAAAATGAGTTTTCTTACCAATGGAACCCTAATGTTGTCTAAAATACTAAGTAATGAGAGAAAAATGAGTTTTCTTACCAATGGAATGCCCTTCATGGCTCTTTCTTCCAAAAATCTTGACGGTTTGAATAAGTTACCATATTCTTCCGACCACTTTTTAAGGCTTGCATATATATGCCTAGACCCAACGGAATCTGCCCAAAACATAATACCACCACTACAAAATAAAAGGAATAATTTCAGTCATGTGTCCCAGGCTGAGAACTTCAAAAAGAACGCCGTCTCCTAAGATGGTGGACAAAAAACCACCCCAAACAAAAAACATGAAATCTATTCAGGTTAAACTAATAATTAAACCATAACCATCAAAGGAACAGGCAAATAATGATGCATTTGTCGGCAGGAAAAACAGAATACAACGTCAAATGTGATACTGGTGTTTGCAACAATTCTCGAAGAAGGGACAAATTCCAATAAAATAAACCTAGAAGCGTTAAACAAGCTTCCCAAATGAACCATGCTGATCCTATTCATCAAAGCTTCATAAAATCATGCATGTTTGTCAGACCAAAAGAGAACAAAAGCATAACTGGCATACTTGACAATATGATACTTCAGCATGACAAGAGAGAACAAGGCATTAAAATACATATCAATAAATAAAGCTAAATCTGCTCAGGTTAGCCACCATCAGCACTTGAAAAAAAGGAGCAAAAAAAGAAAAAGAGCCTCATATATTTAGAGTGACAAAAACTTAGTAAAAGCACTACAATAAGGTAAGTATGACATGGCTTCGTCTGGATGCTTAAAATGAACGGAAAATTCTTTCTTAAAAGCACTCACCGGTAAGACGGGAAACTCATTCCAAGAACAGACGCTATGTCAAGATCTGATGCTCGAACAACTACTCCTTCATCCATAATACGGCATGCCTCATTCACCACGGGAAAGAATACCATCTCCAAAATCTCTTGGTCAGTCACAGATAAAGGCTGCCAGTCATAACCGACGAAGCATGTTAAGTACTGTTTGAACCATGTATAATGGTAAACAAATGGACATCTACATGTCTTAGTATGAGCATGAGGAATTAAAATTATCAAAAAGGTGATCTGTATATCAAAGCAGAGGCAAAATGAGGTACCTTTCCACCACGCAAAATGTTGGCAAGCTTAATAGACTCCTCAATAATTGGTAGCACAGAAAGATCAGGTTTTGGCTTGCTTCCCTTTTCATATATGTAGTATCCTTTTCCATTTTTTTTACCTGGAACGTCAAAAGCTTTTCATAAACCAAAATGGTATGGATATCATGATGTGTGGGCAATACACGGTAAGATATTTATATCTCTCAGGATCAACGCTCTTACCATTTCGTCCTCTTTTAATTAGAAGATCAACTAATGGGGTGTTAAATGTACGACCAGGAAAGGCAGCAGCAAACTGTTTTGTAACAGCAATACCCACTCCATATCCACCTAGGTCCTGAAGCCTAAAAAATTCAGGTGCATTACTTCATTATCACCACCCAAACACACAATTATGCAAGCATTCCATGAACTCCATAATAAATATGGACATACTAAGGCAATCATATTATTATATTTCACAAAATAATTCCAGTTCCAGTGGATTTTGCTTCCTAATCCACTGCATTCTGCAAGGGTCCTAAAAGCCCCCTCCTTTGTCCATCACAGGTGGAATTATGTTCCATGCTGGATGGAATTTGCATGAAATTGACGGCATACATTGGGAGCCGTTGAAATAGGCGAAATTAGCACAGCATGAGCAATGTGGCAGGCAGAATTTGTCCAAAAAAATACAAAACAAAGAAGAGAGAGGGAGAGGGGGACCGGGAGGGCATACCTAAGCATTTGCCTCTGCTTCTTTCTTGTCTTTCACAGGCATTTGTTGAAAAAAGAAAAGGAAAAAAATAACACTGAGTAGAGAGAGAGAAAGGAGAGGAGAGAAGGGGTAGCATGGCGGTAGGGCAGATGTGCATGAGCGTCGGCCTTGCCTTTTTCCTTGAGTCTTAAATGAGATGCAAATATAGAAGGGTAAGGAGCATGGGGCCTTGCTGCCTCATTATATATATATATATATATATCATAAAAATATTAATGCTATTTTTATTTTTTTACATTTTTCTGTATTTTTCGACATGGCAACATGATAAATGCAGTGGCTTTTAGCAAAATTCTAAGGTAATGTCACAACAAATCTTGGATTAAACGGCGACAAAATCAGCATGGCAAGCCTTTCTCACAACCAATAACGTAGGATTATTGGACCCAGAAAAGAATTTGATATAGAGATATAAATATCTACTTTCAGTTTTTTAATGTTTTCAAATTTTTTAGTTAAGATATGAATTCCTGCTTGGGGCAGCGCTATGAGGATAATGACTAGGACAATGATCATATATGCCTTTTATCCACAAGATCGGTCTTCACCTACTAAAACAAAAGACCTAACTCCATAGATCATTTTTATAATTTAATTCCATTGCCTAAATTGCTACCACAATCCACAAAGTCAAAACACAGTGTCTGCCAGAGTTGAAATCATGGCCAAGATATGTCAACAAAACTGACCCTAAATGCCAGGCAGCCAGCATGTTGGTACCATTTTTTTTAAGAATTTAGATGTTTAGAATCTTTAGATATATAATATCATACACGCATATAATATAAATGCAAGAGGAAAGAAAACAGTAATAATTCTAGTAACAATTGAAAAGCTAAATTGCATCAGACAGGATGGATAATGTATACCACTACTGTCAATTAGCAGCCAAACGATTGATGCTTGCCACCATGTTCTTCCAGACAAAAAAAAAAAAAAATTACCCTGTTGTATATGCTCACAATACCACATCAACGATTCAATGTAACCATAAGATTTAGGAATAAGGGCTCACAAGATGGCACAGAAATCATTGTTACAATATCCATTAGCAGTACTTGAAGTGGTATGAGGTACATATACCATATGACTTGTATCATCACCAAAATTCCTGAGCTTGTTAGTGATTATTTAGTATTTCTTCTAGAAGTATGCTACATGCACAAACACCTATAAAGAATAAATGGGGCCACAAGATAGTGCAGACATCATTGTTACCATATTCACTAGCAGGATCTAAAGTGGTATGTATGATGTATAGGCATGCATCATCATCAAACTTCCTGAACTTGCTAGTGATTATTTGGTCTTTTTTCTAGAAGGATTCTATATGCACAAACGCATAGAGTATATTTATAAAATAAATAAATAAATAAATATTAACCCATTCAACCCAAAAAAAAATTAATAATAATAAAAGTTAGACAGAGTAAGAAGATTACTGAAAAGGTCCCATTGGCATGCCAAAAGTGCTGATCACTCTGTCTATTCTGAAGATGTCCACGCCCAAGTGTGCCAAGAGATGTGCCCCTTGGGTGTATGGAAAGAAGGCTCTATTGACTGCAAAGCCGGTGCAGTTTCCAACCACCACAGGAACTTTTTTTATGGCCTTTCCAACAGTCATGAGATCAATAATTACCTGGGCAGAAGTATGCTTTGTTCGAACGATTTCCAGGAGAGGCATCACATGAGCAGGGCTGTTCATTGACGAGTATGTCAGAACTAAAATATGTACATGAATAAGGCTAAGGCATCTACAGTGGACAATTCAATGCTTCGTGAATAATGAAACATTGCAAAAGCACTCCTGTTATTCCAACAAATTTCACGTACACCAATCTTGTTGAGGTCAAAATTCAAATTATTAACCTAGCTTTATACAAATATATACTCATATCTACTATTTTTCTTCTGATGAACAACATATCTTGGAAAAATGGGATAAGACTGAAAGGAAGCATGCAAAGGTCACGAAATATGATGCTGCTGCAACCATATAAATATTCCTTATGTCCAACAAGAAAGGATAGCGAAAGTTCATCATTGTTAAATTATAGAAAGGCCAAAAAGTTTGTTAGTAGTACTTAAATTCAGAAAAATAACATAAAATCCTCTAACAAAGAAGCACTCTTCATACTCACGAATTTTTTGTTTTTTTTTTTGGGAGAAGGGAAAAGGGAACTGTCAGAAACATTTTTTTTAGGAATATAAAGTTCCTGTCTAACATTTCTTGTGCTGTTTAATCTTTATGATAACCTAATGTCTGAACCTTTTACTGATCTCGAAGCAGTGCATTAAATAAGGGAACTATTCAGGAAAAAAAATGTTAACCTGTGAATTCCTTGTGCTGTTTAGAAGAATCTAGTATATGAACCAAAAATCGTTCTGGGACCAGTGCAGTAATTATGATTATCCAATAAATGAGATTAAATATCTAGAACTTATGCAGACAAACATACAGATAAGTCGGTGGGAGAATATCCAGGACATGCGTGCAGCCACAACATCATGAGATACCAAGAATGCATGCAAATAAACACACACGAGTGTGGGAGAATATCCTGGATGTGGATGCTATCAGTGATGGCAAGTGAGGGAGAGGGGAGGAGGGAGGTGGAGGGAAGGGGGGGAGAAAGAGCGAGCGAGTGAGAGAGAGAGAGAGAGAGAGACACATGTTGAAAGGTAACATCCAAGATAAAATTCTGGAAGCTTTTTCTGCCGAGTTTCTTCTGTTTTCATAGCAATGAAACAAGAACAAAAAGAAGTTCTGAAATCTTGGAAAGTAGTTCTTTCTAAGATTTTCATACATAATAACAACAGATCAAGGGATTATGGCCTCTATATCAATTATCAACTCAAGTCTTAGATTCCTGTTGAGGAGGAACAGCGCTGAAGGTCGATATCTGGAACTCCCTCTGGATTCACCGCATAAACAATTTTCCAATTGATATTAAATAAAAAACCTGTCATTTTTGGAACTTGGTTTGTAAAGACAAAAGGAACATAAAGGGAGCCTCTCCCTCTCTCTCTATACAAGAAAGAATTTTCTAGAACTTGTCATTTGAACAGGAGGGGATGTGACTGAACACATGGCTCGCAATGAAACACCACTCAATGTCAATGTGAAAAGGAACAAACTAATCTAGTTTTGCCAGATTAGGGTTTCCCTTCAGTAAAACATCAAAGTATGATCAACTCTTAGCCTCCACCTGAAAATATTCTTAAGAAACAAAGATTACTAAAGACATTGACCTTCAGTGAAAAGGCAATTTTCTCAAAATTTTGAATATGCACAGATCGAAACCATAACAGGCACAATATGGTCACACTACCAATTTTGCATGTTCTTTTATACCTACAAATGAACACAACACATACATACCTGCATGCATATATAAACACATATTGTATCACCATTTGAAATAGGCCAGTACTGAACTGGGGTTGCAAATTCTTAGATCTGAATAGCAATTAATTTCTGGGCATCATCTAAAAGATCCACCTGACTAGGATTCAGCACAATCAAATGATTCTAGCTCTCCTATACAAATCTATTTTGAATTATTTAATTATTTGTTGATAACCAAAAATATATCGCAACAGCCTTTTAAAAAAGTTCATAAATTTCATGATTAGAATCATATCATCAAGCCTC
Source organism: Buxus sempervirens (assembly GCA_947561395.2). Lineage (NCBI taxonomy): Eukaryota > Viridiplantae > Streptophyta > Magnoliopsida > Buxales > Buxaceae > Buxus > Buxus sempervirens. The sequence continues at coordinate 40,655,326 of OX387189.1, read as the reverse complement.
AGCGGATCCAATATATAAATTGTTCTCGTTATCCAACTCAGATGGACAATTCCCAATTTTATTTTCTCATATAGACTAGGTACCAGCCTGAATGAGTATCCAAGCTTTTCTATGCTAGTTATTTCATTAATCAGTTCAATTACTGTCCAAAGCATACAATCAACATCATGGAAAATTGAAATATATTTCATCACCATCAACATTTATTTAGTACAATTCTTTCCACCACTAAAGGGACAGAAAGTGCATCACCTGAAAAAATGTGCCCCCACTACTCGATCTTGAGAATTTGTCTTTTCTCCAACTACACAGATATCAATAGTAGATGTATTTGTTGCCAAGATGCAATGATGAGGGCAGGCCTTCTCAATTTCACTAAATATTGATTGTTTCAATGAAATATCTTCAATAACAGCCTGCACATATAAATTATATAGAGAAAAGGAGGAGGTAGAGCACATCAATAATTTCCACACGGCTCCAATAAGCAAAAGAAATTCAAGTTATATTCATCTTTCATGTGAAAGATAATTTGAGGTATCATAATTATACAATTGAAGAAATAGGAGGCAGCCATGATCCAGAACTTCTTGAGTTCAAAATTTCAGGCAATCTACTTTTGCAGTTTTCACATAAAATGACAAATTTTGGGTCCAGCAACCAAGAATAATGTTCAACAACTTCCACAAACACATTAACCAGCTAACAAAAGAATTAATAAATATTTGTATCGAAAAAAATATTACAAACAAAGATAGAAGCCCAAATGAATGGACCCATATTATAGAAGAAAAAGTCATTTTATAAAAATAGGGGAAAGAGGAAAAATGGAAAATAGATAACCCACCTCTATGACCATATCCACATGCTTAAATTCAGAGTAGTCCAATACCCCTTTAAGAATTGAGAATGCTTTCTCTGCCTTGTCTTGTGCCAACTTTCTTCTGGTCACTAAACCTTGTAAATTTGCTGCCACACATTGAGTCACTATTAGATTCTCAAAATAAAGTATTGGAAATTACCAAACCGAAATGATTGACAGCATTCTGGTACAATTGCCATAGCATACTCTATAATGTGGTAATTCTTCCCTGTTAAAAGTTGTCTACACAGCCACTGTAACTAATGCCCCTCTTCCCTAACAAAAGGAGGCATAACAATCTTTTTTGTGTGTCTATGTGTTTGGGGGAATGCAAAGGTGATTTATTCTCAAAAAGGAACTCTTAAGAGTCAATTAAGACCTTCTATTGCTTTGATCCCGTTTTGAAGATATTCAGAGTTAACTTCCTTAAGAACAACGGAGATATTGCTGAGGATAAGAGCAGTAGCTATGCCAGAACCCATTAAACCTCCACCAATAACAGCAACTTTCTTTATATGCCTTGGTTTGAGCCCAATGTCAGTAACATTGGGTACCTGTTGAAATCAAATGTCTGTCAGAAGATTTGCTTCTTATATATATATATATATATATAAATACTGCCTTCTTAAATATTATGTCGGTTCAGTTGAGGAATCTAGAAAGGGCAAAGGAAAAGCCAATAAGAACATGGCTTAAGATTGTGAAAGAAAGCATGGAAACATCGGCTTATAACAAACACAACCATTCTTCAAAGATGGAATGGCATAACAGAACTTGGGGTGCACACCAGTGGTTCAATTAATGTAATTTTTATGGTGACTACAATGGTGACATCAGTTAGAATTCCAATGTATGGTGACATTGTCAGTTTCAACTTTCAAGTACAATTTTGTTCCCCGTGGAGTTATACCTTAGATGTTGCACGTTGGGCAAAGAAGATATGAACAAGCCCTCTTGATGTACTTGATAACACCAACTCCTTGAAAACTTTTGCCTCCTGCAATTAACATCTCTAAGGTAGTCAGTGACTGAACTTTCAGTAATCCCTTTCCAAACTCAGGTATTCCCTAAAATTCCACATGGCACCAAAATTTCAGATAAATCAATGATTTCACAAATCCACATAGTATAAAACAATAACTTAAAAATGCTGGCCATCTGCATATATATCTTAGAAATATTGTAAGTTTAAATGCTGAGATACCTTCAAAACACCAGAATATCCTCCAAAGACAACACCCTCTTCAATGACATCAAGGCATGCCTGGTTCTGAGGCATGTTTGGGGCAGTCTGCTTTGCTTGTTGTCTGGCAACTTTCAATATCTCACGTGCTTCAGACAGGGAACCAATTTTATCAGTTCTTCGGAGAGAGCTCAACCAAGGTCTACGTCTCTCCGCAATGTCTAGAGCCCATAGTCGAGATACTTTCAGCAACTCTTCAGGAGACACAACAGCATCAATAAGACCAAGACTTTTTCCTTCTTCAGACATTATTGGCTTGGATGACTGCATCGGATTATGAGTATGATAGAATCAGCGTTGCAGGAAAATGAAGATGACATTCAAACAGTTAGTTATCAAGAAACTAACACAGAATTTTCGTGAAATGAAAGTTGATATCATGCAGAACACAAATTGAAGTAACCTCAGCACAAGCTGAACTTAGACCCAAGTGATGTTTCAGCCTTCATCTTGATTGATTTAGATACTTAAATTGGTTCATATTGGCATTTTATTCAGCTCTTTCCATAATTCCTAGGCAAAACCACAGAATTCCAATCCTGCTGCTGGTGAGCAGTGTTTACAGTTTCAGCAGCATGCTGAAATTTCATGTTTTTTTTTTTAGTTATCGATGCATTTCGCAAGAGGAAAATCGCCAATTTACATTTCGATCGATTTTTGGCGGCATGCCAGCAAAACGGGGCGAAATTGTCGAAACGAGCAAAACAGAGATGGGAAATGGAAATTTTGTAAATTTTCATTGGCGATTTTTGGCAGTGTATCGGTGAAACGGGGGCGGCGTACCGGCGAAATTTTGCCAAAATTAAAAAAAAAAAATCCAGATTTTGCCTCCTTTTATTTTACCAGCACTTCGGCGGCATGCCAGCGAAATTTGGTTTCGTGCGATGAGCGGCACACCCATCGGCACCGAAACGGTAAACCTTGCTGATGAGCATAAAGAACTAATTTTCCACCACATGTTGGTCGGATTTAAGATTCTCAAGTTACAAGCATGCTTCATATTGGGAGGAAAGTTAACATCTGAATCCCTTCTTTCCTAAAACAGTTTTGTTTATGCTACTAAAAGAATGATTCTTGACTCTGTAAAGTTGAGAAGACATATCACTCAACATCAGCAGGCTTAATGTTAAGTGGCAATTTGAGAGATTCATTGGTAGTGGTTTGATCTTGTCATCCAGAAAAAGAGCTACTTTTACCATATAGAACAGCTCAACAACTACCATGGCTATAATTGAGATGGTTTAGTATCAAAATGATGCTAAAACAAGATCCAATACTAAGTAAAAAACAGAAGTGTGATGTGTCTAGTTCTTGGAAAGAAATCAGATGCACCTTGTGAAAGCTAGGAGCACTTTTAACATATCATGCCTGCTGATGTTCACTATGCAGAGCATCTTGCTGTTCTTATTGTTCCATATTCTATAACTGACATGCGCAGATAGTTGATCACCAACACCATTCTTGTCTATCCATCCTTCTAATACTTAAGGATGGTTAAATAAGTCATTCTTACGTATACAGAGGGAGTTCAATGGGACAGCAGATCTTCTTGAAAGTGTAGTCCTATGTTATGTTGTCCTCATAAGGGTCCCTTACTTACGCACTACCGGAGCCCCCTAATTAATTAGTGGAGGGAATGCCAGCATTTGTAACTCATTAGCTACGTTCAATGAGCTCACATAACTCAAATACTTATTTTTATCCACCAAAAGCTTCTCAGTAATTTTGAGTGAAGTGACATATGGACATTGTAATCTACAAAGATAAGGCCAAAAAACCCCAAATATTCCAAAGGCCAGATCTATAATATTCCAAACATTTGCATAACAGACAGTTGCACTTGAGTTCCAAGTAGCCATAATAATGACCAAAAACGTCAAAGAATACTATGGGAATTAGTAAATTTCATGCTATATGTATAAATATTTATGAATCTAAAATCAAGGGCAAAGCAAATACAAGGATTTCACAGCATCAGATAAAATCAAAGAATCCAATGTGAAGTTCATAAGCCAGATGTTCTTATAACAAAAATATTTTGCTATAAATGGTGTTAAATAGTTGTCCTCTCTACTATTAGGGACATCAGTATTCCCAAAATACTATCTGCCTGAAATCAATCATTTTTTTTCCTCTTAAAAAAGATATAACGAAAGCCTCAGCAGAATCATAACGACTATCTGAAACAAGCTCCTAAGATTAATATCTAAATAGATATTTAGCTATCTTATTAGGTGAGAAACATAGAAAAACTTACCAGCATCATGTCAACAGCCTTTGAAATCCCTACAAGTCTTGGAAGACGTTGAGTACCTTAAAAAGTTACCATGAGTTACCAAGTTAGCGCAAAGATGCACATTTCATGATGCCTAAACCCTTAAATGACAAAAAATTCAAAATATAAAAGCAGAATTACCTCCAAAACCAGGAATAACACCAAGTGTCAACTCTGGCAAACCAAGTTGAGTTTTATGTGTGGAGATACGTGCATGACATCCCTGATTAAGGTTGAATACGAGTATCCAACAACTTGTAGATTTTATAAATAATATTTGTTAAAAAAATTGAATTAAAACACCTCTAGAGAGAAAAAAAAAACTAACCATAGCCAATTCTAAGCCACCTCCGAGTGCAAGCCCTTGAACTGCAGCAACAGAAGGTTTCTTGCCATCTGTATAAGTGAGAATTCATTGAGACCAATGAAGTGAAGAAGTCAGATAAAAGCATTACATATCCATGATAATGAAAGGCCCGCATATAAGTCTGGTAAAGACCTTCGATTATGTTAACCACAAGCTCGACAGATACATCAGGTAGAAGTGAAAGATCCCCTGTCAGGACAAACAACATATAAATGAGTTCCAAAAATCAACCTCGTAAGAAAACTCCTAATCTAGCTTAATTCAAGGGCATAAGGTAATGCATATTAAGTTTATACCGCTCTTATGAATCTCCTGGAAAACATTGATGTCAAAACCACCAGAAAATTTTCCACCATCACCTTGAAGAAGTTAAAAAAAAAATAGTCAGACTGTAATGCAGAACAAATTGAAAAATGAAAATCTAAAAGAATGAATCCAGTAGTATCCATTGTGTCATGATAATGAGCGCTCAAGTCAGAAGCTTAACTCTACTAGTGAATAGTACATCCAGATTGTTATAGATTATAACATAATAATGAGTAAATCATTAATACATAAACACATATCATTGGTCCTAGACCATATTCCGTAGCTATGCCATAAAAAAAATGGAAGATGACAGTCAATTACAAATCCAGCAGAATAACACACGATATGCTGATCACAAAAATATAAGAAAGCATAAAAAGAGCACACAGAATTACAGAGGCTAATAAGCTATAAATTTAACATTGTCATACAAGGTTAAGACAGATATATCGGTCTAAAGATCAAGAATAATTGAACCTTTTTAGCCATAGAACGAGCAGAAGATATTCTTCTTTTATTAACAAGAAAGGAAAGAAAAAAAAATTAAAACTGCAAAAAGGATAACCCACTCTTGACCTATTAATCAGAAGCAGCCTTCATCGAGAGAACCAATCTTAGTGTCAATCCTATATCATCAGCTATCTCAATTCATAACCCATCTGGCCAAGATAAGTGAAGAAAGTTACAACCATGTCAATAGTCTGGCCAGGTCATCCAACAGCCTCCATAAGCAAAACTTGAGTACGATTTTCACGAGCCATAAGCCTGTATTAAGCTCAATAAATCTCATCAATCAACAAGGCAACTAAATAATCCTCAAATTTTTGTGAGCTTCACTTTAGCTTGCTCCGGGATTCTACTAGATTGTAAGACCAGAGAAAATTTTGACAATTCCCTAGTCATTCAGAAAAATGTGAGCTTCACTTTAGCCTGCCCCAAAGTTCTCTAGAATGTAAAACCTGAGAAAATTTTGACATACTTCCTAATTGTCATTCATAAAAACTTTTCGTCCAGCTGGACTCATACTTGTTTTCAACAGTGCCTTGAACTAACAAAACTGTTCCAAGAAAAAGGTTAAAAAAGAGAAAAAGAGAACTGTAAATCGAGTTGAATTTTTAATTAGGAAACGCCATATATATCTGCTTCTTCCAAGTGACAAACAGTTTGCTCACAGTATACATCTAGTACCAGAATAAACCCCATGTTTCTGAGAAATTCAGAAGATTCAATCAAGCAATTTGACGAAGAGAAAGATCTAGACAAACTTCACAAATTTGCCACTACGAAAATATGAGATCTGGATTTGTTTTGCTCTCCACAAAATGGGAATATTCTTGTTTTTTAACTTATAATAAACGATAAAATGGCACTTTGACCACGAATACACAAGGATTGTGATAATTATGGGCCTATGTATATAGGATAAACAGCACTTCGGTTCTGCTCATGATCTCCAATCCTAGTAGCATAAGAGCTACCGTTACAAAACATAAAGCTTAGCCTCTGAAGCAGAAGCTCACCAGTCAAAACTATGGCTTTAACGTCATCTCTTCTCATCGCCTCCTTATATTTCTCCTTCAACCCCGCAATAACTGCAACCAAAACAACCATCAAATCAATCGTGCAGTACATCAACACACAGCTCGAATAAGTCGATTGAAATTTGAAATACGCTTAATCAAAAAAATAAACGCTTATGATGAAATCGATACGACTCGGATCTAACAAATTTGCAGATCAACTACGGAAATAAATACAAAAAGGGGAAAAAATCATGATGAACTTACTTGTAGGAGCTAAAGCATTAACAGGAGGATTACAGATCGTGATGACTGCAACTCCATCGCTCCCGACCTGCATCTCGACTCGCATCCGGGCCATGTCGTCGGCTTCTTTTTCCCCTTCTTCGCTAATCTATTCTGTTTACAGAGACAGCCCGCAGATGCTTAACATAGCACTAGAGCGCCGAGCGTGCAACACGTTGGTCTAATTTTGACGCATAGTCTACGTGGTTGACTTAACAATATTTTTTTATTTCTAGTGAGATACCGAACCTAAGTTTGGAGTATTAGGCAATTTACGTATTTAGACGCACTTTTTATGCTATATTCTATTTTTCTTTAAAAAGGAGCATTATCTACTATTACGGTTTCCAATGCACTGACTTACATCTAGATATCGTTGTTTGTATATTAGATGCATAAGGATGGCAACGGTGCAGATTTTGTGAATTGGAACCCGCCTTTAAAGGAGTTCATCCAATACCAAACCCTAACCCACCCCTACTGGATTGGTAACGGGGATTAAAGTATAAAATGGTTTGTTTAAATTAAATATCTATGTTTATTAATAAAATATATATTTTTTATAAACAATACATATATTGAAATAATATTTAAAACATATAAAAGTAATAATTTAATATACGAAGGTTGAGTTCAAGGTAGGTTCTATTAAACCCGAACCCAACCCTAACCATTAAAGGAAGAGGTTATGTAACAATTTTGATGGAAATAGATAAAATAACTAGATTGTTTACATGGAGGTGATTAAGATTTGAAAAATTAGAAAGAACCCATTCTAAAGAGACATGTAGAGTAACGTTTGACTGCTACACTCATCATGTGAAAAAAAAGTAATCTCCCTTGTGAAGAGAAAGGACCAAACCAAATGTGAATAAATAAAAAAAAATTTCTAGAAGTTTTATGTAATCTTATGATGCAAGCTTGCCTAAGAGTAGGGATGACAATGGTGCGAGTTAAACGGATAACCCGTCCCTAATGGTCAGGGTTTGGTATGCGTAAAATCAGTTAGAATGGGTCCAGGTTTAACCCAACCTTCATATATTAAACTATTATATTTATATGTTTAAAATATTATTTTCATATATATATATATATATATAATACATGAAAAATGCATATTTTATTAATAAATATGTTATTAATACATATATTTTATTTAAATAAACATTTTTTTTTGAATTTTATAATTTAAACGGGTTAGACCCGCTGCCCGGTCACCAATCGGACAGGAGCAAGTTAAGGTTTGATATTGGATGAACTTGTATAAGAGCGGGTTCGGATTCACCAAAACCAGCCCGTTTCCATCACTACTCGAGGGCAAGCATGTCTATCCACTAATTTGCTTAACACGCAGGTGGAAGCATGAGTAAATTAGATTCATTAGATCACCTCTTATCTTTTTGTTTTTTTACAATTTAAAAGACCATCCTCACCAAAAATATTTTTTGAATTTGCACGGTAAAAAACAGTTTTAAAATGCGTTTCCAAACAACTCTTAAAGAACCATTAATTTGTGACATGTTGGCGTAACCCGCCATTAGAATCAGATCAAACTCTCAGCTTGGTCTAGGACTCTAGGGTTTTATGATTTCCCCAAAGAGGAGTGCTTAAACCCTTCTTCTCGAGAGCGTAGCTACAATGTCTTCTTTCACAATTCTCTCTAGGTTATCTGCCCGCTCGCCACCTCTAGCTCTCAAACTCAACAAAAAAATAATCTCACCTGCAACATCTTCGCTTAGACCGAGCTCTCAATCTCAGGTTTCTGATTCAATGAGGCGCGTTTCTTGGATTAAAAGGTGAGATCATTGAACGTCCTTATTCGTTGCTGCAGCGTTTAATTTCTTTTTTTTTTTAATCAGTAATGATAGATGATATATATAACAGCATATAGAGGTACTGCAGCGTTTAATTTATAATCGCACTATTTATTCTCCTGGTTAGATTACCGTTGGAGTTGAGCAGCATGGGATCGATGCTGCCTTTGCATAGTGCAATTGCTTCAGCTCGCATGCAGTCGATGCTGTCGGTAGAATCTCAGAGCTGGGGATTGGTTCCTCAAGGTTTGTTTTTCTTCTCTTATTTTTTCCCTTTTTCTTTGTGTGGATGAAAATTACGTTTAAATCTGACAGGTTCGTTTGTTAGAAAAGATTTGAATATTAATAGTCTAATCGTAAAAATGATTCTGGTACTCTATGATAGAGGAACATGATTTATATTATTATTATTATTATTAATTTTTTTTATATTATTATTGACACCAACAAATTGAGATAAGGCATTTATTGACTGATTTATTAGTCCTTTTAATTAAGGTCAGAATGCTTTAGCACTTAAACGACAATCATTAGATCACTAGCATAGGGTTTTTTGTAGAGCATCAACTAGGGAGCTTTACATTTATTGTCATTTTAGGCCCACATAAATTGAGGGTAAAACTCTGCCAACCAATGATTAATCTAAGGACCCTCTCCCACATTGTTAAGCTTTCATGGTTGGTTCCTCATTGAATCGCTTAGCTCAAAATTTATATAATATTATCCTAATTTTGATTTCTGACTAAATCCATTTTTCTTCAAATTTAAATACGGTTCAACCATCTAATGTCCAACCAGGCCTGGTGAACTATAATCTTGTACCAAAAAATATTAAGTTTAAATATGAACCAAACTAGGTCTGGACTGTATTTGACCAGTTGACAGTCATAGATGGATGGTCTGGACTGGACACCTTATCCTCCTATGCAGCTGAAATTCACCAGTTGACTTTACCTTGTGAAATACCCTAGAGTTTCTTTGGCAATAATATATGAAATTCAGTTTCAAAGGATTTTCTATGACAGCTTTTAATGAATCAAATTATGTTCAAATTTGATGAAGAAATCTGAAATTACAAGTTTTTGATTTTCTATTGGGAAAAAAATGTTTTCCTGAACTAAGGAGTGGTATATAATAACAAGAAAATTTAGGAAGTAAGTATCCTATTCTTTCTTTATTAAAAAAATCACAATATAAAAAGTATAACCCTTAAAAGTACTATAAAATTGAGTGTATTTGTGGTAGGTTTTGATTAGTGGGACAAAAAGAGATCTCTGGTGGCCATTTAGACCCTTCATTTCTTCGGAACAAATTCCTATTGGGTTATTGATGTTGACCGTATACTGGCCTTAAATTTTCTGAGTCCACGAGGTGTGATACATGTACAACAAAAACTTGTTAATTATGAATGGATGCATCAGATATCAGTGAATAAAATACTGTGAGAACTCATGCACATGTCACAAAGTACTCATATTCTCACATAATGTACTTTAGAGCTCCATATTTGATTGCAACTAACATATATTAGCCTCACAATGCACACAGAGTATCGTTGTTGATAATATCATTCACATTTCATTTATCAATCAGTAGGCAGGGTAGGAGTTCCTTATTTCGTATCTGAAATAATTAACATCAGAAAATATGTAAATTATGTTGAAATTTTTTTTTTTAATCTAAGAGGATAAAGTTTCAGTTTCACTGGTTTCCATGGAGTCAGAACAAGAGGAGACAGAGATTTTAAATAAACTTCAAGCTTTCTTACTCAAATAGTGTGTGTGTGTGTGTATCCACATACAAACTGACTGTTTGACTAAAGAAAGTTTTTTTTTTATCAGTAATCAAGATGGTATATATATATTATGAGATTAGAAAGAGAAAACATTGTCGTGTAGGTACACAGACTGTGTACGTTAGACTAAGAAAGTTTGAAGTTTATTATTGCTTTTATTTTTCTTTCATTGTATACACACATATTTTCACTCTTTATATATACATACATGCGTATTTTTCACTGTTTATGTGTGTGCATAGTAAATGCCTTTATCTTCTTGCTTTTAATTGTAAATTCTCATTGCTTTCTAGAAATTATAAGGTATTTTTGTTTGCGTTGAAGCCGTCAGGTGCACATAATCTTCATGGGTGTGAACATTAAACATACTTCTGTGTCTGAACTCTGAAGGAATATTATTGCTTTTATTTTTCTTTTTTCTTTCCAGGGAAGTATTAAAACAATTATCTATAATTTCTCTTTCTTTTTAGCATCTATACCAGCACTCGTTTTCAGTTGGAAATCTTGTTGAAACAGCATACACGGAAAATCCATTGTGAAGATGACAGTAAAGATTGACCACTTTGCTCCTTCATGTGGCCAGAAAAACCCATGCCTTAATAGGTAACTAAACCTGAAGGGACAAACCGGAAACCTTTTTCTGTTTAATAAAGTTTTTAACACTCTGTTGGGAGCATACAAAAACTATGTTACTGTATAAAGCAAACAAGCTAGACACTTTTTTATTTTCCAAAAGAATACCTCTTGTTATGTTTTAAAGCCTTTGAATCTCAATTAATAATTATCCAGGACCATCAATACACATGTAATAACTCCTAATGTTTTCTTTAAAATTTTTTAGAAGGTATCTCTTCACCTATGTATTTACTGAAAGGGGATAAAACAAAGGATTCATTTGGAAGATATATTCAAAATCTAACAACATCTGTATCTAACGTGTTCTAATAAAAGTTTATTTTAATTATTAAAAATATTAAGAATAAATTTTTTTTCTTAAACCAATGCAAAACACTGTTTATCTTTAAATTTTAAATAAAATGATAATTACAACATGCAGCTTTGCATGTGCCTCCCAATATTCTGTCTAGAAGTTTATTACTGACCTATTCTGTTTCACCAAGTTTATTTAGAAAAAGAAAAAAATTACTTATCCAAGACTAACCTGATTTAAGCATGCCTCTAATCCATCCTGGCCCAGCTACCATCAACCTGAGCATTTTGTTTGGGAAACTAGGTCCTGGTATTGGTGTCTTGGGTTAAAGGTTTCTGGCCATGGATCGATTATTTGATTATTGGAATTCAGTTTGGCTTTGCCTCCAACCTTACCCATACAATTTGGAATACTAATTTGCATGTATCGGGATAGAGATCATAGAGATATTGTTATATCTCAGTTGCTCAAATTACTACCTGTTATCTTGTTGAGTGCATTGCTATGACCATGTTGAATGGACTATGTTTTTTTGTATTAACCTACTGGGTAATGGATCTAAGAGAATATGAAGGTGTAGAGTTGATTCAATATTTTTGCTTTTAAACCAAAGGTAATATCCATGACTAATATGACTCCCTAACCCGTTGAGGACCACATGAATATTCCTTGGTTTTGAAATAATCTCACTGAGAACTAACTGTTAATCCCTACATGGACAACTGTTTCTTCTGTCATTCTAATCCTTGCTTTTGTCCATTTTGCAGGCATTTCAATGCCTTTCTGATTGTCTGTGGCAGTTTTCATCTGGAAGATTTTCTGTTCTTTTTTTGATGGTTAATTCAGATCTGAAGATTCTCCGTTGGATAAGAATGCACAACCTGCCTTGATCTATAATCTCTTTCATCATTGAAAACCTAGAAAATGAAAATTTTTCTTGTTGATTTGGAGCAACATTTACATACTCTGCATTCTTAAGTTACATTTATCCTTGTTTTCTTAAAACCTTAATCTTCAATGAAAATTAATTTGAGATCTTTTTTTGGCAAAAAGGGGTAAAGATAAAAAAAAAAAAAAAACAATTGGGCCTATGAGATTGTATTGAGACTTGCATGCAATTGGGTGTTGACTTTTTGTTTATTATTCGCATCACATATATGTCCTCTTGGCTAAACCAAGAATTCCCAACAGTATGTGGCTTTAGTAAGTTCAACCTATACATGCAACTGTGGGGTGATTTCTTTAGCTATTGTATTAATTTGGTTTAGGCTGTGTTTGGGATTGCTTATTTAAGTGTTTATAATAGCCTATAACTTATTAAAGCACTTTTTTAAGTTTAAAAAATGTTTGGTTATGTTAGATGGGTAAGAGATTATTCGTAAGGAGTAGAGGGAGGAGACCCGGAAGGAGAAGTGGCTGTAGATAGCTTCTCCTTCCTCTGTTACGATAAGCATTCTTTTTCGATTTCGATCAATCCGGGCGACCAGAGGCACTACACACCGCCCTCGTATGTCATTGGCCAAATACACTGGCACTTCGGTTGTTGGTATGGGTTGTCATGGAAAACTCGAACAATGGCGTAGCGTCGGGATCGGCTGGCAAGGTTTCGCACGCTGAGGAAGAAGGAATCTCGTTGAGATCGACGCTAAAAAGCTCCAGCCGGACTATAAACGGTGGTGGAATGTTCAATGGTGCTATACATCTCTTTAACGCCCACCTAACATCCTTGAAGAATTGGTGGTTCTTGATTGCCGTCGCAACCATGGTCAACCCCGTTTGTCTCGTCAGATCCTTAACCAGCAAGTGTGACATCAGATTCCTAGCCGAAGCAGCCATGGTTGGCTCTCTAGGGAACTCCAATAGCCGAGCAATGATGTTCACCAGCATCAACTCATTATATGGTGTCACCCATACAACAGCTAAAATATGAAAACCCCTGATGTCCACAAATCCACACAGGTTCCATGTCCTTTGCCTGATAAAATCTCTGGCACCAAGTACTCGTATGTTCCGAAAAATGGCATCAATCTAACGTCCACTGGCTCTGTCACGAACTTCGGGCCATAGGGGTTTCAAGCTTCTTCCGCTTGCTCTTCGGGTGGAGCAGGAGACTGTGGGGACGATGCAATTGGGAAGAATGAAAGAGGAGGAATTGAATTGAGGGGTTCCTTGGGATGGTCATTAATGGTGGGGAGTGCCAGCGGTGGTGGGTTTTGTTGATCGGAGACGATTTGAGGTGTCGATGCTAAACCCTCAAGTTTTAGGAAGAGATGAAAACGGTGAGCATGATGTGGCCGTGGATAAGCCTTTCAATCAAAATCTTACAATTGGTAGTAACCAAACGCTATTCTCTTTTAAGTAAGCAACAGCTAGCAGCTGTGGATAAGCCCTTCAATGAAAAGTCTTGTTTATAAGTGTTCATCCATAAGCACAAGCTAGGCCAAACGCAACCTTAGTATTTTAGAAAGTTTGCCAGTATTTTTGAACCGTTATTGGATGCAAGTTAATTATCACCACATGGGTGAATGTTTTCTTCTGGGAAAATTTTAGATTTTTATTTGAATATCTATTGTTCAGCTTTATATTTAACGGTGAAAGGAATCAGGAAGGATTGTGCAAATTCTACCCTAGAAAAGATGTGGCAAATTTCGGTCTGATAGATTTCTGGACAATATAAGTAGAGAGACAGGTAGAATGGTGAAACGGATCAGAGTATGACTCTTGGTGCAATGGACCGAGTATTAACCTATTCGTTCATGAACTTACAAAGACTTGTCTTGAAGTAGGAAGGTTCATGCAAGTTGTTGACAAGTGTTGTGCGTGACCTCTGAAAACTAATGTAACAACGCTTGGTGGGAACTCCCTCTCTGTTTAGCTTCGTGAATGCTGAAAGTAAAAGCGTTTTCGGGTAAATATTGGTAATCTCAACTTTGGTTTTTAATTTTGGATGTTTAAGGCTATACCTTCATTTTTGTTCAAATATGCTAAGAAGGAAGTTTCTTATTTACCTCGCCTACTGTTCGATACTGTGACTCTCATCCAACTCTCTGATTTCTTGGCTATTTTGTGCAAATAACAATTTTTTTGAACTTCTGGTCACTAGTCAAAAGAACCTATCAAACTAAATATTCCAGCTCTCAGTCTGTACTTTTGCTTAGTCTGTCATTCATACAAGAACAGGCTTCATTTGGTCTGATTTAAGAGAGACTCGTGCGTCAAATACCATATCACTCTTAACCTTCTTGAGCCTTTGAAAGAGGCCAGCACCAAGATGTCAGTAGTCGTCAATGGCTATGCTTATAAATGAACACACAAGGATGAACGGTCAAATATACCAGTCTTACAAAAAAACAATGATAAGATTTCAAACGAATGATGAACTCATGCAATTCAACCTAAGCAGGAGTCTCTTCTTTTCTTCTCTCTAACCGGAAATGTACAGCAAATACAATTATCAGACCAAAAGCGAGGATATATAGAAAAACAGGAATTAGTATTAACATTAAAAAGCTGGAAAAAAGAAAAAGAAAAAGAAAAAGAAGGAAAGCAGAGCACTCTGATTTACATGCTTCCAGCTCTACCGGGGGTAGGTTTCATTGGTTTTGACTTTGCCATATCCACGAGGTCTCCAAATAGCTTATCCTCTGGCTTGGATGGCTTCGTGGGTGGTAGATAAGAGGAAGCAGAGATTGGGTTGTAAGAGTTCCTCAAAGCACTGTCATCTCTCAAGGAGAGCCCATACATCCTCTGATCAAGGAACTGAGTGCTGGAATTCTGACCGTAGCCATAACCTGCATACTGGTTGCCCTGCTGCATTCGCCAAGAATACATAGAAGCCAAATTGTTGCCTTGCATTTGCTGTGGCATAGAACCCATCATTTGGCCTCCTGGAATTGCTTGAGGATAGATTCCTACCAGCTGGTTACTCTGAATAGGCTGCTGACCATTAATTGCTGGTAAGTGTCCACCTGTAATTGGCTGAATATACATACCCACCACCTGCTCGTTCCCCATAGGATAATAAGACTGCACACCACTCTGCACTGGTTGGGAGTGGGTGACCACAACTTGGGCGACTTGCATTTGTGGAGATTGGTGATTTCCTAATGGCTGGTTACCATCCACTGACTGAGCTTCCCATGGTGGTGGCGGCAGAGCACCACTGCTTTGAGCACCTGCATATAATTCATAATTGTGCCTTAACCGGAAAGTATATCAAGCAGTATTATATTTATTTTTCACTTTCAAACAAGCAGTATAGAAGAATACCGTAAACAGGTTGCTGCTGCTGCTGTGCAATCTGACCATTCCACATAGGATTGGTACCATTGTTGTGAGGTGATTGCTCATATTGAGGAAACCCCATGTTTGAGGCAACCCCGTTCGGGTAAAATGCGGACTGCTGTGATTGATAAGGTTGCTGCTGTTGAAATGGGGGTGTCGAAGGGTACACTTGTGCAGCTGAATGGGTCGATTGTGAATGGGAAGAATCTGAGGCATTGTTATTCTGAGAAAAAATGTCCGAAAGAGCAAGGATATTCTGCTGAGATACAGGACTTTTTGGTTGCAGTTCACCTACAGGAACAAGAGCCAGAGAATTGTCTGCTTTGGGTGAATTGTAATCCTCACCGCTTAGAAGGTCCATTTTCGGATCAGCACTCACAGAAGGAGCTGGACCATTAGATGTAGAAGTGACAGGAACCAACTGAAGAGATTGATTCCCTGCACTTACACTTGAATTTGAGCTGCAACAGAGATAAATGAAAAAGCAAAGAAAGAAAAATCAAAATTGTACCCAAAAAAAGAATAAACAAAAGAAAAAAAAATCAAAATTGGAATCTAAAACTGAATACATTGAAAAGCCACCTAAATAGGAAAACTCAAAATGGCAACTTATGTCTACAAGATGTTCTGACTTTTGAATATCAGGTACATATAATTCCTACTGAGAATCACCTCCTCAACAGCTAACCACTGTTTAGAACCAAAATAGATTTTCAAAACTATATTATTGACTCCACTTGGCCAGACCACTTACAGGGTTATCCTTCCCAGCATTTTATGAAATTGGAAAGGAGTGGAAATATGGAGCTACCACTAGGTCCTTAAAAGCTTGAAAAGTAAAATTATGTAACTTCCAAGTTTTAGGCTACACTGGGACTCAAAATCTAATCAACTCCAAGCCATGGATATGATTCCAACTTAGCATGACCTTGAATGTGAATAACGACAACAACAAAAATTTCCCAAAAAATCATCAACCAAAAGAATGCAACCTAAATGCAAATTTAGAAAAACAATGATATCCAACTGATAAGAAGCAAGATTAAAACAAGGGGGACCTCTTTCTAAGATGAAATATGTGACATTTGAATAACTAACACAATGCAGGCATGCTTTTAAAAGTTTAATAACCACAGGTACTGAATGGAATTTAAACAATTTCATGTTTACCGGCCATCACGCTGCGCAACATTATTTCCAGAAATAGCTACAGTATCACCAGCATCTACAAGTGGTTGAACAGGTTTAGGTTTCTCCGCTGGAATAAAAGTTCCTGAAGCAAGGGCTTCATGCTTGGCTAGAAGACGCTGCAATTCATCATTCAGTGCTAGCCCTTGACAAAGCAGCGACTCATCCCTGTATTGAGTGAAGTAATGTATATAGAGGATTAAAAGCTTTCAAGTGAAAAAAGATTTAAGGTCTTGAACTTTAACACACACATGAAAATAAAGCTCATAGTTGAAATGTTTCAATGCATTTCCAATGCCATGCCATATTATTACAGGCCCATGGTGTAGGAACATATGTTGCCAACAAATTTTAAATAGTCAGATTCACTACTTGTCAGTCCTTTCTTCCAAAAATTGATGAAATTTCATTAAAGAAGATGAGTACATATCAGACAAACAAGAACCAATAGCACTACTTGTCACAGTGAAAACACTCTAAAAAGTACACAACTATTAAATTCTGGCCAATTTCATGTTTGGCATTAGCATCACAAGTATTTTCAGAAAACTGCTGTTACTACTCTCACTCAAACACGCACAATTTATAAAACTTATGACACCATTTCAAAGTTTATAACTGATGCCTCATAAAATAAATTATAATGTACACATGCACCCTCCATTTCAGAAGTTGGAAATTCTGTGCACATGCACTGTGACACATTCCTCCATGTACCTGTTCAAAGGTTGACAAAAGAGAAGCTACAAAGGACAAAGATATCGATGCCTTTACCAACAGAAACCTTAAATATGGCAGTCGTAGAATATGTCATACAGTGAAGTCAACAATTCAACCCGAGCTTACACACACACCCTTCTTTCCAGAAGTTGGAATTCCATGTGATGGCACCGTCATTTCCTCATACATATTTTGAGAAAAAAATGTGCAGATGGAGAACAAAGATAACAATATTTCTTTATCAACATTGACATCTTAACCATGGTATCCAGGGAGGTCAACAATCGATCCCAGCTTACACTGAATGAAAAAGAAATCCAAGATACAACACCTAAACTGGAGAACTGCAAAGTTGAAAATGATTTTTCCAAAAATAAATGACAAAAAATAAAATTAAAAATAAAGTCTCTGCCTGGCATGTCAGTTCTGAAAACTTTTTTCCCTTCTTAGAAGCACCTGAATGGTTCTTTGGGACAAAAGAAGCAAATTATGAAAAAATAACATCCATCATCTACATAAAGAAAATAGGAGAAAATGTAGATGCTGTTTTAGATACAACCATTTTTATTAGCTGGGTAAGGAAAAAAGTAATAAAGGCCTTACGAGGTCGAGTTAACAAGATGTACCACTCTCTGCTTGTATGTACGGCACTGATCAACCAGATCAACAATTACCTCCTGTCTAAGACCCTGAAAATACGGACAACAATGAATAACAAACATAGATGATTCAGAGTTTGATATTCTTTTTTGATAAAATTAATTTTCATAACATGTCCAAAAATGTCAAATGGATCACATGTACATAATATGGTGTATACCAATGTTAAAATGTCAAAACTCATACAGCTGGATGACTGGTTTAGCCTCTCAATTGTCAATATGACCATGCTTGTTTGTGGCCTGCTTTCAGGAGGCAATAATAACCTTCTGACTATTTCTTATATAAGAACAACACACAGAGAAAACAATTCTTGCAGCTCCTTATTTGGCTAGACAATTAGCATCAAAATTAGCAGGCCTGGAACCCAAGAGATTTAGATGTTCATCTGGTCCATGTGGGTTCTTATTTCTTTAAATAAATGAGCAGAGACTCCACGGACTACATACTAACTTCCTTCCAAACTAATGTCATCAGTACAAACCAACTTTTTACTAGATTGAAATCAAGTTGATCAGTGGCTACTTTGATCATACCATTTACAGTTCTTATATAAGGCCGATGACAGTTATATTTATCAAGAAAAAACAAAAAAGGCGAAAGACACTTTTTTATCATTTTGAGCTCAAAGTAAAGACAGCTAAAAAGGAAAGATACCTCCTTGTTCCCTGGATCTATAGCATTTAGCATTTCAGCCAGTACATCCATAATGCCCCTTGCATTCTGAATTTCTGTCAGGCTGGTAAAGAGAACATATGTTAATCACAAAGGATGCCAATTAACAGTAGTGACAAAAAAAAACATCAAGCAGTAGTATTTATATGGATAAAAATGTACTGCAGTTACAGGTAGAACTAATCAGAAAAGTAATTTATCCTATTTATGTTCTCTTTTTTAAGAAGAGGAATACAGGTCAATTGACTCTGTTATGTCAAAGTAAAACAAATACTTTCATGGAGCAGTTCAATAAGTTATAGAGGATCCATCAAACAGCTTGGAGAATTGCAATTATCTTAAATGGCTCTCATCTTATAGAGCTTCTAACACTACATCAAGAAATGTTAAGAATGTATCGAAGGCTCATAGAATCTGAAACAACCCATCTAGTGTTTGGCTGGGTGTGGGTTCATGTTTTAAACCTGTTGGGTGGGCTCTGATTGGGGTTTTCTAATCCACTAACAAATAGCATGTTTTGGTTTGTGTCACCAGATTTATTTACTTGGGCAGGTTTTCTGATATGTGAACATTGAATTGTCAATGCAGATTGTCCTCTGGTGGGGACTCTGCCGATAGGTCATGTGAAAAACTATTGTGATATATCTGAAATCAAGCTTCTAAAATGGGGTACCAATGGGTGTCTGGACACCCCATGATTAACAGCTCTATCATAATTACATGGAATCTCCAACAGCCTATCAATAAGTGGTAAAAAGATTAAGGAATTGGAAAAAGGTCATTTAGCATACATGCTTGCGCACATTATGATAAACATGGTTTTGATGTTGGCATTGAATAATTTGAAATTTTAAGGCCAGGCCCATTGTTACCCTCAGTTCTATTACGCAGTTCTTAAAATGCTTCAGTGTGAGACAAGTCCTCTCATTTGCCAAATCACAAGGTGCAAGCTTTATGATAAGGTCTCTATAATATAAATATATATGAATAAATAAATAAATAGATTACAAGACATGCATAGATACAAGATATAGGTGTAAAATAAGTTGAAATAGTAACTACAATTTGCATCACAATAAAGCGCATACCAGAAATTGAAATAAAATCAGCAGCACCAATCTATTTTGCTAGGATTAACTTGTGTCAATCCATGATTAAAACCTTGGTTACCCTGAAAATTGAATTTATATCAATTTTTTCTCAGTTTATGAGAATTTATTTGCACAGTAAATGAGGTTCAAAACATATGATGCATATATTTTTCTTAAGCCTCATGACAAAAGGTGCATGCCTCACGAGCAGGGTGTACATTGGGACACTTTCTTAATGCTTTGCTTCAAGTACCTTTGAAAATACTGAGCCATCACATTTGTCAGTGATTTGATAATCTCAACACAATCATATAGACAAGTAACTTCTTAAAATCAATGAGCCACATGAATTTATGAAAGTAATTAAACAAAACAGGCAGAGCCATGGCCAAGAATTGGCTATGCTAATAGTTTGTAAGTCAAATAGTCTGAATCAGGGAAGCATTTGAAAGAATAGTAGATAGGTCTACCTTAATGTTGGGAATTCAGATTCAGCGGAAGGGTCAGCTGCTTCTTGCTGGTAATCTGGATTACGCAGATTTGGAGGATAAGAGGCCAGAGGATGTGTCTGGGGAGGTGTAAATATGGGTGCAGACCCTACAGATCTCTGAGGAAATACTGCTCCAGCACGCTGCGATAAATGAGATTTTGTCTTAGACAATGTAAAAGAAACAGTAATATTTATCTATGAGAGAGAAGAAAACTCCTTTTTTTTTTATTGGTAATGAGATCATATATATTAAGAGAAAAGAAAACACAAAGAATACAATGATGGAAGAAAATCCCTACACCATGATAGAATAAGGAATTCTACCGAAAATGGAATAGGGAAGCCCACCCAACGAAATAAAGCACAAATTAAACACCAACTAGTTACATAGAGATGTCCAACACCGCCTAATGACATCAACCGAATAGCCCCTAAATGAAGGAAGTAATGTTGCCCAAGAGGATACATAGAATGTGACTCCATGACATCCGTGAGGGAACACTGCCTATCCTCGAACACTCTCCTGTTTCTTTCCCTCCAAACTCCCCAACAAATGGCAAAGAAAAGGTAGCGATATAAACATCGGCCATGAGGCCCCAAACAAGAGAACCTCCACTGAGCAAAAAGATCAGGCACCGTCCTAGGAAAGACCCAGTCAATACTAACAGCCCAAGAAAATGCTGCCACATCTGATGCGTGAATGAGCAGTGTATAAGCAAGTGATCAACTGTCTCCCAACTAGAAAAAAAAAAAACGCAAATGTGAGGAGATAATGCCATATAGGGTCGCCTCCTATGGATAGTGTCTGAAATATTAATTTTATTCCATAAGGCAATCCACACGAAACCTTTAAACCTCAACGGAATAGCCGGTTTCCACAAGGGCTTGGCCAAGAAAAGAGCAGGTGGATCAAGGACCGGGGGACGAAGAAGGGATAAGAAAGATTTACAATTGAACGACCCAGAGGAGTTAGGCACCCGGATACGCCTATCAGGTAGAGAGGGTTGAAGGGAAAATTATCAAACTAAAGAAGGAAAGAAGATAAAAGAGGAATCTCAAAAGGTCTTAAGTCCCGCCTGAATGGCAATACCCAATTGAGACCATCTGGGGATTGAACCATGACCTCACAAACCTTTGCATTTGGATTAGAGACCGCCCTGAAAAGCCTAGGAAAACGAGATGACAAGGGCGACTCCCCCCACCAGAGATCTAACCAGAAGCGAATAGAACTACCTGAACTAGCCCGGAAACGAACATGCTGATAGAAAAGAGGAGCTAGGGAAGAGATCGCGTTCCAAGGACAACCCCCAAGGACCCTTGACCTAGTATCAATATCCCACACATTCTCCGAGATGTCGTACCTACTACTAATGATCTTACGCCACAAGCTGTCCTTCTCCTTACTGAATCGCCAAAGCCATTTAGCCAAGAAAGTTGAGTTCCGTGCATAAATATTCCCAAGGTCCAGACCACCTTTGTCTTTCTCACAACAGACCACATCCCACTGAATCAACTAGAAGAAAACTCCTTTTAGTTGTCTTTAAAGTTTCAAATTTCGATGAAGTGAAAGCCAATCTAAAAAAAAAAGTACAACTAATTCTTGTACCTGACTTTTAATGTTCTAATTGCTCATGTCACAAAAAGCCATGGAACCCTAATATTGTAGAATACTAATTATAGCTACTAAAGTGGTAATTTATTAGTCTATCTCATAGTTGTCAAGATGCCTAGGTGAGCCTAAAAGTTAGACCTGCCAATCACCAAGACAATAGTTTACATAATCATATTACTAATCTAAAATATAATAGAAAAAATCATTAAGATATTACTAGCTATCATTTATAAGAATAGATTAGCTATATAATTAATAATATTAATGATAGTAATAAATTTAAATAAACATATTATTGGCAAGTAAAATTTAAATTTCACATCATTATTAATATAATTGTATATTGCATAGTTCAAATTAGTACAAAATATAAATACCATAATAATTATAAATTTTGGGTATTAAGTCACAATTGGTATATTATATGAGTAATAAATCAGTATTATTTATCTTCACAATAAACAATTTGTTTATCTGTAAATTTTGATCTAAGTATATAAAAATATGTAAGGAATGAAAATAAACACCAAATTATATTAGTAATGTCTTCATGCAAATATATTACTGCAAATAAATTAATGAGAAAAATTAAGAAGTTAATAAAATAAAACATAATTGCATTAATAAAATCTAACGGCTTATAAGTACATTTAAAAGGTACAAACTAATAATCAATTAATGATGCACCATTAGATCTATGTTCTAACCTAGGCCAAAATCCCGACTAGGCAATTCCAGACTTCCCTAGGCTATGATCACCAGAAAAACCAGGCAGACGCCTATTTCCAGCTCGCATAGATAGTCATTGCTTGGGCTTTGCAAAAACACATAGTCACCTAAGCAACTGCCTTTAACACAAATTTTATATATTATCGTACACTTTAAAGAGTAGCTTGCTCAAAAAATAGTACCAGCAACTCTTGGTATGCAGCATAATATTGGGGATATCTCGCCCTTGGTCCTCCAAAAGCTTCTTGCCAAGTATCAACCAGGATCAATATCTTCTCCTTGACATGAAAATCAGGCTGCAAGCCAGTCAATGATGATCTTATTAAAAGTCTTTATCCAAAAGTTTAAAAAGAGATTCAAAAAGCAGGCATAAAAACAATACTCCAACCTTCTTTTTGACTATTTTCACCATCTCATGAAGAACGTCTTTCTCAGCAACATGCATGTGGACGATGTCCCCACAATTTTTTACCAACGTCTCCAATAGCTATAAAATGACAAATAGTAAGAATAATGCAATTAGTGTTCTTTATAATGGATTAAGTTGTTGAAAATAATAGGAGAATATGAATAGAAAATCATCTTGAAAGACTAATGATTTGAAGCTCATAAAAATAAAACACATAGTAAAAATTCCATATGAAAAGGGAATAAAGTCCAAGACTGGTAGGAACAAACATTTGTATGTTGAACATCCTTAAAAAAAAAAAAAGACCAATCAATAGCCATGGTTTTATACTTTCCTAATTTTGCAAAATTTTCCATTTCAAAGAGTAATGAAACTTCAATTGAAAGCTTTCTCTATAATTTTTTATCATTAAGTTTTGTAGGTGCAAAATTTCCCTATTTTTGAAGTTGATACATTCTGAAATTCCACATTTCAAACCTAGCTGATACCTAACAACCAGATTACCACAATAAAAGGAAACAACGTACGAAATGAAATTTCTGATTTGTTAGAAAAATCTAAAAACATGAAAATTGAGTTTTTTGGAATTTGGGGAAATTTCGCCCAAATTGAGCGAAATTTCAATTCGTACCACCCCAAAAAAAATTTCATTATTTAAAATTTTGCAATTGCCCATGTTTCGTGCCATTTCACTCGGCACACTGCTAAAAATCGCCAAAGATGCAGTTTGGCGACTTTTCCCTTGTGAAATGTGCCGCCAGGGAGGCAAAAGGTGAAATTTCAGCAGCAAATGAAAAACCATGCACCTAATGAATATCTATCTTACAATTTTTCCCACTTGCATAATAGGGTGAATGCAATGGATGATGTGATCATCCCCTGTTGCAAGATATGTGTTACACCAACTACTTAACAATCCCAACAATGGGAGCAAGCTCCACTGGCCAAACAAAGCTTAAGCTTCAACTTCAAATGAAGTTGAGTTCAAACAAAAAACATGCATAATCATAATCTTTTCCTCATACGGGGATGGAATAGGTTGGGTTCGGTACAGGTTTCTCTCAAGAATTCCAACTTATACAAACTCCATCCCAACCCATATATGGGCCGTGGCAAAATGTGGCGGAGCAAGGTGACCCTTTTGTGATCAATTTATAAGTACCAATGCAACTATTTGATCAACATATGCAACTCTATTCATAGTTGAATGTCAACAGGCCATTTCAACCAAACATTAGTCTTATTTTGTTGCTAAACAAGCCCAATCCTGTGGAGCTGGGTTCAAGCAGGTTATAGATTAAACCCATTCCATAGCCATCCCAAACCTTGCATGTTCGATAGCCTAAAAACACATGTAAAAATGATACGTAACTACAAGATCTCTGAGAAAAATCCATGATTTTACAACAATATACAGCAGGCAAGCGCAATTAGGCAAAGCTGACATTATATAGCAAATTAAACACTCGCACAGTATTAATCCAAAACTAAAAATATTATTCATGGGAATACAGCCAGATGCAGTATAAATATATCAATATAGTGCTTGCATTGAAGGCCAAGCTCTATGGGATTACTCTTTCAGGGCTCAACAAGGTGTTCCTACTGCATCTTGGGAAGACCTGATCAAAGCGACAAGTAAAAGAGAATTTTGACACAGATAATATAAGAAATAAACAAGTTCTTCAGGGATTCAACCATATGCACCGAAACATTTAGGATAAATGCTAGCAACCGATTCCAGTTTGTATTGCTGCCCAGGCACCGGTTATTGTAGGTTGCAACTTCCCAGGCAACTGTGACTTTTATTTACTGCCAAGTGTTTGTGGGGCTGACCTTTACTGATTGGCTAAAAAAGACATCATATGTGGCTGTCTTTGGACGTGGTGAAGTAGGTAAAAATGCCAGCTGATGGTACTCGCCAAAACATCTGGATATTGATAACTTGAAGGACAGAATTTAAAGCAAAAGGACCCGACAATATGATTTTATTGCTCAAGTTAAAAGGTTTCCATTGAAGAGAAAGATGAAAATAATTTCAACATTGTTAAACAACCATTGCACCTAAAAGCTCAAGCTGATAATCAACTATAAGCATGTCAAATAAAAAATTTCAAGGCATGCTCATGATGCATTGTAGGGATAATTACTAATCAACTCTCAGTAAGTGAAAAAAAAAAAAGAAAATTTAAATTTCCTGTTGCTTACCGTAAGAGCAAGAAGCTGAACTTTTGGATTCTTACTCCCGAGGCGTTTTTTAAGGCCTTTAACAACATCCTTAGCTTGCCTGGTAAACCAAGAATCATTTGAACAAACCCATTTACTGATTTTGACAGTACCAACATTAAAGGAAAAGAAAGCAGCATTTAACAACTACAAAATGCAAGAATAATAATATTCAAACTTAAAAGATAAAAGATGAAAGTTGTCACGGTTACCAAGCAAGAAAAGTTAAATTCCTTCAACAATGCCCAAACAATAAATTATCTGTCTGTTGCCTTTTCATAAAGCATTTTGTTGATTTTCACATTAGAAATAAGTAAAAGCATGAATAATAACACTGAATATGTACAATCAGCCTCTACTGGATATGAAAACCTGTCTCTTGCTTGCAGAAGTAACTGAAAGACGATACTTCGATAAGGCATTATTTTGTTGCACACAATTTTTTTGTCTACAATTGACAAAAATAACTGGCAACCAACAAGTAAATTTAAAAACAAATATATGAAATGAGATAAAATCACTAAAATAACTTGCTAAAAATTCAGATCGCATGAATGCACATGAAGCAATAGACTAAAACATGTAAGATGCATAATAAACTTGATTATTTATGTGGTTTGAGAAATTAAAAGTTGGAATCATATTAGAATTGGAAAATGGAAATAACTAGAAATTTTCAATCAAAGAAATAGACAGTTCTGAAATAAATAACATAATAAGTACATTTACAACGCGAATGGTGATTTTCATCTGAAACAGAGTTGCACATGCAAATGGCAATAGTAATGCTTCAAATGGGAATGCAATATCTGAATCTGTTCTACATGATCATGGCAATAGAAAACGTAAGGAGTTCAGGCATCATCAACATAGATTCTTTACTTATAAGAATAAGTAAAAAATTTCACCAAACTGAACGTAGGTATAAGGATATGTCCTTCTCCAATTATCTTATAAGAGAACCATATATAATCTTCAAACGTGAAAGAATATTCATGGATTAGTCACACAGAATAAATTCACACAACAAGAGGATTACAACAGCATTGCCAAATGATATGCTTTACAGGTTACATCAATTAGATTAGATGCAGGAGCCACTTTGAAACCCAGGTGAAACATCAGAACACGGGGATCCATTCATTTCCATCATCTTATTTATTAACGTTTGCCTTGTCCAAGTATGAAAAGGGAAAAGCAGCCTTTTATGTAATGAAGATATGAATTTATATCATTCAAGAGCAAGATAGCTGCTAGCACGTAGGTTACCCAAAGTGATGAACTAAAAGAATTTCCAATAAATCTTTGCTATAGGTAATCATGTCAAAAGAGCCAAAATAAACATAACACACATATCAGCAACAATCACTACTCATTGAAATTCCTCGAGTCTGTTAACAAATAAATCATCTGGCTTTCCTTCTCCTTTCTTCTAAAAATTTTTCCCTCCCTTTTTGTAATGTTTCTATCTGAAACAAAACTAATTAAGTTTATAGCTGAAAATTATAACACAATTTTCCAGCAAACTGTCATAAATATCTATTGGATTGATGAAAACTTTTGATTTTTTTAAATTTTATGCATAAGGAACAAACCCTAACTGATGTTTCACCAACGCTATCCAAGCACAATGGTGAAATTTTATTCATCAACATCCCGAACTGCTCCATAAAATTAACAGCACATACTCAAGAAATACAGAAACAGAAAAAAACAAAACAATGAGAAAAAAAAATCGTGATCAAATTATTGTATCCGATCCACGAGTAATATTCCGCAAAAAACATAAAATTCAATGAACATATAATGTTGAATAACTACTGTGAAAGAATCCGTCATCCGTCACTATTTAAATTATTCATTCTCATACAATATAACCAGCTTAAAGACCAAAAATCGCAATAAACGTAAGCTACTGAATCCATACCCGGGATCGTGATTCAGAATATCACAGATCTCAATGTTCATCGCCCAATCTGGACCGATAAGCATATCGCTCGTAGCCCGTTCTACTAGCGAGCTCACCATATCCGCAATCGCAAAACAATCCGAAGCGACCGTCAGGTAATAAAAATCAAAATATCGACAACTAGAACACGCTTTCCAGGCAGGATCGCAGCGAATTCCTGCAAGTCTCAACTATCCTTCCCGGTTAAGATAATCGAAATCTACGAATCAAAGCGAACCCTAGAAGAAAACTCAATCGGTCAAGCCCTAAAAGAGAGGAGTTTCAAAGCTCTCGCCCTCTCTTCCGAGTCGTGGTTCTTCCTCCTCCGCCTAACTGAAATTTTAGCTTTTCGATCGCGCATCCCTGTTTCCCATTCTTTTCCTCAGGGACTCGTTTTTTCCTCCAAAATAAAAATAAAAATAAAAATAAAAAGTTTGGTCGGACCAACCAACTATGGACGCGTGTTCTTGCTGACTCGTAGCCGGGAAATGACGTGGCTTGCATGTTGTGTCGTAGACCTTGCGTAACTCGCATCAGAAGACATTTACCATTGAATAACTTGATCTTAATATATGTGGGCCATACTTCCCTTTGATTCTAGAAAAGAAAAGAGAGAAAATGGATTCAAATCATCTACTGTATGTCCAGCAGTGCTAGGCACCCAGCAACCAATGATTTGAAGCCACATCACCTGCAGCATGACACAAGCCACATTATTTTTAATGCTCCAGGTGATATGGCTTCAAATCATTGGCTGCTGGGTGCCCAGCACTGCTGGACATCCAACAGATGATTTGAATCTGAGAAAATTGCAAATGCTTCCACGAAATGACATCAACTTTTGTTTTTTTAATACATATCCATTTTTTAGGACTATTGTTATTAAAATTTGAATGTTATTTCACAAATTTACCATTATTTTAAGTATAAAAAAGTTTTATCATTTTTAGATTTTTATGGTAAAAAATGACTTTTTTAGGTTTACAGATGGTAATAATCAATTTAAAAATCATGGGGTAATTTACTTATTTAAATTTGTAATATAATATAGTTATTTGATAAGGAAGGTTAGTATCATTTGATAAATCTCATGGAAGGTATTTCCAGTTGTTTGAAACTACAAGGAGATAAGTGGATGAAATCATGTGCTGCCTCGTGGACACTATTTGTATAGATGCCTTTTTCACATTTTAAATGCAAAATGTCATTTCAATTATATTTTACATAAAAAATACAGCGACCATGAGATGTTGCACGCGAGAGCATTTTAGGAAGGTTGCAGGGTTCGCCATAGCATCCGATGATTTCAAGCCAATAATAAGTATATTTTGTTTAAATGAAGTAGGATAAGTTTTACTCCTAACCTCAAAATTTAATTACAATTACCAATTATACAAATTACTTTCATGGCTTTGCAACCTATCCAGAAAACTTAAGTGTGGTTTCTATCTCTTCCTTTTTCTATTAATTTATTCATAAAATATAGTAATATAATATCGCAGCGTTTTCGTGATTTTAGTTTAATCTGTTCTAACTGTCCTCGTGATTTGGGCCATTATTATTGGATAAGCATGGCCACAACGGTCAAACACATGGCAAACGCATTTAGAGTGGGACCCAGTAAAAAGTATTGAAAAGTGCCCAGAAGTCCACACATCCCATGGCAATCATGTCATGTTTTTAACCGTCTGATCATTGACCTCGTGATCAAAAGATGCTCTTGATGATGCAGATACGTTTTCTAAGGACCAATTTGGTTGAGCCACATCTCCCATGTTTTCGGGTCGTCTATAATGGGAGTGTGGGGTCCTCTACAACCTTGGGACCTGATCATTAGCAATTGCAACTAAATTTTAGAAGGGTCTCACCCAACTGCTCCATTAATGGATCCTTCAATTTTATGCTCTTTGGTATGGATTTCTTCTACAATCAAATAAAAAGGCACCACGTCACTTAAAAGAGTTACTCAGAGCATAAGAAGGAGCACATGCAAATACATGATAGATTTGCTCTCTAAAGAAATCACAAGTAAAAAATAAATGGGGTTGCAATGTATGCTGGCACCCTATAGTCTATACCAATGTTTTGAGTTTCGATTTTTCCCCCAGTGATGCGTTTCGCTGGGGGAATTCGCCAGGGTAGTTTCCCTGGCAATTTTTGACGAAACTGAGTGGCGTACCGAGCGAAATGGGTGAAACAGAGAAAAAAATGCAAATTTATTTAATTTTTATTAGCGAAACTGGCGGCGTGCCGGCGAAACAGAGCAGCGTGTCGGCGAAATTTTCCCAAAATCCAAAAAAACCCAATTTTTGCCCATTTAAAATTTTCTACCGATTCAGCGACACACCACCGGCATGCTGCCGAAATTTCGTTTTAACCACCCATTGGCACCGAAAGAGTAAACCTTGCCCTATACTATCTCAAGGTTACTACTTATTTCACATTTTAAATGTGAAATGTCATTTCAACTAACATTTCACATTGGGAAATGTGAAATGTACAATAACCATGTTGCATGTGGCAACGTTTGTAGGGTCTGTCGCTTTCATCCCAAATAAATGGAGATTAATATGGGAGAAGTGAGGTGGTTGAAATGCATGTCACTCTTTGAATGACAAGTGTGTCTAGAGTTCTTGACATCAATCAGGATTGAAATCCTGACCCATACCTAAATTTAGCTAAAGATTGGGTCTCAATGACACATGGTTAAACCTAAGTGGTGTTGGGTTTTTGCTGCTAGGGTTGTGGGAAAAAAAAATGCAGGTATTTGTTTTCAAGCACATGAAATCTTGTGATAAAGTCAATATTCTGTGGAGTTGGAGGGCTTAGTCATCCATTACAGTCAGAGTATGCTTATCTTTGGCATTTTATATGGTTTTGGAATATCTTTTTGTATGGAAAGAATTAATGCTACAATGGCCTGAATATATTAATATAGAATTAATGCTAGATTCTTCTTAGCTTTTAATTAATAATCATCCCTATGCTTGGAGAAAGGGAATAACTAGTACTCTGATGAATTGGAAATTGACAGATGTTTTGTTTTTCTTGAGCAAGAGGTATTAGAACCTAATCTCTGCAAGTTATTTAGAAATAGTAATTATGTTCAAGATCTTTTTAGCTTTGATTCTCAAAACCTACTCGGAAATAGAAAACGGATGAGAAAAGAGAGAAGAAAGAAAGAACTTCACATATAGAGCTTTGGCTTTGTAAATGAGTTGGTAGCATCAAAGTAGTGGTTCTTAGCAAATGGAGCACCATTTTGCTTCACAATAAAAGAAGGGAAAATTAAGGCTCGGTGCTTATTATTGAAATTAATTAAACTTGAATACCTTAACTTTTAAATTTGTAAAATCAGTAAAAGTTGTACAAATTGTTTAATATTTAGTGTCCTTTTACCGTTTCCATTATGAAGTAGACTTAATTGCCCTCAATGGGGCTTAACCCGCCCGCCAACAAATCAAAAAGGCTGAGTAACCACAGGCCTTCGTGCTTTCTCTGCCAAATTGAGTCGAGAAGTAGAAAAACGACAAATGAAAAAGATCGCTACTAATATCATGATTTATTTGGCATTCACACGATGGTAGCAGGAAAAATACTATTTGTTATATATAGGATGATTTGCACACTTTCATTTGTGTCCAGCTTCTAGTCCACCACAAAAATGGTCACTAAATTGTGGTATCGTTAAAGGTTCATTCTGCTTTAAGAAACTTCTTCAAGGTGGAAGATTTTCTCACCCTACCCATACAAGTAGAAATCAACAAACCCACACGAACTTCAAAAGCCACCATGAATCATGCTTGGAGGCTTGGAGTCATTCACATGTGATACTTTTCATCTCCAAGCTCTTTACTTCTGCATCACTTACCCATTGGATGACCAATTGCAACTAGTAATTGCCAGGAAAGCCTCCACATTGAAGTCATGCTCAAGTGTTGGTTAAATATACTTGCATGAACATATAGGGAAGAGAAGCTAACGAGTAATGTATACCTTGAGGGGGTTGAGATATGCAAGTTTTAAATAATATTAGAGTACTTGTTTAGTCCTCGTTGAAGGAAAACATAGCAGAAGTTTGATCCTTTATATCATGGTGGACAAGTCAATTGTAGCATTAAGATAGGAAAAGAGAAAAAATATATATTATAAATAAACTCTCTCAAAATTTAACAAGGATATGATATAATTGCTTAATTTAGAAAATTGAATTCTAAAATAAATTTATTATTTATAGCAAAAATCAATTTATAATCTGAAAATGAAAGAAAAAGAAGAATGTTTTTGAATATGATGCATGCAATTTAGCTAGCCTTACTTTTGAGGCATCCTAAATTGGTGTTCGGCATGTTCTCCTATTGTGGCCAATTCCCTTGCACCAAGAGCATTGGAAGACTCTCTTATCTTGAAATTGAGACTCAATACGCTTTGTTTTCGGTCGGCCTGCTGAACGTTTTGTCTTAGGAGGAGCAACAATAAGTGGACTGTCATTTGTATCAACTAGAGCCTCATCTCTAACCTCAGGAACATCGATGTTTGGCACACCGTGCATTAGCTCAGAGTAAATGCATTGTTGCATTAGTTAGGGCTTTTTTAAGTGTTTTGAGGAAGGCTCCTTCTAAACCTCTTAGTAGAAGGGAAGATTCCTTTCTATTTGCATAACCCTATAGTTTTGCCCCATCTATAGCTGGAATCCTCTAGTAAGACTACCACCACACCCCATGCCAGAGAAGGGATGCTTTTGCTGGCTTCTACGAAGCTCTTTTCCTCCTCTTCTCTACTCACTTTGGCAGAGAGATATCGAAAGGGCAATTCAGTCCACCCAATAATGTAAGTCGTAAAGTGCCACTAAACATTAAACATTTTGCACAACTTTTATTGATTTTGCAAATTTACAAATTAAGTTATTCAAGTTTAATTAATTTCAATAATAAACACCGGGCCTTAATTTTCCCATAAAAGAATGGTTTGCTTTGGGTCCACAGTAAACTCGGCCCATTAATTGGGTGAGTGTTCAATATTGGCCCACTATCATCCACCCCTCGCGGTAATGAATTTTGTAATAATATAAGACAAGAAGCAATTCTTATACTTCTTTGCAATTTTTGAGAAGCAATACCAAACTGTTGCGCTAATCATATTAGCAGGGTGAACGTATAGTATTGCACGTATATGAAAATGGGAGGGATATAAACTATAACTGTAAATCTAGCCCAGATTACCCGAAGCCCACCCAATCCAACCCGAAATAAGCATTGAGTTTGGGTTGAGTCAGGGCTCATGCTACACAACCCAAAAGCTCGAAGTTGAGTTGAGATGTACAAACTGTCATAGTGTCATATATATATATATATATATATTTAAGTGAGTATTTATTATGTATATGCATTATTGTTTTCTTTTCTTTTACATTGTCTTTGTAGTCATGTAATCAACTATAGAACATAAAATGAGTAACATGTAATAACACATTTATGAATTTATTCTCAAATAAAGAATTTTATATACACAAACACATATATGCTACAATGAATGTGTATTTGAGTGCACATCCTCAACAAAAAAGATTGTACAACCACAAATGCAACGAGCATGTAATTGGCTCATTATGTAAAAAATAATTTTAAAAGAAATAAATAAATTAAGTTTATTTCAAAATTCAAAAGAACAACTAAGAGGCCGTTGTACGTTAAAAGATGATTTCGATCAATGATATTCTAACATTTGTATTCATATTAAAAAAATAAAAGAAATACTCAAAAATTTACATTTTATTTGGGCCAACCTGAACCCAGCCCAAGCTTGAATAATAATGTTTGGGTTGGGTTTGGGTTTGGGTTTAGGTTAGGCCCGTTAGTGCGGACCAATGGCAAGTTTGGGCCAGTGAATCTTAAATTAGGTTGGATGTGAACTTACATAACCCGACCCGATCCAAACGAATAGATGGAGTTGGGAGTTATGACAACTATATCCTTATATAAATGAAGCATTAAAAATAAAGAATAAGGGCTTTTTGGGGAATATCGAAAAGTCGTCCATCCCGTATTTCCAATTCCAATGAAATGAGTGAAAGCTGAGAAGCCATTAAGGCGCCACACCGAGCTACATAGGGACTGCAACGGGGAGCTTCAGCACGTTCGCATTCCAGCGGCGAACACAACAGGGACTGCAAGATATGGTGAGAAAAGGATAAAGATATAGCAATGGCTTCCAGATTAGCCCATCGTTGTTACTTCTTCCCCGTCGTTCCTCTTCGGTTTTCTTCTTTTTGCAACGTTCACTTCTCGCCATACAGCTCTGACTGTAACGAACTGTCCACGGCTCCGGAGATAGGTTTAGAATTTTCAGGAACGATAAAACCTTCACTCCCTTCTCTCCAAACCTCTAAAGACGCCGACATGGTTTCGAAGATCTTAATCGAACACCACAATCCTTTTCACCCCATGGAATCGTCTCTGCAACTCAATGGGATCAAGGTTTCGTGCCATCTGGTTCACCAAACCCTAGTTCGACTGAGAAATGTCTCGAAAATTGCGGTAGGGTTCTTTCTTTGGGCTAAAGACCAGGCGGGTTATCAACATGATGGTGCAGCTTATGATCTGATGATCGACATTCTGGGTAAAGTACGACAATTTGATGTCGCGTGGCAGTTAATCGTTGAAATGGACCAACGAAATCTAAACCCCACTTCGAAAACTTTTGGCGTTTTGATTCGTAGATTAATAGCTGCAGGTCTTAGCCGCCAAGCAATTCGTGCTTTTGATGACATGGAGAGTTTCATCGAGAGAGAAACGAATCGAGAAGATTTCAGTTACCTTCTCGATACGCTTTGCAAGTATGGGTACGTCAAGGTCGCTACTGAAATCTTTAATAAAAGGAAATTTAGATTTGATCCCGATGCGAAGATTTACACAGTGTTGATTTACGGGTGGTGCAAATTAAATAGGCTTGAAATGGCAGAGAAGTTCTTCAAAGAAATGGTGGATCGTGGTATCGAGGCCAATGTTATTACTTACAATG
This sequence comes from Buxus sempervirens, assembly GCA_947561395.2. NCBI lineage: Eukaryota > Viridiplantae > Streptophyta > Magnoliopsida > Buxales > Buxaceae > Buxus > Buxus sempervirens. The sequence goes on along the minus strand of OX387189.1, from coordinate 40,620,873 downwards.
TTCTCTTGAATGGGATCTGCCGGAGGTCAAGCTTGCACCCAGAAACTCGTTTTGAGAGAACAATTCAAGCCGCAGAGAACCTGCTTGATGAAATGCAGAAACGAATGATAGAACCCGATGTAACGAGCTACTCCATTGTTCTTCATGTTTATAGCCGTGCGCATAAGCCGGATTTGTCACTTGACAAGCTGAATTTGATGAAAGAAAAAGGGATTTGCCCAACCGTAGCGACATACACTTCAGTGATCAAATGCCTTTGTTCTTGTGGGAGGATTGAAGACGCCGAGGAATTGCTTAATAAGATGGAGAGCAATGGGGTAAGCCCTTCTGCTGCAACTTATAACTGCTTCTTTAAAGAATTCCGGGGAAGGAAGGGTATGGACAGGGCTTTGAAACTGTATAGGAAAATGAAAGAAGAGTCCTCATGCATGCCAAGCTTGCACACTTATAACATACTAGTGGGCATGTTTTCGAAGTTGAATCGCATGGAGGTTGTGCAGGAGATATGGGGTGACATGAAGGAGAACGGGGCTGGACCAGATTTGGATTCATATACTTTGTTGATTCATGGACTGTGTGAGAAAAGGAAGTGGAGGGAAGCTTGCCAGTTTTTTGTAGAGATGATAGAGAAGGGTTTTCTTCCACGGAAGGTTACATTTGAGACTCTCTACCGAGGTTTAATACAGTCTGATATGCTGAGGACATGGAGAAGGTTGAAGAAGAAGCTTGAGGAAGAGTCAATAACATTTGGTTCTGAATTCCAGAATTATCACTTCAAGCCATATAGGAGGTGATACACCAGAGGTTCTGCAATATTTAAGTGAAGAGCTTAAGCCCACTAGTTGTCGGTTACCCTTTCTGTCATTCAAATTGGTATTTAACTGACAAGGATGTCTTGTTTCGGGAACCTTTATAGGGATACACAAGATGCATGAGAAGAGAGTCTGAAATTCTAAATTGAAGATTTTTATGCATCTTGCTTTCGTATGAGTTTCACACTCTTAATCAACCATGGAATTCAATTTTCGAACTCTTTAATCATATTTGCAAAAATCAGCTATTGGTTTGAAGGTAATATATTTTGTAGACTGTTATTGGGGTCCATTAGATGAAGTGATGTCTTCAGACAAATCAGCTGTTTCTCTCTTCTTCAGGTAGTAATGGCAGACAACACCATGGAATTGCGTGTCCTTAATCATCACTCTCTCCGAAGCCCCAGAACATCTTGGGCTTCTGATACCTTGTTGCAGGTTATGTATGATTTGAGACAACCCCCACAAGATTTCAATGACTACCTTTTCTCTTCTCTGCTCTTCGACATACCAAACAAAGCAATAGAGCCGACTTCAAGCATTACCAGGTGGGATATAATTCTCTTTACCTTTCTTTACTCTATATTATTTCCATCTCTAATAAAGCTTTGAGTAATTGAGTTCTTCTTCCTTCTCTGTTTCTGTTTTCTATATCTATACTGGATTTTTCTCATTCGTGTACTAGGTCTTTGACTCTTTGTTATGGTGCAATTGAAGGAAATGGAAGCGACTCATTTCCGAGAGTCTGATTCACCGCCACCGGCGAGGCCAAAGAGGAGCCAACGACCCCATGAATTCGACATCGCCTTGCTGCCGAAGGAGATAACTGCTTTAGGCGTCGTGGCATCCTCGGAAAATGAAAATTTCATTAGCGCAAAGAGTGTTAATGTGAAGCGACCAAAACCCGACGAGGAGAGTGAAACGAAGATGGTCGGACAGCTTGTTCATGGCGTGGTTGACGGTGTATTTGATGCTGGGTATTTGCTATCTGCTCGGATTGGAAATTCCGATGCGATTTTCCGAGGAGTAGTTTTCCGTCCAGGTATGATCATCCCACCTTCGAGAATGAGGAACGTGGCAGCAAATGGAGAGCATGTACCAAAAGCCTGGAACCTCGCCGGCGAAAATCATTCTGTCAATGTGGTGCCGTCACCGGAGTGAGAGAATTTCGGCGAGCTGGGGATAGGGTGAAGATAATAGTCACGTAATAGGTGTGGATTTTGTATATGCATATATGAAACTTGTATATGAACTCACAAGAGATAAATGTTGAATTTTTGGCTATAACATGAAATGAAAAGCTTTACATGACCATTCCAGGTCCCTTTCCTTCATGTTTGGTGAAACAAGAATAGCTTCAGCTTAACCAATTTGAACATCTAGTTTTGTTCTGTAAGTAAACTAAGATCAGATTCTACAAGGAATTAATCTCGATTTAATGGAACTAATGTAGTAGCATCTTCTAGTTGATAATTCCTCAGTTGTTATGAAGGCTACTCCAAAGAAAAAATTCACATTGTCTGAGTTGAAAGCTATAAAGCTCTTCAGAATAACAGGTGGGAACATTTACAAAGAACTGTTAGAATAGCCTGATCAGCAGATACAAACATGTTGCTCATTCACCAAGTTTGGGGGGTAGATCCCAAAAGTACTACCAAGATATCTTATTTCTTACAGCACACAGGTGGTAATTTAATTGCTTTTGAGAGAGACTTTGCTTGAATTCTATGACTAAAGGAACTAAGTCTAGTTAATCATTGCTTCAGATAATGCAGAGTGAAAAGAGGAGTAACAGACATGAAAGTTAGAAGCACAGATTTCTTTAGATACAATACACAGAAAAATCATATCCCAAATCAAATCCAACAGTTATAAACTTCCCTGTCCAAAATAGGAAGGAAGAAGAACACTAAGGAATCAAAACTCAAAAGACTCCACAGTTCCTAGGTCAGATTATATACATTTGGACCTCTCTCTCTCCCTCTAGTTGCCATTAGTGGCGAGCTGTGGGGCTTCTCCAGCCGCCTAAGTTTTCGAGTTTCTCTATATAAGAAACTCTCTTGTTGGTGACGATGTCAGGAGGTTTGCTTTTAGACTTCTCATTCTCTTTTGTGAAATCATCCAAACTATCTATAGAGTTCTTCCTTGATTCGGTCTCTGCTTGTTCCAATTGCCAACCCATGAAATCTGAGAGTGTCATTAAGGTAGGTGTCTCCATAGAATCCAGTTTCTTTATCTCTTCTTCAGGGTCAGGGAACCTTATTGGCCCTCTTACTGATGTGGAATCTGTTAAAGGATTTCTGTTTTCCCCTGCCAGAAATGGATTCTGAGTGAGAGAATCAGCATAGAGGACATCTTCAATGCGCGACATGATTGTAAAGGCTAAGCTTTCTAGTATCCTTGAGTAGCTTTCAAGAATTGACTGTCCAACATCCTGTGTAGTCCAAGAGAATGTTGTTAAGAGCTGATAGTATGTTTATGAAAATGTGATCAATGAAAAGGCAGTCATATCTCGTTATCTTACCCGATTAAACTGGATCTTACTTATATCCAGTGTTGATTGGGGAATACCGGGGAACCTTTGCTTGAGGAGAAGTAAAATGGTCTCTGCTCTCTCTTCGAAAAGTTCCCTCTTCTCCAAGCTCACAGCTGAACCCCATGAAGATTTGCCATCTTTGTTATTCATCTTCCTTTTCCAAATTACAATGGATGCTTCAATCCTGTTCTTGAGATCCAGGATCTTGTGCTCTGTTGACAAGTCCAGTGTTGAGAGGAATTGCACGGGATTAAAGTATTCAACTGTAATACTCCGATAGATCGAATCCCCTAGGCTTGCTCTCCCATTCTATACAACAAAATGAAGTCAATAAAGGCAAAAAATTTCATTGAACACATAATTAGACTCTTGATTCCTTGTCTGTACCTTGGGGAGTGATTCAATATAACTTTCAGGTATCTGCATTTCTGATAGAACCTGAGCATTTATGGCCATGGCTGCTTTTAGTACTTGGTTCACAGAGTCCTTCTGAAACCGCAGCCATTTTCTTGACATATCAGATAGTCCATTTGGGGGGACCTTAGCAGTAGGCAGCCACCATTTGTCATCTTTTCTCTGATTCTCTCCTTTCTCAGAGTCATTGTCGTCCTTCGACAAATACCAGAACTCATTCTGGTCTTTGAAGTTATCAAGATAGTCCTTTTATCATAAATCCAATTTGAAAAAGAAAATCAATATTTTTCTTAGCTGAAAATGGATTGTAAAACTCTAGCTGAAGCAAATTGAATCTGGAACAGTTCAATTTCTTACAATGAGCATGGCATCGAGCTTGCGCAGGGCAGGGATGTTCATGTGCAGATCAGTTCGTTGTCGGGTTACCATTATCTGTTGAATGAAGAAAGAGGCTTGTAAGTAAAAGATTTAGATATCACTCGATGTCTATGCATTGGATGGTTGGGGTTGTGTTGTATGTTTGCTAAATCAAATGGTGGGGAGGAGTTAAAATATCAAAGTGAGATTTAAGCACCTCCATACTAGTTCCATCTTTCAGTTTCTGCTGAGAAGGGACAAATTCAACAATGTGTTCAGTTACAGATAATAGCCATTCGATTTCCTTTCGCCACCTTGCTTTCCTCTCAGCAGACATAGGTTCTAAACGCCATTGTTCGCCGAAAACAGAAGCTGCATCACATTATAGAGGAGATAAATCAGCATCATAACTTGATGTATAGGCCTGTACCCATTACACAAAACCTTTATCTCCCATCCAAAATTTAAAATCCTGAAAGTCCTTTCCTTTTGTCAATCTGATTTCCAAATTTTGTTGATAAGTCCTAAAATTTCTTTTTATCATTTCCAATTTTCAGAAACAATTGCTTTAAATTTTTGTAAGTGTGACAAATAAACACAGTTGACACTTGAGAATATACAATATGGGATCTATTTGAATAAAATACTAACCAGTCACCATTTTTTCTGCGAAAATAAATTCATGGTCCTATTGATAAACAAAATCTACACATTTTCTGTAGCAAGCTGATAATGTAAAGATGAATGGAGAAATAAAAAATACCAGCAAGGTTGGTAATGGCATTCGACAAGGCCAAAGCCGAAGAAACACCCTTCCCTCCTCCAGACATATCTTCACCCAAAAGCAGCTTAGCAAACCTTTCCTTCATCATTTCCACATCTGAAAAAGCACATCAGAAGGAAGGACAAAAGACATTAAAATCATCAAATGACTGAGAGAACACGGAGTCAGGGGACATCACAGAATCATCTATTACAAGTCCACCTGTATCTTTATAAGCTTGCTTGAACATTGATATTTGCATTTTGATATTGTCAAATTCGTCATTATATGGAATTCAATCAACAGAAGAATAAGAAAGTTGAGAACTCACCTGAAGATGGCCGATCTTTGCTTTGGGGGCTACCCCCTCCAGGCCTTGAACCATCTTTGCTCAATCTTGACTTGATATTCATCTCATTTGATCGACCAAGCGCCCACCCAATTTGTTGGTTCTCCAATGCACGGTTCCCAGGAGTCTTTGATCCTTGACTTCTTGATATGATCTTATCATCGGCCACCCCTCTTCCATTTACAGTCTCAACAATCAGGCTATGAGCCTGACGTCCTCCTCCCATATCAAACATTCCTTTAAGGTGAAACGACTTCAGCTTCTGAAAGGTGTTGTCCTGTTCAAAGGCTCGAACCATTGTAAATCGGAGCAAAGCTTATTTCAAGGGACTGAAAGAAGCCTAATGTGATTGAAAGAGAAGAGACTCAAAACTACTACTTACAACCGATGGAAAAAAGATTGGAGAAAACTCTAAAGCCTGAAAAACAGAAATCTGGTTTTGGAGACCTCTCTAGTTTTTTTGAGTTGGCTTGTGGGGTTTGTGTTGTTTCTTTCTTTTTTGGTGTCAAATGAACGTGGGGTGCATGTTTGAGAAAGAAAAGAGGAAAAGGTGAGGTGCTGCAACAAAGGAGAAATAATAAAGAAGAGGAGATAGCGGTTGTTGTGTTTGTTTTTAGGTTGTGAGGATTGGACGGTTGAGTTTCTAACTTTGGAAGTCAAGGCTGGCAAACAGCCCGGGAAGACATGCAAAACATTAGAGAAACGCCGCACCTCTCTCCCCTGAATGAGCCGGCCACACACTCTATTTACCATAAATGCCCCTAAAATTCCAATTTCTTAAGACAGAGAGTCAGCTAGATTTGTGGCCTGAACCAGGTTTTTGCTAGTGGGGCCAATTTGCCAGATGGCATCAATGGGTATGCTGTTTTAGTGTTCTTTTCGTCCTCCTAAATTTTTTTTCTCTATCTTTTTTTTTTTTTTTTTTGGGGGTTATGCTGGTTTATTTGTAAGAAGGGGTTAATATAAACCATGATAAATATCAAAACTATAATTAGAAATTGATTTCTCCACCACAGAAAAAAAAATTATAAGCTGATTGCTTTTGGCCGTTGAACATAAGCCATGATCAGAGATCGAGTTTCACAAACGTTCGGACACTAACCATGGAGACTTGTTTGGTTAAGCACTTTACAGTTAGGATCATACTATTCAACCACGGTTTCTTGAACATCGGCTCACTTCATCAACACGGATGTTAGCTCTTTCCCTCTTGGCGGCTTCACTTGTCCATTAATATTCAATGACTCAGTACCATGTCCGTACTGATAACAAGGCATTTTAATCTAGCCTATAAGGCGTTTACCCCGTGATTTGGAACTCTAATACATGATTGCATGTTTCAATATCATATATTATGTGTCTAACCATTGTTCCAAAAGCCCAAAGACCTGTGGAGACTTGTTTGGTTAAACACTTGACTGTTCACATAAACTAAGTTTACAAGACATGAATATTTGTACACAATATTACATCATCCTGACAGGTCTTAAAAACGCTTAGTACCGAAGTGTCTGAGCAAGTTTTATTTGAATAGCCGAAATCATGCAGTAAACCAAAAGGTTCCACATGCTCATCTAACATCCAATAAACTAAAACACCGGTTGTTCTGATGAAGTCTAAGAACAAAAAATTTCTGTGTAATGGGGTCTCTATACAATTGAATATTAGAGACAATGATCCAAAATTTTCTGTATATTTGGGTGTCTATATACAATTGAATATTAGAGATAGTAATTCATCGGCGTTGCCTAAAATCATTAATAGAACTGAAATATTCATCATAAAAGTCCAGAATTGAAGCAAGGATAGAAGAGCAGTGGAGAGAGGTGAAATTAATTATAGCTGAATTACAAATGTGGCATTAAATTGAAATTCAGGACCTGTACCAGTACAGTATTCATTGATTCATTCACTGAAGTTGCTTGTTTAAATTGTGAACAAGCAACTTGTTCATCAAGACTAGAGTAGCATTAATCAAGCTTCCGAAAATCTAACCATGGGTGAGCCCAAAAATCAAACAGAATTTCTAAATGACCCAGATTCTCTACAGCACTTTTTAATCAATTAATGAAATCAGATACAGAAACTGAGACAAAAATGAAGGCAAATTAAAAACAACAAAAGAATATAGAAAAATAAATAAAGAAAGAATAGAATGGATGATGTACATCTCTCTGTTCGCCTATATATATAGGAAACATAACAACAATATTACATCATAAAAGAACAAGCAAAAGAGCCTGCTACCTACAACCCTTCATCAGATAGGACGACAAACTTGAGAAGCTCACTGCATTCACAAACTCTGATGATGTACTGCTCTCTGTTCGCTTTCCTGGTGTCCCACATTCACTGAAATCGAGAACACGCTGCTCCTTCTGGAAGGTATGTGAAAAAGAAGAAAAAAAAACAATTAGTAACCTGTACTATGGATTGCTAGTTTAAAAAAATCAGAACCAAGTTACAGGAAGTACCACATTGGTAAATTTATCCATTAATTTTGACAAGTAAAACTTGATAATAATTACTTAAATCATAGTACACATACTGGGCTTTGGAACATTAGGTGGCAAAGTGCTAAGGTCAAAACTTAATGGTAATCTGAGAGGGTGAGAATCCAAAATTTATGCTTCATCCCAGATGTGATAAAAAATTTGAGTAAGTTCACATAATCTCTTTTTTCCTCTTTTTGGGACAAGTTCACATAATCATACAATACTTCATGCACATTTGCCTGTCTAAATATGGAAAAACTCTGTAGCGGCACATTCCAGTAACAAAGTCATGCTGCACACTGAATTACACCCCAATACACCATTAACTGTCAGAATGACTGAAACAATGATACATTTTGCGACTAGCATTATTGAAACTCTGACTGAAGTACCTGCAGAAATCAGATAAATATTTTAAAGAATGCCAAGAACTGTCATACCAAGATATCAGGAAATGAATCCCGTTCATTATCAGGAAAATGACTGCCCTCATTGAACAAATTCTGATTGCTGTGGCGTCTTTCCCCTAATGGCATTTCAATATTTTCACTAGCCAAAACCTCCTGGGCCTCTGCGAGTGCAGCTGAGGTGTGCTCACTCAGCTGTCTCATCAACCCAATTGCATCATAACTTCTATCCCCAGGGCTCATAAAAAATCCTATGTCCTGCAAGAATTATTGAAAGTTTGGGTAAGAAAGGGATTAAACCATCCATGTTTAGCCAAATAGATTCAAAAATTCATCAACAGCGTGGCCTAGTACAAAGTTATTATTAATCCTCATTTGACTCATATATAAGACACAAATGCACACATGCACAATATAGGGTGCACCAACCTGAAAATTTGTGCTTGCCAAGAAATATGAGAGCAATAATTTAACTTGGAAGATTGAATTAATTTTCAACAAGAGTTGCCATCTACGGTTAGATGGTTCTCAAAAGAACCAATAAATAATCCAAAATCTAGGGAAAAAAAAAGGTAGTTGAGGAATTGATTGTTAATTAAAATAATCCTCAACCTTTCTAATTCTCAAATGATATAAAATTCTCCATTCACCCTCCCAAAAAAATATAAGTAAATAAAAATCCCACAAGATTTGTGTGGTTATAATAGTCCCTTATGACTCAAGAAGACTTACTAGGCAATAAAAATCTTCTATAACCAAACATATTTTATGAGGAAACCTAAAAAGCTCTTAATAGAAGCATTAATCTCAATCTTAAAATAACTAGACAAAGTTAACCTAACATAAAAGAGTTCAAAAGAAAATGAATCAATTAATTAGCTAGGGTCATAGATATCTGATAGAACACAGAGAAGCCTAAATCTTTTATTTCTTCATCTTTTTTTTCCTAGTAAATTTCCCTTTCTTTGGTCGGTAAAATGGTGTGCATAATCAAAGCTGGCACAACTATTACAATGCTACAGCATCATGCATCCACCCAAATGCATAGTAGCCTCAACCATTTCAGGCATCTATGTACACGCATTCAGACAGATGGACATAGAGTTTATAGAGTCACCCAAAATATAAAAGATGCATCACCTTGATTTATTTCTTTTGATTCACAAAAAAGATATATCAATCGAAATAAGGGAAATTTCCTTCAAACTCTAAAAAATCTTTCAAATTTCAAATGATTCTGCATATACTAAGTGAAGTTTACCACACATAAGCGAAATAAATTATATCCATGCTTGTATACCTGCATTGTTATGTCTGTCCCAACCATCTGTCCAGGTAGAAATGAGTTCATGAACCAAGGAGACTTCCATGCTGAAGGAGATTCAAGTCCTCTTTTAATAGCTGGGGTCTCGCCAAATCTAGAACCAAAAAACCACCAGCCATGAAACTGGTAAGAAACACAACCATGCTACTAATACTGCCCAAACAATTGCATGGAAGCAAAGAAGAAACTGAAAAAAGTGAATATAAACAGATAAACATAAGCTCCCTGGATATATCGAAGAAGTCAACACTCACAGAAATGTTCTGGTATTTACTACATGTTCTTAGGAGTTTAAAATTGTTTGATACACAAACTTCTAATCCATAATAAGAATGCTTTGAAATTGTTAAACATGATAAATTTTCAATATAATGCAAAACCTCCTAGCATTGAATAAATTTGCATCACATGAGAAATACGACCTATACTGCCAGCACCAACTAGTTGTGATAAAGCATGATTGCTGCTTTAGATGAGAATAGGAATATCATATAATTGACTTAAACTTGAAATAAGATGTACAACAAAGTAACCTCTGTAACACCCATAAACAATCCAGATGAATGACAAATAGCAAGCATGCACACTGAGATATTATCATAGTGTACATGAATTTTCTGCACCAAATTGCAAAAAACTGTAACAGCAAAACCTACAAGGTATCCCAGATTTGGGAATTGGGAGGCCTTTGCCAATGAAACAACATATGAAAGGACCTTGCTAACAAAAACATATAGACATAGGCATTGAAAGCATAAATATGGAGAACTATAACAAAGATGACTAGCTGTCCTGAATGTATAAAGTAACCAAGTCTTACATGCTACTGCTTTCAAAACCTGTCTGCATCATCTGCATTGGCACATAATTCAGAATTAAACTAACTAAGACTTACATGCTAAAGCTTTCAAGATCAGCATTGTCCAGCGCATTTTCAAATCTGACTCCCAAAGACCTTGACAATGGATCACATTGTGCAGAAATAACTGGAATTGAACGTGTTTCATACTTCTTCTCAGACAAAGGAGAAATAATAACTGCGAGAGATTTATTCCTTGACAAATGTTCCAGAGATCCACCATGAGCTGACATAGTCTCCAAGCTTCTAAAATTACAGTTTCTTGGAGTTTTCACTCCAGCACCCAAGGCTTTGCTACTTGAAAGTCCATCTTGATCAGGCGAAAAGAATAGGAGATTATTCATGTCATGTTCAACAAGGACTCCGGGCAACTGTTGCACCAGAAGAAAATAATATATGTAAAAATATATAAACTATAAAACATAGTCAAGGACTATCACAAGATACTTCAATAACGACATGGATAAAACAAAGAACATAAACAGACAGAATCAGTTATGGAAGCAGTTATGGAAGCTAACATTCAGCCAAAGAATCAATACCAGTCTGTTCAGGAGGAAAAGAAAAACCTGAAGGCTAACTAAATCAAAATGTCATGATATCATGAGAAATATCCAGCCAATAACAGATAACAATTCGATATCCATTGGCTCTTTCATTTCTATCCAATACCAAAGATAGAGGAAAATCCAAAGTTCAAGTCAATAGTTCTTATCGTATTCATAAGAGAAGAAATATGGATACATAAAAATAAGATAATAATGCTTCATCACTAACTAAAAAATCTAGCATAATTTAAATGATCTGATATATGACAATAATTGGCACAAGAAGCTCAACAATGCATCACTGAACAACCAATTCAGGCAGCTTCAAGCATTATAATCATTCACTACAGGTCCAGTGCAGCATAAGATCCAATTTAAAACACTTCCATAATTTGACATTCTTACCAATAAGAAGCAAATTTCACCTAGTAATTGAGAACAACATTGTCACAACATAAAAAGCAATTGCATATGCCAACATTCAGCTACATTTAATCTTAACTAAAAGTATGGGAAATGATGACTCACAGTCTGGACTGTAGCATCAGCATTAACCGTTCCCTTCGCATCACTATTAGTAAACTCTTGCTCTGTCCTGTCCTGAGGTTTACTGCTATCAAACTCTTTCACTGAAATTCTGTCTTTTCTCTCTTCAAAAGCATGGTCCAGATTTTCTTTGTCTTCAATGGAGGCTCCTAGATATTTTCTCTGGCATTGTGATGGAGACAAGAGAGGCTGTTCCACAGAAGTAAAGGAAGCTTTGCAAGTCCCATTCTCACCAAAAACATTATCTATACAAAAAATATCTCTGCCAAGATTGGAAGTGCATCCTTCATATACGTCTGTCTCGAGCTTCTTGTCACTTCTTTCTCGCAAAGGTGATAATAATTCACGCTGCCGTTTCTTCAAAATGGATGGTGTACACTTGAAGCTTTTGGCAGCACTCTTTAGAACAATATCAGGGCTATCATCCCGAGATTGCGAATCCCATAAGCTGTACGGAGTAGAGCAGTTCATGGAGCACATCATCAGTTGCCGAATCCCAAGAGGACTATATGCTTGCTCCATATCACCACCTAATGGTATGAGATCACAGCTGGCAAAGGGGATATCCAAGCTTGGAAAACGAGGAGGATCATAAAATAGAGCTCCTAAATCTGGTTCTATATTGACAAAAGGAAAGGTTCCCATGGTATCTGAAGTCATTGGGCCACAAATATCAGCCAACGTTCTTTCTGATCCATCCTTTGTCTGCTCCGTCTCAACAGGCAGGCTTGGGTAATCCACATTATTATCACAAGGAGAGTTAACAAAGTCATTAAGATAAATAAGCCCATCACATGAATTTGTAGCAATTGACTTTTGTGTTTCACCATTGATGCCACATAATGTATCACATTCTCCACCAACTATAAAATTGTCATTGCAAGGACAAAGTGATGTGGAAGGAGCACTTAACAAATTATGACAGCAGGAAGTTACCAATATGTCAGATCCTGGACTACAATTCAGCTGTGAAGCTACATGCTTAGCTATTTCATCGATCTGCGTGCTGGTTTCACAAATTAATTTACATTCATCAAAGATGTTATTTGAGCATTTCATTTGACTCGCAAGAGGAATGCATTCACGTGTTCCAGGTTCAGAGAACATAATTGCATGGTAATTACCTTCAGATACCAATAAATGCTCTGACTTATCAGTGGTCATGTTCATATTTCCCATTGAAGCATAGGCATTAATCCCCATGGGGATCTCCAATGGAACATACTTTATTTTATGACTTTCATCCTCTATTCTATGGTGCTCCAATGTTTCAAATAACCCAGATGATTCCTGCACTACTTCAAGGGAGGAGGAAACAGGTTGCTCTTGGGAGCTGAATTCACCATCCTTACAGCCGGAACTGTCCACCACAGGTAATACGTTTTCTTTCGGGAGCTTGATAGAAACAGCCTCTCCACAAGTTATTTTGAGGATGGCACCCGTGACATCTTCCGCTGATGCATAGTGATTTGTCAAAGATGCTGATGAACTTCTGTTTTGATTCTTTTGCAGCCTGGTTTCCTCTGCTGTCCTAATCTCCTCTTTCACATTCACAACAGCATTAGGCATGTCACACTCATATTGGGAGAAAATATTAGTAGATGAATCTTGACTACAATCTGAAATTTCCTCAGCATGAACCTCATCTCTGGAAACACTGGTATCTCCACTGTTCTGTTGTACTCTCAAAGAGGAATAAGGCATGCATTGCTTCAGGTTTTCAGCTGGAAGCAGACCTTGGAACTGTGATAGTAAACCTGATGCCAAGTATGAATCTAGCTTCTTCTTTACAGAGCTGTTCCAGTGATTTTTAATTGCATTGTCTGTCCTGGTGGCCACAAAAGCACCAGTTTCAATTTCAATTTAGAAAACAAAAGTTGCAGAAGTTTAAATATGAATGTGGCATTCGATCTATAAAATGTGAAAACAAATCATAAGCAGCAGCTCCATAAACAAATTGAAACAAATAAAAACATGCTCACTACAAGCAAGCCACACAAAAGAAAGGAATAAGAAGACAGGACGGAAAGAAAAAGAAGAAGAAAATGTGAGAGAGCGAGAGAGAGGAGGAGGAGGGGGGAGAAGAAGGTAAAGGAAAAGTAGATGAATATTGTCCAAGAAAGCAAGGAAGACTAGGAAATTGTAGTTTACAGAAATGATGAGACCTTCTATTGCTTATTGGTTTAAAAGTACAGGGAGAAGCTTACCTTCCAGGCAAAAATTTGGTTAATTCAGCCCACTTGTTTCCATAAACTTGATGTGCATGAATCAGAGTCAACTCTTCAGCTTGAGTCCATGCCTCCTTGTTAATTGCAGGATTAAGATGATTATGCCACCTGACAGTTATTATCACCATATTTGAGTGCGCATGTAGCATATTCTTTTATCACAAGATTATGAAATCCAAATACAAGCATATCTTATAACAACCATATAACCCTCATTTTTTTTCTCAATCAAGAGAACATCCTTTAGTTTAATATTAAAACTGGTTGCATGATAACAAAGAAATATCTGTTGTATAAAAGTGTAAAGCACAAATTTTCTGCCATTATAATGTGAGAGCAAAAAACAGCACATATAAGTTCCACAAAAAAAATTGCCATCTAGTATCTGATGTAAATTGATGAACACAGGCTATATGGCTCCTGATGTGGGATGGTCCCACTCATCTTCTGAGCTTGTGGCTGTTTTTAGATTTTTGGAGAATATTCAGTTTCCTGTAGCTATTGATTGCTATTGATAGATCAGGATTTATTTCCTATACAATTCTTGTCATTGAAGGAGAGCTCCTTGACTTTCTCTATAAATACATGTAATTCCTTTATTTTCTTAGCTCTCTCCGTTGAGGTGTTTCTATTGATGCTCCACTTCCTGATAACTGGCGTAGCTTTCTCAGCATTTCTTTTCATCTGTTCATTTCAAAGGTCCTGTTTCACAAGCGTCTGCTTAATAGTATAGCCTAGTAGTCTGATTACATTTTTTAGAGAAATCAGAACTTTTTCTGACTATTAGTGTTTTGGGTCCTTGCTACATCTGTGCAAGGTACTTATTTTTGTAGTAACTCCCATGACTGCATTGTTTGAAAACAAAGAGAGGATTTTCATGGACGAGCACTATATCTTGCTGCAGAAAAAAAGTACACAAAAATTGGCAACCAAACCAGTTCAGTTGTTTAAACAAAAAAGAAAGGAAGATATATAGCGAGAGAGAGAGAGAGAGACGAAGCACGATTATTCTCTCTATCTTAAACTGCTTCTTCCTCACAAAACTTCCCTTCTCTTTCTCCATCATAAACATGAACCCTAAAGTATGGTCCATCTCTCTCTTAATTGATTTAAAAAAGGACACATTCGCTTTGTTACATATAAATTTATAATACACTTGCAGGTACGAAAAACTATCCTCTAGTACTAGTGGATTGTAAGCAAATGAAGAGGACAACAAAATATATGCATGTAGTTTTAGATTGAAAAAACCATGTAACCACTGGCTGGATGAAAAAAAAAGAAGGGAAAGCTTCTCTAGCCAAAAGAGTTTCAAGTCATACCGTTCTCGACATTGCTTTCCGATACGTCCAGGTAAGGCTTGCGCAATGGAGGACCACTTTTTAGGTCCATGCTTATTCACCAATGCAATTATCATCTCATCCTCCTATTTCAGATGTTGCAAGAACAAATAATTATGCAATAATATGCATAAAAGAAAATTATATAGAAGAAATAAGCAAATGGAAACTTGAACAATGTTAGGGAAAAGTTGGCAAAGAAATTAAGAACAAGAAAAAAGGATTACCTCTTTTGACCATGGTCCCTTGACAAGTTCTGGATTTAAAACCTTTTGCCACCTATGCAGGCACTGTACATCTGTACGGTCCTTGAAACACTCCGCTACAAAAAGTGTGATTATACATATAAGATAATGCATATGACATATCTAAGTCAATCAATGAAGGTAGACGAAAGCTGAACAAATAATCTTGGCTAAAGATACAAAGAAAGAACCTATGAATACACCTAACATAGATTATAAACAGAAAGAAAAATGCAAGAGAAGCATTAATCATCAGCTATGAGGCCCAATTAAATCTCACCAAGTCAAAGGTACTTCAAATATGTAAACCTTAAGAGAAGAATTATTAATCAAAACTATTGATAAGCGAATGTGGTGAAATTGACAGAAAGAATAAGTAATTGCACACAGATTTACATGGGTTGGCATTGTGCCTAGATCTACAAGAGAGAAAAAAGTTTTTCACTATTGTTAAAAGGAATTAGGGTTACAACTTATATCTCCAATCCCCAGTTACAACCCTAACCGGTACATTAAGGCTTTATACCTAGAGAATTTACATATTTAATAGGAATTTACATCTTTATTAGCATCATTGGTTTCCTAGTCATCGTCCTTCCTTTTCAAAGATAATTTTATTTTGTGATATAAATGTTTTCTCATATAGATATGAGAATTTGGGCTAGAAAAGGGCAACATTCTTTATTTATTTCTTTTTTCCTCACTTTTTCCTTTTGACAGAAGTTAAAAAAAATGCAGGTTCTACTTCACAAAAGAGTGAAGTAATCATCAAAGTGGTCGTCAAAGTTTTTAATGAGTAGAATTAGAATTAAACTCCATTGATGTCAGCATCCACAGTGTTAAAATCAACACTCATTAAGTTTGTACATCCAGGTTAAACAACCTTTTACTTAATAAAATAGTGATTTCCCATAAAGGAAAAAAGGTTCAAAGAAGACAGGCACTGGTCAGATTCCTCCCACTCAACCATTTGGTAATTTCTCTGTGACTTTCCCACAAAATATCTGATTTTTTGAAATTATCAACCATTTTTTCAAGCCACTCTTTTGTTACCTAAAAAATTTGACTACATTATCTATAACAGTTGTCTAATGGACAAAAGTGGATTCTAATGTGTCCCAGTAATCTCCATTTACAAATAATGGCCCTACAAGTTTTCTTTGTTCAGTTGAAAAATCTGAGCCCAAAAGCCTAGAACTGTTTTCTTTACATTTTTACAAGTCTGTTACTAGTGTTTGTGTATCGACAATCCCTGTTTGATCTAGTTTGGTACCAAGAACTCGTAACTGATGTCTTTAAAACTTGGTAGGCCAATAATACATACTCGCTTAGGGTTAGGTTCTAGAAGACATAAGTTGTTCTGCTAAAAATAGTCCTCTTTTTATTTGGTTTTTTAATTGGCTTATCAAAAAAAAAATTTATCAGTAAAATGGGATTAAAGTAAATCCAAAGATGAAGCAGTCCATCAGAAATTAAATGTACATGAATAGTGTACAGGACATAGAAAAGGAGATTAGCTTCTAGAAATCCCTGAAATTTTCATACCTTAAGACTTCTTGAAGATCCAGCCCTTTGCATGAGTCCATAATATCAATCAACAAACACATGTATAATACTCAAGATATTTCCTCATCGATGACTACATCCTCAAAAAGGCAAATTCACACTATTGAGGAGATAGAAATGCCATGTTGTATGATGCCTCATTTGAAGGGTGCTTCATCCTATATTTTTCATAACTAGGTACTCATGCTTCTGTGTTTTCAGGATCTACCAATTTCTGAAATCCCTTGTCCTAGATTTTTTACTCTGGTACCTCTTATCACAATACAGGGATATCCTCATTATTCCTATATAGCCTATGTTTGTGTGCATGTGTAGTGGCCAAGAAATTTTGGTCGGAAGTCATTTTTACTATCTTTTTTCTTGATTAGTCAGAATCCATAAAAGTATGCACTGCTCTAATCAACAATTCAGCATTATTCTTTCACCAAATCGGATCCAAAAGCCCCCAACTTTAAATAAGATTATTTGATTCCCAACTTCACAAAAAGGATACAAAGTTAATTAACCATCAATTCCAAGAGCATTTTGTATCTATGAATTTTGATTTTCTGGAGTACTTCCCCCCTCTTTGCTTGTCTATGGATCTCTCTTCAGGGGAAATTAATGGTAAGAGTTTTGATGTTTCAATTTTTTTTTTAATCCTCAGATTAATAGTATATCTTTGATTGCAACTGAGATGGCTAAAAAGGTGTCAAAATTAACATTACAACCAATACTGATGATTGGGGTCCATCACTTCCAAAAAATCCCTCCTATAACTCTAGTTATTGGCATATTCATTTTTTAGGCCTTCCCATTGTTATTGGAAGGGTATACATACATGTACCCAACACCAAAAATCTTAACAATCTTTTCTCAAATAACATAGTTTGGTTTAGATTATGTATTGTCAAAGCATTTCTGACAAAGTCCGTCAAGGTCAATTGTTCATTTTTTGGGTCCTCAAGTGCACTTTGTATCCTTCAACTGGCACCATCTCAGAAATTCTTACTCTTCCTTTCTCATGCAAACTAATTGGGATTGGTAATGCTGACCATATTCTTCTATCCGAATATAACTCAGATTATATAATTAATCAAATTATGAGTAACCAAATCCTTTTGAACTAAGTCAAACCAAGGTTTTTTTTTTTTTTTGTGGTCTTCCTATCTTTCTCTTAGATCCTTAACTGAGTGCCAGCTACAGCTTATAATAATTGCCCCCTTAAAGCCTTCACTTTACATGTAGAAACAATTTTAACCGACTTTCCCTTGTCATGTATCCTATTTGGGCAACACCTAGAAACTCTAGGATATGTTCAATACCTAACTTATCTTTCCTCATCTTGCCTCACATACATTTCTACAAGAATGACAGAGATGCCACTTTCTCAAGTGGAAAACATGTTAATGGCTGAAACTTAGTAGGTAAAGTAACATCAAGTATAAATACAGTTGGACGTACCAACCTATCACATGTGAGATCCATAATATACTGGAATTTTTACCTAGTGCATCCTACTGATTTATCAATCTAAAACATATTTGATATTTAGAAAAGAAAATAATTGTTTTGATGTTTAGCCCAATCAGCTCCCTCCCTCCCTCTATTTCTGAGAATACAAGGAGAAAGAATGAGGGAGGAGATAATTGAGAGTGAAAGAGAAGACGTAACTGAAATCTAATAGATGAAGATCTCTAGGTTAGGTCTCAAAATTACAAAAATGATTTCTCTTACACCATGTTTAGGATTTGAGATTCTGGACAAAGTCAGAGATAATGAAAAGATGAAAATATGATCGTATAGTCTAATCTAACTAATGAAGATATAGTTTTTAACAGAAGGAATGGAAAAACAAGATTTGTATTGCAAACCGAACAAATTGGAGTAAGGCATTTTGTGATATTTTCACACACAAAAGAAAAAAATTTAAGTACACAAGAAGAAAAACCCCTTAATTTAAAAGGACATAATTTAAATTACCTAACTAAATTAAGTGCCTTTCGAAAAGACCATATACAGAATCATGAGTAATACTAAACACAATGCTAATGTTGCTCAAGCTAACATATATGTTTGTGCATTCAATAAGAACAAACAGAAAATCAAAGAGAAGACTAACATATAAAAAAAATGGAAGAAAAAATTTACCAACAATCTATTTCCAAGACAGTGAATGCAATACCTATTTTTTTCCAGTTTTTTCCTTTGAATAGCTGAACAGCCTTGCACAATAATAGATCCTAAACAGCAATCAAAATCATCTTCTCAATAAAGAGAGAGAGAGAGAGAGAGCACAATTTTATGGTGAAACTTCTGAAGTAAACATGTACAAAGAAAATTGACGAGATCTCATTAAACAACCAGACCCCAAAAGAAATGAATATATATATGTATGTATGGGCATGGGATCTAAGTGGTAAATCCAGGACCTTAATTCTAATACACAATAATGAAATTCCAATTACTCCTAAATGTGCATATCCATAAAAGCAACTCAAACTTAAAAGCTTTGTATGAAGGGAAAAAGCAGGCTACGTTCTAGATTTCTAACAGGCATATTCCTAGGCCAAAGAGAATACCCATATTCCTATCTCAAAAGGAATAAGAAAGAAATTGTCAGAGTCTGATAAAATAAAAAGCAAAATCAGAGTACAAAATTTATCAAATGACTTTGAAAAAAGAAAAAGCAGATGCTTTACACTATCCTCAAATAGGAATTACAGAAAAATCCAACATATTTAAAAAAAAAAAAGCTAAATTGGAAAGAGAAAGTACAGTTATTGAAAAGAAAAATGAATAATAAAGAAAAGTGCAATCTACCATGGGCATCAATGTTCTTGATTTATCATGAGATGCTGTAGCAAACTATTTTTAAAAAATTTGAGGACAGAAGAGAATCAAGGTGAAAATCCATAACAGTGTCATCAGTTTACTGGGCAAGCCACCTTGTGCAAGAAAGCTTCTTGGGTTCAGCCAGAAAAGGATGAGCAAGAAGAACTTCTAGAGACACCTCATGGGATTAATTAAATGTATACACCATTCCAAAATTTGCAATCATGGTCATACTGATGAAAATATAAAAGATACTTGTTTCAAGTGGACATAATATTGAGTTACTTTTGGGTGAATATGCATGTACCTCTTCAGCCGTCCATTGCCCCTTGGAAGAGCGCCGTGTAGGGCCACTAGTCCGCCTAAAACATAGTCAATATTTAATGGACATTGTCTCAATCAAATATAATTAACAAGTACTTAATGATAGACAAACAACAGCATGCATATAGGGGGAAAGAGAGAGAAAGAGAGTAAAAGGGGCAAAGTTCCACTAAAATAAATATTGTGCACAAGGGGCATATTCAGAAACTTTATTATACATGAATCGCAATATGGCTCATGGCAACTACATTCAGAAAGCATATTACTCCTTACTCCTAAATTCATCTTATCTGCTAGAATAATGTTGCTGCAAACATAGACCAATATGTGCGAGAATGATGTGAAATGTTAAAGAACATCTAGATAATGAAACCACTGTCTTATCCACAAACAGTTGCCACCAACAAGTGACTGATGACAGGAGTTAAAATCAATATGAATGCCTACATAGATAATTCAAAAGCTTATTGCTTGTTTTTAGGGTGTACAATCAGTAATTAAAATCTAATGATATTATGGAAAAACATGTTTAAAAAAATCTCAAGCACACAGGGGAACAAAAACAAAATAAAATAAAAAGAAAAAAAATGCATGCAAACAATTAGATGTTTTTGAAAGCTTACCCCCGAAAAGGCTGCATTTTATGTGAAACGTCAGTGCTCCCATCAGGAGGATCAGTGTTAGAAACTTCAGTTTTCCTAGCATTTTCTATCCTGTTACTTGCCATTATTCTCAGGTTGACAGCTGAATCTGCATACCCAAATTCCCATTCGATGACAACTCACTCCAGAATATGTTCTTGAAAACATTATCAACCACCCTATATACTAGCAAAAGCTTCCTTTCTGGAGAAAAAAAAACAAGAAAATAAAAGGGTTAACAAAAAATGAAAGGTAAAATTAGTAAAGCAAAATGTAAATATCTAAGAAGAAACCATAATGCACTAAAGAAAGGAAAAAGGAAGAGAAAATATTCTCAACTATGAAGCTAAATCAGAGTTAACAATAGATCAACAGAAAAGACAGAAAAGGAAAAGAGAAGGAAGAATTAAGATTGAGATTTTGCATACATAAAATTAATTGTTTTACTGTTCCTAAGGCAAATTATAGGCTCATATAAGCACAAAATAATCAATTAAATAGCACTCATTTATAATGAGTATGCAAACCATGGGATCATTGGCATGATCTTGCAGGAAAAAAAAAGAATTCTGTTTAACCAATCAAAAAATTTGTATTCTCTAATGAGCTCTTGTTTGCCCTAAACTTGAGGGTAAAGTTGAATTGAATTGAAAAATTAAACAATCATCTAACCTCCATTTCCATTTAGGAAGAATATAAAAAAACCAAATCAAATTATGTACTCAACAAAAGGTCATTGTGGATAGTTACAGTAAAATCCAACCAATTAATATCTCTAATAAAGTAAGCTTTGTACACATTATATCATAAGTAAAACCATCAACACTTCATTCTCAATATAAAAAAGAAAATAAAAACACACGCACGCACGCACATACGCGCGCGCGCACATACACAAGCCCGCAGAGAATATGACGCAAAATGACTCCACTTCAGTGAATACAAAAACTTTCAAACAACCCAGTAAAGCCTGGCGTGTAATTACGTTCTCCATTGACCATTTGAATCAACATAAACATGACGAAAGCAGAATTGTCAACAGACAGTGGCAAATGGCTCAGAAAAACCGAAAGAAACCGGCATCTAACAACAGTTCCAAAGTAATTCATAGAGCACTAATCTAAAACAATTTGTCCGAAAGAGTTAAGAATTTTATCCAATACTGGAAATTGGGAATCCTACCAAAAAAAAAAAGACTGGAAATTGGGAAGCGTTCTAAGGCGAAAAATCAAATAAATCGGTTTCAAAATCACACATAGTCAAACAAAAGTTCCCGTATTTAACTTCAATGGCAATCTCAAAAACCAACTTCAAATTACACCGAAAGATACCAGACTCTCACCAAACTGTGCTTCCAATGCCAGGGACCGGAGAATCGGAACAGAACCAAAAATGAGTTGATCAGTGAAGCAACCAATTCAGTGCACATCGCAGATCTTCTTCACGGAATCTCTGATTAATAGGGAAAGATCTGCAAAGGCACGACGAAATCCCGATTTCAGAGAGAGAGAGAAGACTAAGCGAAACAGTCCGACTCCGACTTTCTTTCTTCGTTCTTTTCTTCCTTTCTTTTTCCTTTTTTTTTTTTTTCTTTTTGAATATGAAGGAAAGCTGGTTCAAATGCTATCAATTAAATGTCGAGCAGGTTGGAGTGAGTGGACGGTCGAGATTCCTGGAAATATTACGATCAAAGTTTAAAGACGTTGGGAAAAAATAGACGTTGGAAGGGAAATTTGATTTTTAGTGTTACTTGTTCAACATAATTCAGATTCAGTCATCCAATTCTCCACAATTAAAATTTAAATATATTTTACTAAGATAATTGACAATAAATGTTATTTTACTGTGCACGAAAGCTTTTTCTAAAAAAAAAATCCTTAAAAGACTTATAAGCCTCTTTCAATACTTGCAATAAACCATGATTATATAAGATTGATAAGGCATTTTAGGAACATTAAATTGACACTTGTTTCCAATTATTTAAGAAAAATATCATTAATTATCAATTATAAAGAATTGGATGACTGAATCTGAATTATTTTAAAAAGCACCCCTAAAAACCAATTTTCGTGGTTAGAAAAACAATTTTTCTTTTTTTCCACAAGTAGGTCAATGAACTAGCCCATATCATATCAGTAGGGCCCCACACATCCATACTCCATCCTAGCCTTGCGTTTCATGTTGTCTCCCCTAAGTGGTTCTAGACAAAATGCATTCCATTTTTAACTTTCATATTAATTTAAAAAATAATTGCAATTATTCCCTCAAGTTTGTCCCTATACTTACAACCCCCTTCACTTAGGAAATTAAACCTAACGTGCCCTTTAAATTTTAGCAAAATGCTTTACCGTATATGTTAAATAAATTCATTTAACAAGCAATATGCTTTACCGTATGTTTATAAGGAAACTTCTCAAGAATTTCAAGTAGAGGAAGTTGTATTAACTCTTAAATCAGAGCTGGATATTTTCTAGGTCATCCCGGCTGATATATGAATTTAACCGAAGGGATAGTTCAGTCTTTTTATAATTGAAAAGAGGGTTTCATGACCATTTGCATGTATATGAAGGAAGGTTTTTGATATTTTCTAAATGTCCGGGGTCTATGTGCATACGTGATAAATCTAACGTCATTCTTGCATATTTTCAAAAGGAATGCCTTTCCTCTGGTACATAACAATCGATGGTACCGTGGTACTGGATGCGATTGTGTCTTGAAGTATGCTCCCCATATTGTCATTGACATGCATCCCTACATTCCATGGATGGGCTTGGAAACATTACAAGCAGAGCTTATTTTTAGTTTTACTCATATGAGTAGAAATAGTAATTATTATTATTATTTTTTTTTTCGATTGGTATGAGTAGAAATAGTTATAACTAGATGTCAAATGCAATCAAGGGCAAACCTTCACAAGCATGATAAAATTAGCCTTCAAAATTTTGAAAGACCATCCATTTTGTGGACATCAACGATTCTTGTATAGTGATGTACCGTACGTATACCTGCCAAAGACTCGAGGGTTTCATGCAAATTGGGATCGATGTACATTGGGTTGATTGGAATGAAGAAAATTAAAGAACAATAAACCAAAGATAAATCTATCCTCTATACTATTATATAATGCCAAGACCTTTTCTCGCTCGCATTTCATAACCAAAACACCCTCCATTTTCTATTAAATTAACTCCTATACTTGTTTGTATCTTGACTTACTAACAGCTTAACATTGTATACCCAAAACCATCTTTTTCTATTTTTTAATTTACTATGGCAAAGTACACAGACTCATCTTAGTTATTATAAAGCAAAGATAAAAAATTGTTGTCTAACATTTGTTTACCACTGTATGCATTTTTCTGAAAGTTTTAAGAGATTTTAACGTCCTCTAGCAACAACCTTATCTTACCCACGACTCAATTCCTATGTACGTAAATTGTTTGTGGTTTGTCGACGTGCAGCACTACAAGTGCCACCACTAGTTATTGGTAATTATAAAATGAGGAGCAGCAAACTAGCCCCAAGTGAGAGAATATGCAAAGAGAGAAAGATCTCGATCCTTATTGGAATTTGTCCCACATCGGGAATTCACCGTTCTTTCACCCACCATATAAGAGATGAACTTCCTTCACCTTCCAGTCTAGGTTTTAAGGTTGAAACCCCTTCTCTTATGGCTTTCAACAATCCTCGAGTTAGAACTCTACATTAGTTAAACTTGAAACCAATTAAAACTTATCACGTCTGAAATTCGACATTCTTGTTCAACTGATGAGTTAGATTTCAAATTTTCAACTGACATTAAACATTTTAATTGGTTTCAAGTTAACTAACAAAAATCCTAAACTGAGAGAAGTTGTATCCAATAAATGAAAATAACATTCATATGTATATTGTCTACATACCATACAAACTGGAGCAAAAATGGGGGCAAAAAGGAAAGACAAAAATGAACTGCTTATTAAGTTTTAGATTAATTATTTGCATTCTGACCAAAAAAAAAGTATAATTAATCTACCTCTTACAAAGAGCGCATTCAACTTGCACAAACATGAGCAACCAGCTGCCCTGCACTTTCACCATTACGCAATGATCTCAGCTCGGGATTTCAGGTACTGCAAGGAACTAGGTAGCAGCAACCTTCTGAGCTTTACTTGATCGCATGGAGGAATCATTTTCTCTCGATCGGGCATGTTTACCTCCAGAATGTCTCCCTC
This sequence comes from Buxus sempervirens, assembly GCA_947561395.2. NCBI lineage: Eukaryota > Viridiplantae > Streptophyta > Magnoliopsida > Buxales > Buxaceae > Buxus > Buxus sempervirens. Next base: position 40,596,091 of record OX387189.1, on the reverse strand, counting down.
CTCTATTGTATTTACCACCCCTGCAACGCATACATATGTGCAAGTCATTTAGAATTTCATTAAGAGTTATTCAATTTGTTAATTTCATCATCCCTATTGGATAAAAATGTATCATCTAATAAAATGATCCAAAAATTTTGACGATAAAGATAGTCAATATGCCACATTCGAATATCTTATAACACTGTTGTGGTACATACTTTCCGCGACCACCTCTATTTTCCCTGTGTTTCTCCTGATTACCACGAAGTAGGTTCCAGTACTCCCTTTCAGCCTCACCTGAGACCATAACAGAAATCATTAGTCTCCCAAAGTCGTCATCAATCGTGATCACAGAGAAATGTATATATATACAAAAAAGAGGCTTGCATGGTTATGTTATATTTACTTCGAATCAAACATATGATGCCAATGACACTACATGGTTTTTTATTATATCCTTAGGTCATTTTAGTAAAGAATGTGTAGAATCTTCTCCTTTTAGCAACTGTCAAAATGGAATTGGCCATTTAGCCCATGACGCGTGGTAATTAATTAAATGGCTCTTGGCCATAATAAAACATTCTCAAACAATGAATATGTAAGGACTTGTACACTGAACATGCCAAGTAATGCCTCAGATTCATCGTGTGTTCAAATTTTATACCCAAATGTAAGAGTGAAGTGAAAAAGATAGAACAATTTCACATGTGGTAAAATAAAGAGAAAGGATCCCACCATGCACATTTTGCACAAACAATGCTGTCCCAACAGATATCTCAAGTACAGATTCGAGATGGTAATTTTTTGGAGGTAATAATCACAACTCTAACTTAAAGTGCAAATTAAATTTATGGCATTACAGCACCTGCAATCAACACAAAGCTCCAGATATGTATAAAAAAATTATTGTATGTACCTACTGCTAAATTAAGACTAATAAGCACAAATATTTTCTCTCCCCATTCTATACCAACTATCACACTCTTATTGGAAATTACAAAACAATATATCCCGCAATACAAATTAACTATAATTCATAAAAAGAATTCAAATTAGAAAATAATAGCTTTTACGGCATACCAGTAACTGCTTCTAATGAGGCAATGAAATTCTTCACAACCAATCCACCATTTTCAGTAAGAACCGCTGCAGCACGAGCTTTTTGAGCGGCTTCTGGTTCCTCAAAACGAACGTAACCTGAATCTGCTCCCATCGAGTAGTCAACAAACTTCAAAGAAGAAAATGTGTACACGTAGATATTGTCAGACTACTGTTCGGAGGAAGTTTAATAAGGAACCGAATCATCAACCAAGATGCACTTTATATGAACATTTTGAAGAAGAAAAATTCACAAAAGAAAAAGCAAATTGCAAAAACTGGCAATTTTGACTGTAAAATGTTACAGGCTTCCATCATAAATAGGACAACAATGTCAACAAAATTCGTAAAACAACTAGTTGGAGATAGGCAATATGAATTCTGTTCTGCCATCAACCAAGGTGCATTTTATCTGCAAGGCTTAATAAAAATTTGCCTCAATAACAGACTCATACACAGCCATTAGAGGTTCTAGAAAATTATTTTTATTCTTTCCCTTCTGGCTGGCTGTCAATGCTCCAATATATATTTATCAGAGTAACCACATGGTCTAAAAATAAGACATAACTGGTGCACAATGACATTATAAAATGATTCTTGCTCAACCTGTCAGGAAATCGACCGAACAAAAGTCTATTCAAAGGAGACGGATATGATTTCATTGGAAAAGCATCTTTTTAACACCAAGATAGACCAACAAGTAATATCACCATGATTGATCCCACATAAGGAAACATGGTTAGGCTGAAAGGAGAACAACGGTGAAAGAGGGAAAAAGAGAACACAAGGAAGCCATAAAGGAAAGCATGAATTGCAATGGAAAATAGAGGTGATGATTAGAGAGCAGAAACAAATTCTATACTCACTCTTTCTAAAAAGACAAATATTAAAAAAATTTAAAAAAAAAAAAAAAAAACCATGCCCCATTTTATGTGTCACAAAAGTCGAATACCAATAAATTAACATAGCCTATATGGATGGGAAGAGGTCCACCATAACATTCCCATAGAACTCCTGTCGGGTGGACATTTTAGAGTGGCAGCATCATCCATTGGAATGGAAGAAGAACTCATCTCTCAACAGGAAACTATAATTGGCGAGATAAACCCGATTAAATATACATATATGAATAGACATACAAGAAATCACAGAATAACAACCGGCAATTGAATAGTACCTTGACAGTGCCAAATTTTTGAAAGACCTTCTTTAGATCCTCACGCAAGACAACATCCATGTTGTCTTTGTTGGCAGCAGCTGTGGTTACTTCTCCAGCTGTTGCCTTCTCACTCTCCAGAGATGCATCTTCAGAGTCCTTTTCTTCGTTATCTTCAGTGATTTTCTCATCCGTTTCGTCACAAATTTCCTCCTTGACATTCTCCAAATGGTCTCCATCCTTTACATTTTCTGTTTCGATCTTTTTACTCTCTTCAGGAGCATTTTCTGCTGAATTTAGTTCCTTGTCTTTATTACAAATACCTCCATTGTCTTCCTTTAGCTCATGTCCGCCATTCTGTTCCACAGATGCTCCAGACTGTGTACTTTTCAGCGTAAATGCAACAATTAAGCCTTTGGGGTAGCTGTCATGATCAAATTCAAGGTCACTACATTAGCAAATTTCAAGGAAAATGAAATGAATTAAGCAAGTGGGAAAATAACGCCAAGGGCATACTTCGCAATTGTGTTAGACCCATTCCTACGGTCAAAACCCTTAGACGAACGAGAATTTTCGAACTCCTCCATCATTTTTGCTCTTACAGCATCAAAATCCTTCCTGGATTGTAGAAGGATAAATGAGACTTGGCATATAGACAAAAAAACAGGGTAATGGAATGATGTAACAAGAAGAAACTAACTTTAGCATTTTATTTCTAAAGAAAACTAATGTCCTTAACATTTTACCGAAGGAAAGATGTAACGAGAAGAAAGTCTAAACTTATTAAAACCTGACATCCACAATAGAGAAGCAAGTGAAACAGTTTCATACTGAAATAGTCTTCATAAGTATAACTGAATATATCAGGCGTTTCTTTGATTTAAACGTTAAAATATGAACATCCTTAATTGTGAATTTCTTACAACTAGTGAGGTCAAGCAAACTCAATTTGAAGGAAATCAACATCTGCTAGAAGAAACTGTCTACAAGCACCCCATATGCATATAAACCAATCCTCGAATTCTAGCAATCAAAAGCAGCATAAATATAAAAACAATCCTCCAACAATGGCAATCATTGGATAAGGGGATTGGATAGGGATTATGATACATACTTGTAACCATTTTGTAATCTTTTTACTCAATTAATATCATTATCATTACTTATCATAAAAAAACAATGGCAATCATTGAAATAAGAAAGGATCGGGAATACAAAATAAGACAAATTCATATATGATTCAAAGAATATGGTTAAAAACTAAGTTTACTGATATCTTAAAGCCACAAAGATAGCTTACTTTGGTTTAAGCTCTAACTCAACACCCGAATATGACAAACTTTGCTTCAAAACTTTTTCCGCATCTTCCTCTGTTGAGAATTCAACAAGAGCAGTACCACAAAAGTACCTCTTATCTGAAACATGACGAGGTAGCCTTACACTATTTACCTGCATTATGAACATATTAAATGTGCATGAGCACAAAAGATGCTTTGACATAAACTCAGTAATAAATTACTAAAATGGCTTGAATATTTTCCAGATTTCTTAGTTTTTTGGATACAGCAACCAAAACTTTTTTAAAAAAACAATGGATGAAAATATTTTCCATGTCACTTTGTTTTGTTATTTTATCTGATATATCTGGAATCTGAAAGCAAACGTCTTCATTATTTTCAATTCAGGTCAACCGATTAGACTCCCGATATATATATATCTGATCTAACATGTTTGGACAACCATTGTTCTGTGGCCAGAACTCTTAAACATTCTCTATATGTATATATAGTTTTCGTTATTTAGTTTTTTTTCGTGCAGAAAATTGTTTGCTACTTTACTAATTGATGGGCCACACATGATGTCTTGGATGGCACATTAGTTCCATGAAAATTATAAAAAATATTAATTTTTTTATTAACAGACCTCAATGAGATCTTTCTACTGACTCTAACTGTGATCAGAACTAAAGTATAAATTAAAATTAAAATAGTTAAGCTTCCTTCAGGTTTGGCAAAATTACAGTTACCTCCCCCACATTTTCAAAATAACACCCGTCTCTCTTCAGATTTTGTTGTTTCTAGCATTTAACAACCATAGATAATCAGATAAGATTTTATCAACTAAGCTAAACTGAAATAGGGAAGCAAAGACCAAAATAAACAATAATAATCTTTTTGTAAGTATTACCTAAATGACAATGGAACGTATCATGCTCATAACACTGATATTTCGCTTTTAGGGGAGGAAAAGATTCCTAATATGAAATGACCAGAATACAAGGATATTCACAAGTATCAGACCAAGCACCAAATGGTTTCACTGGCCTAAGGGAGATAACAATCGTGCATGAACCTATTACACACCTTTTTCCCAAGCTCATCTTTCAAAATCTCAATTCAAAGAAGTCACCACATCAAGCAAGAAAAGATTAAGTGTTGCTCAATACAAGGTTCGAAATTTCGTATTTCGCCGAGCCTAGCAAAATTTCGGGGGCACAATTTTTCCATTTTGGGGAAATCTGGAAAAATTTCGCCAGCATACCCCCAAATTTCCCTAAAATATTTCCCAGATTTTGTCAGCATACCACCACATTTCGCAGGCATAGAAGGAAAAAGCCACAGAAGGGCTTTTCCCTTCCAATTTCGAGCCACTACCCCCTGAAAAACGAAATTTTGCCGGCATACCAGAAATTATAAACACTATCTCAAAACAAGTATAAGAACATGGTTAAATACATCAAAATCTAGCGTAAGATAACAAGATTTTTTCTTGATGGCTAAGATAAGAACGTGGATTCCAAGGAGATGAAATAAATCGATGCTTGGGAACAGAGATTTTCTGAAAAGAAATTTATGCACCTTTCCACATTGACTGAAGAAAGACTCCACGTCTTCAAGCTTGACATCATATTCTAGAGGTGACGCAGCAACAGTTCTTATATCTACTTGCTCTATAACCTCATCCGGCTTTAAGAGTTCGGTACTCCGGCCAACTTTCTTCCCTAGAAGCAGAAACAACAGAACGTTTGTACACATATTCAATTAGCAGGTGAGCGAAGAAAAAAACTAAGATATAAGCAACATGAAGATGTTCCAAATTTTATTCAATCATGAAGCTGCTCTTCAGCTGTCATAAAATTGAAAGAAAAATTCAAACTTTTCTGAAAAATAATACGGCACTCACCATCGTCAGAGACTTTGAGCGAAGGAGATTTCCTTAGAGTTTCGGCAACAGCCTTCACAGTGCCTTCCGGTACGGTTTCGGGCTTTGCATCTCCCAAACCGAGGTGAGTTTTCATCCGAGAAAACGAACATATCAAAGCCAAACTAACCACTACAATTACAGTTAAGATCCACAAAAAATAAATAAATAAGGAAACTGAAACAATAAGCGCAATAGAACTCCGCAAACGAAGATATAGAAACCTCGAAAACGGAAAGTATGTTTGATTTTTCTTAAGGATACTTCCGTCTTCACTCTCATTGATCGATTTCTTCAAGAAATTATCTCTAGGCAGATTACTGTCGCTGAAGTAAAACTCGACCTGCAAAAGACAGGCAATTTGATGCTCCAATTGATTCAACAACGTAAACAAACAGGAAAAAGAGTATGAAATAAAGCTCGAAATCAAACGAGGTTTGATTCTTAACCTGACGAAGGACTTTCTTTTCTGTTTCTTCGTCCAACAAATCAATCGCCATTGTTTTACCGTCACAGAAGCTTGAAACTGCCCACAGCGGGTGAAGTCCAAACTCTCAAGAGAGAGCCGTATGTTAGGGTTTTAACGGGGCTTTGAGATCGTTATTGAAACCGAAATAAATAGGTCAAGTCTTTCTACACTCTAATACACAGGGAATGCTTATGAAAGTCATGCACGTACGGTTAGGGTTGCTTATCAGGCGGGGCGATACGGTCATGGCACGGCCCATTATGCTTTAAGCGTGCCTGTGCCTGGCCCGGCCCACTAGTGGCTACACAAGTGCCTAGGCCCATGGCCCGTTAAGGCACAGCCCGCGTCAAAAGGGGCTAGTTGGGTTGTGTCGCATGCTGGCCTAGCGTATCGGCCCAACGGCAGGCACGAACAAAAACGGCTAGCCGTTTCCCCCATCCCCAAAAGTGCTACAAGTACCTTTTTTTACAAGTTTACCTCCCCAACAGTTATATTAGAGGGGTCTACTTGTAATTGATTGTAAATGACAATTTCTACTCTTCCAACAACCAAATAACAATCATATTTGAGGGTGGAGGTGGTAAAAAGCCAATTTTTGTTTTCTATAAACAGACAAAACCCTTCCCAGTCCAAACCACACATTTCTCATCTCTTCTTACTTTCTTATGGTCTTATTTAAAAATCTGGGCAATGATCGGCAAACTCGACAGAGTGCTCGCATGCAAGGATCCCTAGGCCAACCATTGGCAAATCTTTTAATAGGACTCTAAAAAAGTTATGATTTTTCGTTTTTGTTTTTTTTGCTTTCTTCATTTCCTTCTTAGAATCATGTTTAGTGATTTTGTTAATGGCCGGCAGAGCCATAATGCTACTTGAGCCCGACTGTTAGCAAATCATTGAACAAGGCTCTTACAAAGTTATCAAATTTTTTTTCTTCATTTCTACTTCTTCACATCTACATAGAAGTTGGAAAAGAGATTACTGCTTGGACAGTCAAGCAATAATAGATGCAAGTAATACTTTTGCAACTTCTCGTCTCAGTACGGTTCAAGAAGTAAGTAACTTTTTTTTACTATTTTCTCTTCTTCTTTTTTTTTTTGTAGAAAACTACCAAGCCCGCCGGCCTATCAAGGATGGCCCAACCCTAACAGTGTCACAGGCTGGGCTGTGCCTAAGTTTTCCTTGACGGGTCGTGCCCGGGCCAACTGTTAAGCATCCCTACGTACAGATAGATGGGCTCAGGTCGAGATTGTTATGTGGACTCAAACAGAAAGGATCTGGTCCACAACAAACACGCACTAATAAGGCCCATGTTCAGAAGAATTGATAGAGGCGAGATGGCAACGGTTGGGTTGATCGGGTAACTTGCCCTGATCCTTCTATAGTTATCAGGGTTCACTTAGCCTTAAACTGGATTAGGGTTAGGGTTGAACCCGACCTATCGGAGGACAGCCTTAATACATTAAAATATATATTTTTCACATATATCATACTTAAGTATTTATAAATATATATTTTAAAGTAGTGGGTGGATCATTTTGACCCACTCTTTTAGTAGCTAAACCTTTACAAGGGTGGGTTAAGTGTTGCCAAAAACCCACTCGGCCATGTTTTGATTATGAGAGTGATGCAAAAATTGACATTTTTAAATGGTCAACCTTATGAGAGGGGGTCAATCTTAGGAGAGGGGGACACTTTACTTCGTTAGAACCCAAAAATTAACACACACTCAGTTCAGCAATCAGTTACTCAATTTAGTCAATTTGATTTTGAGTTATATCTATACTATTAGTAAAACCAACTCTCAATTTGCCAAACAACCATCTGTGTCTTAAGGGAGGGAGGCCACGTTAACTACCTATATCAACGATCAATAATGCACGTGCCTGCCCTAATCTCAAATGAACTGAACCAAATCAAAACTTGACTTACAAACCTATTTTTACCACACCAAACCAAAAGTGTCATGGGTGTTTATCCATAGTTATGCTCATTTAAACATGGATACAAGTTATCACACATATTAGTATTATAGCAAATTCATAGTGTCATTCTTTGTCAGCAATCCCTAGTTATATTCTCAATAGAGAAAATACGTCCAATCGGAAATGATTTCATTCACGAGGGGATAAATTTGATCCCACAACCTCAATTGCCGCATGTAATGTGTTTTGAACAGCTTTCTATTTTCCGGCAATAATAAATTGCAATTCTGTAGCTGAAAATCATTGGCCTCACATGAAATCGTCCTCCATTTCTTGCAAGGACTTGGTAGTCGACGCAATTTCCTTGTTAGAGGTCATTTTTTCCGAGACCATAAGACCCTTGTAGCTCCTTATTTCAGCCTGTTTCTCTTTTTCAAGCCTCTCCATCTCCTCTCTTCGTTTCTGAGAAAACCCATTAAATGTTACATTAAAAAAAAACTAAGGAAGCACAAAGTACTAGAAATACTACAGTTAACGAAATTCATCCACTTCTACGTTTGAAACTCAAATCCGAGGCTTTAGAATTCAGTTCAGCATGTAGTGCATTAAAATGCAAGTAAACAGTTAACCCCCTCACTGACAAATTTTTGTGCTCTAAGTTGGAGCTACAAGTGTGCCAGTTCCAAATGTCAAGCACTTCCAAATTTCCAAAGACTTAACTGATATCATCATGAAGGTTTATTTAGCATTCATGCATCTCTAGTTTCAGTTCTCACGTAGACAAGAAACTCAGTTTGTAAAACCAAGAGAGTAGTTTAACTAAGCTAAAAAAATAAAAAAATAAATCAATTCCTCCAAGGTGGGTAGAAAATGATTTTTGACTGCTTGAGATACTGATTTGGATGACAGGACAGAATTCTTATTGCCAACATCAACCAGGGAGAGAAGGCGTTTTGTTGTTGTTATCATAGAAATATTTGCAAAAAAAACATTACTACCATATTCAAATTTTTTCCAGTCAAACATTTCTACTATAACAATAACAAAATGCCTTCTCAAATTGTTGGTGTTGCCACTATGAATCCTAGTCAAAATTTGTTTCCCACCAACTTTTTAGAAATTGATATTTCTACAAATGATAAGGTTCTGATCATTTTGTGACATGTAGGAATCATTGGGTCATACCAGTAACCAGGGTAGGGAATCAGTGGGTCATACCAGGGTGGGTAGGACTACTGCTCAACAGTTGTGATTTCTAGGATAGCAGGGAGAGGAAAAATTTAGATTCCTATTTCATGCCATTTCAGTTTCAGACATTACCATGGAGTTGCTTTCTATGGCACAGTCGTCTCCCTTATTTCTGAGATCAACTGTGCTTCAGGCTAGATCTTTGGACATTGAAATGACACACTTTCTTCAAGAGAGTGCCAAGGTCAGTCAACTCTTTGGTAGATAAACTAGCAAAATAGAGAGTGGGTAGATCAGATTTTTTGGTGGAATCACAATCTTAGACACGAGGGAGTAAGGGATATTTTGGGATAGTGATTGGGGGACACCCTTGGCTTTATTGATGGGTGTCCATTGTATTGTATGCTTTTTCTATTAATGAAACTTAGGTTTTAAAAAAAAAAGGTGCTTGAAGACCTTCCTCAGTGGCCTTATATCCGAGTTCATCTGATATTGGATGTCTTCAGAAAAAACTCGGGCAGTAATATTCACACATTTTGCGGGCTGCATATTGGAGAGAAATACAATGAATGTAGAAATTTCAGTGCTTTTGTTCAGGTTGAGGCCAGAGATTTAGGATTCCACTCTTTGGAAGGAAGGGGTGGGTGTAGCTCCTCCTTTGGTCATGAGAGTCAAGACTCTTTTTGCAATCCTAATTAAGGACCGATGAGACTTCAGTCGAGAATCAAGATCCTGGCATTTAGAAAATAGATTCCTATTTCTTATTTTTGTCTATTTCCAAAACAAGCATACTCTAATCAAGCCCAGCCCCAAAGTTCCTCCATTTGTTCTGCATCAATAATGATTTTCTTTTTCTTTTTTAACAAATCTACAGTGTTAAAAGTAGTTAACACAAGTAGAAGTCAGAACAATGGAACTCAAGTTCATGGAAGACAACTAGAAATCATAACAAGGGAACTCCAGTTCATAGAAGAGAGATATAAGTCAGAACAAGGAAAATCGACGCCATTAAAGACATATATAAGTCAGACAACTTCACCAGGCCATAAATTATCCAAGATCAAAACCCACATAACAAGGAAAATTCATGCTTCTAGAATAGACACAAACCTACAGCCTATGTTACATGGACACTTTACACACTCCAAAGTACCTATGTCTGACACGACATGATATGGGTATGGGTATGGGATATGTGTCAAATCCTTCGCATGTTTTCTTGGGCATGGCAACCCAAGATCAATCAGAAAATAATTGTCAAATAATTAACTTGCAAGTAATGAATCAAAAAAGATAACACTTTTTTGCAAAGAGAGAACGCATATTCTCAAACTCAAAAATTGCAAGCAATGACTTAAAAGCAAAAATGTAGGGGAAAAAAAGAAGGAAAAGCAGAAATATGAAGGCTAGGCTTCTAACTGGCATTATTAACATTTGCTTGGAGACTTTCAGCTGAATCCCAATATCCATATCCAAATTTTGGACACTTCTCGACCGAGTCCCCGTATCCTAAGTTTTGAGGGTCAGGTGAATCTAACTTCTAGACACTTACCCACACTCGACACTCATACCTGAGTCCATGTAACATAGCCTACAGCAATCAAATATTCATGGCTATAGAAATCTAGAGATAGGAGCCAAAAACTCCTTTGCTTTCAGGAAAAGTTATATTCCAACATAGATCCAATGTGCTTCTTTTTTAGGTATTTATTACGATAAAAAATATTTTTATAATCAATTAAGTTTGAAAAGATTTATAGTCACTGCTACAATATAAACTGTCATAAAAGTAGCTTTATTAGGATATATTGAAATTTTACACCTCATCTGTTATAAATTGTCCATGTATTAAATCAATCATATCAATCAACTTTTTATTTTTTGAATCAGTAATAAGAATTTACTGAAAGATGGCAAGAAGCCTAGAAAGAGGATACAAAGAGTGTACACAAACCATGTACAGCTTTGGGAAAAAGAAAAAGTATTTTGCAACTGAGGACAAGATAAAACTAGGCCATTCTAACTAGAACAAAATGTAATCCCCTGTTGGGTGCTGTATGGTCGAGTCCAATGTATCATAGGTTCACTGTTTGTGTACCTATGAACCAACTTTCTAGTTTTATATATATTATACCTTATTTACCTATCAAAAAAAAAAATAGAACAAAATGTACTTACTTTATCTCTCAGCTGAAGTTTTCTCTCTGCCCTTTCTGCAGCATTAACTGCTTCTCGTTCAGCTGATCATAGTATCATACATAAATCCATGAGTGACAAATAAAACCCATTGAGGACGAAGATATAAAAAGCGAATTCACAAATTCTGTGATACATTGCATGTCATAAAACAAGGGGGTGAGAGCGAGAGAGGGATTCCCCCCAATGTGATAGTAAAAAGAGAACTACAATCTCCCAAACTATATGCACAGAAAACAGTAGATAAGTAATCATACCTTTTAAATCTGGTTTCAATTCCGCTTTAGTCTTGTTTAATCTATTAACTATCTCGTTTATGCGCTTTTCGACCTTCACAGTGCGAACCTAAATATCACATCAGCATCAGATAAAGCACTGTACCTCATGCCAAAAACAAAAGGGTATAAAATCTAGAAAAACCAAACAACTGTTGCAATGAATAGACAACAAGAAGCAATAAAGACCCACCATCTTAGGATTATGAAAACCAACTTGCCCAACATCCATGGAAGCAGTCTTTTTCAAATTGTACCAAGGAGTGTAAACAACATCTACGTTATTCACCTTGTTGCCTGCAGCAAAACTAGCGCAGTCAGGCTAACACGAGTTTATATAGCTAACGCATTAGCGAATTCAAATTGAAGGAAAAAAGAAACTGGAGTAATATCTCAAAATGGGAATATATTAAGTCATAAATTATAAGATAAGCAATAAATATCATACAAATTTAACATTAGGAAATAAGACTTTGGAAAATGGTTGACGATTTATAAGCAAGGCAAGGAGAATTCTCAATTTGTTTTACTCAAGTAAGGAGGAATTCTTTGGCCAACCGAGATGATCTAGGACTAGGGGGCACTTAAAAAAAGCTCTGAAACTGGTGTTTGCACGAATACATACAAAAAATAGTCGGCCATTTTTGGTAGAGATGTTAAATTGAGTTGGAAAGTGCAATATTCTGTTTATGGTTGCCTTCTTCATGTGCACAGAATTATTCAAGGATATCCTTAGAGCTGGCACGTTGATTAGTAGGAGTTCAGCCATTCCCAAGGTATACATTATGCATGAAAGAGACCACCAAGGTACAGAGGAAGTTTTCTTGGCCTGGAGTTGGAAAAGAAACAGGAATAGAAGATAAATTCTTGGGTAATTTGTTCAGAAGCTATTTTTTGGGGATCTGGGGAGAATTTAATAGAACAATATTTATAAACAAGGAGCACGGCTAGGGTCCTATATTCAGGAGCGAGGTCTCTTTGTTGTTTCGATGGAATTCCATTCCATTCCTCCCTGGCCTGGGTACGTTACAATTTCTGCCTTTTGGAGGAAAAGGAGGGTAGGGATTTGTAATTAGAATGTGAAGAGCTAGGAATATTTTTTGTGTAGTTGCCTCAGTATACTCTTCTTATCCATTGAGTGTAGCCATCATTTCACTCATAAGACATTCACCTTAACAATCAAGAGACAGACAGATACACAAAGACACAGACAAACAGACATAGAGATAGAAAGAATGAGAGAGAAACACAAAGCTGACATCCACAACCAGGATGCTTTGGGCACGTCAGTACTCCGAAGCATAAGCAAATTTGATTGTGAAATTCTCATGATGGCTATCCATCCTCAAGGACCATGAAGGAACTGTTGCTGTCAATAGCTGGGATGCAAGATTAGAGGGATCAGCTTATGCCTGATGGTTCTCTGTTAGCTTGAAAGGTCAGGACTTGCTTCTATTTAACTTCAATCTTTCTACAGCTTTTTGGATGTGAGGAGTGCAGACTTCTTTTTATTTAAATCAACTCATTAGAAAGAAACTACATAAATAATCTCATAAATGAGGTAGAAGTTTCCAGCAAAACAACATGATAAGATGTCACATAAAAAAAGTACGAAGAGAACACAGAAAATAAAGACCACATTGAATTTGCCTTGGATTGAGTTTGCTTTCACAAGCTGAGCACAATCCTCCAGTAATCCTTCGGATATATCATCAATTGTTTGACCCTTTTTGAGTCTTACATAAACATGAGCAGAAGACATTTTATCCACATGGAACCTGCAGTAGAAAACTCCGTAGAGAAATTAGAGCTTAAGAGATAACTCAAAAAAAAAAAAAAAAACAGGTTAGGTGCTTTTAACTTGAAATCAGAAGAAACTAAATGATATTACTGGGGAACAAATCTTACAATTTCAACTACAGAACCTAATGAAATTAACAAAATCATGATGTGAACTAGTTCCATTGGTACATATCCAGTGATTTGCATCAGCATTTTTATTCTCAAGAGAAATGAAAAACTTGGAGCACTTTGTTGCTTGGGAAAGTATAGACCCACATTTTTACGCATCATTCAAAATTGATTTACTTAGTTCCATATGATCTTCCATGCTACACTCATTTCAAGAAGGATGGAATTCCTGCTTAGAAAGTTATTTGGGGGGGGAGGCCACGGGCACATAAAATGGACGAGGTCTAATATTTATACACCATTTTGTAGCTTGAATGGAAATGTAGAAAAGTTATCCTCCAGGGATCCAAATAAAAATTTTATTATTTTTATTCGAATAAAAAAAAATACCAAATAAACAACAACAAATGCCTTGTCACTGCTAGTGTGGTCTGAATCACGAATCCTATTCCTCAATATGTAGAAAACCATATTTTTAACCAGATTATGACTATCCAAATCCTTTGACTTACTCATAATAATTTAAAAAATGAAATTTTTTTGTTAACAATATATTACAGGCAGCTATGGTTGCTTTCAGATTCCGTTGCGCAAGATGATTCGTTTTTATAATTTTACCCCTAAATTGCCATTGATGCTGGTTTCTAGAACTCTCAGTTAAATAGCTACTTTGTCAATTGTAAATTCATGCCACTGCACCAAAATCCATGGTTTTGTCTACTTTGTGTGAATAATATAGGAATTTTACTTTGTGATGTAGGGAGAGGTGGTGGCGGTGTTGGTGTTGAGACTTGTTGCTCAATACAACTCCTATATTGTATTGAGCAACAAGTCATTCAACGCTTACCAACCACAACCACTAACATGTTCCACTTCAAGGACTTTGACACAGTCCTTCATCCACCATCTTTTCTATCTGGGTCTCCTCTCTGGACAAACGCAACTTAGTAATACCTTTAAATGCCTTTCAATATTTTTATCTTGATACGATTTACTGCTAAAATTAAGATTGAGCCAGCTGCTAGAGGAGCAAACCCAATGTAATAACTCGAAACCAAATAGTTCAATTGATGATGCATCCTTTGATGTCCTATCATGAAAATGTTTATGTTCCTCATCATGGATGTAGTTGAATTTTAGCCCCATGAGATTTGCCAGCGGGGGAAAAAAAATCGAACTTGCCGGATGAATCTGTCAAGTATAGCGCGCCGACAAATAGATTATGGCAGCCAAGGATGGAGGGACGATATAAGAGGTGTAAATTTCTAACAAATTTTGAAAAATTTTATAGAAATTAGAGCGTAAATTTATACTATAAATCTTTTTTATTAAAAAAATACGACGGGAGAAGAGGGTTCTTTAGTCGAGAATCAATAAATCGGACTGATTGTTCGTACAAATTCAGGGAAAAACAAAAATACTACAGAATCAAGTCGAATCTATGATCTACGGACAAGCAGGTAACGAGGATATAAAAATTTCAAGTGGTTTTAGTGCGAAGACTACCAAGCAAAAGACTGAATTACATCTATAACTCGCGCAATTGAACGAGATACGCGCAAAAACAAAACCCCAAGGAAAAGCATCAAAGTTTTTACCATATATCTTCTGGGAATCCGTACTTGATAAGATCCTCGTTCTCGTGCTTGTCCAATCCCATGAATATGGTATAGTCACCGGCCTCTGGTCGAGCTTTGAAGTAGAAAACCATCTTTTTCCCCTCCCGGATCCAGGAAAAAACCAAACTAGGGTTTTCCCAACTTGAAATGAGATTTTCGTTCCACCGGTTCGGAATCAAACTTCAAAGAACTCAGAAACGATGGAACAAGAGGCCCGCGATTCGAGAAGGCAGAAAGGTGCCGGACTTCAGGAACGTGGCATCTTATACCTAAATCTCCTGTCGGCTGTCACCACCCGAAAAAAAATAATAAAATATGGGATTAATTACGAAACCCTCCCCTCACATTTGCACTAACCATAATAACCTCCCTTCGCATTTCTAATATTACATTATTATCCTCGAAAATTTGTAGGAAGTTACATTCACAATCCAACATAAAGTTACCGCTCAAACCTGCGAGAACATTTGTTAAGAAAGTAAAGTTTCAAAAATTGATCGCACTTCAAGGCTTGAAGGGTGGAACATTAACTTTCTAATAAGCCTTTGGCCCGTGAAGAAAATTAGACTAATGCACGTAACCTCAAATAAGAAATATATGTTCTCGTCCATATTAATATAAAGAGAACAAGGCAGATTCGGGCTTAATTTTCTATGTTCAAATCGTCTCTTGGTTTGTCTCTTTTTTATAAGTCAATTATACGGGTTCTCTTTTCTCAAGTTAGTTATGAGGAGCGTTTTTCTAGATGGGCCTACATTCATTTGCTATGCGCGTAGCACATGTGCAGCCCCTAATCTGCTTAAAGACTCTTGACAGCCTGCAAAAGGAACTTGGTTGAGGATTGAAAATGGTTACATCGTTGGCGTCCTAAATAAGATCTTTTCTTTGAAAATGCTTCTAAAATGACATCACTTCAAATCAGCTTCTTAAGCAATGCAGTAGCATGCCTTTCTGGTAATATTCTAACAAGATTTTTTTTTATCGCAAATTATGCCTTGAAAATTCGTGAAGTCTCTTCTATCCAATCGATAACCACGTATCCAAATGATTTTATTTTTAACTACCCAATGCCTATACCTTAAAAAACTAAAACTACCTAAAGAGATTCAATGTGAACCATCTTCTATGTGTAATAGTGCACGTGCCTCTTGGACTCTCAAATGTTTTGCGGGTATGAATTTACAAGAGATCTTTGGTTTGGATGCACTTGTTTTACAAGGCACTGCTGAATAATGCTACTGGACAAATCATGTCGTGCTTGACCGGAAGCCATGCCCCAATACTACCTGTTTGAAAATCCCACTTGCATGGTAAGTGAAAATTGAGATGGATGGGTGTTTTTGCTTTTTTCAAACAAAATTTTTTTTTGTTTTTATCTTTTGAAACCAATTTTCACATGAACTGAAAGTCATGTAGGTATCTTGTTTTTTTATATTATTAATGGTTTATATACGATGATGGGGCATTCTTTCGTTTTTCTGTCCTTTTTCTTGAAACATGACCGCAGTCAATTCCCAGAAGATAGCAATATTTGCCCCTATACAAATAAAATCATGTGTTTGGGTGGGTCCTCCGAAATCCTGGAGGTTTAGACTTTGGAAGACACGAATATTCGTCCGATTGCAAAATTGATTAATGCCTTTGTCACATGGCAGGCTTCTTTTATCTAGTATTTAAATTAAATTAGATGGAATATTGAATTTACATATAGAAATGATCTTCAAATTATACATCTAAAAGATATATATTTACTTTAAAAAAAATTTAACAATAAAATTTCTAAGATAAATTGTGAAATTGTGTTAAGAAAACAAGGAAAAATATGGTTGCAGTTGCTAGATACTACTTAGTTCAATGATGTCTTAAAATATACATTTAGTTTATAGTAGTCTTCATTGGAAAGAAAATTTGATATTTGGGTTGAACCACCCGAATTCGTCAAAACTCAACTCGCCTTACTCACATCTCTACCAGACCACTACCAATTATCTCAAACCGAATTGCACATTAAATGGGGTTGAACCACATGGACCGCCGAGTTGTTTGTGCAGCAGGGGCGGTTTTATGATGATTTTATAAGATGACAAGCTTCTTCGTAAAAATTGTGCGTTTGGTTAGTTGGAAAGTATAGGTTCCATTGAAAATAAATTAAGTCAAACCCCTTTCAACGCTCAAAAGGCCTAATTTTAATTTGTAACAAAAAATGTCAGATTTTGTGAGAAAGTGAATTGACTAAAATTTATTCCTTATGCGTCCTCTTCATCAAAACTATTCATTTGTATCACAAAAGGTAAAATAGGTAAATTTATCACTTTTCCCATTCAATCTTACTAACGGAACAGCATTGTTAGGATTTTCCATCATTATTCGTACATTTTCTGGGTGTATCCAAACATTTTTCAGGGAAGTTAATTTTCACTTTTCAGAATATCACTTTCTTAACAGACTTTCCAAACTTAACAGGTTTATCCAAACACAGCCTTGGAGTTTTTTGAAATTTTATTTTTTATTTGGCTGGAGTCCGGAGATTAGAAGGCGCGTTTTGACTTTTAGTCTTCACATGGACCTTCTTACCATAATCAACAACCGGCGTGTTGTGTACACTGTACAGTTATACAAAAATAGGAGAAGGAAAAACAAATGAAGGCGGCCTTTGAAGCGGTAGCATCGCTGGAATCAGCTGTGAGAGGCCGTTGAGCGTGTCGCCGGTGATGGGAGATGTCAAGCCATCGGCAGCGATGGGGAGTAGAGATCGAGAACTTCTGATACCCGTCGCAGACTCTGTCGATGATCACTCTTCCTCCAAACCTTCTTCATCCACTGCGTCGCCTCACTCCGGCAGAGATGTAAAGTTGCTCTCTATCTCTCTATGCCCCAATTTTCCGCTCTCTCGATATGTTTCACCTCTGCTTCGTTTGGTCTATGTTTTTGATTCGTTGGATTTGTTCAGAGGAAAACTAACTAAACTTTTGGAGGACCTTTTGTGTTAGTTTCGGGCATACTTCTTCCATCTTTCCTCTTTGATTTGATGTGATTCTGGCTTAGGTACGGGTGAGGGTTTAGAATTCTATTTGCAGAGTATCTAATTCGTGTTTTTACGGGCATAACGGACCACAGTTCGTATTTCTCTTACTCAGTTACAACAAGCGATAGATTCTTTGCCTTTTTTGTAGTTTGTTGTTCTGTTGGTTTTCTAACATAATTTAATATTATTTTCATTTGGGAGATCCATTCCGTGATTTTATGTGTTAGGGAATTGACCTCTGCCAACCTTTTTCACTAGCTCATTGGTTGACCTAGGTGCACATTTGGATGTTATATTTATATTATTTGTGAAAAATTGAGCAACTTAAAGGAAGTGGATAAACTTCCATAAGCATGATTGAAACTTGAGTGATAGGGAACCAATTTTGAATTTATCACCTTCCCTCTATTTCCAAACCTTGTAAATCTCCGCTGCCAACTTAGCTTATAACTCTCCTCAAGTTTGTAGTGTAGTATTTCCTCTGTTACAAGGTCTGTTTGATCTCTTCCATGAATTTCAAGAAACCCTTAGAAATCACCCCTAAAAATTACTTTCAAATTCTGGCATTTCAATCCAAGGAGAGCCACTATCTTAAAATTGGAACAGAGGAGTAGCCACCCAACCACACCCATTTCAAACAATCAAGTAAAGAACCCATCAAAGACTTCCATAATGCTTAAAAGTGGAACTTAGAATTCCTTAAATCTTTACAATTGGAGGTTTTCTCTCAATCTGATAGGTTTTGTGAGATTGACACCTCTCTTTTCAGCCAAATTCTTATTCCAAAGCTTCCATGAGCATAAGCCTTTTCCCCTTCTGGATATTATACGAGCCCTGCTCACGGAGGATAAAAGGTTTGAGGCTTTCAACCAGGGGAGGGAAGGCCTCCTGTAGCTTCTTGGTGAATTTCCAATGAGGCTCAATGTATAAATACTTTTATCAATAGATCTCAAATCTTCATGAAAGGGATCTATTTTTAATTATGTGTTTCCTCTAAGTTTAGTTGTGATGAGATGTTTATCTTTGAAGTTCTCATCCAATGAGTCCTCATTATAGGTTTATTTAAATTAACTGATACACTACCTTTATCTGCTGAACATAATATCATATAAATCTAAATTTTGCTTTGGTTTTTCCTTTTTCCAAGATAATATTGCATATTTCTACTATGGTTTGCACTAAAAAAATCTGTCTGAATGTTTGATTAGATAAATTTTTTTACTGGATTTTACATAGTGCCTTTTGTATAGGCTTTTTGCAAAGTTGTGCAAAGCTGGGCATCCAAGAAGTTCATGACTGGATGGTGAGCAATCTCTTTTTCTCGAACTATATGTCTTTCTTTTGTCTATCTAGTGCTGCACGTCTATATATTTTTCTTAACAGTGTTTGGTATATGTCGTATATCAGTTGCATGTTCTTTGGCATTTCTTTGCAACCAGTGCTGCTTGTACTTTGTCTATTTGTCAGTTAAATTCTAATATTTGTTGTTGCTAAATTTTTTTTTTTGGTAATGATTTGTTGTTGCTAAATGCCATCGAATCATTTTATCCTTTGGATTAGAAAGTCTTATGGTGGAAGGGCATGGGATTCCGAAGACATCATTGGGTAGATAAAATTCCCAAGTGATTGTCATTGGATGTCCTCTTGTCTGGTTAAACCAGTCATAGTGGCAGCTTCATAAATGAATATGTAAACATGATTGGGGTTTAGAGTAGGGAGTTGTTTGTGGATCTTTCATTACCTTCTGATAGCAGTATGTGATTTTAGACTTTTGGTTCCCCACTAAAGAATAAGAATCAACGAGGAATATCATTATCATAGGCAACACGAACCTTGTCTATCCATCCTATTTTATCAAAAATCATATTTCCAGTTAATTTATTTTAATGGAAGTCTTGTTTTATCAACTCCATTCATGTCTTTTTAGGTCTTCCTCTTGATCTCTTGGGCTCTCCAATATGCATCCTCTCACACCTTCTTACATGCGCTTATCTAGGTCTCTGATTTATGTGGTCAAACCACCTTAACCTACCCTACTCCAATTTATCTCTAATGCATACTATGCCTAACCACTTTCGAATATCTTTATTTCTTGCTGTCCTTTCTAGTTTTGCCACACATCCATCTTAGCATCCTCATCTCGATAATACTAATCTCTTGAGCATGTTGTTTTTTTCTGCCAAACCTTCTGTAATATACTACATAGTTGGTTTAATTGACGTCTTATAAAATTTACCCTTTAATTTAAGTGGAACATAATTATTAGACATTACCCTGAAAGCACCCCTCGTATTAAGCCAACTAGCTTTAATCCTATGTGTTACATCTTTATCAATTTTCCATCTTTTTGTACTACCGATTCAAGATATATGAATCTATTGTTTAAAGGAATATTTTGATTGTCAATTCTAATAGTTTCATTAGTTATATTATTATTTGGATTTGCATGTCATATATTTAGTCTTCACACGACTTATTTTAGAACCTTTTGATTCAAATGTTTTTTTCTCAACGATTCTAACTTAAAATTTACTTCTTTCGTCTGATCTATCAAGACTACATCATCAGCAAATAACATAAACCATGGCACCTCATGTTTAATATGACTTATAAATTCATCCATAGCTAAGGCAAATAGTAAGGGCTAATAGCTTACACTTGGTGCAAACCTATCTTAACCGCAAACTCAATTGTTTTACCATCAACGGTTTTTACTTTAGTTAAGGCTCCTTTATACAAATCCTTAATTATATGACTATATTTCATTAATGCACATTTTTTATTCAAAATCGTATGCAGATATTTTTTTCTTTCTCTAGACTTTCCTATTAATTGTCTAAATAGAAATATAGCTTCTATAGTGAACTTTCCAAGTATAGATCCAAATTGGTTTTCTATCACTTTAGTTATTAGGTTTAATCTATATTTAATCACTCTTTTCCGAAATTTCATAGTCTGAGTCATAGGTTTAATTCCACGGTAATTTCATAGTCTGAGTCATTGGTTTAATTCTGTGTTACTGTACTAAGCCTCCAAGCATTTGGCATTTCCCAATGGGAAATATTATGATTTATATTATTATTGATAAAATCATCTCTACAATGGTCTATTCTATGTGGATGTTGTTATTCCTGCCTAATGGTAAAATGTTCGGTTTGATGAAAACTCTTTCTTATATAGTCTATAAGTTCTCTTTGTTTATTCCTCAATAATCTGGATTATTTTGTAAAAAATTCCCATTCTAATGATTTTCTGGACATCAATCATTATTAAGTTTTAAGTAATGTACGAGAACTGTAAATTTTGTGAAAATCTTTAAAACATGAAATTCTGGAATAGACATAGTGATTTTTGCAATTTAGAGTGATATACATCAGTTCTGTACTGTGCGGAACTATTGGTGTCCCTAGGTTTTTGCTTTGTATGCCTAAAACATCTTAACCTACTTTCCTCTATATTATCACCTATTTGAGAAATCCTTAATGAGTTTGAATATGGAATACCTTTGAATGCTGAAAGAGGAGAAACTTAGAGTGAAACCTTGGTCACCAATGCCTTTTGTTCATTAAATCCTCAAATATCCTTTTATTCTGTCTTTCTAAATGGCCTATAAAATGGCAAAGAAAAGAGATCATTTTGCCACTCCTTAGAAGAATAGAAACGTATAGTAACTCTATGGCCTTTGAGCAATGAACTAATAAATAGTCCAATGATTTGGCCTTGCTGTACACATGATCTAAATGCGAGGCAACACTAGGAATTTACTTCTCTTTCAGAGGGTGCTGTAGGTGGTTATCTTGTTTGAAAAGAAGGCTTTGATCCTCAGTGATATGGGGATCTTGGAAGGAAAAGGGCTTCCTATCACTATTGATGATTTGAAGAAAGATCTAGTTAAGAAAACCGATTAGGATCAAAATTCTTGATTTTTGTGTCTGAAGAATCAGGTTCAATGAATGCATCTTATAAGCTTAAAAGAAGAAGCTAACTCTATGAGGTTTTGCCATTAATGGACCAAGTAGGAACTTTTGCAACGTTATTGTCTTGTCTAATTGGGAGTTTGAAGATGTAAGGGAATGTGAAGAAAGACTAACCAGTTATAGGCCCACCCAAAAACTAATGTATGTCTCAGTGACGATACCAAAATGAACACATGGATATATATTGAGAAAATATGGCTTCCCATGGGCTAGCATAAAATACCTTTGCCAAAGGGTTGATATCCCTTATATTAGCATGAATGCAGTACTTACTTGTAACGACCCTAACCTATGTAGTGTATAGTCCTTGCTAAATCTCAATAATCATTTGCACTGTACGATAGAGTCGTACAGAGTATAATTCCCAAGTTAAGCGCCCTCTTACTCTTTTTGCTATGTATTAGCTTCTGGTGAACTAGATGTCATTTCATTTGCTAGCCCCTTTCCAAAAGAAGTCCCTTTGAAATTTTTTTTTTGATACTTTTAGTCACTTTGTAGAAATTTAAACAAGGAAAGAAATAATTTGGATGGTTCATTTGTAATACTAGGGGTGCCCCGCACGTGCAAACGAGGTTAAAATTGATAAAAAATGAAGATGTAATAATATGTATTAAAAAAAGAGCAAATATAGGTACAAAAGTGATTTAGTTAACACAATTTAACTACTTTTTCTCTAACAAATAAATTCCACATTTATAAACATTAGAGTATGAGAACTAATGCAAGAAGAGCAAAGAGAGAAGATTTGCTGAAAAATTATTCCTTGAAAGCTTGGAAGACAAGGACGTTACACACGTACAACCTTCACCGCACTTGCAGAACGCCTTTCTAGTACCCAAGACCTCGGTCTTGGAGCACAAACATAGGTTGCATCCACAGCGGTCACTACATGAACAACGCATGTGTTGCATCTCAGGCCCTCCCACATTGGAAGTTTCGCTTGAAGTGCACCTGTTCAGCGGAATTTTTCAATACAAAGAATCTTCATTACCAGAGGAAGGCAAATACAGGGAGAGAGACCTGCAAGCAATGCTACCGGGGCATGGAGAAGGGCAGCCACACATCTCGTCGCAAGCTTTTCGAGCCTCCATTGCTGTTCCTCTTTCAAAAGTATCACCTAATATTAATTTCCCCTTCTATATAACTGGGGCAAATATGTTATATATATATATATATAAAAAAAAACTATTGCGCCGTATATAACAAAATTATCACTATTTACCTATTATTGAAAATAACATGACTGAATCTGAAATATTTCTAAAAGTATCACTTAAAAAATGATATATGGAAACAGAAAACTATGTATAGCACTGTATAAAAAAAAGTATCACTATTTACTTAAAAAGTATGAGTAAATCTGAATTATATTTAAAAAGGATCACTTAAAATCAATTTCCCTTCTAAAGAAGCACACAGGTTGAAAATAACATGACTGAATCTGAAATATTTTTTTAAGTATCACTTAAAAAAAATGATATATGAAAACAGAAAACTATGTATGGCGTTGTATAAAACAAAAAAAGTATCACTATTTTCTTAAAAAGTATGACTAAATCTGAATTGTGTTTAAAAAGTATCACCTAAAATCAATTTCTCTTCTGAAGAAGCCCACGGGTTGGTATGACCGCAAACAGGTTGCTTTGAAGCAGGTTGATCCCCACTTTTATGTAAGGTTATATGATAAATCTGAGGAGCTGACATTGTTTGGGTCATCCACTAATTATATCCATCAAAAATAAAAAATTTGTTTTAGTAAAACTTAACTTTGAACTTTTTTTGGAAGCAATCTACTTAATTCTATAACCTATTACAAATGCAGGAATTTGTTAATTGCAATCAGCAGTAAATGTAAGCATATTTGGAACACTACATGAGCTTGCATTTTACATTGCATATGATCTTCACTAGGTGGTTAAATAGCTTAGTTATTATTTCTCATCTTATCTAATGTTGTAGCTTTTGCTCATTTGTTTGAACTTGCAGCGTCATCCTCTTTCCAATAGCAATTACTTTCTTCATTACGTGGTGGTTTATTCATTTTGTGGATGGATTTTTCTCTCCAATCTATGCTCAACTGGGGATTGACATTTTCGGTATGCATACTCAAAAAACCAAAGTTCTTTCTTCCCTTTTTGTTGGCAAAAGTAGCACATTGTGTTCTCTAATTTATTATCAGATATTTCTTAGCATGTGAACTGAATTTTGACAATTTAGTCAATTTAAAATGTGGAAACATCTACTTCATAGAGGATCTATATTTTTGTATTGGTTGATTTTTGATTGGATAAAAAATGAAGAGATGTGGCCAATCCCAACCTAAGTCAGACCAAAGGGAAGAAGAGGGGAAAAATAGATACAATGGTCTTCCAAGGACTTGCAGTGGGCATCCTTTCATTGGTACCAGTATCCCTTGTGTTATGTGCATACCATATTTTTTTTCATAATTACATTATGTTATAAAGACTCTTCCATGTTGTATCTACAAAGCAATTTCCCAAGTAGGGCTATATTTTTATTATCAAATGTTGTCCAGATCTCAACCTCTGTATTTTTGTCTGTACACACCATACTTCATTTTAACCAAGTAATCTTTCTTGTATCAATCTTCTTCTCATAGAAAGTCTATTTGCAGCTTCTAATGGACCAATCTTTCATCTCTCAAACTGTAACGACCCAACCTAGCTAGGTATTGTCCGCTTTGGGCCTAAGCTCGCACGGTTTTGTCCTCAAAAGGCGCCTCGCTTGGTTAAGTGTTCTCCTTGACTCTTATACCATACCGGGTATTTATCTGTTTCCAATGTGGGATCGGGATATTACAATATCCCCCTCTCAGGGCTGCACGTCCTCGTGCAGTAGCCACCTGCCTGCCAATCTCTCATGGGCCCGCCCTCATCGGTCCAACCACCTTTCCCGGACAATGCTATGACCCACACCAGCCACGGACTACTGGACCCGGATCCATCTCTGATATCATTTGTAACGACTCAACCCAGCAAGGTATTGTCCGCTTTGGGCCTAAGCCCGCACGGTTTTGTCCTCAAAAGGCGCCCGCTTGGTTAAGTGTTCTCCCTGACTCTTATACCATGCCGGGTATTCATCCGTTTCCAATGTGGGATCGGGATATCACAATTCTGTCACGCCCCGACTCCCTAGCTGTACACACCATACTTCATTTTAACTAAGTAATCTTTCTTGTATCGATCTCCTTCTCATAGAAAGTCTATTTGCAGCTTCTAATGGACCAATATTTCATCTCTAAAACCCTATTTATAAAATAGAAAATGTTCTCAAGGACCTCATTTGTTTTTACCCATACAAAGCACTAGTACCAGGGAAAAGTGAGGTCGAACACCTCATGTGAAATGGGAAAATTTGTAAATTTTTAATAGTCTTTCCATCTTCATGGTTTTCATTTAAAACTTTTCAATTTTATCAATGTAACAGTTCCTATAGAAAGAGTATGCTAATCCTCCTTGCTGATATTTTAATTTTTATCTGTGCTGTTTAGGTCTTGGTTTTGTAACTTCCATAACGTTCATTTTCTTGGTTGGCGTGTTGATGTCATCATGGTTGGGAGCATCTGTTCTGGGACTAGGGGAGTGGTTCATTAAACAAATGCCATTTATTCGTCACATCTATAGTGCTTCTAAGCAAATTAGTGCTGCCATATCACCAGGTATACCTTTTTATATAGATAATGTTTCTCATGCTTACATTCAGTAAACTCAGTTTGTATTTTGATTTGATTTGATGCATCGGTTCTATTGCAGCTCAGAATACACAAGCTTTCAAGGAAGTGGCCATAATAAGGCATCCACGCGTAGGTGAATACGCATTTGGATTCATCACGTCATCTGTTGTACTCCAGGTCTCTGAATTCCATACTGCAATTCTTACATTTTGAGACAATGATTGCCTCAGTTCTAGATCTTTTCAATTGGATGCTGCTTAGTGTCAGTCTTTTGATGCCAATAGCTTTGTCCAGAGAGAAAAAGGAAAATTAAAACCTATATTCTATTCAGGGCTCAGCATTTCACAGGCTTTATCCATATTATATTTTTTGTTGAGACTCTCAAGTTTCATATTCTAGTATGACTTAATGTTTAAACAGTGGAACCAAATGTTGGAGTTTTGAGACTTGTCTGAAAAATGGTTTTAACGTTTCAGTTTCATATCAGTAAGAAAACTGACAAGCCTCAGCTGATAAGTATCAGTTACCAGCCAAACCATGATTAATAATGTATTATTCAATTGTTGGCTGATAGTTCTACCACAATTTTCGTATTGGACTTCTTAAAAATTGTTGTTGTCCAGTTTATACATAATGGTAATGGACAACACCATAAACCTTGCCTGTAATACTTCTACCTGGCTTCCATTTGTTTTCCTTTACCTTATTATCGAATGACTGAGACATTTTTTTTCTCATTTGTTAATCCAGAGTCATGCTGGGGAGGAGGAATTGTGCTGTGTCTATGTTCCCACTAATCATCTGTACATTGGCGACGTATTCCTTGTCAATTCCAAGGATGTCATCAGACCAAACTTGTCTGTCCGTGAAGGAATTGGTGAGTGCCATCTATTGACAAATTTGAGGTGAAAAATGTCCTTCCTGCTGTGAGTGGCTCTCATAAAATGGTGTGGCAACTTGGCATCTGAAAGTTTCTCTTATACAAATTCAGCTATTTTTGCTACCCTTTAAAATTCCCTCTTGCCTGCTCTCTCTCACTATATTTATCCGTAAAAAAAGAAAAAAATTTTGTTGATGATCTGCATGCAGTATTTCAAATGCTACATCCTAGTATTTATATGGGTAGGTCTGTTCTCATTATTACCATCTAAACTGAGAATGGCACTTTGTCTGAATATCTAACACTAATTTCTGTGCTTTGAATCAGAAATTGTAGTCTCTGTAGGCATGTCGATGCCCCAGGTACTGTCGGCGCTGGACTCCCAGGTGATTCAATGTGGATAGATGCCTCAGAAGCCGAGAACAAGCTTGATGTAGGATGGTCGCGTTATTTATTCTCCCTTTGGTTTTCAGGTTGAGCTATCAGACAGTTACATTTATGTGTCTGTAGGTATTTGCTAGTCTGGATTATCTGTGTTATTTACTTTGATGATTGAGATGCCAGACTGATTGCATTTGTAAAATATCTGTTAGGGGTTCTCAAAGATTTCATGTAAAACTGTAAAATTAGCACCTTCAATGTATAGGTTAATGAAGCAGTGCATTTCAACAGTTTGATTGATCTCTTAGACCATCTGAAACGAAGACTGCCTGAGCCTAATATGGTCTACAACCATGACAGGCTAAGATTATATAAAGTAGGGGAAGCTAGTACAATCAATGACCATTTCCTACCCAAATGAAGGATTAATGGTTGAATAAGCCTCACAAAACATCTGACTTGTTACGAAAAAACAGACTGTCATTTAGACTAACAACGAAATGAAGGATTAATGGTTGGATCAACATATTTGCCCAAGCACTTCCAATACTTAAAAGGAATAAAAAGACACAAATACCCTTTACAAGAAATAAAAAGACAAACATATCTGTTACAATAATGGATTATAACAATAATATGAAGGACTTCTTAAGTAAAACAGATAATTGTTGTTGACATGTTTTCTAAGAGGGGCTCATATGCTCTTTACAAGAAATAAAAACACATTTGTTTAGGGTTAACTCTTTTTGGTTGTATCGCTGAAGTGGTGGCCCAATGGTCCTGGTGCGTGACTCCCATGTGGTTTGGTGATGGAGGTCTTGAGATTAAATCTCCCTGTTAGTCTCAGGGGCAAAAATCAATTCCGCTTGCAGGATGGGCATCGTCTACAACATGCACTATAGAGTCCCTCACATTTGGTGTGTGGGCCCCCCAAATGTGGCTCTCAAATAAATGGTGGGCCCCCCCATTGAATGTGAGGGGGTGTATACAGCATTTGTTGGAGGGGATGTGAATTCGGATGTGCAATAGCTATGGCTCAATCCAGGCATTCCATAGTGAGGACAAAGCCACTATGGACCATTCCGCAAGGGGTCGGCCACGCTGGTAATCCCTTTTCTCCTTTTTTCGAGAAAAAACTCTTTCGGGTTGTTGGGAAGGATATTTTGTATTGTAATTGAAAACGCAAACCCTTTTGTCTTTGATCTAACTGCGTATTATAATGTCTACGATCGAAAGCCCGTATGAATTATCAAGAACAAAAGGCCAAATTCACCAATCTTACGTAACATTTAAAAAAGAGTGAAGGCACCGCTGTCAATTGGTATAAGCCATTACTGCATCCGATCATCTTTCTTTTATTCGGTGGGGAGCGACGTCTAGTCTCCATCTGGGCCCACCGATTCTACTATATCACAAACAAATCTCATGTGGGGCCGACCACAACATCCACCACCGTTCAATTCAACCAATACCTTTCTTTTTCGTAGTTGTTATATTCCCGAATCCCTACTTGCATGCATAATTACTAATTAAAGAATCCACATATGCACTCGTGTGAGCTGACACGTGTTTGCTAGCTTTTGTTAAAGCTACTAAAACTGGTTTATTCACGCTATTGGCTGAGAGTAAGCCTCGGCTGCCGACACTTGTTTCCGAACCTCAGCTGCGTGTAGCTTCGTGTCGAGGCCTGGACTTCCGAGCCTCAGAGTTCAGTCCAGACTCTAGAGATCCTTTTAAGCCCGTTCGGGGAGATTCGAAAACCGCTCGTTCTGTTCTCGCTTCCCATGCACAGTGGGGAGAGATAGAGAGAGAGAGAGTGAGAGAGAGCGAGAGATTGAGGGAGCTCAGAGGAAGAGAGCTTCAGATCTGATCGATATCTCGAAATTGAGATCCATGGAGAAGTTTAACTGTCGCTTATGTTGAAGACCTCAAGAAACGATGCTTTTAAGTGTTGTTTGCTCCTCTAATTTCGAGTCCGTGACTCCGTGCTTGCGTTTCGAGTGTGTTTAAGGATTTTCGGTTTGTTTTTGTAGTGTTTCTTTGAGAAGTCGCAGAGCTTTGATCAAGAGAGGATCCTCATTTTTCCGTTTTCTTGTTTGAGATTGCAAAAGTCGAGTTCTTCTGAACAACGGAAAAAAGTATCGTTTTTATGCGTTGAACTCGTGGAAGGGAATTATAGGTTTTGGTTAGAAACTTAGAAATCGAAGAACATTCGAGCGTTTCTTGCGATAATTTCAGAAGCCAGAGGCTTACATTCTCCCCTTACGGTAGGCTTTGCCTTGAATTTTAGCTGTCGAGTCGGTCTTCTCGTGTTATATATTCTTACCATTTTCTCTTTCCGCAGGAAATCGACTGGGTTGGAGACTCTGCAATTTGATTTCATGGATATTCTATTTTAAACACTCTATAGTGGAATTAAGAATTGATGATTATTTTTTGTTGCTCTGTTCTGAAACTCTAGTTGCCCAGTCGTTTGATTTCCCTGTAAAAGGAAAAATAAATTGTTCTGATTATCTTTTGCAAAAAAACGGTTCAAACGGCTAAACTGTCGAACTAGTCTCTTGACTCTTGAGCCGTGGAAAGCAGGGAATTCCCTTTAAAAAGTTTGTTGAGTCTCGGAAAACATATGAACTGAAGGTTCAAACCCTTGAAAGTAATTGAGAGTTCCTTTTGTTCCCCAGTACAAGCAAACCTAAAAGATGATGCACGTAAAGTCCGACTCCGATGTTACCAGTTTAGCACCTTCGTCGCCAGCCAGGCCCGTTTACTATGTTCAGAGCCCTTCGAGGGACTCTCACGATGGTGACAAGTCCTCTTCAATGCAGGCGACTCCCGTCTCCAACAGTCCGATGGAATCGCCTTCCCATCCTTCTTTCGGACGCCATTCGAGGGCTTCATCGGCGAGTAGGTTCTCTGGTCCATTCAGGTCTTCTTCAGGACGTAAAGCGAACCGAAAGCGAAATTATAAGGGCTGGCCTGAGTGTAATGTCATCCAAGAAGAGGGAAATTATGACGACCTTGATGGTGAAAGGGGATTTTCTCGGCGTTGCCAGGCCTTGATTGCTCTGGTGGGTTTTGTTCTGCTCTTCACCGTCTTTTCTCTAATACTTTGGGGCGCCAGCCGTCCTTACAGAGCCGAAATTGCTGTGAAGGTATTCTGTCTTTTTATTCAACCTCACTTTTTGTCTTTTTCTTTTTATTAATAGAAACTAAGAAAATAACATGCATGAATTTTTTTTCAACTGATGATCTTAAGATATTAGAAGCATCAGAGCAAGGTACTACATTCTTGCACTTATTACCTGATTTCTGAAAATCATCACGAAGTGTTAGCCCATTGGTATAATTGTGAACTTTGTTTATCTATCCTCAGCAGTCATGAACGTGCATCTGTTTTGCAGGGAGCTTAGGCATTGACAGTTTAATCATATCAGAGGAATAAATATATGATTATGAGGTTCTTTCGAGCCTGCCCATATGGTGTGAAAATTGTACTGTTGTTTCTTGTTAGATTATATATGTTTTTAAGCGGTTCTAAGAATGATAGCCACAAAATTACTGGATCAGATCCTTTTTCCCAAACATATCAGGTTGTGTCTGTGAGGTTAGATATCTCTGGGGAGATACAATGAATTGCCAATTTTTTAGGTCAATTCTATCTTCCTTATGGGAAGATGTTGGAGACTTGGAACCTTTTCAAGTGATGTTTTGTGATTGCATAAACATTTCCATGAGATTATCCGAAGAAGTCACTTGAAGAGAGACTTTTGCTTTTCTCTGCTTGTGTCTCTTATTTTAACTTAAAGCACATAGTTTTATAAGTCAGTCTAATTATAATTGATAACAGTAAACTTTCTTTCACCCGAAAATGTAGAAAATGAGAAAAAATCCATGATGAGAAGCTTAAATTATATTGACCATTTTCCTAGATATTTAACCTTTAATGTTTTGTGCTTTGGAGAAGGTGGAGTTTGTGAAGTTAATAATAAATCTTCTTTTAGGTCTGTTTATATCCATCCATTCAATAAAGAAGAGTTATTTGAATCTATAGGTGATTGCATACCATTCTTGGGTACATCTCTTTTGTGAGTCAGAAATTATCAATGTCTTTTTGAAGTATTTTTCCTTACCCACTGGACTTTTTGAGGATAATAGTTACCTTTCTGCAATTGTTTTGATTATTCTCATATGATGTATGGTTCGTCTTTGATAAAACATCTTCTGAAAGTTTTTAATGCGTGGGACTGAATGTTGTTATTACGCTTTCATTCAAATGAGATTTCAATTCGAGAAAATTTACCCATCCAATTCAAAGAGAAACTTCATTGTTGGAAAGGATTTGATACTGTTGGCATTTCCTGTTTCACAAGAACTGTAATTTGGACATGATACTTAAGAGACCTGGTAAATGGAAACGTTTTTATAAAGTTCTGATCAGGGCAGCTGATTTCCTTCTACAATACTAAGAACTGGATTAGAGCTTCATTTGGTTTCCTGCCTGAATAGTCATGCATGATTGCTTGTGGTCAGGCATTCCATGGTATTTACGGGATTAGAAAAAAGGCCTTTTATAGGTCTTCTATTATATGCTTCTAATTTTTCATGTTCCCATTGTTCCCACCACCAATACCCCACCCCCCACCACCACACCATCATTTTGCTTTTTTATTTTTGGGTTCATTTTCTGCATGAATTTGTTCTTCTATACATGCGATATTGATTACAAGAGAATGATATCATGGCAGAACCTGGCAGTAAATAGTTTCTACTTCGCGACGGGACCAGACTTCACTGGTGTCCCAACCAAGATGCTGACTGTGAATTGTTCGTTGAAGATGAATATACACAACCCTGCTACATTTTTTGGCATCCATGTTAGCTCATCACCTGTCAGTCTCATCTATTCCGAGATTACCGTTGCAACTGGCCAGGTGAAAATATTCTCTGCCCAATATTTATGGCTGGTGATTGGAACTCATTGAAACAATGAAGCGTTAATAAACATATTCTGCTAGGAACTGAAAATATTTTCGGTTGCAGGGATCATGGATTAAGAAAATTATTCAAAGAAACAAGGGCGATTGTGATTATGAGTAGTTTGGATATAGTTCACATTTATAATAACCATGTCGATCTCTTTTTATTTTTTGAGAATTCTTTTGGTAATTTGATCTATTCTTCTTTAAGATAAATATTTGTTAAGCATATATCCGTTTGTGCATCTATGATTGCAGTTGAAGAAATACTATCAGCCAAGAAAGAGTCACCGAACTGTATCTGTGAACTTAGAAGGAAGCAAGGTTCCTCTTTATGGGGCTGGGGCAAACTTAGCAGTCTCTGAAAACAGTGGTGGTGTTCCATTGACATTAGAGTTTGAAATCCGGACAAGAGGGGAAGTCGTGGGGAAGCTGGTGAAGACGAAGCATCGAAGACACGTATCTTGCCCCTTGGTCATAGAATCCAGGAACACCAAACCCATCAAGTTCACAAAGGATTCATGTACATATGATTGAGTTCCAACTTGACTAAGCAGTCACGTCCTGCAAAGCATTTGGTCAGTTCTGGTGTGTTCTGAGCTTGAGACCTTATGTTTGGGTTGTCCCTTTCTAATTCAGAAGTTAATAAATTTTCAGAAGTTTTGTGATTCAATGTGGAGTGGTATGTCTGTGAAAGGTTTGTTCTTACTGGTTTATTGTAAGGTTTATGCAATAAACAGTATGATATATATTATGTGCCCGTTTCGTATTACCCTGCTGAAGGGTTGGCCAATTTTGGATACTACAATATAAGTTTTTTTCCCTCTTTGGGAACTCGGGGCATCCAGGCCAGCTTGCGTTGACAAATCCCCGAGGCTTGTGTAATCTCCCATCTCACACAAAGCGGGTAATTATCAAGCCAAAAGCCTTGGAGTGGCTCTAAGGAGTTTTTTTTTTTGGGGTAGTTGGCTCTAAGGAGTTGAATCTAAGAGAGTTCGAATCTAAGACCTTAAAGGGAGCATACCTTAAAAATTTAAATTTCCATAGCATTATTCTTCTCGAACTGGTTCACTTAGACAGCTTTGTGTCCTTGTCCCTTGAATTTGCCTGTTCTGATGTTGAGCATGCTACATATTTACGTAATGTTATAACGTTGAATCGCATCCTGATCCATGTGCTTTTGAGCAATTTTGTCGAGCACCGACCAGGATGAGCCACCAAGGCTGCTAAAAACCTAATGCGGAAGTACCAGTAGATGCTACCCTCATTCTGTCGACGTGGTAAAAAAAGTCATGTCACCCGAGGACTAAACCCGGTAAGACAGCCGACGAAACCTCCCGTCATTCACGCATTGCGCATCTCATAGTTTCCATGAGAGCTGAAAATCCCACTTAAGAAAGCGCCCATTTAGACGTATTTAAAGGCAAGATTCACACTAGCTCTTGAGTTCACACCCATTAAATCAGATCTATTGACGGGTCATTTCCCTTTCACCTTTTAATTTTGACTCCTTTTGAGCCCTTTTCAGTTTGATCTTTTGTTCTTCTCGAACTTGTTCCACTTCATTGGATAAAAATTCGAGGTTTTCAGGCAAAAATTATTCACGGGCATGAACTAGATCCAGTCGCTTAAACGGATCAATTTCATCTGAAAAGTCTCCGGAGTGAAAATTTTGGAGACCCGTTAGCATTTTAGTGTTCATCATCATGTCTGCAAGAGCACCCAATTCCAAATTCATAATTTTGGCCCTTTCCCTTTTTCTATTTCTGGGATTTTTCATCCGTTCATGGGCCTCTGATACCGTCACAGTTGACGATGATATGGAGGGTTTCGAAGAGCTATTGGCATTGGATGAAGAGGAAGAAAAAGAAGGGAGTCAAGCTATATCATCTGAGGCAGAGGCTGTAAGCAAGGCTCAAAGAATTGTTCTTGAACTCAGCAATGACAACACCAGGAGGATCATAGATGATCACAAGTTCGTTCTGGTACTGGGTTATGCTCCCTGGTGTGTTAGAAGTGCAGAGCTGATGCCTCAATTTTCAGAGGCTGCGACGACTCTTAAAGAGATGGGGAGCCCACTTTTGTTGGCCAAGCTAGATGCGGAACGCTATCCAAAGGCAGCGTCTCTTCTGGAGATCAAAGGCTTTCCTACCATGCTTCTTTTCGTTAATGGGAGCTCAAAAGTGTATTCTGGTGGATTTTCTGCGTAAGTTTCTTCCTTTTATAAAAATAGAGTTTTTCCTTTTTCTCTTTCCTGTAATCGCTGCAGCCGCTTGACGTTCATTACCCTGAGGGCCTTTTGTGGGGAAAATTGTTAACCAGGCAAGAAATAGTGATATGGGCAAGAAAAAAAACAGGCGAACCAGTTATCAGAATAAACTCTGCGACTGAGGCGGAAGAGTTCCTTAAGAGGAACCGGATGTTTGTTATTGGTCTGTTTGAGGAATTTGAGGTATGTGAATTTGTATCTTTTAAGAAAGTAACTTGAGAGTTTTACTTGACTAAAATGTACAGAAAACATTATTTTTGGATTTTTAGTTATTGCTCTTGTTTGATTTGTTGTTGATTTATCAATCTTTGTAGAAAGTGGTACTTCGTAATGATATCTCAAGCTTTGTACAAAGAGGCACTTCATAATCCTACATTAAATAAATGTGCAAAAAAATGGGGCACTTTTTTAAGGGAATATCAATGACTATGAGAAGAAGCCATTTAATTACTCCTTTTATTGTTCCTTGCCATATAAAGGGTGTAAACAAAATTTTTGAATATAAAGAGTGTAACTGAGATGATGATATCCAAATGGATGTGTGAAATGATTAGGAAGATGAAATAAGAAGTGAAGACATACAAAATCATTTGGTGTATCCTCAATAAAAGATAAAACAAAGGAGGGTTGATTGAGAAGGTTTAGGGATGAATGAGGGTAAAGCTATTAATAAGTTGGAATAGGAAAACAGGATTCGTGATACTTTACTCAAGTAGTTGGGAAAAGGCATTATCAATGGATATATGGATAAAATTGTTCTACTTTAAATTGTGAGAAGAGTAGAATAGTCATTAAAGAGTTAAAGATGTGTGCTTAGCTGAGTTTCATAGAAAATAATTTAAGCTTGTTCCAATTATTGGATTTTGTCATGACATTGCTTCATGAAGATGGACTTCTTGTTATGTAACTCCTTGCAACATGGAACTGTCAAATTTCTGATCTGATTAGTCCATTAACTAGAAGGGGTAGGCATTGAACAGGTTTTGGGGCTTTTAAATCCAAAGAGAACCACTTGAAATAAAGGGCGGCTTTTGTAAGGTTAATGGCTGCAAATGATTTCCTGTACGAGAGCTGCTCTCATTTTAAAATTCCCGTCTTCTCCTCCAGTTGTTTATACTGGAGATGCCTGTAACAGCATGAGATTGTTCCCATGGCCGCAGTAGATTGATCCTGTCGATGGACAGTAAATATAGCTACAGGCTAGTATCTTTCAGGTTGGCCAAGTTTTAGCTTATCTTTTGTTGCTAAATATTCCTGCCAGTTCAGAGAGTTTTTATTGCAAAATGAATGTACTCATTATCCACTAAAGATTCTATGTTCTCTCCCTTTTTTACTCTGTAAATGTTGTTTACAGGGAAATGCTTTTTGCAGGGACCTGAATATAAAGAATTTGTTGACGCGGCTACTACAGAGGATGAAATTCAATTTGCTGAAACTAGCAGCATTGAGGTTGCCAAAATTCTTTTCCCAGATGTGAAATTTAATAAACCTTTTATGGGTCTTGTAAAAGGCGAGCTTGAGAGATACGCTACATTTGGTGAGTTTGTGAAATCATATATGACCAGCTAGCATTCTGTTTTCCTGACTAGGGTACCATTCTTTGAATATGAACTTTATGTATCTCATCTTTTCAACAGTTTCAAGAGATTAAAGTTTCTTTCTTATGTTGGGTTTGTTATCAGCTTGGTGATTATAATGTGACACAGTTTCTGAACAAGTCAATCAAGGCGAGAGCCATATTGGGTCTTATTTTTTTATTGCATTTATGGAGTGAGTTGTAACTTTTGTTGTGATTGTCAAGGATCTCTGAAAATTCTTGATTGTTTGGCTCTGCAGAAAGCTCCTTCAGAAAGGACAAAATATTGGAGTTTTTGGAATATAACAAATTTCCTTTAGTCAGTGTACTGACTGAACTCAATTCTGTCAGAGTATACTCCAGCCCTATCAAACTCCAGGTTACTGTTATTTCCTCAGATCCTTATATTTTTTTCCTTTTTAATTTCTTTGTTTTTATTTATCACTTTCTTTGTGCATTTAATTTCTCATCTCAGGTAAATTCTAGTGATCATTTCCTTTATCTCTTTTTCCCTCGCTTTTCCTTGCCCTTTTTTTTTCCTCAATTCATAAAGTAAAAAGCTTGAAGCTTTTCAAATATGGTTATGGGGGATAAACTCTGGATAAAATGGTATCGAATAATGTTATAATTTTTACCTGAGCCCGTAAGTCTTCAATCACTCATAACTTCTCAAATATATAGATAAGTGATTCCCTTTCACCTTTTATCCCACCGTACATGCTGCTGGTCCAGATAAGCAGGGAGGCACCTCATAGTTATAAAATATTTTGGCTGATGTTGAACCCAGCCAAATTAGAAGTTTGAAGCAGAAACTG
Organism: Buxus sempervirens; assembly: GCA_947561395.2. NCBI lineage: Eukaryota > Viridiplantae > Streptophyta > Magnoliopsida > Buxales > Buxaceae > Buxus > Buxus sempervirens. The sequence goes on along the minus strand of OX387189.1, from coordinate 40,559,478 downwards.
TGGACACATATTTGAAGCTAAGTAACAGATTCTGCTGGTGTTGTGCTGAGCTTGGTGCTTGAAGCTGCTATCATTATTGACTCTTTGCTGCTGGTGTATCACAGAAATGATTCAGAAGTTATAACTAAAACTCTACCACAGCAACATTTTAAAAAGGGAAAAATTAGGAGTTGTCCAAAATTAAGGAAAAAGCTATACAGTCAAAATCTGAATTGCAAATACATAAAATTAAGAAATTTCAGTTTTAGGATGTCAAAGATCTTATGGTGGCTCTTCCCTCTTCCTCACTCTTCCCTTTTATTTCTAAAACCATTGCAGTTTACGTATGATAATATTTTTGGCCTTTGTTCAATTTTATCCAGGTTTTTGTCTTCGCGGGGGCTGTTGACTTCAAGAATTTCCTTGTGACCCTTCAAGATATAGCAAGAAAGTTCAAATCAAAGGTATTTTCAACTAATTTCAGAAGTTACCATAGTGGTTTCTCACCTATTGATAGTCTTTTATTCTGATATTGTCTTCTGGGTGCAGATAATGTTCATATACATAGATGTCGCAGAAGAGAATCTTGCCAAACCATTCCTGACTCTGTTTGGGATTGAGGAAACAGAAAAGACTATTGTAAGCTTCCCTGATGAGCAGCTCCATTGTTTTTTGGTTATTACTCTGTATCAGCAAACTGATGTGAGTAATTGTGTTCTGATAGGTGGCTGCTTTTGATAACAAAATCAGCTCAAAGTACTTGCTTGAGTCAGATCCAACATCTAGCAATATAGAAGTAATATTCTTGTTCCTTATAATTAAACCTTCTTAGAAATGTCAATTCAGGAATCTAAGATGTTTTTGGATTGGTTTTTGTAGGAGTTCTGCTCTGGACTTCTTCATGGTACTCTGTTACCATACTTCAAATCAGAATCAATACCAGATAATGTGAGTGATTTCTTTCTTGATTTCCTATGGTCTTATATTCTTGAGGATCTCTAAAGAAAGACTCCTCTACCCCAAGCTCCAAATCTCTGGTTTGGTTCTTAAAATTGGTTGTGCTATGCATAAATGCTTGCATTTACCGTGTGAAACTAGGCCGAGGTAATCAGCTTTTTTATGGGATCCTAGTATCAATTCCTAAAAAATGACTTTTATTTTGGGAATTCAGCTGAGTTTATTGTTTCCTTTGGTTTTTAAATGTTGAAAGGTGCAAGTTCCATTTCCAATTTCTTTTTTATCATGATAATCATGTTAGCATAATGATTTGTAATTTTGACTGTCCCCTTTCAGACCTCCCCTCTGACCGCTGGTTGCCCTATTTTACTCCCCTCTATTTTCTTCCCTAATTTTTAAACTAGGCCCGTTGACCTTTATTTTTACCAAAATTCTTACCATGAATGTTTTGACAATCCAAATGTCTGTTCCTTTTTTCTTTTTATATTATTTTCCATTTCCATTTCCATTTGTGTTTTTAAGCAGTTCCATTGTGCTGGATTTGAGGTGATTAATTAAACAGAGAAATAGATATCTAATCCACTTCCGATTAATAGAGAAATTAATAAATTGTTAACTAGGATGATGAGAAGTTTCATGGTTGTGAACTTTGCAGAAGGGGGCACTTGTCCAGAAGGTTGTGGGGAAGACATTCGATGAGTTGGTTTTGAGCAACCCCAATAATGTTCTTCTAGAGGTTTGCATCTGTCCCATCAATATTCAAGGACCTCACCTTTGATTTATTTTGGAATCTTGTTTAGTCATTAACATTAATGAAGCAATTTCCAAAAGAATCAAAGATGAGGTGTCTGGAGACTGTTGAGAACTTTGATTTTAAACTTAATTTCATTGTATCATCTTCATGAAATTTAAGGTACATACACCATGGTGCATCAACTGTGAGACCACGAGCAAGCAAATAGAAAGGCTGGCTAAGCACTTCAAAGGGTTGGATAATCTTACCATTGCAAGATTTGATGCTTCTGCAAATGAACATTCAAAGCTTCAGGTAAGTATTTATACCCTCGCATGCTATATGTATAAAGATCCAGATTCACAAATTCTGCGTTGCACTGATTTTGAAATATGACACTGTGATCAGGGTATTATGTGAATTTTATTTTGAATAGTAAACCATCATCCGACTATTTGCTTGCAAATGCCGTTTGCCAATGAATTTTAATCAGGCTTAGAAATTTTTCAATGCTAATCAAAGTCAATGAAAATCAGAAGTAAACATCTTTCACTTATGTGGTGAAAAACCTTTTTGAGTCATGGATGTTAGATTGATCGGTCTGGTTTTCAACTGTATTCCTCTGTTGCTAGCATTATTTGATACAATCATTTTAGTGATAAAAATGGGTTACTTAAATTCAGTTATTTTTGTTGTTTAAAGCGGTTTGCTAAGCATTAATTTGCTTAGCTTGATTTTAGACAGATTTGTTAAATTAAACACAGTGAGTTTTTGTGAATTACTGATTAGCACATGAACCTAGCACTTCCATTAAACAATCTTGGTTCTGGCTTTAAGGCTTTATTTATACAAGAATATTGCAAATTAGTTAGCTGACTGAAGAGAGAGAAAATTGAAGACCCGCAACCATTACATCGAATCAAGTTTTAGGACGCACTAGAATTTAAATGACAAGGACAAAAATGTTGCGTATGTTTTGAATCTTCGAGAGCAGGGATGATTAAAATCATGGGCATGCTGATAATAGGTCTTACCATTCCTGGCTTTGCAGATAGATGACTATCCAACACTCCTGTTTTACCCGCACAATGAGAAATCAAATCCGGTAACAATGTCGTGACAGATTGATGTTGTATGTATTTTCCACATTAACCTCTTAGTCTCCTGTTTCCTAAAATCCGTGATTATGCAGATCAAGCTTCCTCCTAAGTCCAGTATCAAGGAATTGGCTATGTTCATCAACAAAAACGTACGGGCTGCTGAGGATGAAGGAACCCAAACACAGAGTCAAGAAAGGAAAGATGAACTGTAGAATGATAAAGCATCACTTTCAAGCAAAGATAAAATGTTGAGAAACAACGGGTTCATCAATATAGAAATATCATTATATTTTGAATTTTTATTCAATATATCTTGCTTTGCGGTTTGATTCATTCTTTGGTATGTCTCTGCAAAGAGCAAGTGGCATACAATCAATATGAGGCAATGCATTTTACCAAAAATGAAAAATGAGCAATGCCTCAAATATCAAGTACCAAACTTCTATTTGGTTGTAACGTTTGAAAATTATTTCAGAATATCAACCGGCAGCAATCAAATTTTGCAGTGATCAAAGTTGTTTTACTAGCAATCCCTTTACCATAATTGATGTATTGATTGCCTGTGAAAAGTGAACACTAATGGCATGGAATGCAGTCGATTTAGCTCCATAAGCAACATGAAAGGGACTTCTAACTCGGCTAATTGGCGTCCAAACCCACTAAGCCACAATTTCATGGAAAATAATTTCTATAGTTTGTCTGCAATGGATGTCATATCATATTGAGACACCGCCTGGCTCGAATTTGTATGATAGGTTCATATGTATAGGAAGGGGGCTGTGTGAGAGAGAGAGAGTAACTTTTCTTTTTGGGTACACGAGAGAGAGAGTGAATGGCATTTTTGTTAGATCATGAATCGCATTTTTGTTGCTTAAAGAATCAAGAATATCAATACAGGTCAGTTGATCAACAAAAAGAGCTGCACAAACCAAGCCAGCGTTACAAATAGCTCCATGCACCTCGTCATGTTTCTGCTGAACAACAATAAGAATTCAGCAGCAATGAATCAAAATCATATAGTATGGTATCAATTACCAAAATCGCTGGAGATATACTCCGCAAGCTAGAATCTTCATTAAGAAGCTGAATTGACTTCCTGCTTCTCAACACGACAACTGTTGTCAGGAATGGTGCTACCGATCCTTGTTGGAGGCCAATACCTAAACACTGATCTTCCTAAAATATTCTTGGCAGGAAGAGGACCCCTATAACGAGAATAATCCAGAACAAGTCAACAATATACGGAATGAGAAGCAATTCAGGAAAATCTTAAAATTATTGTGCCTAAAACTATAGAAGAGAGAAAAAAAATGGATATATTACCATATATGTGAATCATAGCTGTTGTTGCGGTTGTCACCCATCACAAAGACCGAGTTCTCCGGTATACGCTGTACCATGGAGCATAAATAGGTGGTAGTTAAATCACTAGTTCTATTATTGCAATGCATGAAAGGTTTTGAAAGGACCCTAAAATACAAAGAAAATGCATATATTACACCAAAAAACATACAAACTACAAATGAACTCGGGTATCATGTTTCTTCAATGATGCTTAAATAGAAACATCTAAAGAAGTGTTATGATAAGCATACAACTGATGTCATTTCATAAGAAGGTGGCTCCAAAATGAAGCCCTCATTTCTCACAACTCCATTTACAATTAGTTTCCCATCATGGACCTGCAATGACAACATTACTTGCTGTTAAACTGTACTTATCAGTGTTCCAAAGAAAAAAACTTGTTCAGCAGAAACTTCTAAAACTATGGGCAACCTTTGTAATTTACATTTAATACGTTGGAGTTTGGACCTGAGTTGCAATTCAGGCCTATGCGGCAAAGACAGACTAATATGTTTAATAATACATGAGAATTCTGACACAGATTAAATAATGCATGAATAAAAGAATGCCTCTATTGGGTTTAATCTCACCTCCACAATATCACCTTCCTTCGCAACAACTCTTTTAATGAAGACATCACCATCGGTAAATCCTACTTCCTGCAAAGGAATATATGAGCCCTTTTGGTAGGTAAAGCTAAAGAACAGTTCAAATGTACGACATCTTAATAATGACAAATGTTTCACACAGATAGATTCACCTGCAAGACCGGTGGACTTTTGAATATCACTATATCATTTGCACATGGCTTTCTGAAATAATATGAAACCTGACCATGTTGAGATTAAAAAAATGTCATCCATTAAACTTCAAATTAATGTTGTTCACAGCAGATATTAACTGACCAACTAACAATAACAGGTACTAACATAGATGTTTGGAAATGAAAACTGAGTCACAGAAGTATAGAAGGATCACATCTGTCACATCCATAATTTCCTGGCACTAGAGTGTTTTTAAAGAAGATAAAAAATTTCAACTCTATTCACTCTCAGAGTTACCCGAAAATTCTATCTATTCATAGTTTCATACCAATCCCCTCTGCGTCAACAATAAGATCAACAAAATTCCCTGACATAACCTGTTGTGATTGGCAAAAGCATTTCCCTTCACTAATACTTGCATATCAGCAGCTAAATCCTCTCCAATTTCAAAGTTACCAAAGCTCAAACTTGGAAAATGATCAGGGAAAGGAAGATTAGAGAACCAGCGAGGACAAAACATTTGCACATCTATATATACAAATACAAGATGATTTGCTTCTCATCCTATTAATTATCTCATATACAAATATAACATGATTTGCACATCTACATATGCAAACGTGTGTGCATGTGAGAGAGAGAGAGAGAGAGAACCAATAATCTATGGTTACTATTAGAAAGCTCTAAACACAAGAAAAAATTAAATTTTGAATTAACACCCTAATCTCATATGCTTTGGAAGGCATGGATATGACTATAGTTCTGTAACGACCAAAATGTACAAGATTCATGTCATAAGAGATTTAGTAGAAGTTTTCTGCCGACTGCCAACTTGATGCGACCCTCTCCCATTCCTATGTTTATTGCATTAAAATGAAGCTAGTCAATAAAATTGATTGTGACCACTAGGCAATAGATGCCATCTTTTAAAAATAAATTGATTTTTCTGTTCATAAGATTATATTTAAGAATTATATTTGGAATAGGAGTCTAGGATTGGGTTGGGTTGGCATAAGAGTCCTAGGATATCTATGTGTTTTGAGATTAGTTTTCTTGACTGAGGAGAATAACGAATTTTACGTACTAATCAGGAGAAAGTTAAGGAAAAGGAAAACATTGAATTTGAGGTCGAAGATCCTTCATACGAGGGATCAATGAGATGGATGATCATCCACACAACTGATCCAATTCTTTTTCACCTTTTTTATATCTTTCTATCATGATTAATTGGGAGTGTATCAATTGGTATCAGAGGGCATGGAAACTGAGCATGTAATTATGGCCAAGTTAAATTTGATGCAAGAAGCCTTAGAGGGAGATGAATACTGAGCTTGTGGAGGTAGTGGAGATGCAGAAACAACCTTTTGGAAGCCCCAAAGTTAAAGCAGACATTGCCATGGCATTTTATTCCTCCTAAGGAAACACCACAGCAAGGACAGCTAATGATTACAGCAGCCATTACAAAATTCCTATCAAATCCTTAAAACTAGTACACTTCAGGAAGTCTTCTATAGGAATATCTATACCCCCGAGTGACCTGCCACCCATCTGTGTATTAGTCTCAAAACATCTTGTTCCAAGGCTACATTCTTTCTTTCCACATTCTGAAAAATCCTCCTGTTTCTTTCGCCCATATTACCCATGCATGTTATTCTTACAGAAGAGGAACAAATAAATTTTGGGTGACTAACTTTCCTGAATGAGAAAGTGAGTCCTCCGACTTTTCTATGTAGTACTTGATATCAAAATCAGAAAGTCAATCAAAAAGCTAGATATGAAGAACCAACAACCTGGCCTATGCAACTGAAGTTTCTTCAGCAAATGATTGATTAAGGACCCCAAAAAAAAATCAAATTGGTAACAAGAACAATAAGAATGCACCTTTTCAGCTACAATCCGGTCTCCAACGTCAAATGTAGGATACATCGATAGGGAAGGAATAAATCGAGGCTCGGCCACGAATGATCGGAAAGCCAGGGAGATAGCGAGAGCCGCGAAAACCGTCTTTGCATCATCTGAAGTCAAATTCAACCAATTCGGTAGAGGACCAGTCTTCTCACTCCGGTCACCATCGCTACCGCCTTCTTCTCCATCACCATCGCCGTCTCCACCACCGCCATCCCCCGATTCCAAAGATTGCTTAGTCTCTTCAGTTGAGTGTTTAATACCATTGCACCTGATTCTACGGGAACGAATCCTAGGGTTTAGGAGGTTAAACCCTTGAAAACTAGCTCTTCCCAAACAAGAAGTTAATTGGGTCTGATTGATGCCGCGAGTTTTGTAATTATAAGCAGCGAAATTAGGTTGTCTAACGGGAGAGATGAATTGAATGGATACAGAATTAGGGCTTTTCAAAGACGACGCATGAGGGAAGAACTGTAGAGACATCATCCACGTCCGCGCTTCCCCTCCCCGCAATAGGTAGCAAATGACTAGACAATAAAAAGCGGTGTTTGTGGTTGTTTACAGTTAAATGTCGCGCGGAATGTCTGAAATCTGGCGTTGTAGGCCAAGCCAGGGACCTTTAGGCTGCGTTTGGAAGACAAGAAACTGCGATGTGTCCAAGGAAGCTTTTCTTTTCCGGTATCCAAACACAGCCTTAGCTGTATCAAATTTAAATTTTTTTCTTCCCGTGGTTTGGATTGCCGACCCTTCGGTAAATAGGTCCATTACTTTTCTTCTATACCACGGTAGCATTGGCCCAATGATATTGTGGGTTTGCTATAGAACTTTGAGGGCGGGCAGTCGGATCAAAGGAGGGGTTAGTTCCCAGGACAGCAACAGGACAAGTTAATCTCCTGGTGCTGTGTTAACGGTCCAGACTAAGGCAGGGTTGATTGGTAGTCACGGCTCAACCCGAACATTTCGCAGCGAGCAGGAACTCCATTTCGCAGCGAGCAGGAACTCAAGTAGGCATTCTCTTGAGAAACTCGAGCTCCGTTTCCCAAAGCGTTTCAACAAACAACCTGATTCATAATTTAAATATAAAATACACGGCAAGAGGTCAAAAACCCTTCCGCACATACTATTATCCTTTCCCCCGTCGTTCCTCAAAATTTTCAAATTCTGAACTCCATCAGGAAACGATGCAAATCATTGAAAACTATGTTGTACTGTGAACAAAAGAACTCTACTAAATTCTCGAGGTGGGCAACCATAATAGTGTCAGTTTCCAAAAATAACAATTTCCAACGATAGATAACAATACACCAACAGAAAAATACACTTAGCATTGGTTGCCGCCATTCTTTCGGGGAAGGATTGAGAAACAGTTCAATTGTAGACCATGTACTTTGGTGTGGCACTGAATTTCTGGTACCCCTTTATGACCTTATTCACCGCTTCAAGGAAATCTTTCTCTGTCACAGTCTTTCTTCGTGCTCGAATTGCATACATCCCAGCCTCAGTACATACGCTCCGTATGTCAGCACCTGTATATAGCACAATCAGAGATTCAGAAACCCAGACGGCCAACCACAGCAGGGGGAAAAAAAAAGAAAGACGGGAAAAAGCACAACAAAGGTGCCTGCTGTAGTATTGGTAGCATCTCAGAATGTTGCATCCAATACCAAGGTCTATTCCCGACCTTCACCATAAAACATAAGGAAGTTTTTCCTGTTGTGCTAAAAAGCCTCCCTATGTGGAGGTGATCAGTGTATCAAGTACCCAAGCTACCAAAATAGTTAAATAAATACCATCCGGTATCACAGTGAAGCAAAAGTACCAAAATCAAACATAATGCTGATTTACAAAACTCTAGTTTATTTCAGTTCAGACATTTCCAAAACTGCTCATATGAAATCTATGTCAGCTCTCGAATACATCAAACTGAAAATTAATAAAAATCATAGGATTCAATTTCTTGACTTGCACAATGAATCACTAGATTCAATGAAATTGCAAGATACAGAACCTGTAGCCCATGAATCTGGTTTGAATCATGGATATGTTGTGTATCATTTTTCCACATCAGCCTTCAAAAACATTAAAAGAAAAACTAAATGTATGATACAAAGAAAATATACTACAAATAAGATGCCTTTACGGAATCTATGATTTTATATGATGGATTATGAATGCTTTATGACAAATTTTTTGGACTTTTGTACACTTTCATATGTTTTTCCTTGGACTTTTATGGACTTCCACAATAATGCAGCTAAGACAATTCAAATCAAACCAAGTATTGGATGATAAGTCACTTAACAAAAAACATATTGTTAGTCCAATTCACCTAGCAAGATGATTCACATATTCATATATCCTAGCCATTACAATGTAGCAACAATGCCTAGCACCAATGCTTAATTCAAGATTAATAAAAATTTAAAAAGCAAAAAATAATCTTCTACTTACCTGTGGAATTTGGGCAGAGGCGAGCAAGGAGCTCAAACCGAATATCTCTTTCACAATTCATTGTTCGAGTATGGATTTTGAATATCTGTGTGCGGCTCTCTAAATCAGGTAGTCCAAACTCAACCTTACGATCTAGTCGTCCAGGACGCAACAGAGCTGGATCTAGTGTGTCAGGCCTGAAAAAAATGGTTAAATAAGTCCACATACCTAGGTAAATTGAGTTTTCAGCAGCTTAGCAGGGGTTAGGGCACTCAATAATATTAGAGGAAAAATTAATAAGCCCAAAACTTTCGTGACAGAAAGTATGTAATCTTTATTCATTATTCTCAACTAAAATAAAGCAGATGACGTACAAGAAATTAATGTACTAGAATGCAGTTCCTGATACACTATAAGCATATTTCATTGTTTATTATTACTTTGTATATCATATTAATGCTTTGGTGTGATTTTCACGTTTTGATTTCTTCTAAGGTTTTTATGCCACATAATAAAAAGATATGGCCCTCCAAATTGAAAAGTTATTTGTTAAATAAAGAGATATTGCCCTCTAAATTGGAAATGAATTTACTTAACAGTTACTTCATGTTTTAAGGGAAGTTACTTCCTCCAAATGGAAAAGTTACATACTAAACATTTACTTAATACCTCCAAATTGAAAATAAATTTCATTGAAAAGGAAGTCACTTATCGTTCAAGGCCATTTTTTGCACTTATGGCTTAATACTGATTTATGAGAGACAAATGTGTTGTATGCACGGAACTGTCTAATGGCAAATTTTCATATCTGATCCGATGTGTGCTGAAGCATATTATATCTTTTTGACTTCTTCTGCTCCAAATATTTACTTACATGCATGTATAGATTTGCATATACACATGCTCACACACATGAACTTAGCAAGCAGCCATATGTATAACAGATTTTTTAACCAGGTGCAGATGTAAGATACATCCAAATAACCAACTTGATGGCACTAAAACTTAATATTTCTACAATCACAAACCCAAAAAAAAATACAAAAACACTTTTTGATGTTTCCACAAATATCAAACCATCAAGTTTAGAAAGACACTTCTAATATTTCCACAAGTAGCAAATCAATCAAATTCTCACACACAGGAAAACAGCAAGTTAACTTGCACCCATCAAGTTGACATGCACACACACATATGCATGCTTGAAATCAGCAAGTTGACATGGTGGTGCGCATACACACCTGTGTTTGAAACAGAAAGTAGCCAGATGCACATACAATAGGTTTTCAAACCAAACGCAAAGGTAAGACAAAGTCAACTGACCTATTTGTTGCCATTAGAACTTTAATATTTCCACGAGCGTCAAAACCATCGAGTTGATTCACAATTTCAAGCATTGTGCGTTGAACTTCATTGTCCCCACCTACACCGTCATCAAAACGTGCACCGCCTATGGCATCTACTTCATCAAAAAAGACAATGCAAGCCTTCTTTGAACGTGCCATCTACAATAAATTAAAAAGTTAAATCATACATCAGGTATCGTTCAAGGGACAAAAGCTAACAGCCATGAAACAAAGTCACATTCACAAGCTAGTGAAACATGCAAAAGTTGCAACCTGAAAAAGCTCTCGAACCATTCTTGCCCCTTCACCAACATATTTCTGTACAAGCTCACTTCCAATAACACGAATGAAACAGGCATCCGTCCTGTTGGCCACAGCTCTAGCAAGGAGAGTTTTTCCAGTTCCAGGAGGACCATAGCAAAGAACACCCTTAGGAGGATCAATTCCAAGTTTTACAAATTTCTCAGGGTGAAGCATTGGCAGCTCAACAACCTAAAGAAAAAAAAACCACAAGAAATAGAACCACAGGAAGAGCTTTGCAAAAAATAGAACCACAAGAAATAGAACCATAGAAAAGCTAAACAATTATACCTTAAACTAATTTCTGAAAGCAAAATTTGAAAAATTTTCCATTAAATCCTTATTAAATCTCTCCTTCCCAATTCAGAAAAAAAACATTTTTTTTGGGCCCAAGGTGGCTGATTTAGAACCATAGAAAAGCTAAAAAAAATTCCTATGATGCCATTGGACAGCTCCACTAGATAAGATCAGTGGATCATTTGATTCTAGAAATTGAAATGATTCCTAATCGTTGTTCCCTCTATTGGGAAACTGAATCAGTGGATCATTTTCCTGAGATTAGAGAAGGCACAGGGCATTGCAACATCCTATGGAATGTACTTCCACATATAGTTTGTTGTACTATTTGTATGTAAAGGATTAGGTAGTTTTTCTTTAAAAACAGAATTGTGGAATGCATTTGAAAAAAATAAAAAACACCATCTCTCGTTTTTCATCGGTTGAGAGCCTTAACAGAATTCTCGCATGGTTTCTTTTCTCCTATTGTTGATGACTGGGGCAAGGTTTTCTGCTTCAGTTTCGCTAGGCTTCTGCCCAGTGGCCAAAACAAAATTTTGAAGACAATTCAAGGGAAAGTCCTGATTTGTGCTAATCCATTAACATTCTTTATTTGGCCGAAATTTTGCTCAATATGGGCAAGATTTCAAGTGTCCTGCACATCTAGAATGCAAAAAAATAAAGTTTTTTCTTTTCTTTTTCCAAATGGCATTTTGCTCCTCTTCGTGCAAATTGAGTAGAATTTCACCCAATTCATGGCATTTAGCCCTGGAATCTTGCTCCATTTGGAATCAAGAGAGATACCAGCTATGAAACGTCTCAATTGGGGTGTTTGGAGCCCAAAAATTGGAAAAAAATATTCACGACGAATATCCAGATATGAGATTAGACTTCGTATGATAAGAACTCAAGGCATACACTAAGGATAGAAAAGTTACAAGGAATCATAAATAGACAGCAATAAATGTTATGCGTACTTCTCTCATCTTCTCAATTTGTTCCTTGCATCCACCAACATCGTTATATGTCACGTCTGGCTTTTCTTCCACTGTCATCATGGTTACACTGGGATCGATCTTTGGAGGCAAAGGGATCTGAATCTGATATTTATTTCGATCAACCCTGATGATAGCAGAATGGTCAAACAACAAGAACTTGGTAAAAATAATTGAGATTTCACCAACAATCAACAAATGTTCAAAAGGCATTAAGGGATAAATATAAGTGCAGCTCTATAGACAAGCTACAAGAACTTGATTAAGTGAAATTTCAACCATAAACAACAGTGAGGATAGATGTATAAAGCTGTATCCATTTATATTTATCACAAATAATTTTGTAAAAGGCATTTGAGGCATAAATCTCAAAGCATGCTTGGGAGGAAAAAGGCATGAAAATATTCTATGGGGATAACCATGAAGTGCAGTTTTGCTAATAAGTATACCTAAGACCTTGAGCTGTAGCAAAGCGTGCACCACACATCTGGCATTAGATGTAAGCCTTGAAACGTAAGGCATAAACCTCATTAGCCAAGCATATGAATTCTCACAACTAATATATTTGCCCATGAGTGGACCTGAGACCTTAAGCTGTACAAAAACTACAAACCTAATGATAATGAGAAATATGTCTAAAAATACAATGCACAAGCCACCATAGCCAAACAGATGAATTTTTTTTTTAATCAGTAAGTATGGATTTTATTATAACTATGAATTAATAAACAGAACTACAGGTACACAAACAGTGTACCAAGAACCCCTATCCCATTTTTGGATCACCCCATTACAATTCAGCAAAGCTAGAACAGCCCAAGAAATCCAAACAGATGAATTTTGACAACTGGATTTGCTCATAAGTGCAACTTAGACCTTAAGCTGCAGGAAAAGTTCACATCTCAAGAGACATGGGATTTGTACCTAAAAATACAAGGGACTAACCTGATTTGCCAAGCATAAAAGTTCTTGCAATCATAGTAAAGCTGATATAATCCTCAGTTTATTCATGGTAACTGAGGGTCTAAGAATGGACTGGCACCATTAAACAAGTAAACTAATAAAGACTAGAAGATTTAATTTTAACTGTTAGATCAGTTTTCTTTGGCATGAAAAATAAAAAGTATTTCAACTTCTTATATGTCAGCACATATATTTGGAAGTAATGTACTCTTAAATAGACTCTTTAAGAGAAGCATCAGAATGTACATGAAATAATATAGCTGAGACCTACACCAACTCTGCTTTGTTTTATAAAGATTAGTTTTTCCATTATCAAGTGTTCTGATAACAAATTTGACAAACAAATCTTGACAAAATCTTACAATTCATCATCTCCTTTTGCCCTCATAGGGTATACATTTCAGGTTTCCATGCATTGGTGTCACGTGTCAGTGATAACATTATTTCAAACAGTCAAAATTTTATGTGTGACAATCATAGTTTTGCATGTTCATAAGTTATACAATTTTGATTGTATGTTCCAATTACAATTTGGACTGAATGAGTCTAACCTATGCTTATGAAATGCTATTGGGCCTGAGCAATATTTTAACAAGCCTCAGCTGAGCTAGGCAAAGCTTCGATCAGCTTTGCTCTTGTTTCCTTTTGATAATTAATGAAGTTGTTTATTAGACCAGAAAGATGAATTTACAAAGTTGTAGACCAGGTACAAAGACCTGGTCCCAATATACCACATGGTTCCACCCCATCCCCCCACAGTTAACCCCTCCAACTGCAGTTTGTCTAATCAAACCCAACCATGTCATTGGGAATACTTTTTGCAGGCAGCACCCTTGTCAAATGGCATGCAAGTAAGTAGATTTTGTCAATTTAATCAGATTTATAATATAGACATTAATAAAAATTGAGGGGTGTGATGAATAAATAGCTGAGATAGATCAAATACATAACATAACTGACTAATGAAATAATGGTTTAAAGACAGATCAAGCCAAAATGGATCCATAATTAAAAATGCTAAACCCAAACCACATTTAAATGCAACCCCTATAGTTCACAGTACTTTCCAACATGAAATATCGCATGTAAAAAATTACGGATGGTTTGGCATATCTCAAAGGAAAAGACATTAATCATGAAAAAAAAAACTATAAAATCCAATAAGTGAATATCTAATAAGTGAATAATTAGAGAACTTACCCCACACGCATGCCCTCTTCTATATCAGTTGGGGAGACTTTATCACCCAATCCAACAACAAACTGCGTGAGAATTCTCATCAGTTATATTGATGCTTTCATGTCAAGAATGTCAAGAATTAATATATTTCAGAAAAACTAAGTGTCATACCTTTGCAATTTGCTTGACATTTATGACATATTTAGCATCTTCAGAGTTCTGGTTAATTATCTTTGTGCACCTTGCAACCTACATTCCAGAACAATGCTTCAGAACTAGGTTATATTATAGGAAAAGAACTTTGTAACTCATGTATAAAACCAAGAGTACCTGAAGAGGCTGCTCTTCCTGCATCATTTGCTTATCAGAAACAAGATCCCATTGGCTGGGTGCAGCTAGACCAGTGTCTGATTCCTTGATGCCTATTATTCAAATGAAGGCCAAGGGGATAATTTTTATGGGATATGTTCAGCTCCAAATCCAGAAAGGTAAGAGTTCAAATTCTCAAAGAAATGGAATGGAATTAGTAAAACGAGAGATATTTCCAAGACAAGAAGAGATTGTAATGGAAAATCCAATTCATTATATATTTCCATCTTCGCATTTAACAGTTGTTAAGCAGATGCCAGAGTTTCAAAGAGGCGTACCACAAAGGTCGTTGACCTTCTTCGCCATTTCCTTAATTTCTTTTTCTACCTTTTTAATGCTGTTAGAATACGGTCCCAGACCCTGTATCAACCATTCCAACGGATTAACATCCTTTGAGAAATCAAAACCACCATAAACACCAAATTAATACTTAAATGAAAAATAAACAAAACAAAACAGAGAAAAAAAAAGCCCAAGGAAATATGTAAACGAGAAACTAAGGGAGGTAACGGAAGAAAAAAGGTCAAAAATACATGTTAGACATCGAAGCTTATATGATCTGATGAAGAACCCAAAATCGAAGATAATTACAGACATGTGACAATATATAACACAGAAGCCCTAAAATTTAATCAAACCTAATCGGACCAAACAAGGAGTCTTTGCCCTTAGACAGGAAATGTGAATTAGGGTTTCTGAAACAAACATACGTAAGTTTTCAGGAGAGCTATGTCATCTTCATCAAGAGGACGAGGGTTTTTCTCGTCCTTGATCTCGTCTTCGGGTTCCGGCGCCATCGATCTCTTCTCCTGCACAGAAGGCTTCTGAACTTGCTTGGGAAGTAAACCAGCGTTGCTGTGTCCTCTTTTGGCTTTTTTTATAACGATTCAATTATTAACGGTAAATTACGCAAACCTCCGTTAAGGTCTAAAAAATTAAAGATACTACCAACATTTTTCGAAAATAACCCCAACACCCCTTTATATTTTACTTACTATAATAATAATTACTATTTTCTTGAGTGGGAATTATTTCTTAATAAATGAATTGCCCAAAAATGTATTATTTATTTATTTTTTTGTCTTTTAAAGTAATTTTAGATATATAATTTTGAAAAAAAAACCACAAGTTTAAAATGAGAATAATAATTCAACTTTTATAAAGATTAAGTAAGAATAATAATATTTAATTGTTTCTAATAAGAGTAAACTTTCATTTCTCAAAAGTCATTGATTATAAAGATAAAATGGTGTCAAATTAAAAAAAAAACTCATTTTGACCACCATAAAATCCTAAGGATTTGCTTAGATATAGAGAAATTTTAGGATTCCACATTTCATGAGGGTTCAGATTAGTGAGATAGGGGTAAGGGTGGACCATGGCCCCCCAAAATTTATTTAATAAAAATTTCTATAACGATTGGCTATGTAACCTTTTTAAAATGAAAATACGTGGGCTTCCCAAAAATTTTTATTGCTCTGCTTTTGGTTTAGATACTGAGAAAGAGAAAAAAAGAACAAAAAGAAACACAAAAATCCCACCATCTACGAATTTAGGAAAATGTAGAATGGGAAACAAGCTTATTTTTCTTCTTCTGCTTCTAAGACCGAAAATTGAAAACGGCTATGCCACAAGGAAAAAATAAAATCTATACCATATATAATGTAAGGTGTCCACTTGGGAAGCGTATTAACAACTATGCACGACTTTCTCGAGAAGCCTTTACTGTTAGGTGATAAGGTGTAATTAATATAAGGCTAAAATAGTCAAAACTTGAATATTCATTTAAAACTTGAATGAATAGAAAACCGTTTCCTCTCTCTACGTGTAGTACCCATGCTAGTCTTATTAATGTTATTTTATAAATAGAAAGTTATTTGAAATTTTATTAAGCATTAATGGAGGTTTATATAATTCACATAATTATTATTACTGAAAGAGAAAGTCCACGAAGTGAATTGCGCAATTTTGATGGAATCTAATTCGTTGTGGGCAAGGTACGAGGTTGGAGTACTTAAGCTCAAATTTTGGATGCCCAAATAGGACTATAAATGGGTTGAATACAGTACGAATCTGGTAAGATCTGATAAAAAATCCCTTATCCGAATTTGAACCGATTATCCGACAGATCTTTTACATCTAATACCGAATTCGAATCCGATTGATTATTCGATATTTGAATCCGATTGCATTATATATGGAAAAAAAATTAAGATATTATAAACCTTAAGTTAGTGGATCAAGTAAGGATGTATTAATTCAAAATTGTCTTATGTTATAACCTTAAATCAATAAATATTATATGAAACCTTTATTCCTTCTATACTAATATATAAAAAAGACTTAAAAAGACCTTAAAAAACATAACATATATACAAAATAAACGGTCAAATCTTTATCGGGTCAAATATGTGTAGTACCATATTAGAATCCGGATATAATCGGATTTAGATAATCAGATCTAAAGCTAAGATCCATATTCGGATAATCATGTCGAATTCGGGTGGATTCGGATCATTATCCGACCCATTGACAGCCCTAGATCCAACCAAAGCCAAATGACTCTCCATCTAGGCTATAAAGGAGCCTGGCTAGCCAAGTTTGGGCTCATAAAGTTTGAGAAAGGCTAGGGGATTGGCTTAGGATAGTTAAACATTTCTTAAAGTTTGTTAACTTGGCAGAAGAGCACTCGTTTAGTAGGCCCTAAGCAGTTAGTGTTGAGCCATCATACACAAACATCAATAACGCTGATCTCATCCAACTAGCTGAAGACTGAAGTTAGCAATATGATCTTGTCTTTTCATCTCAATCTATCAAAATTAACATATTTTCTGCCCGAGCAATTTAGAACACTGACTCAATCAGACCTAAGCCACAGGAGCACGCATTGTCAAGCACCATGTTAAGGTCTAATTAAGATGAAGAAGTGAAGAAGGCAACAAAACGACTGCAAATGGTTATCCATTGCCTTAGCAATCAAAAAATTGATACAAAGCTTAAGGCCGGCTTGAAGGCTGAGGAACAGGAATATGACAAGAAATTATCTTGAATGCAATAAATAAGAAGAACCAACACTAAGTACTATACGAGCAGAGGTCCTCAAATCCCATGTACTCATGCCCCACAATCTTTCGAACCATGTTTGATATGCCAATTCCACCTGTTCAAAAGAAAAGCATGTCCTTGATACTTGGAAATCATTTTCCACGATGAAACAGAAAATATTGAGAGACGATTTGAACGAGAAAAGCCTCAGCTAATCAAAGGGACAAAGTAATGATCATTTCTCTTGTTTAGAAGATGCTCACCTAGTGTAATCGCGCTTATAAGGATTGTAGCAGCCAAAATGAAGATGATTAGAGATGCCCTCCCTAAAATGATGATTGCCTTTCTCATGACGTGTTGTCCAACAAGGGCAGCAATTGTTGACACAATGAAGAAGTATGCAGCTGCAAAAATAGATGGGAATGACAAGCTATTTTCTGCCAGTATAATTATGAAGCTATCTTTGTTTTTTGTAAGGCCAGTGCTTAACTTTCTAAAACAACAACTGCAACATTAGACATATTGGAAATGGGAGGACCAACTCACCATAAGGAACAGGAAAACGTTTTAGAAGGTAATATTCCACAACAGACATTGAAGAGGAGAATGTCATGGCAAATGTGGCAGTGGCACTTGAGACCTGCATATACATTTCCAAAAGGTAAAACCCGGCATTAAAACACTAGTTCCACTCATATGACATAAATGAGTATGGGTAAATCTATTTTCATTTTGATTAGAATTGATCTGATTTTAATTTGATCTAAGATATATCAGATCTGTAGATGATTGATCCAATTCTAATGCCAGATTCAAGTTCTACTCATCGGTGCACACATTCATGCATATAACACATATAAGTATGCATTTATTAAGGAATATAAAAACGTAGAATAAGATTAGATATTTGAAGGATTGAATTGAAGTGTGCCAATTACGATTGCCAGACACAGGTCCTTACAGCAATTTGGATATAAAACTCTTCATGGTCCATTATAATTTGAACATGTCAGGATTTATGGACTCTTTGCCCTATGGAATCAGTCTCCTAATCAGGTGAGATCTTTGCTCCGCACATATATATATGCATATTTCACTAAAGCCCATTTGGGATTGGCTATCTACTATAAATAAAGCCAGGAAGATGACACATGTGCCTTCAAATATAGTTAAAATTCCACGCTCAGGCAATTGTATAGAGAAAATCGACATAAGCTTAGAAATTATAGAATGAACTGGGAACTGAAAAAGAACTGCAGAAAACAGCAAATTAAATGCAACAAACTTTTTCAGATGTGAAATCAGAAATAAGTTACAGAAATTTATAGTTCAAAGCAGGAATGGTGCCAAAGTGCACTAACATCAAAGTGGGCATCAGACCAGAACAACCTAAACTAACCACATTTTTTTTTCTCGAGAATATAAATGAGACAGACAGATTGCACATGACACACCTGTGGAGGAACTCCCAGCTCCAAGAATAGGGGACCCAAAATAAATCCTCCACCTACACCCAGCAGCCCACCAACAACACCAGCCACTATGCCACAAGAGCAGTAGAAAAACAGCAGGTGCACACTCCAGCTTGTAACTGCTTCTCCCTTGGATGAAATCACTCTCTGTCCTGTATATAGGCGAATTGATTCATATAAAGACACCCCAACAGCAACAGGAATCTGCAGATACATAAGGAAAGTTTTTTTAGACTGATTCTTCAGAAAACAGTTGAGACCACGTTTAGAAAGTGATTTTCTTTTTAATGCATGATGATGAAGGTTCCATTCCACATTCTTGGAGAAACAAGGAAAAAGACCAGAGACACATTGGTGCACGGTAAAAAAATAAATAAAAAATCAGAAGGTTACCTGTAACAAGTTCAAGACCCAATATGCTATTGAACAGGTTGCCAAACTATTCTGTGCTCATCAGACACAAGTTTTCCATTAGTTAGTTCACGGTCACATAAACATGATGAAGAGGTTGAGGCACAGGCTTCTTAACAACGTTAGGATATGAGAAAGCAAAAAACCTTTGCAAGTTGCAGTGCAAGGAATGTGATCCAGACAAAAATGAGAAGGCCAAGTTCCTTCCAGTAGACATTATCAAAAATTGGGACCTGGGACAGCTACCAGCATTAGTATTGAAAACCCAACTGAAGTTTGTATTGAAACCCCTGAGAAGCAGACATAATGTTCTTATAATAGTCTCACCTCTTGTTCTGTTGAACCCCTGCTCTCCTTTGGGGTGTCATTTCTTGGACCACCAGGCAGAGGCCTGTATTCTGCTTCCTGAACAACTGTACCTGATTATATTTGGAAGACGGCACGATTTTTTATTTCCAAAATAAAGGAATAAATCAAGGGATAAGAAGTCTTTCACGCTCTCTGACAACATTGTCACACCAACTCACCAGTTCCCTCCAAGCGTTTAGTAGCCTCCTAAAATCAAATATAAGTGAAAATCAGAAGGGAGAGAACGATTTACTAAGTATGACAATATGACATAGCAGTTAAGCACATACAATAACTTGTAATGAAGAATTGAATAACCTTTTTAATTATCGTTTCCTTTTTCCATGTTTCAACACCCTTGATAAAAGCCTTAGTTGATGAGACTGCATGGCACCATAAAAAATTAGGGATGTTGGTGACATCAAATAAGTAATAAAGGAAATTTCAACACAAACAATTGCTACCTAGGAAGAGAATGAGTAGCAGTACTGTGACCATCCAGTCAGCAAAAATCACATTAAATGTGACCCCAATACTGATTCCCAGCATGAGCATCGGTTGGAAAAGCAGTGCCAAGTCATAATCAATAATTGGCATTTCAAGTGTAGGATGCCTCAGCTTCAGATTGTAGTAGACAGTTGAGCCAGCAACACCCATGATCATACCTGACCAAGCAAACAGAAAGAGGATTTTGTGCTTGCATCAGGTGATCTAATATAATAATACATGGGTAAATTTCCACAGGAAGTTGTCAATTCCCTCTGTGGCTATTGATGAAATAAGAAAAAATGGTCATTATCTGCATGTGTGTATGTTGGTTAAAATGAAAGAGAAAAAAGCATTCTAAAATCTATAACCATAGAAAACAATATGAGTTGAACATTGGCTTCCAACCTGAACTCAACTCAGATAACTGAAGGGATTGCAAAATAATTTCTCAAACAATAACCGTGTAACGCGATAGCTACTAGAAATTTCAGAAAGTTGAAAAATCTATGATAATCAAAATTTGTAATACAGATTGTAGTCTCATGCTCTTTCAACTTTCCAAATTTCTGACTAAGAATTCAAATTTGAGTCAACAATATATATATATATATATATTGTGTGTGTGTAATTTCTGAGTGTTTTAATCCGCCAAAGTCCTAAGAGTATTCTAATACAATAAAAGCATTAAACAAGAATTTACTTTCAGAATAGCAAAACAAAAGAAATTTTTTTATTTTTCTGAGAAATCCCAGAATGGAGGGGTACTGCTATTTCTTACATTTTGACATTGCGGTTGCAGATTTTGGATCAAACCCAATAATCAAGGTAAGCATGGGAACAAAAATGCCTCCCCCACCCACACCTCCCACACTCCCAAATGCCGCTCCAAGGAAACCAATTATTGTACCAGCAACAATTCTCCAGCCAAATTTCATCTCCTGCACATCATAATGTTACAGCAACCGATACTTATAACGTATAAGCACATCAGCTTTATCTAACAATTGAACTACACTGTAAAGCAATACAATTCTACAGTCAGATGATAACAAAAACCTAACAAATAATTTGTAGAGTTTCACATCTGCTTGCACATAATAAAATAATCATAATAATTTACATATGATCCAATAGCTTGCACATTCAAATATTGTGACTTACAGGCCAAACATGGTGGTAGGCCGACTGACCGGATTGCCATAAGAAGTTCGTAACCTCGAGAAGGAAACCCGACTCGACCTCTCGAGTTCCATTATATGTTGAAGATTTCTGTTTCAGATATCGTTCTGCCGAGACGAATTCAGAAGCTAGAACAAAGATGAGTGCCATCAGCAATTTCGATCTCGGAACCTTCCATTTCACTCCAATCCGAGCCATCAGACTACAATCTCACAAGCAGCGTAATTTCATAAGCTTGTGGCCCAAACCTTAAATTCAACAGAGACAAGAAGAAAACCAGGTCGTTTCCCTCCACTAAATCCAAATTTTCCGAATCCGAACACAGGATCACGGTTACAATTTCACTGAATTGGAAAAAAAACAGAGGTCTCTTACACGATTTCCATCACCGACTCTGCCGGTTCATTTATCTTCTAATCTACAAAACTGAAATTTCCAAATCGTAAAGCTCTGGCAACCACCATCCAACCGAAACCAAACCACTGGTCCGAATACCGAGAAAGTTCATCGTTCCCTGTCTGTTCTCCGGCGGTTTCCAATCGATTCCGGCGACACGTCAGTGGAAACAAATACGGCTAAACGCAGAACCCGCGATCCGCGCAGAAATGCCAAAAAGAAATAGAAAAGTTTGTTCTAAAAAGATGAAAATTTTGCAGGGAACTTATGGTAACCAACCCTGTTCGAAATTTGGAATATGTTCTAAAATACTGTATTTCTAAAATTACCCTATAACGTTCGATAATTGCGAAAATACCTCTGTAAGAAAGAAGCAGATGTCACAGAGACGAGCATGCATCCTCTACAGCGGGGGCTGTAAACAGCCCCTCACATTCCGTGTGGGCCCCACCATTCATTTGGGGGGCCCCACACCATTCATGTGAGGGGCTGTTTACAGCGGGGGCTGTAGACGATGCCCACTCCACAGAGACACAGACTCACAGGGCCAGCCGCATAAATTGAAAAGCGACAAGATTATAAAGCTTCTTCGTTGACCAAGGATGTGTCAACTTAGAACCCTTTTTTTTTTTTTTTATAGCTTTGAAGACTTGGCTTGGAATTTGATTATACCCTATAATAACCGGTTCTTTATTTTATATGTACATCATTTAGAACAATCCATTCATTAACAGAAAAAAAACTCTAGAACAATCCATAAGTAAGATTAGGAGTTTTGTTTCACCTTATTTATCTAGAAGGGTTGCACGTGTAGTACTGCATGTGTGTAATAAGGAAAAGAGGGAGACAATATTAGAGGGAACAGTTGCAAAACCGATTATTAGTTTTTTTAAGAGTTAAAGCAGTTTTGACCGTTTTATCCTTTTATTAATAAATCCTTTCAATAGTATGTAAAGGTTGTTTTGAAAAACTGTTTTATTGTGTTCGGCATGCTTCCAAAGGGCCTCTTCTCATTATATATAGTATAAATATAGATATAGATATTATTATTGTTGAAATTAATATATTTATACTATTCTTGATATTTTCACCTTTCATAAAAGATTTGGATTTCATTCAAAAACAGTACATGCTTGTTTTTCCTATAGTTTCCTTTCTTCCTCTACTTGTTTAATAACTGTATTTTAATTATTTTCAAAAAGTATCACTAAAAGTTAATTTCCCCTAAAATTAGGGTCAAGATGGTTAGTGAATTAAAATAAACCCATGAACTAGGGAAAGGAGAGGAGAATTGTAATTTAGAATTGTGGGGCAGGTCCAAAGAAGAGAGCCATATTTCAAGATTCATGCCCTCACTTGGTCGGGGTAGATTCATTTGATCTGGGTCTAAGAAGATACTGCTCGTCTTTGTCACTACGTCTTGCTTTAATGGAGAAAAAAACACAAAAAATTGTCATGTATTCAACGAGGAAAATGACTGATGGTACTGGGAATGAACTTGCCCTATACTGACCGATAGAACTTTCTATTAAAAGACGAATCTATCCTTGGGAAGAGTGCCAAATGCAACATGCAGCTTCCAAAAAAAAAAAAACCTTCTTCACATTGTTAAGATTCATTAATAAATGGGATGTAATTGTCTTAACAACTTAATTCCTTTCATTTAAAACTTTTAAGCAATTTCTATAACTGTTCCCTTTATATCCTTTGACCGCTGTTCAAATCTCCTGCATTGTATTTGTGCATTGGTTTATCTTATAAGTGTGCAATGTTGACATATGGAGCATCTCATATTCATTGTTTTTCATATTTGTAAATATTTCATGTGGGGCCCTCTTCAAATTAAAAACGACAACCATGAGATGCATCTCATGCCCACAAGAGAAAGCCATGGACAAAAACATTGCAAAAGATTTTATCTTGTTGCAAAATGCCTTCCTTTAGGTTTCTGAAATAAATAAGACTTGTCAAAGTTAAAAAATCAACAAAAGTTGTAGTCTGACCATTTTATCCGGTATTAATTTAATTTTTAAAATTTAAATAATTAAATCACTTATATTTTTGGTTATAATTATCTTTAAACCTTAAAAAAAATCATTTTTCATTATTAAAATTATCAAATCTTAAAACTCTTCATGCTTAAAAGAAGGGTAAAATCATTAAAGAACATTCAATTTTAAATAATATAACAAAGCCATAAGGAAGGTTGATGTCATTTTTAAAAACTTTAGGATATACATTTTAGGAGGGAGGTAAGGTATAATCTTCATAAAATATAAAGGAAACAAAGGCGTAAATTTTGTTCGCAATGCAAGAGGACTACGAAAATGACAGCTATTCTACTTGGTTTCGTTTTGAAACTAACATTTTGAAATTTTTGTGGCTTGTGACACTTGAGAATTTCACACGTTTGCTTTCAGGGTATAACTTTTTTTTTATAGAACTCAAGGTATCCAGGCTTGCTTACACACAACCGACTAATTCTTAAGAGTCCATATAAGACCCTGTAATCTAATGCCCCGAGTAAGTCTAAGGCTCATATACTTTATACAGGTGGTCTCAAAAGACTGTGCCTAAGAGAGTTCGAACTTGAGACCTCAGAAGGAGCATGCCTCTAGGCCCCAAGTATTAACCTCAAGGGCAACCCTAAAATTAAAAAATTCAAATAAAAGTTGTTAAAAGGGGCAATCACAAATCAAATGTTGCAATGATAAGGGTTCCTTTCTTTCTTTTTGGAAGACACGATAAGGTGGGGGAACACATACATGATGGGTCTGAAACGATAAAAAGGAGAGACAAGTGGAGGGGCAAGGATAATCTTGTGTTTGAAAAATTTTCAACTTTTTTGACTTTTTTGGCTAAGGAATCTTACATTTGAATTGATAAATGCTTTTGCGATTACAATGAAAAGGGTCGTTGTACTACACATGGGAATGTTTGATTGTTGGGCGGCTTGGGCCTCTCCAATGTCAACTTGAATTTTACATCTCTCTTTTGGCATCTAGAAGTACTCCTGTATCACGTGGTAGTTTGTTTTGCTCTGAGATTGGTTTTAGTTTAAATTAAACGGATTTTTAATTATAATTATTTTGGTTGAGTTGGGGATCTAACCGCAATATACCATGTATAAGGCGACGCGCTCTTTGGAAACGTGCCAAGTATTATATACGTTTTTCTTAACATGTCTTTAGATTTTATTATCAAGCCTCATTATTATCTATACTGTTAATAAAGAGAACAAGGGGAATATTTTCCTCATATTCTGGCCTTCCAAAATTTTTTTTCTCAAATATTACTCTTCACAAACAAAATATTCTCCCGCTATACAACCCCACCAATATTCTTCATAAATTCAAATTTAAACATGCTGTAACTACCCATTTTGAATGGCATGAATGGATTGTTTATTTCAGTGGGCCCCCACAAATTTGCAACGCCCATAGTGCTTGTAGTCCCCTAGTGAGAGTTAAATAAACATCACTGTCTTAGTCATTTGAAAATCAAGCTATTACAAAATGTTCTCTCCTACCTCTTTCTTTACATGTTGGAAACGGTGGTTCATATTTTGGGTTCAAGTTGTGCTGAGAAACGAGTAGGACGCCCAGAAAACAATGGGATTAGGTGTGCGAGGGCCTACAGGGTATTTTTGAAATTTTAAAAGTTACCGGATTTAGGGTTGGTATATATACATTGATGTAATCCTAATTGAAATTTTCTTAGTGGAAATTTTCTTAGTTGAAATTTTCTTAGTGGGATTAGGCATATTGTCAAACCACTTAAATTTTCTGTATTCTTGTCATTCTTTTTCTTTATTTTTTTATTATTCAAATTACACAATTCTCAACACTACCGTTTCTTTTCTTTTTTTTTTTTGATATAAAACGGTTCACACTTTGATTAGCTGAAACTGAGATTTACAATGGGAACAAGTTTGGGCACCGCCCATCCCAGAAAGTCATCTCTAATACATTCAAAAATAGGTTTGGAGAAATCTTTAACCAGAAGCAAGAGAAATTATGAATCGCGAAGTTTGCTAGACCATCTGCTACCCTATTTGCCTCTCGGTGCACAGATTAGAATTTGATCTCATCAAAAGAGTTTGCCATGAGTTGGATGTTCTCCACGTGAACTGCTATCTTCCGGGGTGAGTCGGATGTTCTCCACGTCAACACTACCGTTTCTTGTAACTTAGCAAGGGTGTGTTAAATTTATTTTTCCTTTTTGTCATTCATACGTTTTTAATGATGGCTCATGAATCTTTGGTTGGAGAGCCATACGCAAGTGTATGTAAAATAAAATATATATGCACGTCTCTGCCTCTTAAAGCCATGGATTATATCACATTTATTAGGGGTTATCCTCGTAGTTGATTAATTGAAATGGGCCAAGGAGAAAGCTCTACGTCACATCCTCGGTCAGGATAAAGACCTCTCAAGCAGCCGTATCGTGTTTAACGGTTTAACCTCGTTAGGGCTCGTAAATACCTTTAGGCTCTGGGCAGCTTCTTTTTCGTGGGAAAGGATATTATTAAGAAGACCTGGGAATACAAACTCCCCTTCTACCATCTAACAAAACAGTAGACAGAGACGAGACAGGTGAAGAAATCCAACTACAAGCGAGCGTATCTATCGCGAAATTTTGCTTAAAAAATCAGCAGCTTGATTGCCTTCTCATAGAGTGTCAGAGAAACGAACTTCATCAAAACTAGTTAATACCTCCTTTATCTGGTATACAATTCCTTTAATCTTCCATGGTGGCTAAACATTTTGCTTCTGAAGAATTTGAATTAGAACTAGAGCATCCCTTTCAATGATTAAATTTCGTCAAAGCTGCTTGAGCACTGTGGGCGGCTTCTTCTTTTTTTTTCTTCTTGCGATGACGGAGCATAGACAAATTTATTGATAATGGAGGTATTTGTTAAATTTCGTCACGACCAACCTTGTTGGCCTTTTTCTTCAGATGACCTTTTTCTAAAAAGGGAAATTTGGTTTGTAGGGATGCTTTTTCAACATAATTCAGATTCAGTCAGCTAATTTTTTATAATTAATTTTTAATGATACTTTTTTAACATAATTAAAAATCAATGTCATTTTAATGTTCATTCTCTCAAAAGACTTTAAAAACCTTTTCACTCATTTTTTTTTTTAACAAGTGAAGTTTATAAATATTTTTGAGGGTTTATAAATCTTTTTGAGGGCATTTTTGAAAGAAACTTTTAATGAACAGTAAAATGATACCAATTGTTAATTATGTTAAAAACATCACTAAAAATCAATTACTAATAATTGATCGACTGAACCTAAATTATTTTGAAAAACATCATTGAAAACCAATTTTCCCAAAAAAAAAAAAAAAGTCAGAAAGAGGTATGAAGAGGTAAAGGCAAATAAAATGAAAAGAAAACAGATGCCGTCGGTGGACTTCAATCCTAAGATGGTCAATAAAAAAAGGATAGCCAAATATGTATATATATATATATTAAATTAGGATCTTTGTTGAAGATAAAAAATATGAATGGAATAGTTTAAGGTTGTTTTTGGTATTGATTCTCAAAATTTGCTTCAAAAAGCAAGAAAAGCATGTTTCATGTCATGTAGCTTAAAACATCAAAAGGTTTACAAATTGAGGAAGATATACCAAGAGCTCTGGTGAGACATATTAGTTGGAGTTTCATGCTGGAACATCTGATAGTCCAATAGTGAAGGGTGTATACGTATCAGCTTCATTCACAAATGTGTGCATGCCCTTTAGTGTTGGACCAGTAGATCTTCTAGTGTGGGGTTCCAACTAATTTCAAGGTGTGGCTATTGGCCTTGCTCTTCAAGAGAAGGCATATTAATAATATTCGGGGACTGCACGCACTATGCGCGTAGCTGATTATAAAACACTTTTGTAGGGTCTACTTTTAAAAAAAAACTCAAACGTTTTAAGAGTCTAAATCGCATGCAGTTCGGTTATGCTAATGTGACATAACTAATCAGTAAAATATAGAAATTCTGAAGGGTGAGTTGGGCATAGATTATTTTGCCAGAATTTGGGCAGTTCTCTCTCTATATCTATACTATATATAATGAGAAGAGGTCCATTGGGAATCGTGCTGAATAA
Organism: Buxus sempervirens; assembly: GCA_947561395.2. Lineage (NCBI taxonomy): Eukaryota > Viridiplantae > Streptophyta > Magnoliopsida > Buxales > Buxaceae > Buxus > Buxus sempervirens. Next base: position 40,531,393 of record OX387189.1, on the reverse strand, counting down.
AATACACAGCTTTTCAAAACAGCCCTTATCCACTATTGAAAAGATTTATTAATAAAAGGGTTGAACGGTCAAAACTACCTCAACTTTTCCAAAAACTAATAATCAGTTTTGCAACTATTCCCTCGGAAATTATCCATCTCTCTCGCTTCCTACACATGTGTAGTATTGCACGTGCAACCCTTGCAACCCCTCTAGTTAGTATAAATGAAGGATGTCCTCTTCTTCCAAAATTGCCTGAATCCATAAACTACCTTTTGAGTTTTGCCTCTCATCCATCAAATAAGACCTCACTTGCTAGCTTTCATATCGGTTTATATTAGGCTGGGTTAGCCTACTTGGATTAAAGTGTATGCGCGGGCTTGAATCTCTTCATGGTTTGGGCTTGGGTTTGCTCCAACTTAACCCAACCCCTCCTGGCTCCTGCACGCAGAGTCGCAGGCAGAGCTGGCTGCGTAATGTCGTCAGCTGCAGTGAAGCGGCGACCATAAAAGGGGAAACCTTAAACCATGAGTGGTCATAGAACGCACAACCCTTAAACCCCAATATCTCTCTACCCACCTCAGTGTTTTTTTGTTTTTTGCTGCTTTCATCTCTCTGCGATCGGTAGTTGTGTTGTATGATGTTGAGATTATGGAGATGGTACCAGAACTGCTTGGTTGTTCATCCGGTTAAGACCCAGATCATCAGCTCCGGATTCCTTTGGGGGGTTGGCGATATATCTGCCCAGACCATCACTCACTCAACATTGAAGAAACACTGTAAAAAATCTGTAACTGTAAGTACTCATCAAGGGAATCCATGATTCTGTCGTTATTTTTGTGGGAATTCGAATAAACTGCTTTATACGTCTCTTATTCATTCTTCGAGTGTATAGCATTCTTCTTAGATTTACATATAGTTTGCTTGAGCTGTTTTTGGAATCTTGTTCTGGTTGTTTTACTTTGATGGGTCTCTCTCTCTGCCCGTATTATCTTGTCCATTGTTCTTGATGATTTCCTTTTCTAGCAGTTGTTCTGAGGTCATTTTATTGGGGATTCTTGTTTACTTTTGAAACAGTTGCCGCCCCTTTTCCTGCAGCTTAACTACGGGTGCATTCTTTGTAGTCTGTTTGATTTTGTGATCTTGATTATTGACTATCACTTTACATACGTTTTCCCTTTTTTTTTTCTTATATATAATTTTTATTTCGACGCTCTAAAAGTTGATTTCCCGGTAGTTTCTTATAATCAGTCTGCTTTTATTAAGTTAGTCAAACATTGTATCTGATTCTTGTAGATAAAGAATGTATGTATTTAGTGCTGGAGATTCAGAAAAGCGGATTTAGGGTGTAAGTCAAATTCCGAAATAATTTTACAACAGGGATTGGAGATTTTTAGGGTATGGTTCTAGAGTTATACCTATTGGTTTTATGGTGAGAAAATATATAATTGTTGTGTGAGTGATGTCATATTGCATGAGATTCTTATAAATAAAGAATGCATGTACCAGTGCCGGAGATCTGGAAAAGTGAATTTAGGGTGTAAGTCATACTTGGAAAAGGGCTTACAACAGGATGTAATGGAGGAATTTCTGTTGTCGTTATGGAGTTTTAGATTTTGGTTTTTGCTGGAGAAAATGGATAAGTTGTTCAGTGAGTAATGTCCCCCAACCCATCGTCATGAATTGTCAAATAGTGGCTTCTTTGTACCTTACAAAGGGCTTCACCAAGGAGATACTTTTGATTTCACTTTTGGAGAAGATGTTGATTAGATTTATTGGGAAAGAAAATAAGCAAATATAATGGAAAGTTATGGTGGGGTAGGATGATGTTTATGTTTCCCGTCTCCAATTTGCTTATGATCAAGCTTGTTGGGCCATTAGGGATTGTAATTGGCCAATTTGATTGAAATGGGAACTTGAGCTGTACCCCCAAGATTCAAAGCGTTTCTTCAGATATTTGTAAAATATTTTGAGAATTTTATAAATAAAGCTGTAAAATCAAGATAATGAAATGTATAATTTATTCATCATAAAGCTATGAATTACTTAAGTATTTTGGCACATAACGAGTTAACAATATACATACTTTGTTTGTTACACCAATGCTTCTGTCCAATATCAATCTTTCTGACTATTTCTAATACCAAACCAACAAAACAATACAATAAGAAAAACAAAGAATAAGTTTTGATGATTTTGGTTAGTTTGATCAATGATTCTGGAGTGGTGCATCCACTTCAGAATCATTGGTATCTTCCTCCTCCTAAAGTCCTTGCATTCCTCTAGAGTGTCTTTCATAATTGTATTTAATAACTTTGATAATCTCTAAAGGCTAAAGGAGGTGGATATGTTTAGCTGTCTTGTCTAATGTGCATATTTTGTATCTCAAAAAAAAAAGAGAATCAGTAGATCATTCTTCCTACATTGCGAGCTGACAGGGATCGCTTTGGTATTAGTTGGGTGCAGCAAAGTTTGCCTTTGATCTTGCAAAACAGTGATGATTTCCCTTCCTCAAAAGAAAAGGCAAGGTGATGTATCATGTGATTTTCTTCTCAACAATTTGGGCTGTTTGGTTAGTGCATGATGTGAGCATCTTTGAAGGGGGAGCAGTTAAGAAACAGTGGATATTTAATGATGTCTTAATTTAGGAACCTTCCCACTAGTTTTGTAGTATGAGCCTGGGTTACAGTTGCTGTTTTGGGCCAGCTTGTAGGTTTTGTTTTTTCATTTGGCTTTAGTTAGCAGGTTTATTTTTTCGGCACCCATATCTCATGGGTCCCTTGTACCTGCTTTCCTCCTTTTTCACTTAATATTTTTTTGCGTTAACAATAAAAAAAGCACTGATGAATTAGCAATAATATTGTATCTATTGGACAATGCCCCTTTCTTCTACTTTTGATGGAATGAGTGATTACTTCCCTATAAAAATGACTAAACCATAGTTCCATAGAAACCAAGACTCTCTTGTAAGCTGAAGATTTGGCAATTTCATTTGCACTGTTAAGTGTGCACATTCAGCCAATTTCGAGTGTCACCAAATTGTATGAAGCTTACAGAATTGTGTTGTTCTGTGCAGGAAACAAGCGGAACGAAATTTAACATCCACCATGTGACAGATTGATCCCCTGTGAAGTTTTAAAGTCTATTAATGTCCTTAAAATTTCCCATAATAAATCCATATTTATCAAATGTTTACTCCATCTGCAGCATCCCTATTCAAGTTTTATTTTATAAAAATTTTGAATAAAAATAAAAGTATCTATATAAATCCTTGACTTTCTATTTTATAAAAGTTACAATAAGATTTTAAGAATAGTGTGTCATTTTGTTATGTGAAATAATGCATGTCTAAACTACCATCTTATCTTCAAAAAGAATATTTCACTTGCTGATGAGGATCTTTTAATCCCGAACAGCCAATGGCGTGGGTTTTTTATTCACTTTCAATTAAAAGGATCTATGTTCCCACAGCAATGTGGGGAAAAAAGAGAGTACGAGACTGAACATTGGCAAGCTTGGCTGAACAGCTTTAAAAGATGCATTTCAAAGAGATTATGGAGGTAACTCCTTAGTGCTTGTGATTTGACAGTGGATATGTAAAATAACTACTTATAAACCAATTACCAAAAAAAAAAAACTACTTATAAACCAGTGAAATGCATGAATTCTCTGCTCTCCGTGATTAGGATCATTAGTTGTTGAAATTCTTCCTCAAACTTAGTGATTTAGGTTCCCATAGCTTATCGCAGTAAGATGCAATGAACCCCCCACATCTATTAAGTTTGCCGCTCTTGATGGAATTTCCCAATTTATAGATTTTTCAGCATATGAAATAGCTTACTTTTCTACTTATTGTTGCATTCTTCCTATCTTCTGGTTCTTATGAGACTATAATCTATTATACTCTTAACGTTTAAGTTGCAGCAGAAAAGTGTATCATGCAGACATTTATTCTTAGGAATACATGTTCTTCTTTCTTTGGTGCATTTTATCTGCTAATCTCCTCTGTTCTCTCTTCCTGTTTTGCTGTACTGTCAACAAATTTCACAGCCAAAATGTGATCAGATAATCTGTTAGTGATTCTTTTTATGATGAAGGCAGATTGGCAGAACATTGCATCATGGTTTGAAACTTTACAATTCAGGATTTTTCGAGGGTAGTAAGGAGTGACCGATGAAGTGATCCTTGGGTTATGATTTGCGATTTTTAAGCTATGTATTTATGTTTTAGATTGACTTGTTCTGACCCAATTTGATTTGCTTCAAAATATTGGGTAACTGTGACAGTTGGGGTTGTACTTTTATTTCTTTCTCTCGTCTTTTTATTTTATCCATTTAATTGCAAGCATGTATATCATAGGTTCTCTTGTCAGATATTGAATTACACCCTAAATTTTGATGTGTTTTTTCAAGCATTGTGGATGTACATTTGGATCACACTGGGAGGGTTACTTGTGCATAACTTGGGCCTATTAGGAGAGAGAATCAGTAAGATAAATCTGTTTGCTTGGATACAGGTCTCAAAGAAGCACATATCAACTATAATACCTTGGTTTCTTAAGCCTTATGCCTATTCCATGAGATTGATGCACCCTTTTAGGTCACTTACTTTTGAAATCCAAAGTGAACCTCTTTATTATCTAGATGCCTTGAACAGCCAAAAGTGTGGCTGACATTTTTACAGGGAGATTCTTCATGGGGTTAAGTCTGATGCTTTCTTTGGTGTTATTTACCTCATTGTTTTTTGTTTGGATGTTTTACCTTAATTTGTGATAGCTGTCTTGGCTGTTCAGTATTTTCTGTAAAAATAAATTCCTTGGCATCTTTGCGAATTTGAACTTCTCAATTTGATTTGAATCTCATATCATTTTAAGGATCAATAAATCTCTTATTGATAGGATGATCATTTCTTTATATACAGTATCATGCTGATGAAGAACTCAAGATCAACTGGAAACGAGTGGCAATAATAAGCATGTTTGGTTTTGGATTTGTTGGACCTGTTGGTCACTTCTGGTTAGTTTTTTTCTCTTTTAAGTACTCAAATGTGTTTTTATATGCCATGCCCCTTACATTAAATCTTTGGATTTTTCAATTAACTAGTGAGGATATCATAGAGATATTATGAACTTGATTAGTAACTGCCGAAAGAGCGTGCTTATGAAGCAGTTTCATACCATTGTATGTGCAATAGACTTTCAGGTTTTCCGCCTTTTTTTTTTCTCTTTTGATGATTAATGAAGATCTGATATAAATAAGGATAGGTTTTCCCTTTTAAAAACAATTGTTTAACTCCTGTGGTTTCATATTCTAGGTATTGAAAAAATGTCTACTATGCCTCAATGTCTCCTGTGTCTCCGTGTGGAAGGGTTGAGGGGGCATGTGTGTGTGAACATACGAACTTATCTGTGGGAAGGACTGAGGTCGGGTCGTCCAAGTGGATGTATTTGACTCAACAAGCCCAATAGTTGAGTCAGTTTCTGTGGTTCATATATTAGGGGGTAGAGGAAAACTTACAAATCGGAAAGGTGGAAATATTACCTAAAAAATGAAAGAAAAGGAAACAAATCTTATAAGGGGGATGGAAATACTTCAGATGGTCATCCTCCTTTTAGCAATCAGATTTATTATTTGGATGGATCCATATATAGTTATGAACTGTTCTACTTTTGCTGATCTGTGAAGTATGTTGGTAGGGGCTGTCTTTATGTAGGTTGTGTGGGGCTGCCTTGGTGTACACTGTTCGTGACCACTCTATATTGTTCTATCTTGGGTTGTTTTGCCTTTTAATAATAAACTGTTCTCATTACCGATCAAAAAAAAAAAGCCTTCAGATGATGAGTTTCTAATTATCATTAGGAGCAATGCCATACAAAGGAAAAAAAGAGTTCCTAATTATATATTTATACCCTCTATAGACAAAAAATATTGCCCATTCCATAGATGTCAAAATGCGTAGGTAAGCATAATTGCATTATTAAATTGTTACAGAACATCTAAAGTCATAAAGATATAACTAGTAATAGTCAAGGTTTGTCGTGCTGGATTCGGTATTGTTTTGCCAGGGCCTCATGTGCTGTTTCGTCAAAATTTGAAAAAATTTTAAAATCTAAACAAATTATATATATATATATAAAGGCAAACATAAGAAAAAAAAAAAAAAGTAATATACTATTACTAATAAAAATATTATAATAATAATTCTTTGTTGCTTTTAAGGAAGAACCAAATATTAATTTTTTAAAGAAAAAAAATAAAGCAACAAGGGTGCCAATTGCATGTGCCACCCTCCTATCTCTCTCCACCCCCCTTTGACTTTCAATTTTTTTTAATCTTTTTTCTTTTAAACGACACTCCCACCTCTCTCTCTTTCTGTAAACCCTTTCTATAATTCTATTTACCTTTCCTATGCAACATGACAGGGCAACACCCATGTACGCCCTCCTTTCTCTCTCTCTCTCTGTTTATTCTCCCTCTCATCTCTTTTTCATTTTTTAAAATGTAGGAGGTGCCAAGTTGTTGGGCAAACCCCCCCCCCCCCCCCCCCCCCCCCCCCCCCAACCCAAAAAAAACACCAAAACACAAAAAAATCTTCCACTGTCTGCTCTCCCATGTTAAACTAGGCAATTTTCGTCCGGCACAAGGTGGAGTGTGGCCTATGCCAGTCGAAAATGGGGACTTTTGTTATGACCTTTGGAATCCGATGGATTCCACTCCGGTTTCCGTCAATGCTGGCAAAATCTTGCCGCAATTGCATTTACTAGTGATAATTTATAAGTTGTAACTAACAACTGTCACTTAAGAACCATAGTAAATGTTCGTAAACCTCAGATAACATATCCTTCTGTGTAGTTATATTAGCGTAACATTTTCTTCATGTCTTGTGTAAAATGGGGAACCTGCAAGGTATAACATCTTACGAGCATCTCATATATGACCTGTTGTGTGTTTCTATTACAAAATATCTCGAGTGATTGTCCAAGCAGCAATATAAAGTTTCCAAGCCAGATGACCAAGGTCAAGAAAAGAATGTAAAATATTCTTATTTTTATTGTTTTGCTCCCAAGTTGTTGTAAAAAAAACTTGGGCACGTTAAATATTATGACCTATTTTTGTTGGTTCTTATAAAGTTTTTTGTCTGATGAAAATGGCATACATTATATTATCTGATCTTATCTGGGGGACGCATCCAGCCAAAAGCACGATTCTGGTTGGACTATGTCAGTGTTATTTGTATCTATGGGACTCAAATCCAACATGGCATGCTGGTGAAAAAACAGTATTGGATTGCTTTGTAACACCTTATTGTGCAATTTCACTCATATTTTATACATTAAGTTCCTAGCATCAAAATGGAGAATTTGTATAGATCAAAATGGATATTTGACCAAGATAGAGAAATCTTACTCTTGTTAGTTGTCAAAGAAAAGGTAAATTGTATTCTCATTTCCTTTCCCCATGTAGGTATGAAGGTTTGGACCGTTTATTAAGACTGCGGCTTCAAATGGTCCCGAAGTCGGCTCGGTTTGTTGCGACCAAAGTAGCAATGGATGGGATCATCTTTGGTCCTCTGGATTTGTTTATATTCTTCACCTACATGGGATTCTCTATGGGCAAGACTGTTGCCCAGGTTAAGGAAGGTGTGAAGAGGGATTTCCTTCCAGCCTTGGCTTTGGAGGGAGGGGTATGGCCACTTGTTCAGGTTGCAAATTTCCGATATGTTCCAGTGAGATACCAACTTCTCTATGTCAATGTCTTCTGCTTGTTGGACAGTGCCTTCTTATCATGGATCGAGCAACAAAACGATGCTCCTTGGAAACAGTGGTTTACATCCTTTCTGGCCTTGAAGGAAGGCAAAGGCCAGGGCGGATAACAGTTTCTTTTTATCTGTTGTTCCATGTTTTCTACCCAAACCCTTTTTGGCATTCATAGCGGATTTATATACCGAAAAATCTGGGACATTCATGTAAAGGTTGACATAATTCCGAAGGACCCAATAATGTTCAATTTTTTTCGTTTTTTTTTCTTAATTTCTTTTCAGTCGAGAGAGAGTGGTATGTATTGATCCATTCTTTTCATGGAATACAAGGAAAAGGGCAACATGATTCTGATGCTCAATTACGTCTTTTATTTTCTCAGGCCGTTTCATTTCAGTGCAATGTTTTTTCAAAGGGGAAAAATAATTTTTGATGGCAGGGCATCTTGTTTACCGAAGGAAACACAGATCATAGGAAGATGAGCACAAAATAAGTCTCCATATAACAACTGAATTTCCAGTGAAGAAAAAAACAAATACAATTAAGCTCTTATCGGTTACTTCTTTCTGATCATATATAATGATACACGCTAGAACCACAACATATCATGCTTACTGCATAATGAATAGTTGACAATGATGCAGTCGTTTTCAATCCTCCGAGAAAATTGAACCAGGAGACGAATATCTTCTAACATTCGCATCCCGACGATCTTTGCTGCGTTCCGCCCGCCACGTCTATGGTGTCAGGCAGGTATCTTCACCATTAAATAAAATATCAAAAGCAGCCGATTAGTATTACATCTTGGCTAAGACATTTCACAGAACCTTCAAGATCTCAATTTCAAAGACACCCAAAACTACCAATATTTGGCTGTTTTCATTGAAAGCGTGGCACTGCATTTCAGAATCATTTCAAGTTGCTAACACAATACTCTTAAAAGTATTTCGCAAAACACCACAAATATCTGATAAAACATATTCTCCACATATCTAACAATATAATGCTGCAGGTACAAGCAATAAGAAAATAAATCGACTTAATTGTGCCACCTAGCTGGTGGTACACAAAAGCATTTGATTTCTCAATTGTATTCTTCTAAAAGTTCATTCTACAGTCATTATAGGAATCAGAAGGTTCTGGATGACATCAACAAGAAGGTTATTTCATCTTGGCAAGTCACACTGGCAGAAATAGCTAAGACAGATCTTTAGAGTTTTAATCCATCACATGCCCAGAGAAGGTAGAAGATGGCCTTGAACCTAGAGTGCAACATAGGAGGGCTATGTTGGTCTTATGCTGCACCAGGCTTCTTCATAGGGTAGATGAATGATTTTTAGTTGCTAGTGTTTTTAGCATGAATATGATTTTGATATAAACTTTTTCTCAAGTGATAACATAATTCTGTCAGTGGTATACAGAGGGAAAAAAATGAGAATCAGAAGGAAACATGGAAGTTACTACAGCTTCCAACACCATGAAACATAAAAGATAGATAATAGCTCCAACTAGCTTAGACTCAAATCACACTGAGGCCATTATAAGTGGAAGCTAATACAACTCCTGCCTGGTTTTTATTTTCCAGGGTATAAGGAGCTGTAATAGCTTCCAATTGGTGTGCCATCAATGTGATTTGAATCCAAATAGATAGATCTATTCCCTGTTTTTCATTTTTCATGGCATCAGGACACTTAATAGCTCCAATAACTTGGATTTAATTCACATTGACAGATAAGAAGTCAATTTCAACTGGTTAAGCAAAAAGACAGTTTTGCACTCTTACCATACAAGCCAACACAGCCAAGAAGTTAATTAAGAAACACAGAAGGCCTTATTTTCACAACAAGCAACAAGCAAATACAACCATAATCTGAAGGTGTTTTCGAGGTAACTTACATTTCTTCTTCAGGTTCATTTTTCAGAGCATTTTTGGCTATGCACTCAAAAGCAGCTTCCACATTGAAACCATCTTTTGCAGAAGTCTCGAAGTAAGGGATATTTCCCTTGGAGGCACACCATGCCTTTGCTTTCTTCTCAGACACCTGCAAGCCAAACATAAACATGAGTAACTGACAACAGAAACACATATATAAAAGCAATAAGACATGTCATATTGCAGACAAACTAACTTTAGAAACCTTAAGATTTTACAAAATGGATAAAGAATCCTCGAAAGGAATAAAACCATCTTACCACCCGGCTATTGCCTCCATCAATATCAATTTTGTTTCCTAGTACAACAAATGGAAAGTTTTCGGGGTCTGAGGGGCTGGCCTGTCCATCATACCCACAGAAGAAAAATATTCAGTCATTGATTGTCTGAAATTTAGGAACTTTGTTGAATGCTAGGGGGATGATAATTACTTGAATGAGAAACTCCTCCCTCCAGTTGTTTAGGTTATCAAAAGACTTCATGACATTCACATCATAGACAAGAACACAGCAGTCTGCACCACGATAGAAAGCCACACCAAGGCTTTGGAATCTTTCCTGCCCAGCTGTATCCCATATCTGAACATATGATCGCAAAACATCAACCTTATATGCAGAACAGAGATATAGAGAGAGTCATAAGTGAAAACTACTCGAATCCTTCAAGATGAAAAAAAACAGCCATCTAATTCTGCTCACAAGCACTCATCTCAAACAATAAGTTCATAATATAATAGAAAAGATCTTTTCTTAATATTCTAAAAATACTAAAATTATGAAAAGCATAAAAAAAGAATGTCCCCAATCCCTAAAGAACTTGTGCATCAGATGATTCCCAATACTAAACTGAAGAAAAAGAACAAACAGAATATCAAGTCATTAGCTCACCTGTAATGTGAACAGTCTATCTTCAAACTGAACTTCTTTCGTCAAAAAATCGGCTCCAATGGTTGCTTTGTACTGATTACTGAACTTACGGTTCACATATCTAAACGCAGTGGTTAAGGCTAATCATATCGGAAACAACCCCAAACGCACAATTTATAAATATCTAATAACACTGAAGGAAAAAGGAAAAATGAGACTTTAAGATCGGAGGTTCTAAGGATACTGATTCATGAGAGATGTCTTCCCGACCCTAATAAAGATCATATAAAATCAATCAGAAACGAGTTTTGAGGATTCAAGTAATCCACCCAAAAACGCAAACTAGAATCAGTATATACAAATCAGGTTCTTGGATCGGAAGCGTGTCAGAAAACTAAATTACTGGAAACAAAATTTAACAATTAAAATTTCGCCAAAAACTAATCAAATGGTAATACAATAATATGGGGAAAAGAGAGAGAAAAAGAAACCACCCGCTGTCTCCGAGGATTATGACCTTGAGAAGCATCCGCCTTCGAGATGCCATAAGTTTGGAGCTCCGAAATCTGTGCAAAAAACTAGATCGTCTCTGATCAACCGAATTCAAGCCCTAATTCTTCCCGGAATTCGTCCGAGAGTCTCTGAAGCTGCTTAAAAATAAATAACAATAATATTAATTTTAATTATAAGACAAAGATAACCAGCCAAGTTATCAGCAAAAACAGCGAGGACGGTTTTATAGGTACTGAATTGCCGAGATTATCCGCAAGTTCAATTAAAATTACGACCACATCCCAAGTGGCAGTCGGATGACTCAGATCCCCATACAAACATGTTCAAGAAGTAATTTCAAATAAAATACTTTTATCAAAACGTCGATTTCTTTTGAAGTATTCAAATACTTGCCTTTTCAAATAGGTTTGTGGATGTCAATTTACCCGCGGAGGAGACAATTTTTAAATAAGTATTTATCAAACGCTATTTTCATTTTTAAATAAAATTTTTTTTTCTATGCATCAATTTGGGCTCCGTTTGATAACACTCTTTGCTTTTTTGCTTTCAAAAGAAAGAAAGCAAAAAAAATAATTTTTTACTTTTCGGAAGATCTTTTGTTGAAACAAAACCGTTTGGTAAACTTTTACTTTGCTGCTAAAAAAACAAAAAAAAAACATATTCAGTTTGAGTTCTATTACAATACCATACTTAAAAATTTTGGATAAACTAATTTAAATATTAGATGCATTTATTTGTGCAAGAAAACTTTTCTTTAAAAGACTACTAAAGACATTTAGTAGTAAATCATTCAATTAATCACTACTTGGGTGCACGTGTAGATAAGAATCTTAGTACGTGTATAAGGGATAAGAAATTGTTGAAAGATATCTTTTGGAAAGTGAAAATGAAAAAAGAAAAACAAAACAAAAATTACCCATGTAAATATAGGTATAAAATCTGTTGAAATTCTTTTAGTTGGCATGTTTTATAAAGTCCTATCAACTTGGTCAGACCTTTCCAGTTTTACATGGGCTTGGGTAACACAGCCCGGCCCAGCCCAAACTTGACCCATGCCCATTAAAAGCAGCTCATTGCCTTCCTTTTTCAGTTTGAAGGGTTTCCTTTGATATCAACCGGCATCCAAAATTATAAAAATGGGACCTTCTTGGTCAATTTTATTGCAACAGCTACAGGACGAGCCAGTCAAAATACAAGTTCCTTGCAATCAAAGGCAGAAGAAAGCCATGAGATGCGGTAAGCCATGTGAGTTGGAGAGAATTTGTACAATTTTATTGCAGGTGTTGTCTGAGTTTTACAGCTAGAATTCTAATATTATATTAACCCAAAAGAAATGTAGTGCACGGCCATGTGAAGAAAGCTAGATGAAGGGCCAGGCAAGCAGACAGTGAACTACAACCAGCTTTCCTTGTAGCCTACCTTTTGATGGTCCCACCTTAAATGGGACCATAGATTTCCATGTACTAGGTCAAATATACAAAGAATGCATACAAACCAAGCATTCAAGAGCTTTCATATACTCTTGGGCACAACAGAATCAATTCTAATTCTCTGAAGTTTCAATTCAAGCAATTACAATACAAAGGACAAATAAATAAATACAATTGCAATTAATAGAAAATTTTTTTTTCCAAAAAGAGGAAAAAAGGCTGTATGTGTACTCTCATGCAGTTTCATATGGAACATTGGCAGTCAGGACCTTCCACTGAAACCTTGACTATTTTTCTTCACCTTTCCCATCTCCATCTCGCGGGTTGTTTGCTGACCTTCGCTGCTTGATCCGGATGGGTACAGGCCATACTCACTGGTGTGTCCACTGTACTCACTGCTAGCATGCTCCTGGCTCCCTAAAGCCATCTTCCTAAATTTCTTCATGTCCTCATTGTACTGGCTGGTGTCATAATCTGAGCTTCCATAAGAGCTATAGACTGTGCTGTGTCCAGGTCTGATTCCTTCATTAAGATCTGACAGAGAAACATCCCCTTCTAAAGCCCGAACTACCTACTCAGAGACAAGTGATGTTTATTGTTAGATGCCACAGCCCAACTAGGATTTTGGATTGCAGTAACAAAAGGTGACTAGGAATGCTAACAGGGTTTGTTGGATCAAAGGACAATATTGAAAATTGAAGCACAAGATTGTTAGTTACCTGGCTCATTCGTGGTCGTCGTCTTGCAGAATGGCGCACACAAGCAGCTGCACAGGCAACCATGCATGCCATCTCATTAGGGTTGTAATCCCTTTGCAAACGCGTATCTACAAGTGTATCATAGTTGCCATCTTCCAAAGCTCGTGTGAGCAAGGGTCTAGCCTGTAGATCCAAAACATTCAATTTGTGTTAGTTTCAAAACAAGTCCATGGTCTGAAGTCAAGGGCAATCCATGTTAGCAAAAGCTTATTTTAGTTTAACAAAATAATTAGAAATTTTTGTAAGTGCAGCATACAAAGACATTCTTTCAGAAGGTAAACAACACACAGAAAGGGAAAATTTTTAATGTGGAGATGAATGAAGGTACTGACCCAGTCCACCAAGCTGTCATCCATGAAAGAATGAGATGAATCAACAGGTTTACGCCCAGTAATTAATTCTAGAAGCATGACCCCAAAGGAGAATACGTCCGATTTATCTGTGAGTTTCCCACTTGATGCATATTCTGGAGCCAGGTACCTGCAGGTTGCGAGGATATTAAGTACATATACCGTGTGTAGCGGTCATGCAAGCCATGCTAATTTTATTTCGACAAAGCAACCACAGCCAAGAGAAAGCACGCTAATCACAAGTCATAACTGAATTAATGAAAACCGGTCAGTCCAGACTGATTCAACAGTGATTATGAAAGCCAAGACCAACATTATTGGACTTCCAAACTTCACATAATCCGTCCATATTACTTAAGGAGCCGAGATCTTCATCAAAACTTGAAACCAAGAAAAATTTTCACCATGCTAAACCAAAACCAAGCTATCTTAAACCAATCCACCTCAGTTGCAACAAACAATATCATATAACTAATTTTAACATAGAAGGAAAAGAGCTTAGCACACCAGTGGACTTTCCAGGTTCAACCCATACCATTAGTATCCCTTTACAAATAGGAGCCAACATATTAACAACAAGACTTAAATTTGAGAAGGAAATGAAGTACCGACTAATAGTTTCTTGTCATATCACTAGACCAACTTTTAACTTGTAAGCATTAAAATATTACTTGAAATGTGCCATAACTAGACCATACCAAGATGAGGAATCTGTTTGCAAATAACATGTGAGGAATGAGTCTTACCCAAAAGTTCCCATTACTCGGGTGGATACATGAGTGTTGGTATCAGAAGAAAATTTTGCAAGTCCAAAGTCCGCAACCTGAACAAAATTAAGGTTCATTAACAAACAAAAGAGAGAATCCAATAAGGCAAATGTAGAATATGAAAACTACATAATGTACAGCCTAATACAGCAACAAAGATGTGTGTTTGCAAGGGAAGAAAGCAACTCCCCTTCAAACTTAAATAGAAAAGGGCAACTACTCAATCACCTAATTTTGTCAAAGAATATAATAATTCATGAAATTAAATTATGTATGGATACCAAAGCTAGCTATGCATCCTTACGGGTTAACAAAATCAACGATGCAAGTTCTACTCCTACCTTTGCCTCAAAGTTAAAATCAAGAAGAATATTAGCTGCCTTGATATCACGATGAATAATTTTAGGGTGGCCTGAAAATAGAAATTGGAAAGAATGAGATCCACCGACAAGAGTATGACTTAAGAGATGACAATGAGAAGATAATAGAACGAGAAGAAGAACTCACAATCCTCATGTAGATATGCAATTCCTTTTGCAGATCCTAAAGCTATTTTCAATCTGGTTGCCCAGTCCATCGTTGGTCGCCCCTTTCCTGCATTAAATTATTTTATTCTAATTAGATCCAACTTGCCATTTAACAGAGGCAGATACATGATATGTATATGCCAGAACTGAAAGGCGTATAAAATTCACTTGTCAACAGTGAGAACCATAGATTCTAATGTTCTAAAAAATTTTATTTTTTTACTTCTAACAGTATTACGTAAACTGATAGAGACAAACTACTTATAATGGGTTACCATGTCCATTAACCTCAGCAAACTTTCCAGGAAAAAAAATTAAGAGGGGGAAGGAAGAATAAGCTGTTTAACTACATGACTAATCAAAGGAGGAGGAGATTAAAAAAGTAGTGGTGATTATTACGGGCGGTACACACTCAAAGTATCAAACAAAACAAATAAAGACAATAAGACTTACCGTGCAAGTGGAACTCCATTGTGCTATTTGGGACAAACTCATAAACGAGCATTCTCTGAGATCCTGTACTGCAATAACCAACCAAAGAAACGAGATGCTTGTGATGTACTCGGCTTATAATCTCAACCTCTGCCTGGAATTCACGCTCACCCTGTCCACTTCCAGCTTTCAGCTGCTTAACAGCAATTTCTTTTCCATTTGGAAGGATTCCTCTGTGAACATAACCAAACCCACCTTGACCAAGGAGGTTAGCATTTGAGAAACCATCTGTCGCCATGGCCAGATCCTCATATGTGAATGTGCTCTTTGAGAAACCTAAAGAAATGCCAGGAGATGGTGGTGGGTGTGGATTCTCTGAACCCGAGTAATTGGACCCAGAACCTCCGCTGCTGCTCATGAATGGTGGCGGGGGTGGCGGCTGTAATGTTGAAGAGTACACTGGTGATTGTGGTGGTCGTGAAGCAGCTGCTGGTGGGGGCGATGGCTTTGGCATCATTGTGACAACATGGTCTGCTGGTGGGTGACCACTGTGTTGCCAATGTTGGGGAGCAACCCCATAAGAGTCTGTTAGAGAAAAAAGCACCATCAGGAAAGGAAACAAATTTATACATAATTAACATGACTTATAGTATAAAAGAAAGAAGATAACTGGATTTTCAGTAAAAACCAAAAAAAATGTCAGCATGGAACATGCGATACAGAAACTGCTACATAAATGGCAAGTTAAAACCATAATGTAATTACTACATCACACAACCTTTATTTCTTTTTAATTAAGCACTCCAGTTTCATTATCAGTCAATTCGTATAAAAGCACATGCAAAAGTTAATAAAACCACCTTTAAATGATTCAAATGACTAAAATGCATACCAAACGAACAAAGTAGAGAAATAAAAGAAAACATTGAAGGTTAATCTTCTGTTGGAATTAATTCTGCATATTAGTACATCTTAGTCACTAGAATAATACGTCATGGAACCACCTGTTTGCACGAGTATTTGCGTTGTAGTTTCAAATGAAAACCCTATTATTCATTTGAAACAACATAGACCACAGTGTTATCCAACTATTCATAGAAAAAATTGGAATTTAATTCCCTATTTCTCAACAGCTAAATGCAGAAATCCAAAACAAGTATAATTTCTCACCCTTTCACAAGATTATCCCATCAAAGGCAGAATACATATGAGATAGCAATGTACATATTTAGGTGGCTTTTTATGATGAGAATTACTACTATCTTTAATTTAATTTTTTTTTCCCATTTCTCCTGTCACAAGATTGACACATTAGCATCGTCCACTCACAACAATCATTCCTAGTACAAATCAAGATCAAAAAGGCAAAGCAGAATTCACATTCATGTCTTTTATAAATCTATCAATGTAAAAATTAAGCACATTATAACCAAATAAAAAAAATAAGAAGAAGATAAACAGATCCATCTTCTCTGCCATCATCCATTTCAGATTTCCAGCCAGAATTATATATCCCATGCTTTCTGTTGATGAATTAAGCTTCCAAAAACAAATACCAACCCCCAAAAACAGAACTTGTAAAAAGAAAATCTGCAGGAGCAGCAGTGGAAAATCTAACTTCGATTTTTAAAGCAAGAAGCATATCAGAAGGAGCTTGTAAATGACAAAGTATCAGGAAAAGAAACACAAAAATAACATAACGAGGTTATCAAAAGATCTCACCCTTTGGTCCTGCTGGCGGTGGCGGTCCGTAGTAGTCCACTGGTCCTTGGTGTCTCCTCCTCTTCTTCTTGCAACAGATGATCAAAACGCTGACAACAACAAGCACAAGGAGCCCAGCAACGGCAATTCCAACGACGAGTCCTACTGATACATTAGATGAATTTGAGTCAGGCGGCGCCGAATTCTTCGGAGGAGGGGGCGATCTTGCGGTCACCGGTGGCGGTGGACTTCTCCGATTACCCGGAGTCGACGGAGGAGAAGGATTTGAAGAACCGGAAGGAGGTGGGGGAGAAGACGACACCAATGGTGGTGGTGGTGAATCGCCAGGAATGGTCGACGGCGGCGGAGAAGTCGCCGGAGTCGATGGAGACGGAGGAGGTGTTCCCGGCGTTGTCGAAGGCGGCGGAGACGTCGACGGCGTCGCTGGAGGAGGTGGTGACGTCACCGGTGTCGTCGAAGGCGGAGGAGAACCCGCTGGTGGTGTCGGAGTTGTTGGGGGAGGCGGCGACCCGACGGGACTTACTGGAGTAACTGGAGGCGGTGGAGAGGTATTGCTAGCCGGTACCGGCGCCGATGGAGGCGAAGGCGGTGACGTGGGAGCCGGAGCAGCTCCCGGAGGCGGCGAAGACATTGCCGGATCCCGGTCAAATCACAGAACCAACAGTACTACAGTCTTAGTGATCCTGCAAGTGAAAAACGCTTAAGAGCGACTCGCGTCAAGCAAACTCCACCGGTCCGATGAGATTTCTCGCCGGTGGCCTTCTCCTCCTCTGCTTTACTTTACAATAATGAAAGAGAATGTCTTTAAGGCGCAGAGGAAGACGTTTTGTTTGAGAATTTGACAGGGAACCTAAAATCGAAATCCCCCTTCACATGGTGGCAGGAAGTACGCGGCCATCCAGTTGGGACTAAGCACTACAGGTGGGCCCACACGACTGGCCCGCGCTCAAATACCCGTTGTAGACGGTTTCTCTCTGGATTAAGTCTCCTTTCTCCTTACCTTACCTGGAAGGAAGTAATTGCTTGGAAGCCCCGAACAAGTCCGTATTGGCAGATAAGTCCTTAACATGCTTAATTGTATGCACGTCTAAGCTACATGGACTGATGGTTTTAAATTCAATGTTAGTGTAAGTAAAAGGCATCCCAGTTGGAGACAATTGCTCCTCTCACATTACCTCTAAAAAAAATAATATAATTTAGAATATCAAATTTATTTTAAACTATAGTATTATATATCAGGTGGAGATTCTAGCCGGACATTTGGTTTCTACCTAATATCCGTTGAAATTTTAAATGATTTTAGTGCCCCCAATGACCTACTATGCTTATGCGCGTTTTCTCAGAATGCCCTTTAAAAAATTAAAAAACTATTATATCCCTTGTATAATTACTCACAACTAATATTCATGTAATCTTAGTATGCGTTTGCATCAAGTGGTAATATTCAAAAGTAACACTGAGGATGGATGGATGCCAAATGAGCTAACACAAAGTTCTTGAGTAGAT
Organism: Buxus sempervirens; assembly: GCA_947561395.2. Lineage (NCBI taxonomy): Eukaryota > Viridiplantae > Streptophyta > Magnoliopsida > Buxales > Buxaceae > Buxus > Buxus sempervirens. The sequence goes on along the minus strand of OX387189.1, from coordinate 40,512,854 downwards.
AATGGGGTGTATTTGGTCTATACTCAAAGGATAAATATTCAAACCTATAAATGTGCTCTTAAGTGATTTCTAAGAAATATGGGTTGGGTGAGTTGTTTTTGTTTGGTAAGCAGGTACATTCAAATATGAAAGGCTGGATGCCTGTCAGTAGGATCTTTAGAATTGCTTGATTGATAGTCGTGGAGGTGGGGCATTGACTTGTAGATATTATCTTAGGTTGGTGGGAAAAACATGTTGGGTCATCTATCTGTCTCTCATAAATAAATTTTTGTGATGGCTTGATTAGTTTCTTTTTTTCTTTTTCTTGGCCAACTCAGCTAATGTAATTTGCTCGGCAATAATATCTGTTTACACTTTATCATTATTTTTATTTTCTTTTCAATGAGTTTATTCTTTGTTGTATGGGATAAAGGCACTGTTTCACAGAAAGAAATCGTCTGTCACCTTTCCTTGAAATGGTCCCTGTTGCGATTGTGAGATGCTGCCATGCGGAGCATCTCACGGCCAATGTTTTTTCATTGTTTTAAATGTTTTTAAGTGGGGCTCACATGACAAAACACTGACTGTGAAATGCTCCACATGACAAAATCTCACGGTTGCATCGAGGACCATTTCAAGGAAAGACCACAGATGATTTCATTCCCTGTTTCACCAGGTCCCATGCCCATGTTCCATCAAATAATTAATTGCACATGTAAGGTGTAGGCATAATTTCTATGGTGCAACCTTTAAATGAGAGAGACAACTAAAAAGGTACATTGATAAGAAAGTAGAAGTCCCAAATGAGGAGGTGAAGGTTATGATGGATTGATTAGTAACTTTTATTGATTAATAAGCTACATTCATATAAATAACGATATATTATGCCGAAATCTATCTCTTAATAATTATTTACTATTTCAGCCTAACATTTGCTACCAAAAATGCCCTTTATTTCTATTTAAATTTATCCTCCAAGTTGTTGTATATACTTATCTAACTTAATAACTACGTACAAACTAATCAAATAGTTTTAAATACATAATTCAAACATTTTAGATGTTAAAAGGCATTGCATTGTTCTTCTACCATGTATGTATGTGTGTATATATATGTATGTGTGTATGTATTAGTTTCTTGTGCCTATATAATGATTGTCTAAAATTTTAGTATCCTTGAGTTTGTTAAAAGAAAAATAGTTGTATAAAATGTGTACTTTATGTCAAATTAAAAGATTTTTTAGGTCTAAACTTTGATATATGACCTAGCTAGGATTAATTTTTTGAAGTCTTTAAAAATTTTGAGGTCTAAAATTTGATACACGAGAAACAGCTAAGTACAACAAGCGATACATAATACATTGGGACGGTGCTCCAACAACCGGCCTACTCTTTTTATTTTAATTAAAGATAAAGAAAGAAAGCTAAGGTCAATTTGAGAAAGTAAGAACAGGCTTTATTCTTTCCTTTTATATGTTTTTTTTCCAAGGACGGCCGAGGGAACATGCAAGCCCACTATTTTTCTGATATTATTAATCTTTTGTTTTTTCTTAAACGGGTCATAAACGTACAATAGGTCACAGGTCACCAGTTGACGTTGCTGCTTCCAGAAACCGGAACAGATGTAATTGGGATTTCTAAAATAAGTTGCCGTATATATAATTATTATATATGCAAAATTATCCACTCGGTTTTCGCGGGTCCCGCCTCAAGAATGGACGGACCACTTCTTTGTCTTTTGAGACTGAATGCCGACGTGGCTAATTCCTTCGCGCCACGTGGCTCAACAAACCGTGTCTTCACGCCTTGATAGCCGTGATCTTCGCAATCGCCCCTGAAGACGAAAGCACCTGAGTCTTCTGATGATTGGAGCCATTTGCGGAGGGGATATAAAATTTATTTTATTGCTTGAGCACCGCAGTAGGATTCACATTCCTTGTCTTCTTATGCTTTGTTTAATCCATCCATGACCTTTAACTAGGAATGTCAATGGGGTGGCCCCGACCCGAATGGTTATGGTTTGGTATGGGATAGATGAACCGAATTAGGGGTTAGTTCAACCCACCCATGCTGACCTTATTTCATTAAACTATTATCTTTAATATATATTAGGGGAGTGCACGCGCTATGTGCAGTAAATTAAAAAAAAAAAAAAAGGAAAGCGTTTTGGGTATATAGTTGTTAAGCAGTTAGTAAGTTATAAAGGGTATAAAAGTTAATTTGAAAAAAAAAATGAAAAGTGTTTTGGGTATGAAATGTCAGAGAGAAAAGCGGGTTTTTGGACTTATATAATAGTTTAGATAACATATTAAAAATATATTAGTAATGTATGTATTTTATTTAAAAGTGTTAAGATTTTTGCATTTGTTGGATATGAGATAAACCATATTTATTCAAATCTAAAATACTCATGTTAGATCCAATAGATACCTGATTGGATTCCATTTTTTTCATTTTTTTTGTTTGGATATGAGCTATATGAGATAAACCATGTCTGCATAGGAATTTATTCAAAACTAAATACTCATATTTGACCCAATTGATATGTGATTGGATTCATATTCATAAATTTTGGACATCCAAATTCAGATATGGACTAGGTAGGCCCATTGATGGTCCTAATCGGGGATGAAACTTAGTTCAGTTTTGTAGTCCAAGATCAGACTTAGGTTTGTGACTGTTAATCCAAAATTGAACATAATTAACCAAATTGAGAACCAATCACTCCAACCCGAAAACCAAACTGAACATATATATATATATATATATATATATATATATATATATATATATGTATACATATTTAATTCACTTAGATTCAATGTAAAAAATTATTTTTTTTTTCTGGGATTTGGTTGGGTTAATAAAAAAATCAACCCAAAACTGAATCAAAATTAATTCCGTCCACAAATTTTGAAACTAAGACAGAACCATAGGTGTGCACACGTCCCGCAAGGCGCCGCACTAAAAATGGGAAGTATTGGAGTCGCCACTGCCTGATGGGGTGCAGGCAGACACTTGGGTACCTATATAGGTCTAAGATTTGCTGGTCTGCGGCTTTCTTAGAGATTCGGGCAAGTTCTCGGTTACGGTCCAGGGAAGTTCGAAAACACCCCGGTCCGCCCCGTCAAATGACGGGTCCCTCGGGTCTCCCTAGTTTTGAGTCAGTTTCACCCTTCCTAGGCCAGCATGCCACTTGGTTTGGTCTGGCGGGACCCTCTAGAGGTGTGGATCCCTTTCTATTTTATTTTATCTTCTTATTTAGGCGAAGTGGGTCGGAGGCAGGTCCCGTTGGAAGACCCATGGATTGCCAAGGTTGGGCTTGAGCCCAGCAGGGTTATTGGGTAACCCATTTTGGTTATTTATCTAATTAAATTAAACATGCTAAGGGCTTAGTGGGCTTGGATTTGGCCCATTAACCAAGGGTCAGATGCCTTGGGCCCATTTGTTAAAAACGGGCCTGGTTTGGGCTGGTCAAAGGTGGGCCCTATAGGTGGGCCCAGGGGATGCCTTGGTGGGCCCATCTAGGCCCATGGTCCAAAAGTGGACTTAAAACATTCCAAATTACTCATAGGGTCGGGTCAAAACCAATTCGGGTCGGATTTGGATCCAACCGGGTCAAAAAGAATAATTTTTGGTTGTTTATCGAATTGACCGCATTTACTATGCGGTCTGGTCTGAACCGTAGATGCAGTGTGATTTAGACCAGACCGCATACCAAGTGCGGTCAAGTCCAGACCGCCCTGAGTATGCGGTTTTTGCCCGAATTTGCTGTTTTGCTCCTATTTCGGCCGGGATCGCTTCGTTTGCTTTTCAGGGAGTTCCGGCGACGTCCGTCGGGATTTTTAGCATCTTCACAGCAACACACAAGCTCCTTTCTTAGTCATATTTTTCTTCTTTTCTTCTTCCTTTTTCCTTTGCTCTTCATGTAGTCATTCTTTGCATGGGAATCAAGAGAGGCACCAGAGATTCTTTTACCATCTTGCTATGATCATAACCACGTATTCACCTTTGCTCGCGAAGATAGAAAGTTGGCAAGAGGATGATTTGTCTCTTTTTATTTTGCAGGGACTAATGACATCTTATCTTAGATGACTTTTGCTCATTATATCCTTGACAAAATTCTCTCCTTTCACCCTTTAATTGGATCTTGTTTTCAACATGAGATGCTCAGTATCGTACACATTAGAAGCAAACGGAGGTGAGAAATAAGTAATAAATCAAGCTTAAAAAGAAAAGAAAAGAAACTTGATATGTATTGAATGAAACAACCTACTGTTTACTGTTACCTTCTTGTTTTTGACAGGTGATGGTTCTCCGATGATTTCGGCAGCGCTTCCGCACCCTCGTAGAATTCCAAGAATAGATTTGAAAAGGGATTCCCCACTTCTGGGTTGAAAGGAATGAAATGGAAAGGGGGATGGTGCAATCCAAGGGTATTTTGGGTTTTGGTTTTGAGTGGGACAGAGTTTAGGCAGGGGTTGGACGTAGAGAAAAAAAAAAAAGACAGAGCTAAAGGGAGGCCAGCCTCTCTTGATTGGAAATCAAGGAGGGAGAGAGAAGGGAGGGGGTGAGTGAAGAAGAGAGCAAAAGGGAGAGAGGAGAAGGGGTTTGATGATTCCCCAAAGAATGGGGGTAGCCCCCCTTTTATAATGAAAAAAATGAACCAAAAGTAAATTCTAATCACATTTGTTGACCAAATTTTAATTTTATATGTAATGTAACTAAAAGTTAAATAAGTTTTATTCTTATCTTGGACACCTCATGGGGGACACGTATCCCCCATGTGCAAAATGTTTAGTATTTTATTATTTCTTAATATCTTTTATTTTCTAATTATCTAAATTACTAGATATTTTTAGATTTTCTTATTATTTTATTTAGATCTTTGTTTTGGTTTTTGAGCACATGCATGCTTTGATTTTTTATTTTCTTTTTCCTTTATTTTAAACCTCTTAATTAGGTGTTGTATGAAAATATTATTATTTTAATTGAAGATTCTTTTCTTTTTGCTGTTTTTGCCACATGTGCAGATTTTCTAAAACTTTGACTGCTCATATTTCTTTCATCTGGTATCCGATTTCAACAAACTCAGTGGCGTTGGAATCAGCTCGAGATTCCCTATCCGCTAAGCTAAAGGTTGGCAGCAAACTCGAGCTTTTTAGCAGAAGTGCAGACTCGCGTCCCGGAGCCAGTTTTGCTCAAATCTCCTTATCCGGGACTCCGATTCCAGCAAACTCAGTTGCGTTGGAGTCGTGTCGATACACCCTTTATGCTGATATCCAATTGAGCAGCTAATTCGGAGTTCTGCAGAAAGCCGATTTCTGCTATTTCCAGATTTGACCAGCCCATAACTTCTTCATCCGGACTCCGATTTGAGCAAACTCAGTGGCGTTAGAACCGTATCGGAATCCTCTTTCCAATGGTATGAAGTTTGGTGGTCAATTTGCACCCAATCCAAAAGTCAACTTTTTGACCCCTTCAGGTTTGACTTTTTCAATTAGGGTTTTATTCTTTCATTTTTGGGGGTGCAAAAATGAGGTGCTGACAATAGGCTTTGAAACCCAACCCAAGTCAGTTCGGATCGGTTCTTGGTTTAATCGGACCAAGTTACACCCCTAAAATATTATATGCTAGATCAGTATAATAATCAAACAAGTAGCCTTTTATTCAGTGAAAATTTCATGAAAGAATGAAATAGAGAAGACAAAAAGATTAAAATGCCTGTTAACCGTTAGCAATTATCGCAAATGAGTCGACAAAAATCTTAAAGAGTTCACAAATCAACCAGTTCTCCATGGATGGGGTACATGAACCAGCTTAATATTAGAAATGTATTAATTGCACCATCAATGGATCCTCTACAGCTATGCATTCCTCTGGCATCTCTGTAGGCTCCAGTGAGATCTTTGAAGAGATTTGGCAGCATCTTTAGATTTTGGACAAGTCAAGCATTGTATAATTTCTACTTGTCTGATATCCCCATTCTGACTTTGAAATTAAGCCTTCTTCCCACTGTAATCCATGACTTTTCTCTGACGGGCATCAAGCAGGAATAATGTATCTAAATTGGGCAATTTATCGATTTCAACTCAGATTTTTATGTATTGGAACTCTGGATGGTAGCCAATTGTCAAGGAGTGAAGATTTTTCATCTTCCTTGTAAATTGACAAAACTGAAAAAGACATAACCTGTTATCCTGCAAGAGATTGTGACTCTTCTCTTGTAGTTATCTTTGGTCGATGCCTCCATGTCACTTTGAAGCTGTCTGATTGGCTTCCCCCTCTCAGCTATTCCAGAATTCTTCAAGCATGAACTTTAAGGTGTTGGTGATAATATATGATTTGCGCTCCTATGGAAAGATTCAGACCAAACACGTCACCCCAGAATACTACAGCATAGTACCATCACGGTAAATGCTCAAGAGTGGACAAACGCACTAGTGCTCTGCCCAGAAAAAAAAAAAGAAGACGTATGCAAGGTTTCCATAACCAAACTCCAGATTTCCACTGAAGTCGCCTTTCGGCCTCTACTTGGGCCCTTGGGAATGTAAGAGCTATCCATTTACCTCTCACAAGTTCCAGGTTCACATCCGTTCTGTACGAACTAGTGTGGAGTCACTTATGAGCCACACTCAAGTTCTGTACGAACTATTCCCATTTCACAATATAGACATGGATTGAAATCTCCTGCAATGCTACAATGCTTTGCTTACTAAAGTGGCTGTGAGATGCTGCATGTTTAAAGTCTGCCATTTCACGGGCATAGCACGGCACAGCATGCTTAAAGTGTGCCCGTGCCTGGCCCGGCCCTATTAGCAGATTGTGCCGTGCCTAGGGTACTGGGCACTAGGCCCGTCAAGGCACTGGCCACTAGACACAATCGCGGATCGTGGCCCGCATGCTGGCCCGGAGGCTTGCATTAAAAAGAAGATGTTTTTTTGCCTTTTTTGGGGTTTTTTACTTTTTTTTTTTAAATTTTGGAGAAAATTGTATCCCAATATATGTAAAAAATGTGTGTGAATAAAAAATATGTATTTTAGAATTTTCTATATTATTATTTATTTTTTCCATTTTTTCTATTTTTTTAATTTTTTAATACATTTATTATGCGGCCCGTGGGCAACCCGCATGCCACAGCCCAGCCCTAGTTGTGTCACGGGCTGGGCTATGCCTAGGGTATTAGGTTATGAGCCAAGTACGGCACAATCTGTCTCCCAAGTGGGCTGTGCCCGAGACCCACTAGGCACAGGCTAAACGTGCCCGTGCCGTGCCGAGCCGGCCCATTAAGCAACCCTACCCGGGAGAAAGAACTTTTATTAAAATACTCCAACGAAAATTTTGAGACACAGAAACCCTCAAGACTCCCTTTTATGCTTCTATCCGAGAATGTGACGTATGGCCTACAACCATCAGTTGAAACAAGCTATGTATATGCATGGGAGACAGAAGACATAAACATCAAGACAGCTTATTGGTTTCTAATGTACGTCTACACCTTGGGGAATTCTATTTGAAGAAGAAACTGAACCTGAAAGCTTCAGCAGCCATTATTCCTTCCTTCAATGGGTCCATTATTTGTAGTTCAAAAACTCCCAGATGCTTCAAAGTGAAGACATCTCCTTAGTCCACCAATGCAAAACATCATAATAGCGATGCAATGAGCTGTTCATCTCAGAAAATTCTCCATTTAACCAAAACATGCGTAATTAATTTTGGACTGTATTTTTTGTTTTTTTGGGCTGTCCGTCAGTAGGAAAGCGGGAAAGTTATGCAGTACCCTACAGGAAAGCTTGTGTGATGTTTTAGGCAAAACCAGAAAATTTAGCAAGGTTGTTGGGTGCTGCAGGATTTTGTCTCCTCCAAATGATACAGCCCACGCAACCCATGTGACAATTGGGAAGGGAAAATTAATTTTTAATAATACTTTTGAAAATAATAAAAAATCAGTGAACAAAGTTTAGGTTTAAGCTTTTAGGAAACCTTTATCAAAATAATTAAATTTTAATGACATTTCACTATTACATTCCAAGAATGCCCTTATACCAATTTTAGTGAATATATCAAAATAACTTGAATCTTATATCAATGTATCTATACTATGTTTTATGGTAAACTGCTTCGGGTTGACGTGGTAGCCTCGGGTAGTCTCGAGTGTTCGAACCTCTAATCATCCCTCTCTCTCTCACGAACAAAATTTTTAAGGAATCTCTAATCGTTTTTTTTTCCTCATATTAGAAAATTGAATTTTTAGGGATTTTATCCTAAAATGGGAAAGTTGAATCATCAAAATTTTAAAATCCCTAAAACGTTATCTCCTGAAAATTTTTAAGGAAATTCTAATCGTTTTTTTCTCCTAAAATGATTAGAAAATCGATTCATCGGATATATACAGAACAAATCAGATCTATTTCTAAAACAGAAAGTGGAATCACCGAAGATAACACTGCTCCTACCGGCAACACGTTTGATTGAAAGCGGAATCATCGGAGCTTATAATATTATAATTAATTTATAACATAATTAAATTTCTAATTTAAAATTATTTATCTTTTACATATTTTATAATTACGTTAATAATTAATTATTCCACTAATCTTTTAAGAATTGTGCTACATGGCATAATGAATTCTAATTATGATGCCCGTGCATTGCATGGGCTGCCAGCTGGTACTAAATTGCACAAATCATTCGATTAAGTAGCATAAGGCCATAATTGGAAGAAGTTGGACTTAAGAGTTAAAACTTTCCTGACTGGATTTTAATTATTTTTAAAAAAGTAACACTAAAACTTAATTTTCCCTTGATTATTTGAGTGCCTGCGCAAATTTACTAATTCTGACTTATAGACTATAGTACCCCGGACACTGCCAGTAATTACAATGATTGCCCAAGTCTCGGACTCTTGGTCAAGGCGTACCGAGGACTGTTAAGACACGTGAGAGTCGGGATCGGAGGCGACGAAGAGATTTAAATTAGCCTAATGACTGATCCTAAACGACCTGAAAGGAAAACTCTCTTCTCTCTATCTCTCCCCCTCCCTCTCTCTCTGTGTTCGTCGGTGGATTTTGGTTTTATCTTAGAGAGCAAGAGAGGAATCAGGGGGAGATGCCGGGGCCGAAGGATCCACGAAGGTCTGCTAAAGCAGCAACCTTACATGGCTGCGCTCAGTCTGGAGACCTCCTCGGTCTTCAGAAGATGCTGGAAGACAACCCATCGCTTCTGAACGAGCGCAATGCGGTGGTAAGCACTTCCTTTCTTTTGTTTTTCTTTCAAATGGGTATCTTACATCAATCTTTTCGGATATTTGTGCCAAATTTTATGTTGAAAAGAATTTGAAGGAAAAAGAACCATTCCTTGGTTCGATTGTGATTCTTGAGTGCTGTATATTTCCTGCTGATATTGTTTCTTGTGCTTTTAATCGGAAAAAAGATCTCCAATTAGATTCATTTTTAGGTTTCATGATTTCGGGTTTTATTGAAATAGGGTCTTAAATTTTGCTTGGAATTGGGGTGCATGTGGTCTTTATATGATTCTTTTGTAATTGGTTTCTTGCATTTTCACTTGAATATCAGGTGGTCTAATTTGCTTGTTAATTGGAGTTTTGAGCGAAATTCTTTGGTTTTCATTGACAAAGATCTTAAGGGCATTATAATTTGCATTGATTTTTCTGATTTTCTTTATTCTTCCTTTTTTTTTTTTGTGTGAATGGGAATTTCGTACTGGGTCTGATTTGGATTTGAGCGATATCATCACTAATTGTGGAGTTCCTGTGTCATAATTTTACCATTCTGTTCAATCTGGTGTTCTTTTGTCCCCATTACTTTTGATCTTTCCCCCCCTTTCTTGTCAATTAAAACCTCTTATATCTTCGATTTATTTTGATCATTAAATTTTAATTGTGAATCTGTTGGGGAACTGAAAATGCTTATATTTCTTTTCATCCTTCCTCCCCTAGACTTGTTCAATTTCTTTAAGCCTTTCATGAAACCTTTATATTCCCTTAAGTTTTAGGGGGTTCTCATAGGCTTAGAATTTTTGTGATTTTCACATTGGCTCCATTATTCTTATGCTGACCTCTTTGACTTTGTTCCCAACCTTCTATGACTAATCAATACTTATAAGCTTCCTTTTTCTTTTAATTAGCATGTATGCTTTTGTCCTGAGTTCTTAGATCTGAATACATAGATTTTAAATATAAAGTTGTGGACTGGATGCAAACTCAGAATGATGACAGAGATGTTTCTTTCTAGTGTTTTTTTTTTCTATTTATTAATATCTGCTTCTTGTGCTTTGAAAATAGATGGCACAGACACCGCTCCATATTTCTGCTGGGTATAACAAAATTGATATTGTAAAGTTTCTTCTCAATTGGCAAGGACCAGAAAAAGTTGAGATGGAAGCGAAGAATATGGTAGGTTTATCTTATGGGGCACCTTTGCTGAATCTAAATTGCCATAGAACAGCAGATGTGTGTTTTTTATTGACTCAGCCAATTTCCTTGTGTAACTTCTGTTTGTTGATATGTTGAACTGTGCAGTATGGAGAGACACCATTGCATATGGCATCAAAGAATGGCTGCAATGCAGCTGCACGGTTACTTCTTGGTCATGGTGCTTTTGTGGAAGCTAAAGCCAATGTATGATTATTTTTATTTTTCCCTGTTATTTTGATTTGATTCAAGTTGGAGGCGAGACAAGAAATTTTTCTCTCAAACTTACATTTTATATCTTATCTTTAAAGAATGGAATGACTCCGTTGCACCTTGCTGTCTGGTACTCAACCCGAGCTGAAGAATGTTTAACCGTGAAGACTTTGCTCGAATACAATGCTAATTGCAGTGCAAAGGACAGTGTATGATGTCATATCATGTCAAGCTAAATGAATTAAGGACTCATATTCAAATCTACTGTCCCAGACTGATCCTTGAAATATCCTGGACTACAGGAGGGATTGACTCCTTTAGATCACCTGACGCAAGGCCCATTCAGTGACAAGCTGCAGGAGATCCTCAAATGGCATCTTGACGAGCAGAGGAAACGCAGAGCTCTTGAATTATGCAGCGAAACAAAAGCCAAGATGGCTGAATTGGAGAAGACATTATCAGATATTGTGGGGCTACATGACCTCAAGCTTCAACTACAGAAATGGGCAAAAGGAATGCTCATGGATGAGAAACGTAGGGCCCTTGGGCTTAAAGTTGCTGCACGTAAGCCCCCTCATATGGCTTTCCTAGGGAACCCTGGAACAGGTATTTGCTTTATGGTTGATATCTCTTGATTATTCAGTTGTAATACTTGGTGGCAATATTAGTTTTTTCTACACGGTCTTTCTATAAAAGATGCTATTTAGAACCGTTTTGCAATTTCATTCCCTTACTGCACTTCAATCGATTAGGAAATCTTTTCACAAAACCATGTATTTGATCAAAAGCAGTATCACATAAAACAAATGTCATAGATTTATGCTATATTTTTGGATTCAAGGATGTTCCATTCTCATGTTGATGACATTGAACTGTGAATAACATCTTAGTGCTCTGCACATCTCCAATGTTTGATATTCATCAGTATGCATTTCTACAAAGAACACTTGACGTACTGAAAATCAAAAGGAAAAGATTGCAGGACATTGGAATTTTGTCAATTTATGAACATTGGACAGTAGTAAGATATATGAACTCACAATCTGGATTTATCCAGGAATCTAATTTGATTGTTAAAAAACGTGTGAGACTTATACGAAATAAATTGATCACTGGATTTAAATATTCTATTCAACAGGGAAAACTATGGTTGCTCGAATCCTTGGTAGATTCCTACATACGGTTGGAATTTTGCCTACTGAAAAAGTAACAGAAGTGCAGAGGACGGATTTGGTTGGAGAATTTGTTGGGCACACAGGACCAAAGACTAGGAGAAAGGTATGTAATCTATGCTGTTGAAGTTCTATACTCAAATTCCATGACATCTACATAGAAGCAAATTAATGTAGCAAAGTACATTACAATTTAACATTGGCAGATCAAAGAAGCTGCGGGAGGAATTCTTTTTGTTGACGAGGCATATCGGCTGATACCCATACAGAAATCAGATGACAAGGATTATGGCTTGGAAGCATTAGAGGAAATTATGTCTGTCATGGACAGTGGAGAAGTTATAGTCATATTTGCTGGCTACAGTGAGCCGATGAAGCGTGTTATCTTGTCAAATGAAGGATTTCGCAGAAGGGTAACAAAGTTTTTTTATTTTGGCGACTTCAGCTCTGAAGAACTAGCCAGAATTCTGCATATTAAAATAAATAATCAAGTGGAGGACAGCTTGTTTTATGGATACAAATTGCACCCATCCTGTTCTGTGGACACCATTGCAAAGCTAATAGATGAAGGGACCACGGACAAGCAGCGTAAGGAGATGAATGGAGGTTTGGTGGATCCAATGCTTGTCAATGCCAGAGAAAATTTGGATCATAGGCTCGATTTTTACTGTGTCGACACAGATGATCTAGTTACTATCACCCAAGAGGATTTAGAAGCAGGACTTCGGTCGCTATCACAATGAGATGCAATGAAATCTAAGGTGGGACAAGATACTTACCATGATTCTCATGGCAGCCTGCTTGGATTTTCCTCTAATTGAAATATTCAAAATATTTGTAGCTTGGCCACTGATGATCAGTGAGGTGGCCTGAAGTGCAATTGGCCATAGATGGGTAATCCAAAACCTTTTTTTTTTTTTTTTGGCAGATTCTTTATTTCTGAACTTTTTGTATAAGGTCCCATTTTCTATTGAAATGACATCCATTTGTTTGAGATTTTATTTCATTTGTTTTGAGTCACAAAGAAGCAACAGATTTTTCTGCTGTACGCCCGAGAGACCTGAAAAATAACTGAAAGTCACTGTAATCTACTTCTTATGTTTGTGTCCTCAGGATATTCATCATATTCTTGCTTTGGTTTCTAGATTTCATTCACAGTGTAGATACAGATTCGATTAAACCATGTAGAGTTTGACCAGAAAGCAGGTCGAAATGGGCATTCAGAAATGAACCAAACTACCTAAATTGGAGGACGAAGAGCATAAGAACATCAAGAAATACCAATTCAAATAGAAGCCAGAAAGTGTAATGGAAGCCGGACCTCTGCAAGCCACTAGCTGTGTTGATGACCTCATCCCAATATTATATGTCTGAATGGATATATCCATTCATACATGACCAATTAATTTCAACGGTCATGATTCTCACCATCCAAACGCACCCTAAGGATACTGCGTCACGAGAAACCAGGGTTTCTCATGACGAAGTTTGCCGCTATAAAGGAACATTCAAAGGTTGCATTGAGTCTTCTTTTTGGTTGCAATCTGAGTCTGTTAGGACGATAGGATTGTTGTTTTTGGTGTCAAATAATCATATTTTGCGTCATTAATATACAAGGTTATTTTGAAGGAAGACTGGCTTTCTAGGGCTTGGCACTACTTAAGGCGCTAATGGAAGCATTTTCTAGGGTTTTAACTGTCGCCAAAAGGGGTTTAAGACGTCAACTTCTGGACTTTCCACCCAAATCCAAAATATATGTACGTAGCAATTCATCAATTTCGAATTCAGTGCTCGTCGGATTGCTTCGGGAGCCGAATTCCGGCGTCAAAACCGCTTTGGATCTGGAGGCCACTCGGGCGCTCAAGAACGACGCCCTTTTCTGGGAACCCCTTCTCACTACTCTCAGGTCTTCCTCGCCGGAAAAGGCTCAGCTGGTAATTACACCTGTGCCTCGTACTTCATTTCAGTTTCAGATATCTCTTTAATTTTGTTGAGTTTATTTATCTATTTATTTTGTTTATTGGTAAGTAATTTGCTCGAAGTTATGGTTTTCTTTTTCCAACCGAATTGCTGCAAATTTTGTAAACCAGACTAGATGGTAGGTAGACTGTGAAAGAATTTGAGCAAAAGTAATACATTGACTCGCTATAAAAAAGTTGGGATTTATGTTTTAAACTTTTAATCTAATCTCCCATAGAAGTATGTTGAAAGAGATTATGATTTATCTTTTTTCTCTCATTTTTCCTCGCATAGTAAGAAATGTTTTGAGTAAATTGATGGAATTTTGAATATTAGTGTAAAAGCATTTTTTGGGTTTATGATATATTGAATTTATGCGTATCATATGGGTAAATAATTGCATGTTGTATGCAAAATTTTGTGAAATTTCATCATTACTGGTGTGCTAAATAGTTTTAATTAACCAGGTGTTGGAATGGAAACTAGAGAAAATGCTGAAGGATAATGAAAGAGACCATGGCCAATACTCTGACCTGATTTCTTTATGTGGGAAGGTTCAGAATCTCCCATTTGCAATGCATGTCTTTTCTTCTATGGAGGAACATGGGGTCAAACCTACTTCTGCTGTTTTCAATTCTCTTATCTCTGTCTGCTTGTATTCAGGTAATGTGGCAGCTGCCCTTAGTTTGTTTGAGATAATGGAAAGATCCCAGGACTGTAAACCCAATTCTGTCACTTATAACACCTTTATATCTATGTACTCAAACATTGGAGATGAAAGAGCTATGCAATCCTGGTACCTAGCCAGAAAGGCTTCTGGGTTTCTTCCTGATGTTCAAACCTATGAATCCCTGATTTCAGGCTGCATCAAATCAAGAAACTTTGATACAGCTGATAAGTTGTATGAGGAAATGATGTTGTCTGGAATCACTCCTAACATTCCTATATTGGAGAATATGCTCAGTCGGCTCTGTGAACACAGAAATTCAAGTAAGATCAAGGAATTTTTGAATTTTATGCTGGATGGAGGATGGAACATTAGCGAAAAAATGGCTGAGAAGATTGTGCGATTATACATCGATCTAGGTGGAGTTGAAGAGATGGAAGAACTACTTGAGACAATAATGAGTTGCAATCAAGATTTAGGAGTTCTTTCCCATGTGCACTGTGGGATTATAATCATGTATGCATTTCTGAACAGATTAGATGATTTGGAATACTCTGTTGGAAGAATGTTGAAGCAAGGCGTATCATTCACATGCCCAGATGTTGTGGAGAAGGTAATCTGTTCATACTTCCGACAGGGGGCTTACGAAAGGCTAGACTTGTTTTTGGAACGAATACAATGTTCATACAAGTTCACAAAATCAACTTACGATTTGTTGGTTGCTGGATATCGTAGAGGGGGTTTATCTGAGAAATTGGATTTGGTAATGGAGGATATGAAGTCGGCTGGATTCTCAGTGTAAGAATTTGGACCGCATGCACATCATGATGTCCTTTATCTTTAGTTGGTATCATCCAAGACAGAGTCTGGTCCAGAGGTGAGCCGAAGCCTGCATTGGGTTTAACCCTCTTCAATCCCGATTCTTGAAGTCTAAGTAGAATTGAGACTGCAAATATAAGGTTGTTTATAGAAGATGTATGGCAATAATGAATAGACTCAGATTGTAACCAAAAAGAACATTTCTTTCCAACATATTCCTAGTTCTGCAAACTCTAGTGCAGATCAGCGAGCTAGGCTTGGGGCCTTTAGGGAGTGTTTGTTCCTAGGGGTTTGGTGTAACTGCTCTACCTTTACCTGCTGCTTTCTTCTGTTCTGGTTTTATGCTTGTCTATGTTACCTTATCAAATCTGCTTCCCTCTTCTTAGGGTAGGGGTTGTAGATAATATTTGTACATTACTTTTTTGTCATACACACATGCATGTGTAGAGAGGGGAATATTCCTTCTAAATTCTGGCTTTCATTTTTTTTTTCCAACTATTGCCCGCCCCAACTAAAACAATCAAAATTATAATCACCCCACCACTCTTTTCACATTCGAATTTAAAACCTTACTTATATGTTAGGGTTAAGAGTGAGGATGTATAATATACACGTGCCACCACTAGTATATTTGAAAGTGAATAAACTTGCTTTTGCTACCTTAACACATGCTAACCGAACAAAAGTCACTTTCTAACGCTCATGGAAGCAGCCAAAAGGGAATTCATCACTCAAGAAAGCATAACAGGTCATCTTTATACTACTGGTTTCAGTTATTTTTCAGGTCTCTCAGGAGTACAGCCGAAAAAATGGTCCAACAGAAAAATGAGACCTCAAAGGAAAAACTCTTCAGCTTCTTTGTGACTCAAACAAATGAATTTAAATCTCAAAGAAAGAATTGGACTACCCATTCAATAGATACTGGGATCTTCTAAGCATACAAAAAGTTTACGTAAAAAAGAATTGGACTACCCATCTATGCACTGCATGCCACCTCACTAATCATCAATGGATAAGCTACGAATAGAGAGAGATACAGCTCTGCATATTTCAATATGAGGAAAACCCAAGCAGGCTGCCATGAGAACACTAGTAAGAATTCTTGGCCCACCCAGGATTTCCTAGCATCTCATTGTGATAATGAGAGAAGTCCTGCTTCTAAATCCGCTTTGGTGATAAAAAAGTAGATCATCTGCAATCTGCATCTGCACAGTGATTAAAAAAGTAGATAATCTGAATCCACCAAACCTTCATTCATCTCCTTCCGCTGCTCCTCTGTTGTCCATTAGTTTTGCTATGGCTTCCGCAGAACATGATGGGTGCAATTTCAATTCATATAACAGGATGTTCTCCACTTGATTTTTTTTTCTTAACATGCAAAATTCTCGCTAGTTCTTCACAGCTAAAGTCACCAAAATTTTGGAAAAAAAATATATCTTGGTTACCCTGCTGCATAATCCTTCATTGGAGGTGATAACACTGCTCATGGGCTCAGTATAGCCAGTAGATATGACTATTAACCTTTCGACTGTACATGACAGATGATCTCCTCTACAGCTTCCCTCCATAG
The DNA here is from genome assembly GCA_947561395.2 of Buxus sempervirens. Lineage (NCBI taxonomy): Eukaryota > Viridiplantae > Streptophyta > Magnoliopsida > Buxales > Buxaceae > Buxus > Buxus sempervirens. The sequence goes on along the minus strand of OX387189.1, from coordinate 40,496,044 downwards.
TCCTTATCGTCTGATTTCTTTATAGCTGTATAGACGCATAATCAACAAAAAGAACTGTGAGCACATGAAGCAGACATTTGTAAAAAGGAAAAAAAAAACACTAGAAAGAAACATCTGTGTTATCATTCCGATATTTTCATCCAGTCCACAAAAGATTATCAATTAAAGGTTAATGATAAGAATAAATCGAAGATCACAACGGTTTTAACTGAGAAGAAAGAGAAGGAAAGATCAAAAGTAACGCGACACATGAACACCAGATTGAACAGTTTCGATCAAGAAGGTTTTAATCGAGAAGAAAGGGGGAAAAGATGAACAGAGTGGTAAATTATAACGCAGAACTCCGCAATTGGTGATGATATAGTTCAAATCCAGATCATATGTAGCATGAAATTCTAATTTACACACGGAAAAATAAAGAATAATAAAGAAAATCAGACAAATCAATGCGAAGTATAATGCTGTTAAGATCTTTGTCAATGACAGTCAAAGAACTTCGCTCAATATTCCAATTAATAAGCAAACTAGACCACCTGATATTCGAATTCGTATCAAGAACACATCCACGCGCATCCCACACAACATATAAAACCCTATTTCAATAAAAACTAGAAATCAATAAACTGAAAAATGAATCTTATTTGAGATCTTTTTCCCAATTGAAAGCACAAGAAACAATTGTTATCAGGAAATATACAGCACTCAAGAATCACAATCGAACCAAGCACGGAAAGATCGTTCTTCTTCCTTCAAATTCTTTTTAACATAAAATTTTGCAATAACATCCGAAAGGATTGATGTAAGATACCCTTTTAAATGGTAGAGAAAAGAAACGAAGTGCTTACCATCGCATTCCGCTCGTTTCTTCCCACTGAGCAGATCCTCGGGAATCTTGAGAACCCGGCTTCCTCTCTCCCTGGTTCCTCTCTTGCTACAATCATTCGAATTTAATTATTGGAATTTGATTATTTTAATCATTTAGTTCAGTCTATTAAGACGGTCGAACCAAGTCCTAAACCGAACCATGAGCGTTCCAATTCGGAGAAGAATGCTTCGCCCCAGCCCCATTTTATAGATGAAATCGGCTGGGAACCGAAATTCCCAGCCGATGTGGGATTAACGCAAAGGCAAAGCTTTGCGTTAATTGCGTTTACATCTATCCAAAATTAAAGGGAGAGACATTGCGTTGATTATTCTTAGCTGACCAAAATGCCCTTCACATTTATTTCTATTTACTTTTATATTGGCTGCATATTAAAAGCATATGAGAGTTCAATATTTTTAAGATACAAAAGCAACAATGGAACCAAAATCAAGACATTGTTATTAATGGGTGAACCGGGCAATGGAGAGTAATTCTATCAGTTGTGTTTACTTACAAGGAATAATACATGCTTTTTATTCCTTGAAACGTTTGAATATGCATTAAAACTACTTGATTAGTTCATAGGTTATTATCATTAAATATATGCAACTAATTAAAAGATAAAAATAAATAAAAACAAAAACAAGGGACATTTTGGGGAACAGATGTCAATCAAGAATCTGTTTTATACTCTTTATGAAAAATCTTCATTCCTTACAATTAGGTACTATCCAAACATAAAAAGAAAAAACACAAATTGAAATCAGTATCTCCTCCCTACACTTTTAAGTCTGGGAAATATCCTTCACTTTTATATCTAGTAACTCAAACTGGAAGCAAAAATAAAGGCAATACCACATGGTTCTCGTCAATCAATTGCTGAATTTAGAGACATTTTTTTTACTTTAATTTCAACCAACTGGGTCATTTTTATCAACTATATACTTTCTTTCTATTATATAAAATTAAATTAGCATCAAGAGATATTATAAAGACCTAATCCTTTTGTGGATGCTTCTTATGATAGACCCATCTCACACCTTAATAAGAATTTACTACATACTTTACAAGAACAAAAATATTCCAATTAAATATAAATCATATGAATATATTTCATTAGTTTCATAAATCCATCATTTTGTTATTAGTAATTAACCAGGTGCACATGCAATACTGCACATAGGAAGAAAAAGGTAGAGAGGAGGGAACTATTTTGTAACTAATTATTAAGTTTTTAAAAAATTGACATGGTTTTGACTATTATACCGTTTGATTAATGAATCTCAACAATGATATATAAGGGCCGTTATTTTGGAAACTTGAACATTTTGGTTAGTGCAATTCCCAATGAGGCACCTCATGTTATATATAATACAGATATAGATTATGAATAAGCCTTGTATATAAATGCTAATTTGCATGTGTCCTAAAAAATATTTCTCAAATCCTAGTAAAACCAAAGATTTATTTGGTTATGTCAAACTTGATGAGGGGGATGAAATTGTTTGCTGCAAGACCCTGTGGCAGACATTTTTAGCTGCATCTCATTGCCTGTGTTTTTCAATGTGAAAGTGTCTTTTACATTGAAAAATATGAAAAAAAAACTTAGAATATGAAATGTTGCACATGACGACATGTCACTGTTTGTCACAAATGTTTGCCACAGGGTCTTGTGGCATACGACTTCGGTTGCACACGAGGTGGTTCCCCACATGTTCGAGAACGTGATAAAACCAAGGGCCTTTTTCATCGAACCACCATGATATAAGCATATTTTCACTCATATCCTGTATTTTTTATATTTTTATTTATATCCCTTTATTTACCATAATCATTACAATCACATCCTTAATGTTAAAATCAATTAAATTATGATATTTATTTGTATTAAATAACAAAAGTAACATTCTTTTCATTTATGTTCTCTACTATTGCATTTATGATGTCTAAAAACAAATATTAATTTATTTAATTGATAAAATTTTTCCTTGCTTGTAGGAAGCCATCTGCCAACTCCATAAAGATCAACTTTGATGGTGCTTTTAGACGAAGCTTGTCTCTTGCATCTGCTGGTGGTATTGCTCGTGATGAACATGGCAATTTCCTTGCTTCTTTTGCTACACAAGTGGATGCTGTTTCAAGCCTTCAGGCGGAGGCTATTGCTGCCCTGGAAGCTGTCCGGATGGCCATTGTGTAACGCCCCGGATCCGGGTTACGTAAAATAACCGTAACTCGTACCCGAAGGTTAATTAAAAATCTACAGGATCAACAGAGTAAGGGAAAACATGAAATAAAATAATATAAAGATTCAAATGCATGACAACAAGGTTCACTAATTTCCCCAAAACACTATTCAAAAGTAATACAATGTTCATAATAAAACTCACTAGAGTAAGTAAAACCAACTACTAAGATCTACTCAATAAAATAATCCTCCTCACGATACTCCGGATAGTCCACCGGATTATCAACCCCCACGGTATCGTCCTCGCCTAAATCTGAAAACAAAACAAAACAGTGAGATACGACGATCTCAGCAAGTAGCAATGCATGCAAAAAATACAGTTATAATAGTTCTAAAACATGCACAAGTTATAATCACTTAAGTTACGATTAACCTCGGTTAATCCGACTAATCTCGGAAAAACATCGTCAATTACAATTTCGGAACACATTATATATTAGGACTCGTGAAGTTTGTCTATTTTGTGTGGCTAAGCACTAGAGTTCCAGACAATCCAGTCTAACACTGCAACAGCTCGAACATCCAATATCGTCGCCCTCATGGCGGAAAAACTCAAGTGACCTCACCATCATGGTGGAAACGGAGTTGCTGCAGCGCTTCCCTCATGGAAGGCCTCTCCATCATGGAGGAAACGCACGAAGGAACTCCAGACTTAAATCCAAACAAAACATACAAATTCCACCTACAACTAGACTGTGAATCCACACTAAGTCTCGTCCTTAATATTTTGATAAAAATTCTCATATACTGTGCAAATTTAACATAAAACCATGCTTTTAATGAAAGAAGACATTTTATAATTAATAATACCAATTTGTCGATTCACATAATCACTAAAGTCATCCATCATTTAAAATTTACAGCAATTGGTACATACCTTAGAAACACTTACAATTTCATCAAATGGAATCAAATGAACATATGAAGAATCCAGAATCAAAAACATTTCAGATCTTAATTAAAGTTCAGCAATATCAATATAAGGTTAAATCAGTTCCTTAATTCCTAAATAACTATTCCTCTTAGATTTGAAGTTCAATTCTGATAACACTTTACTAATTAAGTCTAACATTTTGATATCATATATGCTGGTCATAATAAAAGTCCAGATGAAGTAGTACATAGGTTTGACACAAAATAAGCTCAAAGGAGTCTCCCTATATGCTGCAGAAAATGAAATCTTGAACTTTCTATCATCTTTCTTAACCACCCTTTAATTAACGTGATAACTAATTTTCCATTAGTTTCATAACAGTAGCTGTAGAAAATTCATAACCTCCCTTTAGTATGACTCATCCCAACATTCATCTTGACTCATAGTATAACATGACCTCCTTAGGATTCTAACAACCTTACATATTAGTTCTTATATTTCAACTTCTGAACCACTTCCAATCCTTTAAAAACAATTGTCCAGAAAATTCAGAAATGGAAAAAAGAATTTAACTATATCAATAACCACAACAAGAGTACACCAATAGTATCTGCCGAATCCTATACTTGCATTTACTATCTTTAACCACCACAAGACTTTCAAAATCTGATTTATCCAATAGAAATCCTAAAATTTATTTCACCAAAGTTTTCCCATGATTTCTGAAGTGATAAACTATTTTGATCAATTCATTTAAACAGGTGTTAGTGTTAGAGGTTTGAAGTATCACAATGTTAAAATACAAACAGCAGTACCTTACCCTTAACTTTGCACTGGTGCTGACCTGCAGAACTTGGCGCCAGTTAAGTTCAATATTACCTCTTTGCTGAAATTAAAATCCATCCAAATTACCCACTGGTGGGTTCCTCCATATACATTTGATTTTCAGAAAATTACTCAAGGTTCCTACAACCCCTTACTGGTGTTTATGGAGTTTTTACTAAAAAGGTTTAAAGGATAGAAACCTTACATTCTTAACTCCACAACAGCAGCCGCCCACTTCTGTAGGTTCATTTAGAACAAAATTACTAAGCTAGAACAAGGCTTCACTCCAACTAAAAGGCTGCACCATACACCTAAATTGGTGCTGGGAAATGACCTCACCAGGTCAGCAACCCTTGGCACCAGGTTAGACCACCCAAGAGGTAACTAGTGCTGACCTCCCAACTGAATATCTAGTGCTTCAGCACTTGGCGCCAGGTTAGACAAACTGAATATCTAGTTTTTTTATTTCAGTACTTGGCGCCAGGTTAGACCAACTAAATATCTAGTGTTTTAGTACTTGGCGCCAGGTTAGACCACCCAACTGAATAACTAGTGCTGACCTCCCAAGAGGTCAACAGCACTTGGCGCACCTTGCTATCTTTCCTTGCTCAAACGGATTCTCCACCTGTGGCTAATTCCCATTTTAAAAAAAAACTGAACCTTAACTCCCATTCAAACCACTTCTAATATTTTGAAAAACTTCTAAATAATACAATCACACTGATTTGAGTTCAAACTAACTAAGACTAACCAAACTTATAGATCAGACAGCCCTCAAGATTTTTCTTAATTCAGATTTTTCTTCAACCTGCTGCTATTGCTAACTCTCAATTGATTCCCAGATTTATTCAATGTTTAACAGATGGAAACCTTATGTTTTTAATTCCCAACAGCAGCCGCCCACTACTGTAGGTTCATTAGGACAAAATTACTAAGTTGGAACAAAGCTTCATTCAACCCAAACACCCATAAGTTTTCCTCAAAACTTCTGCATTGTTTAACTTAAGGTTGCTGGTAAATATTTTCTTAAGAAGTGAACCACATCACTTCAACCAAGCCATTATCACATGATGGAAACAAACCAACAACTCAAATATATCCATACGAAATTTTTCTAATTAGACAAAAGATAAAAAAAAAAAAACTCAGATCAACATTATCCTACGAACAGATTTCTGTAAATCTCTGGTTTCTTCAAATCTGGAAATTTGAAATTTAACAACACAATGCAAATAAAGGTTTTGGAAGGTGCTACTCGCCTCTTGATTCCCTCTTCACCAAAACAGCAACTCAATGGATGATCTTCACGTCTAGCATCTCCAAACAGCAACTCTGAACTGAACGTCTCTTGCTCCAACAGCAATGGACGACCTCCTCTCTACAAAGCCAAGGTTTCCTTCTTCTTCTCCAAGCAATCCTCTCCACTCACCTCAACTCTCAGATCTACTTTCCATCTGATTTGCCTTCTCCGACTTTGTAACTGTTGGTAACGCCCGGAGATAAAGCATATGATACGTTCAGCAACCAGCAAACAAAACCATACGTTTTTTTTTTTTAAAACTGTTTGCATGCTATTTTTTGATCAAGTGTGGTGCCTTACCACCATATCACCTACACCAACAACCTATTCTCTTTTAATACTTTGATTTATCAAATTTTAAATGAAATATTTGTACCACTAATATTTAACAAAATTATTACATATTACTTATTGAATATTAAAAATTGTATCCTAACTTGACTTACCTTAGTTTAGCTAAATCCAACCTTTAAGAAATTTACCAACTTGCCCTTGTGCATTGATCACCTGAAAGTCCACCACATAAAGAAATAATTTATATTAATTATTTCTCAAAATAAATACCAAAAATTTCGGGGTTTTACACATTGCTTTAAGTTTCTCTTCGGTGGTTTTTGAAGGAGATTCCCAAGTGCTGATAAGGATCCTTTCTTCTGAAATCAAGTCCATTCCTTGGAGTATAAGCGCTGCAGTCGGTACCATTCGGAGTCTTTGCTCTCAACTTCTCTCCGTTTCGTTTTCCCATACTTTTAGGGAAGCAAACAAACCAGCAGATTCGTTAGCTAATTATGCTCTTGATAATTTTAGCTGTGTTTGGAGAAGGTCTCCTCCTCTGTTTCTTCTGAATCTTCTTTTTGATGAGAGGAGAGACGCTGTGTATGTCCGTTCTCGTTAATACAATTCACTTTTGGTTACCAAAAAAAAAGATTAATCATTTCAAAATAAATCTTTTTTATTAATGGATATTATTACATAATTTTCTTTTTTATTTTTAAAACCCAAAAACAAAAATAATTATTATCCAATATTTTTAGAATACTAAAATTAAAAAGCGCAACGGAAAGGCGAAAAACGAAAAGGTGAATCCGATACGTTTTCTCTTTCATGACCTCCGATTGAACAGAAGAGACGGCACGGAACATGCACTATAACACTGGCGCAGTTAAAAGTTCCCTCGCCTGTTACAGAGACGAAATCTAACGGTCTACGGCGTTGAACGGTTGAAGTCGATCGCATTCTACTTTTTTTTTTTTTTCTTAATTAATTCTTGTGGTTGTCTTGGGAACGGTTTTTGATTCCATAGACTTTGCCCTAATAGTCGCCTCACATTTTGATCGCCTTTATTTTTATTCGCAATTGCGGAATTTGATTCGGTTCCGGTAGGCTTTTTAGATAAAATTCTGTGTTTCCCACTGATCGAACTATCAAGATGTTAGTGGAGAGACCATTTGTTCTAGTTCGCAGTCGATCGATTTGATTCAAATGAAGGAGAACAAATAAAAACGGTTTGATTCAAGATTTATTTTCCTTTTTTTTTATTAGTTTTTTATTGGAAGATTTCTTGTAATTAATTGTATGGAGTGAGGATTGATTGAGTTGCGGAGATGAGTTCGGGAAGGCAGACGACAGTTCGAGACCTCGCTGAAGAAGCCAAAAAGCGAATTGTGTTGCTCGTCATGTGTGTTGTGGGATTGTCTTATCTCATGTCATGTAAGTACAGTTTTTTCTTCTGCATCATTTCCTTAATACGTTCATTTCAGTTTGATATAACTATGCCTTGCGCCAAACTATAAACTTGTAATTTTCATTTAGGGAACAAAAAGGAAAAATGCGAATTGTGATTGGAATGTAGCATTGGAAGAAATTGGATGATTTTATTTATGCGAGGAGTGAATCACAATCGATTGTGGTTTTGTAATTGAAGTAGTTTTTATCTGGTTGTATTGCATGCTACTGAGTGAATATTATTCTTGCTGCTTTTAATTATTATTAGATTTTGAACTCTGAGGAGTGAATTACCGGCAAATGTCAACATAAACATACAGCAATTAACAAAAATTTAAAGTTCTTACATTATTTGGCAGCCACAACAAACACATCATTCGGATACTATCAGTGTCAGTGTTATCTTTAAATTATTTTAGTTTTCCACATCTCCAAAAAACTTTTGTAAGACTATTTGACAGGTTGTGGCTACTTCTGGATATGGTTTGCATAGAAAATGTAGTGGAATTGGTTTCAAATGCATGAAGGCAAGGAATTAGGTGGATTATATGCAGAGATTTAACCTCCTTTGATGTTTAGGTTGACAATACTAAGTTACACTTTATGTTTTGGTTTGATGTGGTGGAAGTAGATTATGCATTTAAATTCTAAAAGAGAACAGCCTGTCCAGAAGATTGATGGTTGTGAAAATAAAATAATAAAGCAAGATATAGTATCAATAAAAATTAGCCAACATGATCAACCATGATTAAAAGGGAAACAGATGTAATTGAAAGAAGAACAAATTACGGCCAAAAATAGTATAGGTTACCATGAAGGTTTCTCATCGAGAACATAATAAATCTTCGAATTTCATTCATCAAGATAAAGTACTACATGGTGTTTATAGGGTTATGATTTGTATCTCTCATAACAAGAACCAAAAAAGAGAAAATTTTAAGAAATTAATAACCTTGAATTCAGAGAAATGTGTATCTCTCATCGTTGCTGCTTTCCTTCTTCATATGCTTTAGCAACTCAAGAGTGGATCGTAGATTTACTCTGGATACCCTTTTCAAAGAAAGCTTTCCAAATCAAGTCATAGGCAACTTGGATAAATGTGATTTATGTGTCACCTGCTTTCGGGGGACTTTGAGTTACATAAGACCTAGTGGCTGCATTTGTTGACAGAGTCTGGTATATGGAGGCATTTTGGGTTTCTGCATTTCCAGAATTTCAGGGGATTAGCAGTCTCAAAGGTCACTCAAGTAGAAGATGATTTATTTACCTCATCATTGGTGACATGAAGTGAGTCAGCTTGGAAACCTCCTAGATATAGGTTTCTTTAGTTGAATCTTGGTGGGTCTTCTTTCAAAAACCTAGGCTCATAAGATATTGTAGGGATATTTTAGGAACTATTGGGTAGATATTAGGCATGTGTTCTCAGGAAATAGCAACATTATTGGTATGAAGATATTGGTTTTATTGACTACCTCAATGGTTTCCAAGAGCTGGAGGTTGACGGTGACTCTTCTATGGTGATCTTTCACAGGCATGCTTGTGGCTGTTAGTCCACCTAGTCAAATTAGCTAGTTACTTGGTGGATGGTTTGAACATCTTGTTTTCCCACATGCCAAAGCTGATGGGATAACAAATGGATTGGCTAGGCAAAGGATACTCAGATTGCCATCTCTGGAGGTCTTGAGATAGATCAGAGGGCTTTAATATTTGATTTTTCTTTGCTTTGTTTGATATATAGCCTTATATGACCAATTTATTGTCTGATTAGAATAAATTATCAATAATAATTAAAAAATATTATTTATCAACCTCAACGATCTCTACAATAATAATAACGTGCCTTATCTCAACTAGTTAAGGCAGGCAAATGAATCTTGTTCCTTTGTTCTAATATGTCAAAAACTATATCTTTAGTCAAAGAATGAATATCCAAATATCTTATGATTAATTCCATCCTTTTGTTTTTCGGGTCTTTCTCTCACCCTTATAAATCCTCTAATGAGTTAATGCTCAAATTTGCCTATGGCTATCTCTTCAAGTCTGTGGTTCACATGCCCAAGCCATCACAACCTTTTTTATTTTATCATACCTCCCAGTTGGGCAACAACTAGTCATCCTAAATATGTCCTTTTCTTACCTTATCTTTCCTGATTTGACTACCATTCATCTTAATGTCCTCATCTCAGAAACACTCATCCTTTGCATATGTTGCCTTCTTTTTACCAAAAATTTTGATTCATATACCATAATCAGCGTAATGGTTGTCTTGTAAAATATTCCCTTTTGTTTGGGGCTACACATTATCATATGATACTCTAAAACCAACTGTACTTAGTCCTCCCCTTCATAGATAATTGATCCAAGATACAAATTTGATTGCTTCTGGGGATTATTGATTCTTCTCATTGCTTCATGTCTACTAAAGTTTTTTACCCTTATGTTGGAAACCAAAGTTTTTTCTCCTACTTTATGCTTGCTGCGCTGATCAAATGGGAAAATGGTTAATCATATCTCTTATTATTGGGAAGGATCTAGGATATCTTGGGGCTACTTCAAGAATCTTGTAGATTTATCTTGTTTTTGCTTTCAATAAAATGGAATCTATTGCCCATTGATTATGGAGTAACCATGGTCAGAGATCCTTTTTTCTTTCTGTTTCTTGGGCACAGGAAAAGAATGGTTTAATATATATTTGAGTTAGGCTTGAATCTAAGTATCAATCAATAATGTTCCCCTTTAGTGCTAGATTGGTTCACTAGCATGAAACCTGTCCACTTTCCCAAGTTATCAACAGCCATCTTTTCAATCTTGCATCTTGAGCATGACTGCGAGAAATAAAATGTTGTTACCTTGGTGGGCTCCATCTCTTATGGTTAATAGGTGCTTGAAATACGTCTTGAGGTTTGAAGACGGTTATCTCCTGTGCTTCTTCACAAGTAGTGTATTCCTGGTGGAACTCTCCGCAAGTAGGTGAAAAACATTTTTGAGTTTTATCTGAATGGCTACAAAGATTCACTTAGTACTGATGGCAGGTGTTTGGATAAAAATAGGGGGCTAATTGTTTATTCTTTTGCCCTATAATGGAACGTCACTATAATAATGATGCAGTTTTCAACAGTCCAATGGCTGAAATTGGCGGAAGATCTGAATATTGGGGTTTTGACAGTGACCTCAATTACGTCCCATCATGTCAATTAAGTTTGGAGCTTGCTATGAACATTAACTTCCTTTAGCCTCCTTAATGAATGCCATGTTTTCAATATTTGAAGTTATTCATGAAATCTTTCAACAGATTTTTTGTTTGCTCTTGTTCCTTTTGAACCTTTTTCTCTTATTTTGAGTGAAATTTACTGTTACCAATTATTTTGAAGAAAATTCCAGTAATTAAATGCATCTGGAAGAACTATATTCTATCAGTTAGAGATTCCTCTTGAAAACGTTGTTATGCCAAATGTTGTTGATCAAAAACAATTTTAAATGATTATTTTTCAGTCTAGTGTTACTATAAGTTTGAGTAAACTCATCTTATTGATTTACGGGTCTGAGAATGGGCTTAGCTTCTGTGTGATTCTTCTCATGCTTAATTGCTTCACAGAAGGGAAAACTTCATCAATTATGAAATCACTGATCAACAGCTCAAGTGTTTTACATTTGATTTGTCAGTATGTTTCTAAATTTTGCATAGATCAAAACCAATATGAATTCTTCATGTTTAAATTTTAGAATCAGGTTAGATACATTGATGGTCACTGAAAAGTTAAATTAAGTCGGCGCTAATCACTGTGTATATGGACTCGCATGAAATTCTTCTACGTTTTACCTAGGCTTCATTTGTCAATTGGGTTTATTTTGGTCATGTAGTATGGCTTACTTTTTCATGTCCTTTTTTCAGTGACAAGCTCCTCAGTTTGGGTCAATATGCCTGCTGCTGCCTCCTTAATTATCCTTCTCCGCTATTTATCTTTAGACTTTGACATGCGAAGGAGAGCTGCAGCACACAAACAGTCCCCAGCTAATAATCTTCCCCAAAAGAAACCTGTGGAAAGTTCAAAATCTGTCATTGAAAAGTCCAGCTGGAGAAGGAAGGTGAAGTCTCCTGTTGTTGAGACAGCAATAGATCAGTTCACCAGACATCTGATTTCTGAGTGGGTGACAGATCTTTGGTATTCCCGCTTAACACCTGATAGAGATGGCCCAGAGGAGCTGGTGCAAATTATGAATGATGTTCTTGGGGAAATATCATGTCGTTTGAGGGATATAAATCTAATCAATCTCCTCACAAGGTTTTAGTGTAGAATTTTTTTATCATGATGTTCCTCTAAATTTGAGTTGATTTTACTCGCTGTATTTGTCAGAAAATTACTTGGCCTGGGATGTGCAGGGATATTATGAGTCTCATTTGTGCTCACTTGGAGGATTTTCAAGCAAACCAAGCCAAGATTGAGAAGCAGCAGATAGGAAACTTTACCATTTATCAACGGGATGTAGAGCTAAGGCTAGTTCTGGTTGCCAGAAACAAATTGCATCCTGCATTATTTTCAGCTGAAGCTGAGCACAAGGTTGTTTCACTTACTGTACCTGTAAGGATGAAGGTAGTTCATCCAGCTTTAATCACCACACACTTTGGTGATGATATTTATTATTTTTACTTTACAGGTTTTGCAGCATTTAATGGATGGTCTCATCTCTCTTACTTTCAAGCCTGAAGATCTACAGTGCTCTTTCTTCCGTTATATTGTCAGGGAGCTCCTTGCATGTGCAGTGATGCGGCCAGTCTTGAACTTAGCTAGCCCGAGGTACTTTTATCCCTTTTTTTTTATTTTTAAACTTTATATGTACTGTTGCTTACCCAGTTTTCCCTTCAATTTTGGTGGCAGGTTTATTAATGAACGGATTGAAATGTTAGTTAATAAGAAGGTTGATAAAGGAGTTGCCAGTTCAACAGAGGAGACATCACAGTCGAAGCCAAGTGGGCCTTCAAAGCCTTCATCTGATCAATTTTCTCTGCTCCATGATAATTCGGTTACTGGTGTTGAGCTTGTCCAGTTCAATCATGATAAATCTAAGAAAGAGAATCTCAAGGGGACATTATTATCAAAAGATCCGTTGCTTTCTGTCGATGCTCGATCTTCGCAGTCATGGAGTTCTTTACCATCGGATTCCCAAACTGCGGATGGACATGGTATCCAAAGGCACCAATCTGGAGGAGAATGGGGTGAAATGCTAGATGTGATTTCTCTCAGAAAGACTAAAGCTCTTGCCCCAGAGCATTTCGAAAATATGTGGACAAAAGGCAGAGACTACAGAAGGAAGGAAGATGCAAATCAGTTGACTAAAAAGATTGCAGAAAGTTCTCCAAAAGGGATTTCTAGTACTCCAGATTGCTCTGTATTACCAAAGCGCAAGGATGCAATCACAAAGGTTGACATTTCCGAAAGGGGCAACATTTCTACTCAAGATAATGGCCACATTTCTACGGAATACTCTATGTTCCATGCAGAAAAAAATATCTCAACTAATCCTTCGGCTATTTCATATCGAAAGGATAATGGTGATGATCTCAAGCCCTTTGAGGAAGATGAATCAGAAAGCAGTAGTTCTTATCCAACTGAGGATGAAGAAAGCAATGGTGTGACCGGCCTTGATTCTCCTGGAACCAAAGTTTGGGATAGTAAAAGTAATAGAAACACATCTATTTCTTACATACATCATCCACTTGAAAATTCTGAAGGACGAATGGTGAGAAAAACTGGTAAAGAGAATATACACTATCGAAGACCTCCTAGAACTCAATCTGGCAGAAAAAGGTCTCGGTTAAGCAACCCAAAGGTGCAAACCTGGCAAGAGATTGAGAGAACGACCTTGTCAGGAGATGGGCAGGACATACTAAATTCATCAAAAGGAGGTGCAAAAGCTGATGAATCTAGTGGCGATTCTGAACTGGAAACCTTGGGTAGAATACACAGTGGAGCAGCTGCTTCATCATCTGTGCCATTTGTTTCTGTATCCAAGTCTTGCAGCTCATCCGTTAAATCCCCTGAAACTTCTCTGTTTGCAGATTCATTTTTAAAGTTGAAATGTGAGGTAGTATCTGGGATATCTTGATTTGTCCGGACATACATGATCATTTTATGTTCTGATATACTGATAATTGTAACCAATGTAAGATCATTTCCTGTTGCAGGTGTTGGGTGCCAATATTGTGAAGAGTGGTTCCAGAACATTCGCTGTATATTCCATATCTGTTACAGATGCAAATAATAATACTTGGTCAATCAAAAGAAGGTGCTAATGATGATGCTGTAAACTTGGATTTCTCAATTTAGTGATATCTTTCTCAATTTCATTTCAATGAAAAATTCCTGGTTAGGTTTCATTTTTTTTTTTTGGAACTTTATATAGCATATTGTTGATATTATTAGTTTTCAATTAATTTTGGACAGCCCTGGCTTCCATTAAATAATTTTGTAGCCCTTTCTATTAGGTTCCGGCATTTTGAGGAGCTACATCGACGTCTTAAAGAGTTTCCACAATATAATCTTCATTTGCCGCCCAAACATTTTCTGTCAACAGGCTTAGAAATTTCTGTTGTTCAAGAACGGTGCAAACTGCTTGATAGATATTTAAAGGTGATTTGTTAATTATGGTTTCCTTTGTCACTATGATCATAGCAAAATGTTGCAGGGTACCAAAGTAATATTAACTACAATTGAAAATTAACTTTTACTTTGACCGAAACTTTTCCTTTCTTGACCTTTTTGTCTGATGCCATTATTGTCTATCTATAAGTAGAAATGAATTAAATTAACAATAGTTTTTATTACTGCTAGTGGTTGCTAAATCTACAAAAATGTTATCTTTGTAATCACCTTGGGTGTGATTTAGATAGCATGGGATAATGTTACTACTTTTCTGTTTGTGTTAGCATCTGACTATAAATATAAGCAATGGCACTCACAGCCCAACTATAAGTGCGGGATCTTGAATGCTGCTTCTTGTGAACTTATTTTGGGACTTTTTCTTTGCTGTTCAGCATTTCATGATATTCCATTTCTCTTTCTTTTCTTTGCTTTGCAATTGAATTAAATGTTCATATTCTACTAATCTTTCCACTGACTTCATGCCCTTTTGTTTCACAGAAGCTACTGCAACTTCCAGCTATATCAGGATCAATTGAAGTTTGGGACTTCCTTAGTGTTGATTCACAGGTTCAGTGTACCAGCTTTCATCCACTTATCTATATGTTCTACCCTATACTTATTTTTGAATTGTTAGGTGCAGACATACATGTTCTCAAACTCCCTTTCAATCGTTGAAACATTATCAGGTGTGTTGTTATGCTTCTAGGCTTTGTTGTCGATACCTATTTATCTTATTCCTCTACCTAACTTTCTTTTCCTCATTTGTACTGCTATTATATTTTCTAGTTGACCTAGATGATAAGCCATATGAAAAAAATGGAAAAGTACAGAATTTTGATGAGTCTGGAAGAGATCCCTTGCCCTCCAAGAGACAAGAGTTAGGTATCAAAGCTAAAGAAGCCGCATTGCAGACAAAGCCGAATTTTGTGGCAGATACTTCAAGAGTGAACTTAAGAAATACGGCACATTCTTCACTAAGAAGCACTGGTAAACAAGAAAATTTATTAGAGGATTCAGGAAGTGATTCAGATAGAGGGATACAGAAGAATGCTTCTCCTATCAGAAATTCAGGAAAGGTTTCGAAAGACCAACGTAACGATAAGCCAAATGACGCATCTGACATGTTCCTTGATGCTGCTACTGATCCAACACTTCCTTCAGAGGTATCTGATTAATATATATATGTACTTATTTTCTAATCTTCTTGTTGTTAGTGGGCAGATTTAAATAACCTATGGAACAGCAATGTTTACATTATTATTAAATATGTTGAGCATATAGCTCTTTATTATTAGTCCTTGGCTTCTTATAGATGAATGCCATGTGACATTTAGTCTGATTTTGCTTTGCATATATTTGATAATATGTTTCTCGCATTTGCAGTGGGTGCCACCAAACTTGAGCGTTCCAATATTAGATTTGGTGGATGTAATTTTCCAGCTCCATGATCGTGGTTGGATCAGGTATTGCGAATCATATATAACAAGGAACCATGTGCATCCTGAGTAGAATGTATTGATTTTCAGATTTGATAAATTCCTATCTTCAATCAAGTTGGTATAATCCTCTTGCTGTAACTTTTTTTGTCTTCTTAATACAGGCGGCAGGCCTTCTGGGTAGCCAAACAAGTATTGCAACTGGGAATGGGTGATGCCTTTGATGACTGGTTAATTGAGAAAATCCAGCTTCTTCGGAAGGGATCAGTGATTGCTTCAGCAATCAAGCGAGTTGAGCAGGTGACCTATGAAACTACTTTTAATTTTTTAGTAACAGAAAGATTTGCTGTAGGTAAAATAAATTTCAACGCAATGTGCCCTGTTTATCTGAATATTTTTGTTGATGAACAAGTAATTTTTCATGCTAGAACTGCTGAATGGATTTGGAGGTAAGAATTGGTCTCAACTTTATTTTGTTCTGTACTGCATTGTTTCTTCTATCTTTGGAATTGCTTTGTTCAAGGAACATATTACCTGAATATGCTCCCATTTTCATTTATCACTTGTATGCTCTCTCTTGTTGGATGCATGAATGGCGTGTAAGGAAAGGTTTAGGATATCATAGTTGATACTAATGCATTCTTCTGCTGTAGAACTTTTAAAGCATCGAATGAAATTTCCTTTTGTGGCGTCCTGAGACATTCCCCTTATGTCTTTTTGTTGTCAAAATATATTTTTGTAGCGTCTGCTTGACCTTTTTTATGTTCTTAAAATAGATTCTTTGGCCTGATGGAATATTCATAACGAAACATCCAAAGCGTCAACAAAAACAGTCATCCATAAAGCAGTCTCAGAGTTCTTATAGCGGTCAACCTGCATCATCCATGTCTTCACCTAAAAAAGAGAATGTTCAGAAATTTGATGGAAACGAAAGTAGCTTATCGGCTGAAGAGCAGCAACAACAAGAAGCTGATCGGCGTGCAAAGTTCGTTTATGAGTTAATGATTGGTAAGATAATTTGCCTTATGTATTTATCCTGTCATTTACTGCTTTTGCACGGTAGTCTCAGATGTTTTTCAGTTGCTTCATGTGTGCATCGGGAAGGGGTGGGTCCATTCTTGCCCGTGCTAATCTTTGTTCCATCCTTCTTCAGTATAAAGCCAAGTGAATTGCCTTTGATCAGCCGTGTGCATGCCATTTCTGTATTCTACTTGTTCATTACAATTTCTATTTCTTTTGGCTGTAGATAATGCACCAGCTGCTCTAGTTGGTCTTGTTGGTCGCAAGGAGTATGAGCGTTGTGCCAAGGATCTTTATTTTTTCCTTCAGGTAATTTTTGCTTGAGAAATATAATCGCTAATATTTTGTCCATCCTATGTTGTAAATCTTCCTTTTTGTGAGTTCATTTTAGGAAGAAATCTTTACTAGACACGCCGCTCAGTTTCTTGTACGTCTTCCTTTAGTTTTTCTCTCAGCCTCAATTTCTGCCTTCCTTGTGTCATTATTCAACTTGAATTCCTATTATTTTTCAGAAACTAATTTTAATTATCTCCCGTTTCTGTTGAAGTACTGGTCGATGGTCCCACGTTACTGATCCTTGTTCCATGTTTGGTTAGTTGGAAGATAAATGAAAAGAAAGCAACATTGATGACACTTGGTTGTTATGTACATTATACTGAACTAAAGATCTTCACGAAAACATTGTTTTTAATCTCAGCTGATACCAGTATGTAGCATTGTACTGGCTAGTACCAGTAAAAACCAGATTTTAGAATAAATACTGGCCAATTCATCTCCATACTGGCTGGTACCAGTATGAAAACTAGGATTTAAAACCTTGTTTAAAAACTGTAATGGAACCACATTTTCCGATGAGCCACTTCACAAATTTTATGGATAGTTCATTTTACTTAACCTTCGCTAGGCACCTTACTGATGAAATACAGACTTCTGATACTATTCTGTCTGCAATTTCCATTTCTGCATAAGCACACGTGGGACTTTTTGTAAATATATAAGGTTTGATCTGCCATTTTACTGGTCAACTAGGAGATATTCTAATCCTGTAAATAACAAACAACCAGTTACATAGTGGTCTTGTCATCTGCACTGTATATAACTGTCTACAAATGATGGTCTTGAAGTGCATGACTCTCCCATTTCTTCATGAGATTCTAACAGAGGAATTTAATTAAATTCATATTTTCAATTGCTTTTCTGCCTTTTATGGCTCAACCTGAAAGTGATCCTCGGACAATTTAAATAATATTACAAGATCAAATGTCGCAAAAACAATTTCTATAGCTATTTTAGCACATCTTGTCATTTCTAAAGTTGGTTTCAATGATTCTTTTCTGAAATCTCTCTCTCTCTCTCATGCAGTCATCTATTTGTATGAAGCAACTTGCTTATGACCTCCTTGAGCTGTTGCTTCTATCAGCATTTCCAGAGCTTGATGATGTCCTGAAGCAGTTGCATGAGGAGAAGCAGAAGTTTGGACTACCCGATGCAAACTGATTTCGCTTCAAATCTTGATTTTGCCATTGCTAGCTTTGAGTGGTGGCGTGTTTGCATCAGATGGCTTTTGTTGTGTGGTGGAGTTAAGGTTGTTGGAACAAAATCATCTTGAGGATCATGATGCTGTTTGATAATCCTCAAGCCTTCATCATCTCTCCAGGTACATGTTTTGTTTAGCTTGCATCTCGTTTTATCATTTTCAAAAGCTTGATGGAAGTAGTATATCATTAACTGACGTTGGTTTGAACTGTTGGGGAGTTCAAACTAATTGGGTGTGAATTTTCACCGAGTTTTGTGCCCCTTTATGTCAATAGTTTTGTGGAAGATTTGCATCTAACACAGATGATCATGCATGTCATCCAGTCTTGGATCCAGGATCACAACATGATGTATAGAAAGTGAGACATTTCGTCAATCACTTCATGAGTATTAGTTCATGTATTGGCATCCCTTTTTTTTGTTTTGGGATACATTCTTTACGGGCAAACTACTCGCCTGGAATGTATGCTGTATACACATTCAAAGGGGGCCTACGGCTTGGCATACAATGGTAACTCGCGCGACTTATAAAATCTCAACTGAAGGTAAGTCTTGGAGCACACTCCCTTTGATTTGGTAAGCGCAATTTTTGAATCTAGGCCTTGGATATAAACATCATTTGCTCATTTAATTATGGTATGCGTTTTATATATTGAAAATGCATTTTTGAAAAAAATTATGGGGAAGGAATACCTTTTTAAGGTTTTATTACCCAAAAAAAAAAAAAGAAGGAAAACAAGGAGAAACGAAGACTTCAAGGAAGAGAATGTCAGAGATATATTGGATGCTTAGACAATCCCTTTGTTGAACACATCTTGATTGGTCGCCCCTGCACTCTATTCACTTTGGGGAAATCAAGTAAATTCATGATTTCTATGTTCTTAAGATCTTATTAAAAAAAATATATATTTCTTATCACCAATGTGTGGAATTTCCTTAAATTTTGCCTATTCACCTTGATGTGCATGAATGTCTATATCTATACCATATATAACGCAAGGCAGCCCCTTCAGAATTGTGTCAACAAAAATGTGCATGTTTCCAAAATAGTTCTTGCACATCATTGTGAAGATTCATTAATTAAAAGGGTGCAATAATCAAAATTGTTTCAAATTTTTATAGTCAGTTATGTAACTGTTCCCCCTTTCTAACTCTTTCTTCATGCGTGCACCTGACTAGTATATATACCTGAATTCAGTAGACCCGCTGGTTGCCTATTACTAACGCTCCATCTAACAACGCAGAGGCTCCTTACGAGAATAAAAGTTATGGTATTACAGTTACTCCATTTGATTTAGCTAATTTTGCAAATATTACAAGTTGATCATTTTGCAACTTAAAAATAGCTCTTCATAAAAAAAATTTTCTTTAAAACAAGAATCTCTCTGAGTTTTTAAATTAAGTTTGCCATTAAATTTTTTGCAAAATGGGTTTTCAAAGATCCAAAAACGAGTCTAAGGGTGGTTCTTCAAAAATTTGTTTGAAGAAAATTCATTCCCAAAGTGCAACCAAACACCCGTCTTCCAAGCCATGGAAGACCACTAAACGAGGTCTACATTTTGTTTTCGTTTTTGCCTTGTTATCAAATTTTCATTCAGAAAATGTGACAGTGCAGCTAAAAGTACCTAAAAATGTTTGCAATTGAAACCTACCAAGAGAAGAGCAGTAGAATCTTGGTAGAGCGAGCAGTGCAGCCTACGGTATTTGAAAACGTTTCCAATTGGCACTCGAGATCATCAACAGCAATCATATTTCTTGAGAACTTACAACGTCGACGAACACAATTACTAATAGATAATAACAACCATTCGGTCAAGTAAGCGACCTTTTCACACATCCAATGCCACACCTTGGATAATCATATTCCTTCTGCTAATTATCGTAACAGACATTAATATGTACAGATCACAACTGATCCACCTTTTGCAGGACTCCAAATTCTATCACACTCATTTTTCCCAACTAACTTTCATCCAACGATGAATTAGCCCAGTGATCAAATTCTCTATTTGATGATCAAACTGCTTTCTTCCAGTAAAAAAATTCTGATGCAGGCACTCTTTCCTAGTAATCGGATATTTTGTTTATTGATTAAGCTCCTTTTTTTTTTCTTCCCAAATTACAGATTTGATCCAGCCACTAATGCCCATCAATCAAATCTTCCAATGTGAAAACCTTAATACATCCATCCAAACTGGATACATACACAAGGGGATAGCAAAACCTGATCCAACATATCAATACACAAGGTGGTTAGTATTATTAATTTCTTGAACTTAGGTCTTTCCATTAACCAACAAACAGGTTGAGATTCGGTTCAACCCATCTATATCCAATCACACTTAATCCTAGTACATATCCTAGCTAACATAAAAACTAACAGACCATTGAACAATTGCTGATAAATTATTCCCCCATCAAAAACACCACCCGAAAAAACAAAAATAAAAGATATTGTCAATAGCCTAATGTAATATGAAAAATAATGTCACTATGATTTAAAATATTGTTTATCATTTCAAGCTAAGGTAAAATAAAATAGAACTTGATGAAAATAAGCAGGTTGATTAGAGTTTTGACTCTTTTGAACGAGTCAAGTTTGAGTTGGCTATCTCTAACCTGTTTAAGAAATCAAGTGGACTTCGGTTGGGTTGGGTTGCGACACATAACAATCAGCCTTAGTAACTGCTACTTCAAATCCAGCAAGGTAACTAATTATTGGACTATATTCCCTCTAAACCCCACCAGCTAGCCTTAAAAAATACACTCCAAATCACATTCCAACATTTTTAATTCTACCATCTTATACTAGTTTATTCAGGCAACATGGTTCATTGTTCAGTAATCATACTTGATTCTTCAGAACCATTTTGCTCCATTCCAAAAACTATACTTGATTCTTCAGTAACCCACATGGATTGTCCTCGCAAAATTCTAATCCCTTAAAATATCATATCCCAGAGAACACAATAAACCACTGTTTCCAATTCCAGCAACTTATAACAGATCTTTCAATCACAGTGGATAGCTTGCTCAATCACAGATTAAGTACTTAAGGTTTCTTCGCCTGTATCTTGCAATATATCATGGACTACAATGCATCCTCTGAGATCATATAGATGACAAAACAGAACCAATACGAGTTGTCCTCTCAGATTTTCAATCTCTGTATCATGCCATGTCTAAAAAATCAGATAACATAAGAATCTCCCATTTGATAAAAAAAATCAAATCCAATTGAGCTTTGATTGTTAACCTCATAGGGCAGCTAATTCCACATAACAAAAGCTTAAAGTCGTCACTTCCTTGATGGAAACACAATCTAATCAACTGAGTTACCAAAAGCTGCATTTAGTCTCCTAATGAACTCTAATCAGCCCCACTAGGATAGGATTACTGAATCACACTATTAAGTTCAAACAGCAAAGAAGTAGAAGCAAAACATTAACCATGAACACTGGAACTACAGATTCTCGCACCTGATTGCATGGAATAAGACAACTGACATCCAGTGTGCAACTAGCATGCTCGCATCAAAAAATCAATCAACAATCCTTCAACATTATACAAAAGGAAAGGCATTAGAATAACAATAACTTGAAAAGTATAGCATAGTACAAAACAAATTTATGATTAAGGGCTTTTCTATAAGAAATTGGGAATATAACAAGTAGGGGCAAATTGCTAATTTTGGCATTAAAGATTTTTAAGAGTGTTAGTTTTAGGTTGAGAGGAATTCAAAATGTGAAGGTTTGCTAAAAATCGAACTTGAAAAGCCCTTGAAATGATCAAATTACACCAAATAGGAGAATGAAGGCTTTTCTGCAATTATTGTAAATTCCGATATGAAATGTGGCACAGAATGTAGGTCCCATTTCGCATGCATGAAATGACATGGGGCATCTCAGTATGCCACGTCTCGTGTATAACATGACATCCCATGCCTGGTCAATAAATAATATATAAAAATATTAAAATATAAAAAAAGAAGAGAAAAGATAAATGACAAAAGAGAGAGAGTTGGTTGGCCCCAATGCTTAGAACAAAATCTGGGGTCGTTTATGGGGAGTGCCAAAAAAAGAAGTACAAGAGATAAAAAGATCAGAATGAAAAACTCTCTAAATGAATGAAACAAACCAAGTAGAGATAAAAGTGCAAATGCCAGTCGATACAAACAAAATGTTAGTTCATTTTGCTTTTACTGATGAAGCAAAAGCAATCTCATTGATTATTTCGAGAACCAAAATTTTTTTCTTCTAATTATTTGCTCCATTGTTTCTTCTCTTCGCCGAGCAAAAGCGACGAGCATCTCGTCACTGCCGATCACTCCATTCAGTCCAGTAAACTGAAAGTTGAGCACGAGATACTCTGCTGTTTTCTCCCATATTCAGTCGATCCTGTTCGCCACTGCCAATCGCTCTGTTCAGCAAATCCATTTCGACATTCTTCAATCAATCTATCTGTTCTTCGTTAAAAGGTTAGCTGTTCCATTCCTCATCTCTTGAATGTTCTTGTTAACAAATTTATGATTAAGGGCTTTCCAATAACAAGTCTCTCAAAAAGTTGCACTGAAAATAAATTAAATTGAAATGCATCTAAACGGGATAAATTTATGACAGTACAAAACAAAATTCCAAATTCTTCCTTAAATGATAGGGAACCACAAAAATGAAAATTTTAAATTGTCAATCATCCAATCAAAGGCCAAAGTTACGATAACATAAACTCAAATGAACTACCAAAATTACGCTCAATATTCTTATACTTCACTCCTATGACTTAAACAGAAGCAGCAGCTCCCTTCTTCCTTGGAGCTGCTTGAGTACCTGATCACAACAAAGAAAATACAGATAGCACAATCAATTCAGTTGAAAAATCGATAGCGTCAACGATAGGGAGAAAAAAAAAGTGACTTGAAAATTTAGTTTAAACAACCAAATGAATAAAAAATATGAAGAAAATGAATTTATTCGGCTTTACCTTCTCTGAAGTTACTCTTGAATCTGCGCGGGACATGACGGAGATACCTCATGCGGCCAGTTCCGGTGGTCTTTCTCCGAATGGCTTTCACGCTCCAGTTATCTGAAACCAGGAAACAAACGCAAAACGTAAATAACAAGTCTGCCTACAATAACAAACGGGAATATATTATAAACTAACAAAACATCGGATCAAACAGCGAAGGGATCAACAGAACCGAAAAAAACAAAAAAAAAAGAAGGAAGATAAAATGAATAGATCTGAAAACAAAGTTAAATTGTTCGATCGCTCACATTTCCTGATACGGCTAGCAGGAAATCCACAAGCAGCACATCTGCTCTTCTGGATGTGAAAGCTGCGGCGTCCGCACCTCACGCATAGCGTGTGAGTCTTGTTCCTCCTCTTACCAAAGCTTCCTGTTCCTTTTCCCTGCGAGATCAGACCGAATCAAGGACTTTTTTAGGCGTTCGATTCAGCAAGAAAAACACAAAAACGATCGATTACCAAGAAAACATAGGGTTCTTGTTACAGATCCAACAGCACAAGAAGCCCTTAAAGATGGCTACACGAGTCTTACCATCTCCGCAGTTGCAGAAACCCTAGCTTCGGAGCTCTTTGAAGGAAACCTAGTTTGTGGTGAATCTTAACATTTATATTGCATGAGATAGGGTTTTAGGGCTTCAATGACTTGTTGAAGGCTTCTTACGCATTCCGTGCATTTTAGCACCGCCAGGGTTGAACCCTGCAGTTAGGAATCGGGTTTGGATAAGTCGGGTTCTTAGCCAAGTCCAGTGTCTAACTCGACGTGGGCAGGCCCATCCATTTAATAAGCTCCGTTGGCATTCCTCATTACGATCAATTGCTAAAACGTCCCTCTAGTTTAGGAAATTACGCACAATTCCAATTCCCTTCAATTTTTAATTTACGCTAACATCCCTTCAGAGTTTGTCATTTATAACATTTGCTATTATTATTTTTTAAGTAATAACTACAATTTTCAATCAAATTTGTCGAATTTCAACTTATCAAAACTATTTTTATCAAGATGGAATCGTATGCTGCAGTGATCCTGTGGCAGACTTTGCAGCATCGTGGGATGCTACCATGTGTAGCATCCCATGAATTCTGTATTTTCACATTAAAAAATATGAAATGTCACTTCACATTTTTAAAATGTGAGTTTACAGCATCTGTAGGATGCTACACATGACAGCATCCCATGATGTTGCAGGGTTTGTCGCAAGACCACTGCGGTAAACCCATTTTTTGCCTTCATAAATTTAATTTCCTAAATAAATTTTTATCTTGAAAGAATTATTTAAATACATAACTTTAGGAAGACACAAATATATAAAGAAATAATAGTTTAACTTGTATGAGTGTCATGCCTGATATCTAAAGGGTTTTTAATAAAGTTAAAGTTGTCATTTAATTAAATACAATATATTAAATACAATGATAGAAAGCTTCATTTAATTAAATATATTATATGAAATACAATAACAAAATGAGCAATGAATTAAGTTTTGATTAGTGACATGAGTAACGCAAAAGATATATAAAAATTTAGAAAGCATAATAAATAAAAACGTTAAAAGTTTTATGTCCCAGTTTTCTTCAATTTAAGTGAGCTGAAATTTCATATAACAAAGTAAGCAAACAAGTGGAATGACTCATGACTCATGAGTCATCTTAAATGGAGTCAAACAATACACTCCGTCACCACCACCACCACCCCTATCAACCCACTACCATTATCACCACCATCATCACTGCTTCTGCTGCCACCCACCAACTCTATCAGCACCATCATAACCCTCGTTCACATTTTATGGCTTCTAATATCTATTACCTTTTCTTTAATTCATTAATGGAATATGTCACTTTAACTATAAAAGGGATATTTTTTCGACGATAGTTCTACCCTTTTAACATCTCCTCTTAAAGATTATGCATATTAAAGGAATCTCCGTTAATGATTTACGTATATTCCACCAAAAAAAAAGTTAATGATTTACGTATAAAAATTTAAAAATCTGAAGGGAGGTTTTGTAATTTTCCTTCACTTTTTTTGTTATTTCTTTTTTGGGGGGCCCTTGGGCTAAGCTTCTGCTTCAAGTTAAACAATTGGAAAGGCGCGGGAAGAGACGATTGTCTTGTTGGGAAAGAGAGCGGGAAGATAAAGCAAGAGGAAGGGAAGAAGGGAAATGGCAACAAAAGCAGACAACAACAATAGCCAGAAGGAGAAGATTTCTTGCAAAGAGAAGATCAAAGAAGAAATGGAAGGAGGTGAGCCGAAGTTCTCTGCGTTTCCCTTCACACCATACTCAATTCAGATCGATTTTATGAACGCCCTGTATCGTTCGCTCGACAAAGGAGGAGTTGCCTTGCTCGAAAGCCCTACAGGTCTGTCTCCCTCTCTTTCTCTGTGGTTGGATTGTTTGTTTTTCTTTTCATTTTCTTTTCTCTTATTTTTTTTATCCTGGGGGGTTTGGGTAATTATATGTTCTTCAGTTAGAAACCCTTTTGCTCGATTCAGGGACTGGTAAAACTCTAAGCATCATTTGCAGCGTTTTGCAATGGCTTGTTGATCGGAAGCAACAGCTGCAGGCTAAAACGGGAGCTGATTCTGTTCAGAATTTGGGATCCAGAGATGGGTTTGTTTCGGAAGATGAACCTGATTGGATGAGGGATTTTGCCATTAACAAAAAATATCAGGAGCAGGAGGCAAAGACGAATAAACTGGGGATTGGGTTGGGGAGCTTTGAAAAGAGAAGATCTAAAGGAAATTCTAAAGATGTTTTATGGAGGAGTGTGGGAGAGGAAGACTTTCGGACGAAGAAGGATCATGAGGAACTGCTGAAGAAGAGAGAAGTTGTGGAGCTGAAAGAGGACGGTGAGTTCTTGCTCGAGGATTATAAGAGTGACGAGGATGGGGAAGATGGTAAAAAGTCTAAGAGGAAGGCTGGTGGTGGTTCTTTCAATTCTTCAAGTGATGAGGAAGAGGAGGACGAATTAAAAGAGGATGTGGAAGAGGAGGGATTGAAGGTTTACTTTTGCAGTCGTACACATTCGCAACTTTCGCAATTTGTTAAGGAGTTAAGAAGGACCATTTTTGGTTCTGAGCTGAAGGTTATATGCCTGGGCTCCAGGAAAAGTTTATGCATCAACGAAGGTAGACGGCTTGCTTATAACATTGAATACTGTTTTTATTTTTATTTTTTATTATTATGATTTATAGTCCCTTTCCTTGTTTTAATTCAATTCCAGAGGTTTTGAAACTGGGTGATTCTGTGCGAATTAATGAAAGGTGTCTGGAGCTTCAAAAAAATAAGAAGCAAGAAATTTCCAAAATCAAGGTCTCTTTTCTCTTATCTCTGTACCTGTCTAGTTTATATGTATGATATCAAATTAATGGGTTTTCCTTGATTTCCTGATCTCTTTAGATCTATGCCTTGTAGAAATTAATATCAATTCCATAACAAAGATGATTTTGAAATTACCTTAGTTTAGGTCTTGCAGGAAATGATTTAGTGATTAAGTTATCAATGTTCTTGTCCCATGGGAAGAAGTTGTCTCATCTTGAAGTCCGGGGCCTTATTATTTTCTAGTGATCAACTGATAAAAAAGTTGTAGACTGCAATGTCCTGTTACGATCCTAAATGTTAAGTGCTTAACCAACGAAGTCTTCATAAGCCTTGGGGCTTTTGGAGCAACGGTTAGGCACGTAACAAATGGTATCAGAGCCGACCACCACATCCTTAATGAAGTCTTCATAAGCCTTTGGGCTTTTGGAGCAACGGTTAGGCACGTAACATGTCCTAAAATGAACTTCATTAATAGATGATTCCTTGCCTCTATTTTATTCTCTACCTACCTGATGCAAAGGATTTTATGCCATGAAAGTTATGAAACCAGTGAACGTGGCCTGCACAACTAACCAAAACTCAGATCACATGTGGTTATCTTGGCCATCAGTCATTTTAGCACATGGATAATGCTAACTTTTTACACTGTATAATATTAACTATTATGAGTTTGAGATCCCTGTAAAATTAGAAACACTTGCTGCATTAAAGGTAGATTTAGACAATTCTTTTACAAAGAAGTTTCTCTCTTTGTTCCTAAAGCATTCATTTTTTACCAAAAAAATTAAACAAAAAGGGAAACACTGCTGAAAGTATATAAATGCAAACATGGAGGTAACTTTTGGTTGGGTCTTTTATTTTCTTCTTCCAAATTTAAATATTCTCCAATTATGCTGCTCATATGGTGTGGCTTAAGCTAGTTCTGAAGATTTGAGTTAATCAATCAAAAAAATGCCTTTTCCTAAATATTTGTGGTGTTGTATTCTTTCATCCCACTCTTTCTGTTGGTCATTTGTTCAGGTTGCACTGAACTATTTTTCATTGACACTAAAACTGGGTGGCTTATAAGATTAGTAAAAGGCTGGACATTAAACTTAATTAAATCAAAGAAACTGTGACTTCCCATTCTTGTTGCTGTGTCAATGGTCATGGACTCCAATTCTTATAGTTTATATGTAAGCAAGCGAAGTACTTGTCCGGGGAAACATTCTAATTTATTTCAGTTGGGTTGCAATGTGGTAAAAAAATTATTCTTTGCTGGGATACAATATGAGTAACTGATGTAACAGTTATTCTATGCAGATACTGGGTGAAGGAGGAAGAATACGTCGAGCCAAGGCTTCTTGTGGATGTCCAATGCTTAAAAATCACAAACTACAAAACCAGTTTAGAAGTGAGATTTCTCAACTGGGTGCCTTGGATATTGAGGATCTTGCGCACCTTGGGCGCAGGATAGGGACTTGTCCATATTATGGTTCTCGGAATATGGTTCCATCGGCTAATCTTGTAGTCCTTCCTTATCAGTCTCTTCTCTCGAAATCAGCTCGTGAATCACTTGGTCTGAATCTGAAAAATAGCATCATAATAATTGATGAGGCTCATAATCTAGCCGACTCTCTCACCAGCATGCATGATTCAAAAATTACCCTGTTACAGGTAGAGAGTTTCTCATGTCATATTTGCCGAAGCTGTCATTGTGAGGATTCAAAACTAGATGGTTAATCTTGTTATATGGCTATGACCATATTCAGTACCCTCCGAGCTTACTCTCCTCTTATTGTCAATTGGCTTTGGCAAGGATAACCTCTGCTATGTTTCTTCTTATCTTTGTTTATTTTTAAATTGATAATTTTCAATTATGTCCACTGAGTTGCCCCCAAAACTAAATGATGCTTCTTCGCTACAGAGTTTTGGTTTCAACTATTTTGGTTTTTTGACCTTTCAGAAGAACTGAGATAACATAGAGTTTGTAATTTGTTACCCTTTTGGCTTTTCAGTTGGAGCAAGTATATTCCCAGCTAGAGCAATACCTTGAAAGATTTCAAAATCTCTTGAAAGATAGCAATCGAAGATACATCCAAATTCTCATGGTTCTTACTCGGTCTTTTCTTCAAGTGTTACTAGACAAACCTATTGGTCCTTGTCATGATACTGAAAAGTCTTCTGGAGAGGGAGATTTACTGTATTCTTCTATGGCTATCAATGATTTTCTATTTTCCCTTGATATTGACAACATCAACTTGGTTAAAGTGCAGCAGTATATAAAGGAAAGCAATATCATTCACAAGGTATGTGCTTACTTCTTTGACAAATTTTATCTAGTCCATATTTCTTCCTTTTCAGAAAGATCATGAATAATTTGGTTTCAGGTCAGTGGATATGGGGCTAAAGTTGCTAGTATGCAAAGAGGTTCTGGGCTTGATGATGGTTGGAAAGGTGGTGAGGAGAGAAGTACTGTATCAGGATTCCAGGCATTAGCTGATATGTTGTTTTCCCTGAAAAATAATGATGGCGATGGGAGGATAATTATTGCAAGGAGAAGTCCTATGATCAATGATCGAAAAGAAGGATATATAAAATACATTATGCTTGCTGGAGAAAAGATATTTTCTGAGGTTTTAAACTAAATTGTTGATTTTGAAAGATTTCTTTTGTGTATGTTATGTTTCATGATTAATAGCCAACTTCTCTGTATGACATTTTGCAGATCCTGGATCAAGCACATGCCATTGTGCTGACAGGGGGAACTCTGCAGCCCATAGAGGAGACAAGGATCCGACTATTCCCATGGTTATTGCCAGATCGTTTCCACTTCTTTTCGTGCAACCATATTATTCCTCCTGAAAGTATTTTGCCAATTGCTGTTTCTCGTGGCCCCTCTGGGATGTCTTTTGATTTTAGCTACAGTTCCCGAAGCTCTCCAAGCATGGTGCGGTGCAGTCCCATAACTCGCTTCTTGCTAGCAATGTTTTCATGAATACATTATCTTTTTGCACTGTTAGTTTGATACCTTGTTAGTTCCTCAAATTTGTTCATGAATACATTATCTTAATTATTTGATAGCAAGTGATTTTCACTTTATGATCCAAGTTTTTGTAAATTACATATTTTCTTTGGTAATGTTCCTCCTGTCAGTATACTCTGGATGTTCTCAATTACCAACTGAGAATTTCATACTGCTGAAAACCATGTGGGCTACTAAACCATGCGTGTTTATGGGCTTGAAATAACAGATAGAGGAGCTGGGCTGCTTACTTTGCAATTTGGTGACAGTGGTTCCAGAAGGAATTGTTGTGTTCTTTTCTTCATTTGAATACGAAGGACAGGTCCATGATGCATGGAATTCTTCAGGCATTCTCGCAAGAATTATGAAGAAAAAGCGTGTATTCAGAGAACCTAGAAATAATACAGAGGTGGAAGTTGTTCTCAAGGAATACAAGGAAACTATTAATGTATTTTCTGGTGGGAATGGAGAGGATCAACCACTGTACAATGGTGCAATGATCCTTGCTGTAGTTGGTGGAAAAATATCAGAAGGTATTAATTTTAGTGATGGAATGGGCCGATGTGTAGTTATGGTTGGACTGCCCTATCCTAGCCCATCTGATATTGAACTAATGGAGAGGGTGAAGCATATTGAAGAATTGGGAAATTCGAACATCAGTAAAGCTTCAGAGCCTTCAGTTTCTACTGGTTAC
The DNA here is from genome assembly GCA_947561395.2 of Buxus sempervirens. NCBI lineage: Eukaryota > Viridiplantae > Streptophyta > Magnoliopsida > Buxales > Buxaceae > Buxus > Buxus sempervirens. The sequence goes on along the minus strand of OX387189.1, from coordinate 40,465,531 downwards.
TGCAATGGAGATGGTGCTCTAGCTGGATTTGATGTTCTAAGAAGCTGCAAGGGCAGAGGGAGAGGATACTATGAGAATATTTGCATGAAGGCTGTAAATCAATCAATTGGTAAGTGCTATGCATAAACAAGTTATCTATGCAGGACCTCCTACAAGTTTTGGCAAACCAAAGAGTTGATCAACACATGTGCCTTAAATGCAGTTTTGGTTGCTTCACAAGGATAATCCAACAAAGGAGATCTAGATGAAACTTTAACCACATTGGTTGACCCGACTAACAAATTTATCTGGGTCCTTTAAGGGAAAAAAAAGACCATAGACCCTGAGAAACAAATCAGTAATTTGGTGTTTAAGATCATCTGATTTGGTCTGACTTTGATCTAGGTGATCCCTTAGGTTTGTCATGTCAATTTGTTGATCACATTTGAATTTTTGGTGCCATTTACTTATTTCTTCTTATATTGACTGATTTCTTGATGGGTATACGTAAAAAATGAGAAAATATTTATTTTGTATCCATTTTTGTTTCAGGTGCTTTAGTGATATACTTTTGTTGTTGTACAGGTCGAGCAATTCGGCATATAAATGACTACGCAGCAATTTTACTGGTTGACTCACGGTATGCATTTAATCCTTCAAAAAGAGGCTCTGCTCATCCAACCAACAAGCTTCCACAATGGATAAAGGATCGTCTTGTTTCTTCAACTGATAACTATGGGGAAGTCCATAAGCTTCTGCATCAGTTCTTCAAAATAAACAAGAAGAGGGGGTGTTCTCAAAAAGCCCAACCAAAAGAAAATCGCCATGATTAAAGATATATATGCATTGAGCTGTTTGTAATGTTGTATATAGTTTGCTGATCTCACATAGCTATAAATTAGCTCCATTGTGATTGTACTTTAAAGCCAGACAGGTCTAGAGCCATTTTAGGAAGGGAATACTGGTGCAGAGGAGACATTGCTGGTGGCGAAGCAACTGTGAATTGGAGTCCTTGGAGTTGGAGGAACTGCTGAAATTGATATTTCATACTGTCTATTACATTCATTCATCTAATTGCTTATTCTCTTTTTTTTCTCTTTTTAAACTTTTAAAGCTGAAAGTAAGTTTGGTAGACCATTTGGTGGTGCCTATGGTTAAGAATCACATGACTCCATATTTGTTTTTGCTTCCAGAAGTAAAATTCTTTTGGTTTTGAGGGGAATATATATATATATATATATTTTAACTTTCAAAAGGTAAAAAACATAATTGCTTAATCAAATAGGCTTCTTTGCTTTTTGCTTCCAAAAGTATATCCAAACAAGGACTATAGTTATAAGTCAGGTTCGGGTTCAATTTGGTTTATCCAAAAAACAAACCCAAAACCAAAATTACTCAGTTTGAGTTAATGATTTTATAAATAAAGACCCAAGTTGCACCTTCCCATTGCCAGGTGGCTAAAACTGTTTCAACTCATAAGCAAATTAATCTTATATTGTAAAATTTTTGTAGCCATTATGGCAATGACGAATATTTGGCTGCCATTGTGGTAAATGAGGTACATTCTCATACACTTTTGGAATACAGTTACTTAATTTCCAAAAAAAAAAATCTTATTGTTTATTGGCAATTTGAAGCCCTGATCTGAATAGGTGGGAGCGGTTATACTGGACCATTTGTTTTGGATAAAACAAATTTACGAGTGAGATTACGTGCCACTCAAGCTCTATCTGCAAGCGTGATCCTAGTAAGCTTTTTTTTTGTTTTTTGGTGGGATGCTCCTAGTAAGCTGCCTGCTATTTTCATGCAGCTTCTTCCGTTGTGGATGCAAACAAATACAATTAACACCACATCTCAATCATCTTTTTGTTTTTTACTGAAAATTTCAGGATCGCAGCAGGTGTGCGTCGTGTGACTCAAAGCAGTTAATTTTCCTTTACCCCGTTTCCATTTATATCCCATTTCCATTTCTACCGATCTCTTTTCGTTTTTGGTCCCTCTTCACCAGAAGGAGAAGAACTCATCTGTAACTTCGAGGAACCGGAGCAGGTAAAAATGGATGCAACGGGAGGCGGCAAAGAAGAATTTGAAGTTGAATCCCAAGAAAATAAGGCAGCAGAGGCTCGTCCTCGTCTCAACAAGTATGCGCTTGCAGGTGCCGTTTTGGCTTCTACGAATTCGATTCTGTTGGGTTATGGTGAGTTCAGAACATTTCCCTTTCCCGGTGAATTAATCTTTCTTAAATTTCTCCTACTTACTGCCCAAACAAAAAAAAAAAAAAAAAGAAAAATAGTTCAGTTTGTATATATCACTAACAAGTAAAAAAATAAAAAATTTGCAAAAGGGGATTAGATACTGAAAACCCCCTCAAGATCAGAGCAACAGATTTCGAAAATTGACATTTGCCCCCATTACAGCATTGCCCCTCTTCACAGAAATTGCTTCTGCTTTTCTTTTTTGGTTCAGATATTGGGGTGATGAGTGGTGCTATTCTCTACATAAAGGAAAATCTCAAGATATCCCCAACTCAGGTAGAGATTCTGGTCGGTTCACTGAACGTGTGTTCCTTAATTGGGTCACTGGCCTCCGGCACCACCTCCGACTGGATCGGCCGACGTTACACCATTGTATTGGCAGCAGCAACATTCCTGATTGGGGCACTCTTAATGGGTCTCGCTCCTTCATTCCCCTTCCTGATGCTGGGCAGAGTGATCGCCGGGATTGGCGTCGGATACGCCCTCATGATCGCCCCTGTATACTCTGCCGAGCTCTCCCCTGCCACCACCAGAGGCTTCCTCTCTTCCCTCCCGGAGGTCTTCATCAATGTCGGAATCCTTCTTGGTTACATCTTCAATTATGCCTTCTCCGGTCTCCCCGAAAACATCAACTGGAGACTCATGCTTGGGGTTGCAGCAGTCCCCGCCATTGGCATTGCGATCGGTGTCCTTTGGATGCCCGAATCGCCTCGTTGGCTTGTCCTCAAAGGCCGCATCGAGGAAGCAAAGCAAGTCATGATCAAGACATCAGATAGTGTGGAAGAAGCTGAATTGAGACTACAAGAAATGAACAAGGATGTTGCTTTAGCTCAAGTTAATAGCCCATCAAACTGTTGGCATAGTCTAGGTGTTTGGAAGGAGCTACTGATAAAACCATCCCGGCCGGTTCGCCGGATTCTTGTTGCCGCCATTGGAATCAACTTCTTCATGCAAGCCTCAGGCAATGATGCTGTTGTATACTACACCCCGGAAGTGTTCAAGGCTGCCGGAATTCACAAAAAGAAAAGTCTTGTGGGTGTTACAATCATAATGGGCCTTGCCAAGACCTTCTTTGTGTTGGTCTCAGCTCTGTTCTTGGACCGGTTCGGGCGACGGCCCATGTTGTTGCTAGGAACCACCGGGATGACCGCATCGTTAGCTGGGCTGGGCTTGAGCTCAAAGTTTTTGGAGAATTCTGTTAAAAAGCCCATATGGGCTATTGCATTGTGTGTTGTGGCCGTCTGCGCCGACGTGTCGTTCTTTTCGATTGGGCTTGGGCCGATTACATGGGTGTACTCGTCCGAGATATTTCCGACAAGGCTACGAGCCCAGGGCTCGAGCCTGGCAGTATCGGTGAACCGACTGGTTAGCGGAGTTGTGGCCATGTCATTTCTGAGCATATCCAGGAAGATAACATTTGGGGGAATGTTCTTTGTGTTGGCAGGAATAATGGCAATAGCTACAGTTTTCTTTTACTTTTTGCTGCCAGAGACAAAGGGGAAGAGCTTGGAGGAGATGGGGACACTGTTTGAGGATAAGAAACCAACTAAAGAGAAGGAGCTAGTGACATGAGGGACTCAAGTGCCTATCTCACCTGTTCATTTTGGCTTTAGTTTTAGAGTTTAGTGAATGGTTCACTTGCAAAATTTTTTTTTTAAGAATTAGTTTTTACTTTTGTATTTAAAGTGAAATTGTAAATTATTTTTTAAGAAAATAAATCAATCTCATGTACTGATTAGGAATTTGGGCATCAAAATCAGTTCTAAATTTAAAAACATTGATTCCACTTGCTTCTATTAGTGGCTTAGTGCCCTGTCTTGTCATTCTTTGTGCTAGGCGGTTGGGGCCGACTTAGAAGCGTCGAGAGTTCAAATCCTATGCGGTTGAGTTGGTTATGTTTACGTGGCATAACAAATTGGTCAAGTGGGTTTAAATTTAAATGTAGGAAGATGGGATTGTTTTGTTTGAACCGTTTTCCTCTACGAGGTTTTCCTCTTTGGATTCCTCTTGGGAGCGCCTGCGGACGACACGCGTCCCACCCGGTCCCACTCCTCTTCAGCCCTGTTTTTAGCTGGCTCCGGTTTTTTGAGCCAGCGTTCGTCGATCGGAGCCGTGGCAGAAACACAGAGCCGTGGCAGCGTTTCGTTCTTGAGCGCAAGCCATGGCAGAGACGCATAAACCAGAGCTCTTCGAACTCAATAATGGAACGAGTATCTGTTCGGGAAGATCGACATGGGCTCAAGCTTGTTCCTGACAACTCAGCAGGCACCGTCACTGCCTACTATGTAAGCATTCTATTCCATCTTTTTTTCCAATGTTGTTTGCAATCCGTTCTTCAATTCAAACTCTTCTTTCTTACAGTTTAAAATTAATAATCGATGGTCTTTGCAGTTATCATCTAAAGGATCGACATGGGACGAGATCGATTTTGAGTTTCTGGGAAATCTGACCGGAAACCCCTATACCCTTTACACAAATGTGTTCAGTCAGTGGGAAGGGAAACAGAGAGCAACAGTTCCATCTCTGGTTCGACCCCACCAAGAGATGATAACTTCCTTAAGCTTCTGGTAGAAATTTGTGTTGAAAAAATGATAACTTCCTCTTGCCCCTTCTGTTAGAGAACCTTGTTGCTGTAGGTACCTAGCAATTGGACCACCAATTATTAAAATGGAACATTCAGTAATAAATTCATGTCTAGTTTTGTAAAGGCAAAACCATGAAATAATACAGCTGCATACCTCATGAAATGAGATATGCTTTACAATAAAATACTCAGAAGGCACTTGGTTAAAATCTCAAGTTTAGTAAGGAAGAACAAAGTTAAATACTCCCAAAAAAAAAAAAAAACCTCAGCCGTGTTATTCACTTCTCTTTTTCCTAAGGATTAATTTTTTTAAAAAAAAATAATGTATAAGAGGTATTGTAAGGAAAGCCCATCCCAAATGGAAACTAATCTTTAACACTGCAGTAATAACAACAAATATAAACAGGAATTGCTGCTTCACATAGTCAAATATGTCATTGAATTACCCATTTAAATCAAAAAGGAAATGAATACAACTATTGGAATATGAACAATGTCTAAAAACTTACTGAATGTAAAAATTCATGATAGTTGATGAAAAATAAGTTTCAGGGGAAAGGCATTTAATATCTGAGTAACAAAGCTCAACAGCTTCTGGATCATTCCTGTGCGCACAAGCAAGGACATTGGTATAAAGCTTGAAATCAAATCCCTAATAAATTAAAAACCAAGCTGTCAAGAAAGGCATATGTGGCTTTATTCTAGAGACAAAGACAAGGGATACCTTGATGGGAAGTATATCTTTGTCTCCTTAATCCTGAAAAAGGAAATCATGTCATTGGCTATTACTCCCAAAAACTGGATGTGCAACTGGATAAGACAAAGAGAACAAAGTCTCAGACTCAAAATACTAGTCTAAATAACTCAAAAATGAAAATAATTTTAATATTAGCCTGAATAAAACATTCATGCCAATCTATTGTTCTGAAATTATTAATGTTGTATGCCTTATTTTATATATCTGTCAACAGATTAGTATGTAGCTCAGACCATTTTGCAAGGCATATGTTCATGAAATCAAAGTCACAACCCTGTTAACCAATAGTATATCATGAAAGTTGATATTCTACTGGACAATATTTTAATCTAAGACAGCAAACAGGGTCATCAACAATTTGAAGACTATCGACCCAAATACATTAATCCAGCAACTTAAATAGACCTATTTAGCAAGAACTACAGGTAAAAAATAGGTTAATCACAAGAAGACCGGTTACAAATATAAAGCCAAGATACTTATGAAAAAAATTAGTTTATCAGGAAATCAAAAGGACCAAGGTTTTCAACACCTATAATTTTCGAACACTGGGACCATTTTGACACAAGTGTAGTAGGGTTCAATAGCAACCTAAAGTTGAACTACTGGAATATTCCTGTTAAACTATAGTCTTTAGTTGGAATTACTTGAGTTACAACCAAGTAAACCGTGCAGAATAGTGCTTGAAACACTCATGAATCTGTAAACCCAACACAGAATTTGAATTTGTGCAAGTAAAGACACAAATTACAATAAAAGGAACATACAACAAAATTGGAGGAGGCCGTGAGAAGAAAAAAGCTGATTCTGTCCACAGAGAAGCTGATTCGTTCCAAAAAAAAAAAAAAAACAAGCTGCTTTAATGGAATGGCAATGGAACGACGAAACTTAAAACACACTTTATTAATTTGGAAGAGAAATTTCTTCGAACAACTGGTGGACAGGGCAAAGTTGTGGAAACTTGTGAGATTTTGAAACATTCAACAAGTGAGAGAAGATGGAGAGATTGGATGGATTGGAACTTACACAATGCGTTGAGGATTCTAGAGGATGGAGTAGGTGTGGAAGTCCTTGGTGGGGTCGAACCAGAGATGGAACTGTTGCTCTCTGTTTCCCTTCCCATTGACTGAACACATTTGTGTAAAGGGTATAGGGGTTTCGGTCAGATTTCCCAGAAACTCAAAATCGATCTCGTCCCATGTCGATCCTTTAGATGATAACTGCAAAGATCATCGATTATTAATTTTAAACTGTAAGAAAGAAGAGTTTGAATTGAAGAACGGATTGCAAACAACATTGGAAAAAAAGATGGAATAGAATGCTTACATAGTAGGCAGTGATGGTGCCTGCTGAGTTGTCAGGAACAAGCTTGAGCCCATGTCGATCTTCCCGAACAGATACTCGTTCCATTATTGAGTTCGAAGAGCTCTGGTTTATGCGTCTCTGCCATGGCTTGCGCTCAAGAACGAAACGCTGCCATGGCTCTGTGTTTCTGCCACGGCTCCGATCGACGAACGCTGGCTCAAAAAACCGGAGCCAGCTAAAAACAGGGCTGAAGAGGGGCTGAAGAGGAGTGGGACCAGGTGGGACGCGTGTCGTCCGCAGGCGCTCCCAAGAGGAATCCAAAGAGGAAAACCTCGTAGAGGAAAACGGTTCGTTTTGTTTGTGATGGATAATCATTGAAAAAAAAATGAAATGCTAGAATTTGGGGGAATATTCCCCAGTTCTCTTTGCTAATAGTATATATATAGATGTTTGTGAGGAGTGTTAAAGTTTTATATATTAAGTATTTGATATACATTGTACACTATCACCAATTAACTTGTTTAACACCTTCTAGTGATTTTTTTATTTACACTCTTTTGACCAGTAGCATTCAAAGCATAGAAGTCAAAACTCTCAAGGGGGGAAACAAGTTAGGAGAAAACAAATCATATAACACAAAAAGAAAAAAAAAAGAAAAAAAAAAGAAAAAAAAGAAAGAAGGAATAAACAAAAAGGAAAGAAAAGAAAAATACCTCCCTGGTCCACTTTTTAGTACCCTTTGATTCCTCGCTACCCTACTTTTTCATAATAACAAAAGAATAAAAACAAAGTACAAATTGCAAATTTTTTCAGAAAGAGACAAAATGAAACTTAAATTGCACGTAGAGGTCTTCTGTTTTATCAAATATCAACGAGACCAGAAGATGAAGTTAACCAAAAGGCATCTGAGAATTTTGAAATTCTAGAAAAGGACCTCATACTTCTCGTTTATTATATTTATATCCCATCGCAGGACGGCCATTTCTCTCGTCTCCAAGACTCCAGCTTTGATATCTGCCTCTCCTCTCTCGTCTCTAATCTAATGGAGACTTGACTGAAGTTTTTTTTTGTTGGTAAAATAGACTCGACTGAAGTAACGAACTTCTGCATGTTTCCTTATTTTTGTATGGTGTCAGTCCCTAAACCTAACGGACGTTATTGAAAAAGGGGATTTTCGTCGTTCACAACATAATGCAGGAAACAAAGGTGGCAGAGGAAAGAACATTTCTGCCTCCATCACCGATTTCGGGTCTTCAATTTAATATCTTTCTATAAAGCCAAAAAAAAAAAAAAAAAAAAAAAAAATCACTTCTTAATAAAGTTTATGTGTGTTCTATGTAATATCAGTTTAGCCTATTTGGAGGGTCTTATAAGGTTCGCTAGTTTGGATTGGTCACATCATTATTCTAATTAACATTACTAAGCATGATGAGAGAAACCCAAAATCCTTTCATTGATAAGTCAATAAAGTTATTTCAGTCGTTATCTTTTTTAGTCCTGCATGATTAGTTAATAATGTGTCTTTTCTTAACATTTTTTTATGTGTTAGGTAATCTGTCTTTTTATCTCCATGCATCTTGTAACAAACTAATGTATTGTAGAGATCATCAATACATTTCGGTTAATTTATACAAAAATCCATTATTTTACGACTACCTAATAATGGGTTTTGTTGGAATATGTCTCACATCAGGAATTCATCATTCTATCACTCACCATATAAGAGATGGACTTCCCTCACCTTATAGCCAAGGTTTTAAGGTTGAGGCTCTTCCTTTTATGTGTTGTTGGGCTTTCAACATGGTATCAGCATGTCCATGCTGTGCTGTCCAGTGTGAGGGGGCTGTTGGAATTTGTCCCACATCGGAATTCATCATTCTATCACCTACCATATAAGAGATGGACTTCCCGTTTCTAGCTTAGGTTTTAAGGTTGAGGCCCTCCTCTTACGTGTTGTTGGGCTTTCAACAAGCTTTGTTTTTAAAATTTTCCACACCATATATTCAAAATGGAATCCAAGTATTTGATGATGTATTGATGTATATAGTGATAGTATTAGCTAGAGACCATTTAATCTATTGTTCAACTCTTCGTTTTTTTGTTTTTTGGTGGAAATCTATTGATCAACTCTCTTTAGCTAAGCTGGCAACTGTGAGATAATTGACTTTGCTTAACGATCAGATGGGTTGCTGATACCAACCATATCCTCAATTTCAATGGTTTTGGTACCAAACACGTACGATATATAAAGTGTCCATCCGGGCCGAAATGGACTCTTTTGTATCTAGATGTGTGTGTGTGTTTTTTTAATGGGTTTAAGTGATATTTTTTTTCAGAATAATTCAGACTTAGTTACTCAATCCTCAATATTTGAGAAATAGTGATTCTTCTTTGGAAACAATGGAGAGCTAGTGTCATCTTATTGCTCACAGGAACTTTCTTCCAAAAATGTACTTACAAGACTTTTAAACCTTTTGTAACCATGGTTTTCTTATAAGTCTTCTTTCAAGTCTTTTGAGGGTATTTTTCGTGAAAGTTTTTCAAAAAAAAATAAAAATGATATCAGTTCTCAATTTATTTAAAAAAAAAAATATTTTTTAATTATCAAGAATTAGGTGACTGAATCTAATTATTCTAAAAAATATCACTTAAAATCCATTTTCTCTTTTTTTTTTTTTTTGTCTCCTTTCGGTACATTAAGCAATGCACGTGGCACATAGTAGGTATACATATACACCTATTCACTTTAGGTTCTCAGAGAATATAGCTTCAAAGAGGATCCATGGGCTTGCATAGACGCATATACCTGTTATTTGTTGAGCATTCTCCTTTTAATTTGATGAGAGCGAGTTTCGAACCCAATCGTTGGATACATGGCATGGTGATTGGTTATCATATAACAAGTAAGCAAAAATGTCTCCAAGCTAAACCGAGTAACCAACAGTTCTGATAAAGAGATCTGTTTCAGCGTCCACCACCGTTTTTGGGTCATGGTGGTGGACCTGGTGGTTAGAAAGCGAGGGGGCACGTGGGTGATGTGTATCCAAGTATTACTTCACTGCCACGAGTTATGAGCCGTGCGTATGCCGGTTTCGGTTAGACCCTTTCACCATCCGATCGAGACTGGTTCCAACCCTATGTACGCGTGTTGCCTCGTCAAGGTTATAACGGCCAAACATCTAAGCCACCGTCGTTATCGGCTTGATCGAGCGGGTTTCAGACTTTCAGGGCTATGCTCAGTGGCTTGGTTTGTTATCGCATACAGACGTACTGGATCTCTGTACTCATAAAGGTCCAATATTGACCAAAGGCTTTCATGCGTCGATCAAGACCGTTCAACTGTTGACACCTGTCCCCACTGTATGTGGTTGGCTACTTGGTCACCCTACCTGATCCCTGCCCTATTATTCTTTCTTTATTATTATTGGTCAAAACCAAGTTACCTAAACCTGATAAATTGCTATAGATAGAGTCAGCATTTAGGCTAAATGGGTTATACCTAATTAAGCCCAATAATTGACAACATGTGGTTAATTTTGCATTATTTTCTTGCAGCATTTCCTACACTAAAATTTATTATCCCCTTATTTTTATCCAAATTAAAAAAAAATTTGTAATTTTTTTGTCATGCATTTTTGATAAAATGACTAATTAAAAAAATATTTTTTAGTCAAAATGACTAATCATGGATTTGTTATAAAAATACTGTAGATGATAAGCACTCTTCAATCAAAATTATGAGATCACAAGCTTACCTGTCAATTAGTCTCTAAGTGCCTTAGACATCAAAGTATTACTTCAGTCATATGTATTGTATATATATATATAACCTTGATGTGTCCCTAAAGCAAAATACCACTAGAGCCAATCAGTCAGCCGAGCAGCTACAGTTGCTTTGGGGAAGAGAGAGAGAGAGAGGAGAGAGAGATTGAAAGTCATCAGCTTAAGGATCATCCGCTCCTTTCTTTCTCCTAAAGAGGGTGCACACCAACTCCACTATGAGTAAAAGAAACGAAATCTACTTATTCTAATACAACGGTAACAAGCCTTTCATTATACTCAGCCACCATATCATTGTTGCAGAGAGAGAGAGAGAGGGGAGAGACAGAGAGAGAAACAGAGGACACGAGGCAAGAAAGAAGGGAACACAACGACTAGGAGCGTGTAAAGACAAAAGGAAAAAGTCTGGAAACCACAAAAGAGACGAAGACCCATCTTGTTTCCTTCTGTCCTCATTGCATTTCTCTAAAGGTAAGGCAAAGAAGTTTCAGCGTCCATGTCTGTATTATCTGTCCTTTGATTGTTGAAAGCAACTTAAGAAGAAGAAGAATCCAAAAGGGTCAGACAGACTCTTATCGATCCGTTTCTTACAGAAAGGTAGATAGGTTCAACACTAGAGCCACAAATGCTGCTCAGAAAGTCCATCTCCAACACCAAGAGGTTCTTCCAAAACGCCGTTCAAGGCTTCAAGTCTTTGCTTTCTGGGGGGTACGAGAGGCTTCCCAAGACTCCTCCCTTCAACCCCTTTTCATGTGGTGGCGGGGAGGCCAGTCTCCATCAGAGTTTCAGAGAATTGGATAATTTCTACACAGACTTCTCCAACAGGTGGGACTCTGATAAAGATAAGGCCAAGAAGAGATCAAGCAAGAAGAAGATGGCACCGATGAAACAGCCCCTGAAGGAAGAAGATTTTTACGAGGGGAGCTTCATGAAGTTCGTGAAGCAGAGCTCGGTGAAAAGCAGGCAAGAACCCATGAAGGAAAAAAATGAGAAGAAGACGAGAAGTTCACATGAAGAAGAAGAAGAAAGCTCAGGAGAATATTGCTCTTCCATGGTGGCACAAAAACTGAAGGAGCTGGAGTTGATGGATGCGAGTAATGTGGATCATGTGTTGGACATAGAAGAGGTGATTCACTACTACTCTCGCCTAACATGCCCGGCATATCTAGATATTGTCAACAGGTTCTTCATGGAGATGTGCTCAGAATTCTTTCATCCCCAGGCTTCTAATGGCAAGAGCTGTGCTAGATCAAGACCGAAATGACAGAATTATGGATACCCAAGATGTGGAATTCGTCCTTATTGTGAATCCTGCTCTAGTTTTCTTTATCTGCTTGTGATCTTAATTTATTTACCTCAGGAATTCTCTCTGTCTTAATTGCCAATTGCTTCGGTGTGTCTTAGCAGTACTCGTTAATGGGTTTTAATCTTGTTGAAGAGAGAGAATTGATTCATTTACTGCATTTCTTCTTTCTGTTCCTGGTCTCCCATTTCTTCATTCTTTGCTTTCTTCTTGATTGAAGGATGTCTGAATTCAACGAGTGGGTGGGTCTTGGATAAAACAAATTTGTCAGGTTGAATTTCCAGGGGATAATGAATGGGCAAAAGAAAAGTGGACAAGCTGGGGAAAAATTCCATTCCAAGCAAGGCTTGCGGTGGATTAGGCTTGCATATAGATATAAATAGTCACTGTTCATATATGTTTAATATTGGCTCAGCCCAATAATTGAGTACAGGAGTTTTGGCCCAAAGTCATGGGCCTTAGGCTTCCATGTAGGCTTCATTGGACCAAAAGTTGGCTGGTGGAAGGGTTTTAGATGTCACCAATGACGGTATGTAATACCCAGTTATAACCGAGTAGGAAAAAAAAATCATGCTGTCTCTTTGCAGGAGGTATACAAATAAGGGAAATTTGATTTTTAGTGATGTTTTTTAAAATAATTCTGATTCAGTCACCTAATTCTTGGTAAATGACACTTTTAAAAATAATTGTGAATCAGTATCGTTTTCCAAAAATTCCTTGTTGTAAAAAAAATTGTTTCTTATCATGTTTTAATAAGGTTAAGAAGTGTTTTGAGGGCATCTTTGGAAGAAGTCTTATGTAAGACATTCATTCTCAATTATTTTTAAAAAATATCACTAATTCCCAATTAACTGGATTAATTATTTAGGTTGACTTATATTGAAATGAATAAAAAATCAAATTGGGCTATATCGAACCAGAAGAGAAAATGGCTGGTAAGGTCAATTTGGCTGCTTTTCTCATCAAGCAAAATCTAAATTTGGGTTTTTAAAGAACCTGTTCTGTACTTAATTCGTATGAGATTCTAATCAGTGAGATCAATTTAGTTGCTGCTTCAAATTGTCTGCATCATTTTCTAGAACAAAAGGTATGATATATTGGCCCTGTTCTTTAGTTTAATCCAATAAAAAGAGGGTGAGGCTCTTTTCGCATGTTGTCACAGGAATAGAAATTAAATGTCTTGGCTCTTGCAACTCCTCACACTTTGGAATCCATGAAATGTTCATGAGTCACGAAGTGGCAGTCCAAATCATATCAACACACAGATAGTGACTGCAGTGGGAGGAACCAGAGTCTAGCCCTGCCGGCTTTACCTGTGTGTTGAAATATTCTTTGTGTGGTATAATGACCCAAGAGGTGCAACAAGGCAGAGCCAGCAGTTATGGCTGGTTCTATCTGTGAGAGGAAACAGAATTAGGTGGATGTTTTCATTCCATTAAAGGAAGAAAACAACACATAACCTGGGTGATAATATTTAAGTAGAAGCAGCTCCAAAGCCTGAATTGCACCATAAAAGTACAGTTTTAGCTTTATTAGCGTTTAATGCACTAAAGAAGAGAAGGGAATTAATGGAAGAGAAGGGCTATTCGATTGAAGTAAAGCGGACAGGGACCCAATAGAGACTGGCTTACAACTACTGCTTGTCCCAGGCAAGAATATTCAAAGGGATGGTCCTTTGATGTTGATAGTCTCTTGCTCTCTGTCACTCTCTCTAATGTACGTAGGAGTCTACTTGGGGGTGCTAAAATCAAATATTCGATTCGTTTGTGATCGTCAACTCCATATTTGGTCGCAGTAAACCCCACCATCCATAGACTTCAACCCTAATCGCCCATTATTTGCACTCTTGTCACATCCATTAATGCGCACATCTATTACTATGATAAAGTGACTAGAGGGTTTTCTGGCTGACATTTGTTATTGAAAATGATCTTTAAGTACTCCCCATTTTACAGTTATGTTACCCCACGTTTTATTTTTCTCTAATTAATGGATTGCACGCGCTACACGCGTAGCAAACCACGTGGGGCCCACTTAAAAACAATCCCAGCAGGAGTTCAAATCCCTTGCGATTTGATTAAGCTGATGTGCATGGCACAACAAACTGGTGAAGAGGGGTCATTACAACAGGGGATTGTTTTGTTTGTAGAGGTCAAAGTTTGAGAAAGAAAAGAAAAAGAAAAGAGAGTGCCAGAACCTAAGAATATTCCTCCTCTTCTCTTTACTAATAATATAGATTTGACACTAGATGTCATCCATTGTATTTATAACTAACCACCTAATATTTTAATACCCAAAACGCTTTCAATTTTCTGTCAAATTTTCTATGCACACAGCGCGTGTATTCCCCTAATAAATATATATAAAAGCAAATACATAATATGGTGCCCGGTGTACCATAAAACCATATATGCCCGTCCCCATCCAATACAAGTTCATGAACATGGAAGTTTGAAATGCTACATAAATTGTTGCATCTACTGTTCAGTATATACTCTGTCAGCTCATGTTTCGCATGGGAGGGCTTCTTGATGGTTGTTCAGTATATTCTTGATGTTCGTAGGAGCAAAGCATAGCAGAGCTGCAATTTTTTATAGATTGGTGGTGGGTTTTGGCCTATGAACCCTACTCGGTACGTTTTGCAATGAGAATAACTGATATAATTTATACCAGAGTAAGGGTAACATGAACAAGTAGTATGGGTTGTACGGTGTACATTGGTGAAATCAAGATCATATGCACAAGTTAAATGGGGCAAACTGACGGTCGCTAGTTTCCTTTGCTTGGGTCTGGAGATGGTTGCTAGTTTCCTTTTGTCACATAATCAAATTTATGATGCTTGGTGCAGTCGCTGATCTTGGTAATTAATCCGAGATGGTTGGATCAACCAAAAGATTGTGAAGAACTCTGATGTTGGTATCCACAAGTGATACAAAATAGCTAGCTACATGGGGCCATGAACGATACTTTTGTTTATTATATATAATCAAACCATGAGATAACATACGAAAGGCTCTCTTTCTCCATAAATTCCAATCACAATGTGCAATGTACAGTATATACAGATAGTTTAGGTTCCCCAACACCTGTTCCACTCTCAATTCCTGTCTCTCTCCCTCCCAGGGCTTGGTGTCAATGGCCAAAGAAGGGATCATCCCAACTCTAATTAATCTTCAAACTATCTTTGATAATTTATGATTATGGCAGTGGTGAACTAGTGAGCGCTCGAGGTTGTTGGCCTCAGCTTTCCAGCAGTGCTCGATGTCTTCTGCTATCCTCCTGGCATCCATTGATGCACCGAACAGCCCACGCTTGGTGAACCCCACTGCGTATAACCCGCGTTCAGCCTTCCACCCATTCTGAAAAGCCTTGGAAGCCACTGATCCCTCTTCCTCTGACATCAAATAATTTTCCTGAAAACGATTCATTCTACAGTCAGAAATCTTCAATTCGGAAGACAAAACTGCTTTACGAATTAAAATGGTTAAAGATCATAAAGACGAAGTTACCTTTAACCAAAAGGGTACATTGCTTCTGTAACCAGTAGCTAATATAACAGCATCGAAATTTTCCACTCTCCCATCAACGAACTCCGCGTTGCACCGTTTCAGACGCTTTACACCCGGGCATACCTTGATGTCGCCGGTTTTGATCTTGGCGGATGTTCCGACGTCCAGTACCGGTGTCTTGCCGGACATGTTTTTGAGTTGTATAGGACCAAGTTGTGGGCGATGAAGTCCAAAACTTGCAGTGTCGCCGAGTTTGAGGCGACTCAAGAGGAGTAAGAATCGATCCACAAGGCTTATGGGGAGCCACTTGAGTAACAACATGGACAACACGAAAGTTGATTTTCCCAGAATCTCTCTGGGCAAAACGTGCACCTGCAATGGAAAGTAAGTAAAGGTTAGAGGGAATCAAGCAGACTTAGGGAAAATGCATGTATGGGTCAGGATCCAAATCCGTAACCCATATTACGCATGCTGCAGTATTCCAAAAAGTGAACGAAATAACAATAAACCGACCGTTGGAACTTGAAGTCACAAGCTATTAGCTATTAGCTAACACTTAAGAGTTCACTCCCACTACAGCCCAAAAAGAAGAAAGCATCAATTTAAAACTACTACCATGAATGAAAACTGAAAATTTTCTATGAGGGATATGCCAAAATCCCAGAGAAATTAAGTTCAAAATTTCCAATTGGGTATTCTTATCTTATGGGGATTTTTAAGTTTTGAGGGAGGGAAAGCCAGAGAGAGAGAGATATGGCAAGTGATCTGGTATGCTTACTCTGTTTCTAACCACAATGGAAGGGCTAGCATTGTAGTTAAGAAGGTCCAAACAGACTTCCATCCCTGAATTCCCACAGCCTACTACCAACACTCTCTTCCCACGAAACTCTTCGCCGCTTTTGTACGAGCTAGTGTGAATAATAGGCCCTACAAAGTCACTCATTCCTTCAATCTCCGGTTTGACCGCCTCTGCGTTCTCTCCCGTGGCGGCAATCAACCACCGGCAGACGTATTCGGTCTCCCCCTTGAGTCCCATAGTTTTCACCCGCCAAAACCCAAGAGTTTTGTCATACTCGGCACTCTTCACCGTCTCGTTGAACGCAGGTTGCAGATTGAACCGTTTAGCATAAGACTCCAAGTACTCCACGAATTGCTGCTTATTTGGGTAAGTAGGGAAACTGGAGGGAAATGGCATGAGAGGTAACTGACAGAATTGCTTGGGAAGATGAAGACAGAGACGATCATAAGACTTGAGCTGCCACAAAGAGGCAACACAATTATACCTCTCTAGGATCAAACTAGGGACTCCTCTTTGCTTGAGACAAGCGGCCACCGCAAGGCCTGATGGACCGGCGCCGACGATGACTGGTCCAGGCACCCACACACACCTACTTGATTTTCTCATTTTCTCGTGTAATCCATGATGGAGTCGCTTCCCTTCCAACTCCTTCAAATGGTCCATGAACGAGATATATCAGAAGCAAATAAACAAATGAACTAAGTCACTCTAACTTTTTACTGGGAACACAACAATATCACTCTTAACTTGAAAGATTAGGCCGATGGTTAGTGACGGTTTCTCCCTTATCCAGAAACAGATTAGGGGAGAGAAGAAGATGATAATTTCCTATATTTTTGGGGTGGATTAGGGGGACTTATCCACTTGAGTACAGGTTTTTAATGTGCGTATGGTTCAATGGAGAAGAAAGCGGAGGGAAGAGTAGGAAATACGGGCTGAAACCGAAAGAGAAGACTGGAGATTTGATACCCTTATATATTCCTTTTGGTTCCGTTGACCTGCAATTGGATCATCTGTCGATGAAAAGCCCGAGCATCACCAACGTGAAATTGAAAGAGATAGTTGCACACAGCAAGAGATGGTTTCCAGAGATTCATGGCTACAAGGAACTCGAACGCACGTAGGTTATATATAGGCGAGTCCTTAAATGTTTGGAGAGGCCATGTAATTAACTGAGAGTTTGTAACCGTTAGAATGAAAATAATTAGAACTGTTAAGGGAGGAAATCGGTTGTAGAGCGTAAGGCATTTAATGTGTTTTTATAACTGTTTAATTAAAACGAAAATAACGCCTAATGGGCTAATTGATAATGAAAACGAATTTTTCCGGGATGAATAAATGATGTAATAAATCCATACCATCTAACTAAACTTTTTATTAAAAAAAACTAAGAACTTAAAACCGCCACAATAACAATGGAACCGCCTCCAAAAAGTATAAAACCCCGCGGATTCTGGCACACGTCCAGCGGCGTCAGATTAGTAGCCAGCTAGGAGATTTTTACCTTCCCTGCTGGTAAAATTAAACTATTAAATAATTTTAAGCCCAAATATTTTATACCTAGAGGCTCTAGGTTATATTACATGAATTATTAATGTCCAATTTTTCAATTTTCTTAAATTTGTAGAAACAAAAATGTTAATTTTATATAAGCCTAATTTTAATTTTTTCTCTCTAAAATTTGTTATGTATTTTAAAATAGTAGAGAAGCCAACTACCCAAATAAGCTTCCATTTGGCAATTACCTATACTCAAGAGCAGGGCTGTAAATAGGTCGGATTCAGTTTTGATCTAACATGATTTGAGTTCAAATCTGGTTAAGTTATCGAATATTTGAATCCAATTAAATATCTGATGGATCCTTTATATTAGTTGCTAAATTTGAATCCAAATATATTTATAAAATCCATATTTGAATCTGATAATAAATCCAAAATCCGATTAAATAAATTTATTTTTACCATAAGTCCACTAAATAGTACCTTAATTCCAAAATTATTATGCCTCAAAAAAATCTAATTTAATGATTCTGATCTAAAGGGTTTGTAATACATATAGACAGCCATGTAAAAATACCTAAATTTTTGAAAAAATAATCAATCAAATATTTTCAGATCAAATATCCAATTATATTTGAATCCAAATATTATCAAATCTGAACATTCAGATCCGTATTCGTCTAATTGAAGATCCATATTCAGCTTATTAGGTCAAGTTCGAGTTTTTATTTGGCTCATGACAAGCCTACTCTCTAGAGAGTTGCTCCAAACAAACCAGCCTCTTAAAGCATTGATATGTTTGTTCAAGAAATCTGGCTTGAAATCTGCTGGAGCACTTGGCTGGAAAATTTGCTGGTCTAATGGTGAAATACATGTCCACATAGGTGCATGAAGCCTACGTGTACACACCCTCTATTGTTGGACCAGCAGATATTCTAACGTGAGGGACCAACTGATATGGTCTCAAGAAATCTAAAGTTTAAAATCACTTATAAGACTGCATGTTCCAACACATCTTCTGTAAAACCAACTTTGCAACATATCGATGAGGCCGTTATAACACGAATTTGGTATAACTGCAGACAGAAAGTCCCTTTTGTTATTTCTTTTTGATTAACTAGAGGTTGTTCTATTGATAAATAATATTTTAATTTCCACCAAGGGAAATTCTCCCACCAAAGAAAGCATCTCCGTGATCACTTTTTTATCCCTTGAAAATGGCGGGGAAAAAAAAAAACTTTTTTCTTCCTTATATTCTTCTCTTCTCGCCTAAATATTTAACACTATCTTACTTCCTACCTTAAATTTCTATTAAACTAGCTTTGATTCTCTTACCCACAAAGAGTTACCATGCTTTTCTTTTATGGTTACTAGATGGGAAGGGCATCAAGTTAAAATAGTTGGTAGTTATTAAGGATGGAAATGGGGTGGGTTCTAGTGGGTTTTAGTGAACTCGAATCCCTTTACAAGTCAATTGATAGAAAGTACAAGTTACCTTATGAAATGACTTATACATTGTATAGTAAGTTATTTCATAAAATGGTACTCATACAATATAATGTGTTGATTTGTATATCTATTAGGGGACTGCACGCGTTACGAGCATATAAAACATGGGCTCACTAAGATAAACAGTTTAAGGTAGTTACAACATGTTTAAAATAGTGGGGGATTATTTTGTTTGGGGAGGACAATGTTTGGAAAAAGAAAAAAAGGGGGATCAGAATCTGGAGGGAATATTCTCTCCCTTCTCCTCATTAATAGTATAGATAGATAGGTTGACTTGTACATAAAGGCATTCTTGGAAGAATTGGATTTGTAATAGTAAAATGTTATTAAAATTTAAGTATTTTAATAATGGTTTCCAGTTGATTGAATTTTAATTATTTTCGAAAGAAAATAAGTAAAAGTTAATTTTCCCTGATAGGTTCTAGTTCTGGATTAGTACACGTCCTCACCCTTAACTATAGCATATAAGGAGGGGTTTAAATTTGAATGTGAAAAGGGTAGTAAAGTGGTTAAAATTTCGGATTATTTTAGTTAGGGAAGGAAAAAATAAAAATTAAAAAAAGAAGCGAGGCCAGATTATGGGGGAATATTTCCCCCTCTTCCCTAATAGTATACAAGATATGAAGATCATAACCTATGCCGTAGTCTTATAGGGAGGTATAAGCCGTCGAGTCTGAAAGTTGTCGTAATGCGCTTCTACATAAGAGATCCGATAGGACGTGTCACTATATATGAAATGTTTCCTTGTCTTCTATCTATTCTCTTTGGGTATTTTTACTGCTGCCAAGTAACAGGTACACAGCACATGCATGCAACATGGTAGGGTAAAGTTATGAAGACGAAGTTGCTCATAACCATTATGAGATCTAGGTGAGGCTGGCAGATCCATGGACGGTCTTTCTTGCACTGTACTGACTGCCACTCATGGTGGATGACAACACTCATTCCCAGATTCTTGGATGTCGATCCAAAAATTAAGGCAGATACTGTCCCTACCAAAGGATAAAAAAGAATATACTTCGAATGAAATCTATCCTTCTGTCCCTCTCTCCACTGAAAATCTTTCCATCTTACAGTTTTTGTCTTACACATGAAGTCTAGATTGTATAAAGAGTCCCATGATCTTGGGTAGGGGCCATGATATATAGCAGAGAACTAAAACCAAAGTATGACCCAGAAACGTAATTCCTCTCCCATTTTGAATTCTGGATCCAAAAAAAATGACATTTAGTTTGTTGGGAACAGTGAAATTTTCCTTTTTGTTCAATAAGCTATGAAAATTATACTGATTTGTATGTTTTTAATATATTATTTAGTCCTTTAATAAGTTAGTTCGATCCAGAAATCATGATGACACATTCTTAAAATAATAACATAAAACAATACAGACCTCTCTTGAGGTTTTAGTATGATACTTTTACAATTTTCACTTCAAACCGGCAATTCTCACGGTTCTCAAGACCTGGGTTTGATAGTTGATAATGCATGCAGGGTTTTGATTTTCGGCGGCACATTTCGATTTTTTCTCATCAGCGAATTCGTCAGGATAGTTTTCCTAACGATTTTTCAACAAAACGGAGCGGCGTGCTGAGCGAAACAGAGAAAAAAATATGTAAATTTATTTAATTTTTATTAGCGAGACGGGCGGCGTGCCGATGAAACGGAGTGACGTGCCAGCGAAATTTCTCAAAATCCAAAAAAACCCAAATTTTGCCCTTTTTTGCCAATTTTAAATTTTCTGGCATGCCATCGAAATTTTGTTTTGGCCCGCCCATCAGCACTGAAACAATAAACCTTGATTGCATGTGAAATTAAAACTAGGGAAAAAAGATCCATTCATGTGAAAGCTCTTCATCTAGCCAGCTTCACTATATATATTCTTGTCGCCATTATAATGAAATCATTGAGAGCATTCAGTTGCACCATGGATATGTTTTTAGGTATTAATTTCCAAGCTCCTTGATCCTTCAGATATCGATAAATTTGATTATAATGCAAGAAGATTTAAAAAAGCAAAAGTAAAAATCAAAAATGAAAACCCATGACCCACATGCACTTTTTTGTTACTTAATTTGCAACTAGAAGCACCTTATATTAATGTTGATTGGCTTGGGAATATTTCAAATTCACATTATTCGTCAATCATGCATAATTTAATTTAAAGCGCCAAGCATCAATCCTTGTTCTCTAGATTGTATACCATTCTTTCCAAATAAAAGCGCCGCCATTAAAATTAGAGTAAAATATCATCTTTGATCTTCTGTAGTGGGGATACTTAGAAAGAATGGACTTTATATTTTACTTAGGAAGTGATCATATAAGTCAAGCACTGACCATGAAATCTTTAATGTGCTGGTGGAAAGATGGAATGTTGCAATTAATACACCATAGGAAAAAAATTCAAAATTGAAAATGACTTCTACTGTCTGATCCCCAATAAGATTAAATACATGGGCTTTCCTTCCAATGAAAAGGATGATGCTTCTCTTGATAGAGAAGCTTCATTTTGCAACTGAATTCTTTTCAAAATACCTTTCTTTAATCAATCCCACTTTACTAGTGCTAGATGATAATTTATTAATGAAACCATAAAAGTCATGCATGTTTTGTTAAAAGGGAGGAAAATGAACTTCCATGAGAATCATTTCTCCTTCTACATGAACATCAATGTTAGACTTGCACCTTCTGAAAAAAAAAAAAAGGAAAAAAAAACGCTTTTTATTAAGGAATTCCAAGGGCACTGTCATCTCTCCAATCATCAGCAGATTCAAAGCTTGATTAGACAGAGGTGGGAATGAAAACATCTTCTTGATCTAACAGCGCTTTTGTCTAACACCCTTTGCATCATTAATTGAAATAAAGAAAGCAATTCCCAAGTACGAGCATCATTAGTTCCATCACCAACATGCTCATGTCTCACTTTTAAGATTACACATTCCCATTAACGGTAATCACTAATTTCATATATAGCTTCTTTTTTTCTTATAGATTATGAGTGGGGAGAAGAGCATATGCTTATCATCTTGAATGCCTAAAGAAAAGATCATTGGGAAAAAGAATGAATAGGAAATGGCTTAAGGAACAAAACAGAAGCAACAAGGGAACAAATAATGGGTTTAAAAGCCTCTTTCAAGTACTCTTTTTAAGTACAGGAAAACAAGAGAATCTTTAATGGGGTCGGTGATCCCTTCCTAAAAATTCTCATTTTACATGGCATAAGGGTGAAAGAACACTGTGCGCTTGCCAAGGAATTTATAAAATTGCAGTTGGATTCAATCAATAGGTGAAAGAAAGTGAGAAATGTCCTGCCATGGGATGCAACTTGCTATGTGTCAGTTAAAGCCCCAACTACGAATCCAAGCTATATATCATTTTAGGCGCCTAACATATGCTACCTTGTTAATGCTGAATTAACTAAAGGTAGGTATGGGCCTCTTTGGACTAGATTTCGGATGCGTTTGGCATTACGTTTTTACTTTTGTTTTCTTGCTTGTTTAAGCAAGATCAAGTTTTTTGTAGCAATAAGCGTGTTTGGTTAATGCTTGCTTTTGCTTTTTATGATGAAATAAAAGCAATTAGATTGCTTTTCTTGAGACTCATTTTTTATTTTTTGCTTCTTTTGCTTATTGTTATTAATTTAATAACAACAATCACGCTTACTTCCCACCATAGGCACCACTACTAACACCACCCATCCACTTATCACTATACCCCATCCACCATCACTAGTACCCCTTATCACCTAGCACCACTACCACCACCGCCGTGCACTACCCATCATCCCCTCCACGAAAACCACCAACAACACTACCCCTACCACTCACCACTCACCACTCACCACTCACCATTACCACCATCACTACTACCACCCACCATATATTTACTACCATCACCCACCATTACCATAATAGTACATTTTGTTATAATATTAGTTAAGAACAATTTTTATATTTTTGATATTTCCGAACATGCTTTTTTGCATTTTTCAACATAAGCAAATGTGAGCCAAACCATTTTGCGTCATAAAAAGGATCTTTATAGAAGTAAAAGCAATCTAATTGCTTTTCTTGCTTTTTGAAACAATTTTTGAGAAGTAATACCAAACGTAACCTTCATCTTCCAATTTTCCACTCAACTTACTGTTAGAAATGGCAGTAGGTAGGGAGGGTTACTTGGTTAACCCACCCTGACCCAGATGCGCTCCCAATGGTTACGGTTTTTTGTAATTCATAAATCGAGTTTGGTTCAGTCCAACTTCACCATAACCCACCCTGAATCGATCTTAATCCATTCAAACACATTCAAATATATGTCACGTGCATTTATAAAAAATGTTATCAATTAATCTATATATTTTATTTAAAAATAATAATATTTTAGTGTTTTATAGAAAAGTTGGGTCAACCCGCCCAAACCCGTAACTCTGTTGCCATTCTTACTTCTGGAGTACCGACCAGTTTTAATGGGCCTTTAATGAGTGCCTATAGGATAATGATATGGGACGGGCATTGCCGATCCTTTGAACTCAAGCCTGGCCTAAAATGTGATGAGCCTAGCCCAAGTCAATGTGGACCCTTGGTACTCGAAAATCTGGCCCGGCCCACTCTAAACCAGTCCATTAATTCAAATTCTAACCGTACGCGCAACCACATCGAAGTAAAAACTGTTACGCAGAGTGCAATAAGCTTTACCCACAAGAGAGAGAGAGAGGCACACTCAGACACAAAACATTCAACCATGAGCTCATCAAAGGCCCAGTGCTCCAGGCCATGCTTTCTTATATTTTTGACTTCATTATCTAGTCAAGTAATAAATCAATTTTTCTTTGTGTTGTACAATTTGTTATCTAGATTTGTAACAGTTTGAATTCCCCAATTCACTATAGAAACAAGCATGGATGTCCATTCTCTCAACTCCCTGCTAAACCCTAATAAATTTGGTTGTTGCCTAGTTGATCCAGAAGTAGAAGTCCAAGCAATTAAGACCCATTTCCCCAACCTCAATCAACCACTAAAAATCAACAAAAAACAAACTCAGCCCACAACCATACAGTAGGAGATCATCATGACCCATTTGGCTTTTCTTCCTCTCCGTTTTCCATATCGGTTGCCGAATCTATAATCCTTCTCATTTTCCATCTGTCCTTGAATCAAAGTGTCATTTCTCCCACATTACCTCCACCTGCACTTTCTGTCCACACTGCATTCAATAGTATAAGCCAGGGACAGTTGAGAAAATTAATCTGGTTAGTTTTACTCCGAACAGGTGGAGTGTTGCTTTTCGAACTCCACAGCCCTTATATAAGGAACTCCCTTTCCACATTCATGAAAGCTCATATTTCAGTGCTGTTCTCTCTGAAGTATTAGAACCGTCCACCATTACATCTTGTCTTCAATGGGGTCACACTTCCTGCCCATGTTTGCTCTTCTCTCGGTGAGCCCTTCTTAGTTCATCTTGTGTGTTTGCTCATGTTAATCCGTTTTATTGCATTTGTAGAATTGCAGCAAGTTTTTATATTGAGCACAAGAAAATCTAATGGGATTTCTGAACATGTTGCAGTTGGTGCTGGTAGTGAGCCATGCTGCTCTACCTTCTGAGGTTTATTGGCACTCAGTGCTACCAAACACTCCAATGCCCAAAACCATCCAAGATCTTTTAAAGTCTGGTATGTCTACCTTTTTGTGAGTTCTGCATGATATGATCATCTGTTTCATCTTCTTATTGTAGAACTCTTGCTAATTTTTTCTGGATGTTGAACTTGCAGATTGGACAGAAGAAAAGAGTACCTCTGTGAATGTGGGGAAGGGAGCTGTAAATGTTAATACAGGGAAGCCAGGTGGGGGTACTGGTGTTAACGTTGGACGTAAAGGTGTTGGTGTTCATACTGGAAAGCCTGGAGGAGGAACTACAGTTGGTGTTGGCAATGGTGGAGTAATAGTGGGCACAGGCCACAGGGATAAGCCAGTTTATGTTGGACCATTCCTCTATAAATATGCTGCCTCAGATGATCAGCTCAAGGATGACCCTAATGTGGCTCTCTTCTTCCTGGAGAAGGATATGAATTCTGGCAAAAAGATGAACTTGCACTTCACTAAAACCACCACTGATACAACTCACTTGCCACGCCAAGCCGCAGAGGCCATACCCTTCTCTTCCAACAGGTTGCCTGAGATCTTGCACCAACTCTCAATCGATCCTCAATCGGAGAAAGCTGAGGTGATAAAGCAGACAATCAAAGAGTGTGAGGAGCCTGCAATTGAAGGAGAGGACAAGTATTGTGCCACATCAATAGAGTCCATGATCGATTTCAGCACTTCTAAGCTTGGAACAAACGTCCTAGCCATGGCGACAGAGGTCGAAAAGGATACACAGAAGCAGCAGTATGTTATTTCATCAGGTGTCAAGAAGACCACAGAAGACAAGGCAGTGGTCTGCCATGGCCAGCCCTATCCATATGCTGTGTTCTACTGTCATGCAACACACACCACAAGGGCATATGTAGTTCCATTGGTTGGTGCCGATGGGACAAAAGCCAAAGCTGTTGCAGTGTGTCATACAGATACATCAGCATGGAACCCAAAGCACTTGGCCTTCAAAGTACTCAAGG
The DNA here is from genome assembly GCA_947561395.2 of Buxus sempervirens. Lineage (NCBI taxonomy): Eukaryota > Viridiplantae > Streptophyta > Magnoliopsida > Buxales > Buxaceae > Buxus > Buxus sempervirens. The sequence goes on along the minus strand of OX387189.1, from coordinate 40,439,645 downwards.
TTAAGCCTGGGACTGTTCCTGTCTGCCATTTCCTTCCAGAGGATCACCTTGTCTGGGTTCAGAACCAGAATTAGGACTTTATAAAGAGATCAAACCCTCGGTTAGCTTTAGCTTGTCTGTATCTAATAGCTACCCTTTGTCTTGTGTGATGTATACATGTTATGTACTTGAATTCCTCTGCAGTTGGTCACATATAGATTGCTGTAGGTGGATTATGAACAATAGTTCTCAATAAAATATGTGATCCTTTTTTGGGTTTTTGAATTTATGTTTGACCACTCTGTAATGGCTGAATATACATCCAATTAACAAAACATCAGAGCCAATATCATCTCAACATATTGGTGTCTGATCTTAATAATATGATCACAATCATCATTCATTATGAAACAAAGCAAATGAAACAAGACATATCAGGCAGCAAAGGCATTCATAGAGGCTAGTACAATCAGCAGATCTCAAGCATGCAGATTAAATGTTCAATATCTACCACCCTCAAACCCAATTACAAACTTGAAAAAACACTTACCGTGGGATTATTTGCTTGCCTTTACTGTTTGTGGACGAGATCGTCACCTCTCAAGTCTCTCTCACCTTATCTTATGTAGTTCAAAGTCAAGCTTTGAATAAGTGTGCCGGGCGAAGCCTTCCGTTCAGTAAAGGTCGGTGCTTGACGACCATCTACGAAGTTTCCTGGTTACATGTCGCTGTGTACTAACTGCTAATTAAAGTAATGGGTCTAATGGCCTTTGAAGGAATGGAGATCGGATTACGTCTCCTGCTATCTGGCTTCTTCTTCTGCTTCATTGGATTGGCACCTCAGTATTCCAATGCACAACCAAGCTCGATCACGCAAGGAGAACAGCTCCACGACAGGGAACACCTAGTCTCTGCGAGAGGGACATTCAGGTTAGGATTCTTCAGCCCGGGTTCGTCCAACCAGCGTTACTTGGGTATATGGTACAATAAAGATCCTTACAATGAATATGGTAAAAAGCAGATCGCATGGGTTGCCAACCGAAACACCCCTATTTCCGACTCCTCTGGAGCACTCACAATCGATGCTGACGGTGGGCTGAAGATCACCTACAGTGGAGGTAGACCTATTGACTCGAGTCCTCCCAGCAATGGAACGGCTCAAAACGTCACCGCCACTCTTTTGGATTCTGGTAATTTTGTAATGTCAGAACAGAACTCCGATGGATCCGGGACTCGAGTGCTGTGGCAGAGCTTCGATTATCCCACCCATGCACTTCTGCCGGGAATGAAACTTGGCTTGAATGTGAAGACCGGCCATAAATGGTCCCTCACGTCGTGGATAAGCGACGAGGTCCCTGCTTATGGGGCTTTTACTCTCGGCACTGACCCCAACGGTACTGCCCAGTTGTTTATTTGGCGTCGAGGTGAAGTTTACTGGAAGAGTGGCTTATGGCTCAATAACAACAGCTTTCAGTTCTACCCTTCCTTCGGACGCGATGGGTACTCTGAGGACTACAATTTTAGTTATGTTTCTAATGGTGATGAAAAGTATTTCACTTTTTCTGTTACCAAAGATCGTTATCTTGTAAGGCTAGTGATGGGTATTCTCGGCGAGATCATGAGAGGACGAGGAAGTGTTGGACCATTTGGTTGGTGTGCTTACAATCAGCCCCAGTGTGTGGGGCTGACACTGCCAGAGTGTAGGAGAGTTGACGATGACTTTGCGGGAATAAATGGCTTTATGAATGGTAAGCCCTCCTGGTACGAGGGAGATCCGAACATGACTCTCGGGGAGTGTAAAGAAAAATGCTGGACCAACTGTTCTTGTATTGCTTATGCTTCTGCTAATTATAATGGAACCGGATGCCAGTTATGGAACAGAGGAATAGAATTCACACCCTATTCTGGTGCTCCAGGATCCATTCATGTGCTTGATGGCTTTGATTCATTTAGAAGTACAGGTCTAGTTTCCAACTATAAAATCATCTTAAATTTATTTATTTTTATTTTTTCCGTGTCAAATTCAAGTAAGCAATTCTGTAGGTCTGCTCTCCAAGGATGAAATCGTCTTGAATTTATTTATTTATTTGTTCCTCTATCAAGTTTAAGTAACTGAATTACAAATTGCTACTAGGAGATATTAGACATATAAATGGTTTTCATTCCTTCAATGCAGGGAGGAGGAGGAAGTGGTGGATTTGGTTCATAATTGTGGTTGCGCCTCTTCTATCCATTATTATCTGTGCAGCAATTTGCTATTTATGTCGGAGAAAACTGAGACAGAAAGGTAGTAATTCAAACTTTGATTTGAAATCATTGAAACATGGGGTTTCTTTATAAACCAGTGGCAATGAAGTTATAAACAGCATCCATGTGAAGAGTCCTGCTTTCTTTTATGAATGTTAAAACAGGAAAGGAGGCAAGCCAAGAGAAGATATTACTTGAATTAGGGGATAATAATTCACCCTCGGACAACTTCATGGAAATTGGTGACAATAGGAGTCATGATGTGAAAATTTTCGATTTGGCAAGTATCTTGGCTGCCACAAATAATTTCTCACTTGAAAGTAGGCTTGGACAGGGTGGTTTTGGACCTGTATATAAGGTAAAGATCAAAGGCTTTTTGTAATGACAACATGCTTGGAGAAGTTTATGTATGGAAACTGAGGAAACAACTGTGTGATCACTATTTCAGGGCAAGCTTTTGAATGGGCAAGAAATAGCAGTGAAGCGGCTTTCAAGAAGTTCAGGACAGGGACTAGTGGAGTTCAAGAATGAGATTGTGCTAATTGCTAAACTCCAACACATGAATCTTGTGAGGCTTTTGGGTTGCTGTATTGAAGGACAGGAAAAGATGCTAATCTACGAATACATGCCCAACAAAAGCCTGGATTTCTTCCTTTTTGGTAGGGCTTCTTTAACTATATAAACTGTTTTTGTTTCATTTCACTTATCAAGATGTCAAAAGAGGAATTTGTTTTATTTTCTTGATGTTTTTGTTTTGAGACAGATCCTGTAAGAAAGGAGCTATTAGATTGGAAGAGGCGTGTAAACATCATTGAAGGGATTGCTCAAGGACTCTTATATCTTCATAAATATTCTAGATTAAGGGTGATCCATAGAGACTTAAAAGCAAGTAATGTTCTCTTGGATAGTGAAATGAACCCCAAAATTTCAGATTTCGGCATGGCCAGAATCTTTGGGCAAAATGAATCTGAAGCAAATACGAATAGAGTTGTTGGAACATAGTAAGTTAAAAAAATACTTTGATATGCATGTTGGGAGTCGTCAGCAAAAGCTTATGAATCACTTCCACTACTGAGAAATTTTGCTTCATGTTTGAATTCAGCGGTTACATGTCTCCTGAGTATGCCATGGAGGGAATTTTCTCTGTGAAGTCTGATGTCTTCAGCTTCGGAGTCTTACTGTTGGAAATCGTGAGTGGTAGAAAGAATTCCAGTTTCTATCATTTTGAGATGCCTCTCAACCTCATAGGCTATGTAAGTTACAAACATAAACATTGGCTTATAGTCGAAATATTTCATTAATAATCATCTAATTTGATTTATGAAGTGCATGCATCTTGAACTTAAGTAGTCAAGTTAAGAGATTTAAAATCCAAAAAAGAAAAAAAAATGGAATAAAAATTATAGGTTCTGCTCTTTTCTTTCCAATATGTGCTGTCTTTCCTCATAGTTGAGTTGTTGAGGGACTAGAATGGTTAAATTTCTTATAATTTATCATCATTTCAGACATGGGAGTTGTGGAGAGAAGGCAAATCTTCAGAGCTATTGGATCCATCATTAGTTGCTTCGTGTCAACAAAATGAACCATTGAGATTGATTCACTTGGGTCTGTTGTGTGTGCAAGAATATGCAGCAGATAGACCTAACATGTCAGATGTTGTTTCCATGTTTAGTGGAACCATACCTCTACCTCCTCCTAAGCAACCTGCATTTTCTGCTGGGAGAAGCATGACACAGGCAGATACAGCCAACAGAAAGACAGAGAAGTGTTCTATAAATGGTGTCTCAATTTCTACTATGGACGCCCGATAGGGGTAAGCATGTCCTTGACTACCATATGGTTTTAAAGTATTCTTATCCTTATAAAATGGAATCTTGGAAATCCATACCATACATAATATCCTTATTTTCTTTTCTTATAAAATGATATCCTTACACATACTGTGCATTGATCTCAATGCAATCTTGGAAATCCAGTGCAGGATTATGCCGGTTTTTTAGCTGGGTGTATTCCGTCTATCTGAGTCCAGCAGCACAAATCCTTGTGGTTTCAAAAGCAATCAAAGATGGCTGTGAATTGAATTCAGAAATTTGGCAAAAGTGCATAACGGATTTTCTGATCTTAATGTGGAGGTCCTAATATTTTTGTTTTTGCCTTTTGTTGCCCCAATAAGTATCATATAAAGAGCTTTCGTACTCTGTTTAGACACATAGATTATAAGGAAATTTATGTAACAAGCTGAATGCTGTTTGTCATGTCTGTAAAGACGCATTAATAAACTGCTTGTTTCAATGCTGGGAAACAAGCAAAAAATGATAATACAGATGTCAACCTCTACACCCTTTTCTAAATACATATACACATCTGTGCATAAAATTGACGTATCTACATGTTTTACTGTTGGACCAACAAATCTTTTATATGTTTCCAATGTTTTGTACCAGCTATGTACTTTTTGTCAAGGGTGCCATAGAATGTTATAAGGGAAAAAAATGCAGAAAAATGCTGTCTTAAACAGAATACGACCAACGCCTAATAGTCAACCAGGAAGGAAGGTCGTAAATAGATTGCATAGATCTTTTTCTTCCTCTGATAGTGTTTATTCTCATTAATGCTGAAGATCCCAAGTGATGTAACGGATCGGACGGTGTGCCCTATCTAATAATATGGTTACACGTACAGTAGATGGTATTGATGGACCACAATGGTCCATGACTCCCTATGGTTAATGGCTGTAATTTAGAATTGGCCTTGCAAATGAGATTACACTTTTGTTCACCATATGCCCAGTTGGCTGAAAGTGATAAAAACATTTCTATACCATCTATGAAGTAATCTTGAATCCTCAACCTGATTCTGCCTTCACTTAACCCATTTTTCCCTTTTTCTATTTTGACAGATGCTGTCATTTACTTCATCTTTGTGGATATTCAACCTTATTTGTGTTTGAATTTCCCACAATTGTACTGAAATAAAGGATAAAAGAGAGGAGGGAAATAATCACTTAGCTTTTGCATTCTGAGTTCCAGTGTATTAAATAGCTTCTGTAGAAATGATAGAATCGGATTTGCAGCAATAACTTTGTGTAAGTGCCAAAGATGGCCTATCATCATTTTTTCTGAAGGTCTATCCTTCACATGGGTTGTTCCTGGAGTAATTTTGTAGTAATATCCTCCTGGGCTTGTCCTGCTTCTGATTGCTTCTGTGGTTATTTTATTAAGGTTTGAAGAGCTCATTCACCAGGAAATATTAGCTCATTCAAACAGGGTGCTCTCCGTTTGAATGTTTTCATGGTTGCTGTTGCTAAATAAGCACTGGAGAGCCGTTTCATACGCAACAAAAACAGCCCCATTCACGAAAAAAGCACGAGTAACAGCAGTACCCAGCCCTCTCCACAGAACTCATAGCCCTCTTCTTGTACACTCTTGCAGAAGCAATCAATGATGCCCCGGTACTTGAGTGTGGTTTGATCCCCCTGTAATTGGGTTTGAGCTTGGAGTCTGGTCTTCACCACATCTAAGGGATAACAGCATACCCAAATAGCAACTCCCGCCGACCCTCCTGCAATGAGCATTGTTTGCACACTCTCTTGGCCACTCTTTCGGCAACCTGGATGCAGCTGCTCTCGCATGTACTCGTATGTCCAGAAGTAGAAGCCATGAGCTTGTGCATCCCGCAGCATTGTGACCGTCAAGCCTCTATAAATCCCTCTTATCCCTTCTTTTCTCAATATGCTCTTAGCAAGACTTACGGGGCCTTTGTGAACATCAGCCTTTTGGTAGTGTAAATGCGTCTTAGTCATCTGTAGCTGAAGACGTATTTTCAGGAGCTCAACAGGGCTGAGGATAAAACTCTGTAAGGCTCCTGTTCCAATTCCTCCCAAAGCAACACCCTTGTATGAAGGTGGATCAGTGCGACTAACTGGCGGATCAAATGCTCGTGATAGTACAGCATAGATTTGGAAGACCATGGCATTCTGCACCCATAAACATAATCTCCAATAGTGGAATCCTCACATTGTAATCTTCACAATGAAATAACAGCAAACTGGTTCACTTTAAATTAGGAACCATGGAGGAGGTTATAAATTGTATCAGAAACAAAAATTTGGTTCCTGTCAAAGTGAGATGACTGAGTTGGTCTAATGTTCAGCTTTAAGGCTCTGATCTGATCGAGCGTGGGTTCAAATTGCACTTATTATCTGTAAGTTAAGGATTGAGGATCAGATACAGTTTTACAGGCAACCTCATATCCCCATGGCAACTAGTCGGGATTGAAAAGTTGCTCCATCCTAACCTTTTAAAAATTGTATCTTCAGTTAGATTATGAGTATCCATAGTCCTTTCTGACAAGCTGTTATATCTCCCTGAAACTCATCTTTTTGGGTGATTTTATAAAAAGCGCTGTAATCTTGTGTTAGAGGTTTGAGGACCCCCCTAACAGTTTTACATCCAATGCTAAAACCTTCTGCTTGTAACTGCATATGACAAGAAGGCTTTAAAGCTCCCTAAAACTCTAACGGTACTGGAAGAGTGGCTTATGGCTCAATAACAAAAGCTTTGAGTTTTACCCTTCCTGCAGACGTGATCCTGACTTTATGGACTACAATTTTAGTTATGTTTCTAATGGTGATGAAAAGTATTTCACTTATTCTGTCACCAGACGATCATCGTTTTGCAATTTTAGTGATGGATATTTCCGGCGATATCACAGAAGGTGAAGTAACAATTGGACCATTTTATTGTTGTCATTACAATCAGCCCCAGTGTGTGGGACTGACGCTGCCACAGTGTAGGAGAGTTGACGACCACTTTGTGGGAGAAGATGGCTTTATGAATGGTAAGCCCTACCAGAACGAGGGAGATCCCAACATGACTCTCGAGGAGTGTCAAGAAAAATGATGGACCAACTGTTCTTGTATTGCTTATGCTTCTGTTAATGATAATGGAACCGGATGCCAGTTATGGAACAGAGGAATAGAATTCACAGAGGTTAGGGGTGGTTCAAGATACATTTAGAAGCTTGATTCATATAGAAGTACGTCTAGTTTCCAACTATGAAATCATCTTAAATTTGTTTATTTGTATTTTTTCTGTGCCAAATTCAAGTAAGCAATTCGGTAGTACAAGATGTTGGGGTAAATGGCTCTCCTTCCTTCAATGCAGGGATAAAGTGGTGGATTTGGTTCATAATTGCGATAGCTGCTGCTGTAGTTATTACTCTTTTTATAGCATCCTGTTATTTAATTTGAAGAGAACTCAGACAAGAGGTTGCAATTCAAACTTTAATTTGAAATCATCTAAATACTGAGTTTCTTGTAGTGAGATAATTAATGGTGAAGTTATAAATGGCATCCATGTGAAGAGGCTTTTTAACTTTCTATGAATATCCAAACAGGAGAGGAGGCAAGGCAAAGGAGGCTATTACTTGAATTTGGAGCTAATACGACAACTGACAAGTTTATGAACACAAATGAGACTGGAAATGCAGACAAGAAGGGTCCTGATGTGAAAATATCCAGTTTTTCTAGCATCCTGGCTGCCACAAATAATCTCTCACCCAAAAATAAGCTTGGACAGGGTGGGTTTGGACCTGTTTATGGATACTAGTGCAGCATAATACAAAAAACTGCAGCATAAGTGATGCTTAGCTTCCCCTGCTGAAAGAGATGTTTTTATTCAAATCAAACAACAATTTTTGTGAATCACAGCAGTCATAAATAGATTCAAGGGTTATTCTACTTCGTTCTGCTTTGTATTAACTTCTCAGATTCAGGGTTCTTGGATTTGTAGAGCAGAGATATGCACCTTTTAATAGCTTTGTAATCAAACGGATTGAAATCTTCTGCCATGTTATATTGCTATTGGAATGGGATGCCGCCACATGCAGCATCCAATGGTGAATATCTTTTCATGTGGGCCCCACAAAAAACCAATTACAAACTTGAAGAAACACTCACCGTGGGATGCTGCACGTGGGGGATCCCACCTCAATAGCAATGACCAATGCAGTATAACACTGCAGATGATTTATCCCCAGACAAAGGGGGTTTTTGATCTAGGACCTAAGAAATTTACGAAATATCAAACAGCTCTCTGCAAAATCCATTCGTGATCATAACAGGGTAAATGAATTTTGATTATTACATAAGATATCTATATCTATGCTATATATAATGAGAAGAGGGACTACCAAAAAAAAAAAAAAAATAATGAGAAGAGGCCTTTTAGAAAATATGTCAAAAATATATATTTTTCCTATCATGTCACTTTCTACATTCCACAATATATCATTTATTATTATTTTTCCCTAGATGCCCTGAACAATTCTCCTTATCTCTCTTTATGCATGCAATGTTGCACGTGTGATCTGCAAGTATAGTACGTCTCTTATCTCTTGTCTCGCTCGTACTCTATATTAACCGGTGCTGTGCAGTATTGCACGTTTGAAGAAAGAGGTATATGGAGAGAGAACACTTTGACAAGTGATTATTAAGTTTTAAGAAATTGAATCATTTTTTACTATTGTACCCTTTTAGTAATGAATCTTCACGATGGCATGCAAGAACCTTTTTGATAAGTTTTACATTTAGTTGGTGCGATTCGCAAGGGGGCGCCTCGGGTTTTCTCAATTTCTACTATGGAAGCACGATAGAGGATTGTTAAGTGGTCATACTTTATTTTTATAATTGTTTTCCTTTGTAAAAAATTATCTGTTCTGTGTTGACAGAAATAAAATATTTGAAATTAAATGCAGGGTTTGTTGGGTTTTTATCTAGGCGTGTCCTAAATTCCAATCGAGTCGAGCAGCATAAATCCTCTTGGTTTCAAAAGCGATAAATGTTGGAAATAAAATTGACGTGAAGATTTATGTAAGATGGTGAAAGGCATGTGTTTGTTACATTTTCTTGTAATGTCCCACTGCTTGTTTATACGTTGTTGTTACCTAAATACAAAGAAATATTACTCAATTGCTAAAGAGGCCTGAATCAATTGCTTGTTTATAATTGAAAACTGTTTTCGACATGTTCGATGAAGCAATTTATGCCAAAAGAAAGAAATTTTACATGAAATACAAAATTTTGCCACACGATTGACAGGTTGGTTAGTTTCTATCTCCATCTTTTGCCTCTTTTTCTTTATTTTTTTCATGGCTACCTGTACATGATCACCCAAAACATTCAGTTTGCAAAAGAGACAATACTTTTGAGCCGTAGATTCTCCTAGTGTACACCAATTCTACCTAAAATTGATAATTAAACCTTTACACCTTCCTAGGAAGGTGTCATTTGCTTTAGGTGCATTAATTCACCTTATCCTGAGCCATGAGAGTGATTTTTTTATTGCCAAGTGTTAAGGAATATATTAAATATATAAAATTCACCCCTTACTACCATGTAGAACACCGTTCCTACTAAAAGCTTAAGCTGATAGTAAGGGGTGAACTTTATATATTTAATATATTCCTTAACACTCCCCTCACGTGTGGGCCGAACTCAAACCCATTTTTAGGGGACCCATTTTAGGGAGGCTCAACACGTGGAATATTTTTTTTTCTCAATGGGTGGAGTGGAGGTTTGAACCCAGGACCTGGCGTTTGCCTAAGGCTTTGATACCATGTAGAACACCGTTCCTACTAAAAGCTTAAGCTGATAGTAAGGGGTGAACTTTATATATTTAATATATTCCTTAACACCAAGCCAACCCAACTTTGGTTGGAACTGGTTAATAATGATGATGATGATACTAGAATTTTTTTTTGGTAATAATGATGATGATATCAGTATCTAGTATGATGATACTAGAATAAATTATGTTGTTATTTTGGGATGCAATTAACTAACGTACTAATAAAATAACCATACGGAGCACAGAGTTAGCAGCGTTTCCCGGTTGACCTTCGAAGTAATTCACATGGCCTTGAACTACATTATTTGCTTGAATTTATTCTTTATGGACGAGATCTTGACCTCTTGAAGTCAAAACGTTGATTTCTACCCAAAAAAAAAAAAGTCAAAACGTTGAACTAGTGTGCCCGGCAAAGCCTTCTGCTCCGTCACGTTAGGAGCCTGACGACCATCTCTGTAGCCTCCTGATTACATGTCGCTGTGCACTAACTGCTCATTACAGTATTGGGTCTAATTGGCCATTGAAGGAATGGAGATCAGATTACTTCTCCTGATATGCGGCTTCTTCTTCTGCTTCATTCGATTGGCACCTCAGTATTCCAATGCACAGCGAAGTTGGATCACGCAAGGAGAACAGCTCCACGACGGGGAGTACCTAGTCTCTGCTAGAGAGATCTTCATATTAGGCTTCTTCAGCCCTGGTTTGTCCAAACAGCGTTACTTGGGTATATGGTACAAAGGGGATTCTAATAACATCGCATGGGTTGCCAACCGACACACCCCAATTTTCGACTCCTCCGGAGTTCTCACAATCGATGCCGACGGCGGGTTGAAGATCACCTACAATGGAGTTAGTCATAGTGACTTGAGTTATCCCAGCAATCAAACAACTCGAAACGCCACCGCCACTCTTTTGGATTCTGGTAATTTTGTAATCTCAGAACTGAACTCCAATGGATCCGGGACTCGAGTGCTGTGGCAAAGCTTCGATTATCCCACCAATACACTTCTGCCGGGAATGAAACTTGGCTTGAATGTGAAGACCGGCCATAAATGGTCCCTCACGTCGTGGATGAGCGAGGACGTCCCTGCTTCTGGGGCTTTTACTCTTGGCAGCGACCCCAACGGTACTGCCCAGTTGTTTGTTTGGCGTCGAGGCGAAGTTTACTGGAAGAGTGGCTTATGGCTCAATAACAACAGCTTTCAGTTCTACCCTTCCTTCGGACGCGATGGTTACTCTGAGGACTACAATTTTAGTTATGTTTCTAATGGTGATGAAAAGTATTTCACTTATTCTGCTACCGAAGGTAATACTCTTGTAAAGTTAGTGATGGGTATTCTCGGCGAGATCATCAGAGGACGAGGAACCGCAGGACCATTTAATATGTGTGATTATAATCAGCCCCAGTGTGTGGGGCTGACACTGCCACAGTGTAGGAGAGTTCACGATAGATTTATGGGACAAAATGGTTTTATGAAGGGTGACGCCTACCAGAACGAGGGAGATCCCAACATGACTCTCGCGGAGTGTCGAGAAAAATGCTGGACCAACTGTTCTTGTATTGCTTATGCTTCTGCTAATTATAATGGAACCGGATGCCAGTTATGGAACAGAGCCAGAGGAATAGAATTCATCGAGGTTACTGGTGCTCCAAGATCCATTAACGTGTTTTTTGACTTTGGTTCATTTGATTCTAGAGGTCTAGTTTCCAACTATAAAATCATCTTAAATTTATTTATTTTTACTTTTTTCGTGTCAAATTCAAGTAAGCAATTCTGTAGGTCTGTTCTCCAAGGGTGAAATCGTCTTGAATTTATTTATTTATTTGTTCCTCTATCAAGTTTAAGTAACTGAATTACAAATTGCTACTAGGAGATATTAGACATATAAATGGTTTTCATTGCTTCAACGCAGGGTCGAGTACAGGGTGGCTTTCTTGGTTCATAATTGTGGTCGTGCCTCTTCTAGCCATTATTATCTGTGTAGCAATTTGCTATTTAGTTCGGAGAAAACTGAGACAGATAGGTAGTAATTCAAACTTTGATTTGAAATCATTGAAACATGGGGTTTCTTTATAAACCAGTGACAATGAAGTTATAAACAGCATCCATGTGAAGAGTCCTGCTTCTTTTTTTTTCTTTAATGAATGTTAAAACAGGAAGGGAGGCACGCCAAGAGAATATATTACTTGAATTAGGGGGTAATATTTCACCCCCGGACAACTTCATGGAAAATGGTGACAATAGGAGTCATGATGTGAAAATTTTCGATTTGGTGAGTATCTTGGCTGCCACAAATAATTTCTCACCTGAAAGTAAGCTTGGACAGGGTGGTTTTGGACCTGTCTATAAGGTAAAGATCAAATGCTTTTTATAATGACAACATGCTTTGAGAAGTTTATGTATGGAAACTGAGGAAACAACTGTGTGATCACTATTTTAGGGCAAGCTTTTGAATGGGCAAGAAATAGCAGTGAAGCGGCTTTCAAGAAGTTCAGGACAGGGACTAGTGGAGTTCAAGAATGAGATTGTGCTAATTGCTAAACTCCAACACATGAATCTTGTGAGACTTTTGGGTTGCTGTATTGAAGGACAGGAAAAGATGCTAATCTACGAATACATGCCCAACAAAAGCCTGGATTTCTTCCTTTTTGGTAGGGCTTCTTTAACTATATAAACTGTTTTTTGTTCATTTCACTTATCAAGATGTCAAAAGAGGAATTTGTTTTATTTTATTGATGTTTCTGTTTTGAGATAGATCCGGTAAGAAAGGAGCTATTAGATTGGAAGAGGCGTGTAAACATCATTGAAGGGATTGCTCAAGGACTCTTATATCTTCATAAATATTCTAGATTAAGGGTGATCCATAGAGACTTAAAAGCTAGTAATGTTCTCCTGGACAGTGAAATGAACCCCAAAATTTCTGATTTCGGCATGGCCAGAATCTTTGGGCAAAATGAATCTGAAGCAAATACGAATAGAGTTGTTGGAACATAGTAAGTAAAAACAATACTTTGATATGCATGTTGGGAATCATCAGCAAAGCTTGTGAATCACTTCCATTACTGAGAAATGTTGCTTCATGTTTGAATTCAGCGGTTACATGTCTCCTGAGTATGCCATGGAGGGAATTTTCTCTGTGAAGTCTGATGTCTTCAGCTTCGGAGTCCTACTGTTGGAAATCGTGAGTGGTAGAAAGAATTCCAGTTTCTATCATTTTGAGAGGCCTCTCAACCTCATAGGCTATGTAAGTTATAAACATAAACATTGGCTTATAATCAAAATATTTCATTAATAATCATCTAATTTGATTTATGAAGTGCATGCATCTTGAACTTAAGTAGTCAGTTATGAGATTTAAAATCCAAAAATGAAAAAAAATGGAATAAAAATTATAGGTTCTGCTCTTTTCTTTCCAATATATGCTGTCTTTCCTCATAGTTGAGTTGCTGAGAGACCAGAATGGTTAAATTTCTTATAATTTATCATCATTTCAGACATGGGAGTTGTGGAGAGAAGGCAAATCTTCAGAGCTATTGGATCCATCATTAGTTGCTTCGTGTCAACAAAATGAACCATTGAGATTGATTCACTTGGGTCTGTTGTGTGTGCAAGAATATGCGGCAGATAGGCCTAACATGTCAGATGTTGTTTCCATGCTTAGTGGAACCATACCTCTACCTCCTCCTAAGCAGCCTGCATTTTCTGCTGGGAGAAGCATGACGCAGGCAGATACAGCCAACAGAAAGACAGAGAAGTGTTCTATAAATGGTGTCTCAATTTCTACTATGGACGCCCGATAGGGGTAAGCAATCTTGGAAATCCAGTGCAGGATTATGCCGGTTTTTTAGCTGGGTGTATTCCATCTGTCTGAGTCCAGCAGCACAAATCCTTGTGGTTTCCAGAGCAATCAAACATGGCTGTGAATTGAATTCAGAAATTTGGCAAAAGTGCAAAACAGATTTTCTGATCTTAATGTGGAGGTCCTAATATTTTTGTTTTTGCTTTTTGTTGCCCCAATAAGTATCATATAAAGAGCTTTAGTACTCTGTTTAGACACATGTATTGTAAGGAAATTTATGTAAGAAGTTGAAAGGCAGTTGTTCATTAGATTTTCCTACAATGTCCCAATAGTTGTTTGTATGGTGCTGCTTAAATATTAAGAACTATTCCTTGTGTGAATGCTGTTTGCCATGTCTGTAAAGAAGCATTAATAAACTGCTTGTTTCAATGTTGTGAAACAAGCAAAAACTGAGAATACAGATGACAATCTCTACACCCTTTCTAAATACTATACACGTCTGCGCATTCAACTGATGTATATACAAGTTTTATAGTGTTGGACCAGCAAATCTTCTATATGTTTCCAATGTTTTTTTACCAGCTATTTACTTTTTGTCAATGGCGCCTTAGAATGTAATAAGGGAAAAAGAAATCAGTAAAATACTGTCAAACAGAATATGACCAACACGTAATGGTCAACCAGTAAGGAAGGCCATAAATTGATTGCATAGATCCTTTTCTTCTTCGAAAAGAGTTTATTCTCATTAATGCTGAAGATCCCAAGTGATGTGACGGATTGGACGGTGTGTCCTATCTAATAATATGGTTACACGTACAGTACATGGTATTGATGGACCACAATGGTCAATAACTCAATAGGGTGAATGGGTGTAATTTAGAATTGGCCTTGCAATTGAGATTACACTTTTGTTCACCATATGCCTAGTTGATTGAATGTGATAAAAACATTTCTATACCATGTATGAAGTAATCTTGAATCCTCAACCTTATTCTGCCTTCACTTAACCCATTTTTCCCTTTTTCTATTTTGATAGATGCTGTCATTTACTTCATCTTTATGGATATTCAGCCTTATTTGTTTTTGAATTTCCCACAATTGTACTGCAATAAAGGATAAAAGAAAGGGGGGAAATAATCACTTAGCTTTTGCATTCTGAGTTCCAGTGATTTAAATAGCTTCTGTAGAAATGACAGAATCGGATTTGCAGCAATAACTTTGTGTAAGTGCCAAAGAAAGGATCATTTTTTCTGAAGGTCTATCCTTCACATGAGTTGTTCCTGGAGTAATTTTGTAGTAATATCCTCCTGAGCTTGTCCTGCTTCTGATTGTTTCTGTGGTTATTTTATTATGGTTTGAAGAGCTCATTCACCAGGAAATATTAGCTTCCTCTACGGTGTGCTCTCTGTTTGAATGTTTTCATGGTTGCTATTGCTAAATAAGCACCGGAGAGCTGTTTCATACGCAACAAAAACAGCCCCATTCACGACAAAAGCACGAGTAACAGCAGTACCCAGCCCTCTCCACAGAACTCCATAGCCCTCTCCTTGTACACTCATGCAGAAGCAATCGATGATGCCCCGGTACATGAGTGTGGTTTGATCCCCCTGTAATTGGGTTTGAGCTTGGAGTCTGGTCTTCACCACATCAAGGGGATAACAGCATACCCAACTTGCAACTTTCGCCGACCCTCCTGCAATGAGCATTGTTTGCACACTCTCTTGGCCACTCTTTCGGCAACCCGGATGCAGCTGCTCTCGCATGTACTCGTATGTCCAGAAGTAGAAGCCATGAGCTGGTGCATCTCGCAGCATTGTGACGGTCAAGCCTCTATAAATCCCTCTTATCCCTTCTTTTCTCAATATGCTCTTTGCAAGACTTACAAGGCCTTTGTGAATATCAGCCTTTTGGTAGTGTAAATGCTCCTTGGTCATCTGTAGCTGAAGACGTATTGTCAGGTGCTCAACAGGGCTAAGGATAAAACTCTTTAAGGCTCCTGTTCCAACTCCTCCCAAAGCAACACTCCTGTATGAAGGTGGATTGGTGCGACTTACTGGCGGATCAAATGCTCGTGATAGTACAGCATAGATTTGGAAGACCATGGCATTCTGCACCCCTAAACATAATCTCCAATATTGGAATTTTCACATTGTAATCTTCACAATGAAATAACAGCAAACTAGTTCACTTTAAATTAGGAACCATGGAGGAGATTATAAATTGTATCAGAAACAAAGATTTGGTTCCTATCAGAGTGAGACGACTGAGTTGGTCTAATGTTCAGCTTTAGGGCTCTGATCTGATAGAGTGTGGGTTCAAAATGCACTTATTATCTGTAAGTTGAGGATTGAGGATCAGATACAGTTTTACAGGCAACCCCACGTCCCAATGGCTACTAGTCGGGATTGGATAGTTGCTCCTGTTAAGGAATATATTAAATATATAAAGTTCGCCCCTACTATCAGCTTGAGCTTTTAGTAGGAACGGTGTTCTACATGGTATCAGAGCCTTAGGCAAACGCTAGGTCCTGGGTTCAAACCTTCACTCCACCCGTTGAGAAAAAAAATATTCCACGTGTAGGGCCTCCCTAAAATGGGTTTGAGTCCAGCCAACACGTGAGGGGGAGTGTTAAGGAATATATTAAACATATAAAGTTCGCCCCTACTATCAGCTTGAGCTTTTAGTAGGAACGGTGTTCTACAATCCTTTCTGACAAGCTGTTATATCTCCCTGAAACTCATCTTTTTGGGTGATTTTATAAAAAGCGCTGTAATCCAATGCTAAAACCTTCTGCTTGTAACTGCATATGACAAGAAGGCTTTAAAGCTCCCTAAAACTCTAACGGTACTGGAAGAGTGGCTTATGGCTCAATAACAAAAGCTTTGAGTTTTACCCTTCCTGCAGACGTGATCCTGACTTTATGGACTACAATTTTAGTTATGTTTCTAATGGTGATGAAAAGTATTTCACTTATTCTGTCACCAGACGATCATCGTTTTGCAATTTTAGTGATGGATATTTCCGGCGATATCACAGAAGGTGG
This sequence comes from Buxus sempervirens, assembly GCA_947561395.2. Lineage (NCBI taxonomy): Eukaryota > Viridiplantae > Streptophyta > Magnoliopsida > Buxales > Buxaceae > Buxus > Buxus sempervirens. Next base: position 40,422,947 of record OX387189.1, on the reverse strand, counting down.
AGTAACAATTGGACCATTTTATTGTTGTCATTACAATCAGCCCCAGTGTGTGGGACTGACGCTGCCACAGTGTAGGAGAGTTGACGACCACTTTGTGGGAGAAGATGGCTTTATGAATGGTAAGCCCTACCAGAACGAGGGAGATCCCAACATGACTCTCGAGGAGTGTCAAGAAAAATGGACCAACTGTTCTTGTATTGCTTATGCTTCTGTTAATGATAATGGAATCGGATGCCAGTTATGGAACAGAGGAATAGAATTCACAGAGGTTAGGGGTGGTTCAAGATACATTTACAAGCTTGATTCATATAGAAGTACGTCTAGTTTCCAATTATGAAATCATCTTAAATTTGTTTATTTGTATTTTTTCTGTGCCAAATTCAAGTAAGCAATTCGGTAGTAGAAGATGTTGGGGTAAATGGCTCTCCTTCCTTCAATGCAGGGATAAAGTGGTGGATTTGGTTCATAATTGCGATAGCTGCTGCTGTAGTTATTACTCTTTTTATAGCATCCTGTTATTTAATTTGGAGAAAACTCAGACAAGAGGTTGCAATTCAAACTTTAATTTGAAATCATCTAAATACTGAGTTTCTTGTAGTGAGATAATTAATAGTGAAGTTATAAATGGCATCCTTGTGAAGAGGCTTTTAACTTTATATGAATATCCAAACCGGAGAGGAGGCAAGGCAAAGGAGGCTATTACTTGAATTTGGAGCTAATACGACAACTGACAAGTTTATGAACACAAATGAGACTGGAAATGCAGACAAGAAGGGTCCTGATGTGAAAATATCCAGTTTTTCTAGCATCCTGGCTGCCACAAATAATCTCTCACCCAAAAATAAGCTTGGACAGGGTGGGTTTGGACCTGTTTATGGATACTAGTGCAGCATAATACAAAAAACTGCAGCATAAGTGATGCTTAGCTTCCCCTGCTGAAAGAGATGTTTTTATTCAAATCAAACAACAATTTTTGTGAATCACAGCAGTCATAAATAGATTCAAGGGTTATTCTACTTCGTTCTGCTTTGTATTAACTTCTCAGATTCAGGGTTCTTGGATTTGTAGAGCAGAGATATGCACCTTTTAATAGCTTTGTAATCAAACGGATTGAAATCTTCTGCCATGTTATATTGCTATTGGAATGGGATGCCGCCACATGCAGCATCCAATGGTGAATATCTTTTCATGTGGGCCCCACAAAAAACCAATTACAAACTTGAAGAAACACTCACCGTGGGATGCTGCACGTGGGGGATCCCACCTCAATAGCAATGACCAATGCAGTATAACACTGCAGATGATTTATCCCCAGACAAAGGGGGTTTTTGATCTAGGACCTAAGAAATTTACGAAATATCAAACAGCTCTCTGCAAAATCCATTCGTGATCATAACAGGGTAAATGAATTTTGATTATTACATAAGATATCTATATCTATGCTATATATAATGAGAAGAGGGACTACCAAAAAAAAAAAAAAAATAATGAGAAGAGGCCTTTTAGAAAATATGTCAAAAATATATATTTTTCCTATCATGTCACTTTCTACATTCCACAATATATCATTTATTATTATTTTTCCCTAGATGCCCTGAACAATTCTCCTTATCTCTCTTTATGCATGCAATGTTGCACGTGTGATCTGCAAGTATAGTACGTCTCTTATCTCTTGTCTCGCTCGTACTCTATATTAACCGGTGCTGTGCAGTATTGCACGTTTGAAGAAAGAGGTATATGGAGAGAGAACACTTTGACAAGTGATTATTAAGTTTTAAGAAATTGAATCATTTTTTACTATTGTACCCTTTTAGTAATGAATCTTCACGATGGCATGCAAGAACCTTTTTGATAAGTTTTACATTTAGTTGGTGCGATTCGCAAGGGGGCGCCTCGGGTTTTCTCAATTTCTACTATGGAAGCACGATAGAGGATTGTTAAGTGGTCATACTTTATTTTTATAATTGTTTTCCTTTGTAAAAAATTATCTGTTCTGTGTTGACAGAAATAAAATATTTGAAATTAAATGCAGGGTTTGTTGGGTTTTTATCTAGGCGTGTCCTAAATTCCAATCGAGTCGAGCAGCATAAATCCTCTTGGTTTCAAAAGCGATAAATGTTGGAAATAAAATTGACGTGAAGATTTATGTAAGATGGTGAAAGGCATGTGTTTGTTACATTTTCTTGTAATGTCCCACTGCTTGTTTATACGTTGTTGTTACCTAAATACAAAGAAATATTACTCAATTGCTAAAGAGGCCTGAATCAATTGCTTGTTTATAATTGAAAACTGTTTTCGACATGTTCGATGAAGCAATTTATGCCAAAAGAAAGAAATTTTACATGAAATACAAAATTTTGCCACACGATTGACAGGTTGGTTAGTTTCTATCTCCATCTTTTGCCTCTTTTTCTTTATTTTTTTCATGGCTACCTGTACATGATCACCCAAAACATTCAGTTTGCAAAAGAGACAATACTTTTGAGCCGTAGATTCTCCTAGTGTACACCAATTCTACCTAAAATTGATAATTAAACCTTTACACCTTCCTAGGAAGGTGTCATTTGCTTTAGGTGCATTAATTCACCTTATCCTGAGCCATGAGAGTGATTTTTTTATTGCCAAGTGTTAAGGAATATATTAAATATATAAAATTCACCCCTTACTACCATGTAGAACACCGTTCCTACTAAAAGCTTAAGCTGATAGTAAGGGGTGAACTTTATATATTTAATATATTCCTTAACACTCCCCTCACGTGTGGGCCGAACTCAAACCCATTTTTAGGGGACCCATTTTAGGGAGGCTCAACACGTGGAATATTTTTTTTTCTCAATGGGTGGAGTGGAGGTTTGAACCCAGGACCTGGCGTTTGCCTAAGGCTTTGATACCATGTAGAACACCGTTCCTACTAAAAGCTTAAGCTGATAGTAAGGGGTGAACTTTATATATTTAATATATTCCTTAACACCAAGCCAACCCAACTTTGGTTGGAACTGGTTAATAATGATGATGATGATACTAGAATTTTTTTTTGGTAATAATGATGATGATATCAGTATCTAGTATGATGATACTAGAATAAATTATGTTGTTATTTTGGGATGCAATTAACTAACGTACTAATAAAATAACCATACGGAGCACAGAGTTAGCAGCGTTTCCCGGTTGACCTTCGAAGTAATTCACATGGCCTTGAACTACATTATTTGCTTGAATTTATTCTTTATGGACGAGATCTTGACCTCTTGAAGTCAAAACGTTGATTTCTACCCAAAAAAAAAAAAGTCAAAACGTTGAACTAGTGTGCCCGGCAAAGCCTTCTGCTCCGTCACGTTAGGAGCCTGACGACCATCTCTGTAGCCTCCTGATTACATGTCGCTGTGCACTAACTGCTCATTACAGTATTGGGTCTAATTGGCCATTGAAGGAATGGAGATCAGATTACTTCTCCTGATATGCGGCTTCTTCTTCTGCTTCATTCGATTGGCACCTCAGTATTCCAATGCACAGCGAAGTTGGATCACGCAAGGAGAACAGCTCCACGACGGGGAGTACCTAGTCTCTGCTAGAGAGATCTTCATATTAGGCTTCTTCAGCCCTGGTTTGTCCAAACAGCGTTACTTGGGTATATGGTACAAAGGGGATTCTAATAACATCGCATGGGTTGCCAACCGACACACCCCAATTTTCGACTCCTCCGGAGTTCTCACAATCGATGCCGACGGCGGGTTGAAGATCACCTACAATGGAGTTAGTCATAGTGACTTGAGTTATCCCAGCAATCAAACAACTCGAAACGCCACCGCCACTCTTTTGGATTCTGGTAATTTTGTAATCTCAGAACTGAACTCCAATGGATCCGGGACTCGAGTGCTGTGGCAAAGCTTCGATTATCCCACCAATACACTTCTGCCGGGAATGAAACTTGGCTTGAATGTGAAGACCGGCCATAAATGGTCCCTCACGTCGTGGATGAGCGAGGACGTCCCTGCTTCTGGGGCTTTTACTCTTGGCAGCGACCCCAACGGTACTGCCCAGTTGTTTGTTTGGCGTCGAGGCGAAGTTTACTGGAAGAGTGGCTTATGGCTCAATAACAACAGCTTTCAGTTCTACCCTTCCTTCGGACGCGATGGTTACTCTGAGGACTACAATTTTAGTTATGTTTCTAATGGTGATGAAAAGTATTTCACTTATTCTGCTACCGAAGGTAATACTCTTGTAAAGTTAGTGATGGGTATTCTCGGCGAGATCATCAGAGGACGAGGAACCGCAGGACCATTTAATATGTGTGATTATAATCAGCCCCAGTGTGTGGGGCTGACACTGCCACAGTGTAGGAGAGTTCACGATAGATTTATGGGACAAAATGGTTTTATGAAGGGTGACGCCTACCAGAACGAGGGAGATCCCAACATGACTCTCGCGGAGTGTCGAGAAAAATGCTGGACCAACTGTTCTTGTATTGCTTATGCTTCTGCTAATTATAATGGAACCGGATGCCAGTTATGGAACAGAGCCAGAGGAATAGAATTCATCGAGGTTACTGGTGCTCCAAGATCCATTAACGTGTTTTTTGACTTTGGTTCATTTGATTCTAGAGGTCTAGTTTCCAACTATAAAATCATCTTAAATTTATTTATTTTTACTTTTTTCGTGTCAAATTCAAGTAAGCAATTCTGTAGGTCTGTTCTCCAAGGGTGAAATCGTCTTGAATTTATTTATTTATTTGTTCCTCTATCAAGTTTAAGTAACTGAATTACAAATTGCTACTAGGAGATATTAGACATATAAATGGTTTTCATTGCTTCAACGCAGGGTCGAGTACAGGGTGGCTTTCTTGGTTCATAATTGTGGTCGTGCCTCTTCTAGCCATTATTATCTGTGTAGCAATTTGCTATTTAGTTCGGAGAAAACTGAGACAGATAGGTAGTAATTCAAACTTTGATTTGAAATCATTGAAACATGGGGTTTCTTTATAAACCAGTGACAATGAAGTTATAAACAGCATCCATGTGAAGAGTCCTGCTTCTTTTTTTTTCTTTAATGAATGTTAAAACAGGAAGGGAGGCACGCCAAGAGAATATATTACTTGAATTAGGGGGTAATATTTCACCCCCGGACAACTTCATGGAAAATGGTGACAATAGGAGTCATGATGTGAAAATTTTCGATTTGGTGAGTATCTTGGCTGCCACAAATAATTTCTCACCTGAAAGTAAGCTTGGACAGGGTGGTTTTGGACCTGTCTATAAGGTAAAGATCAAATGCTTTTTATAATGACAACATGCTTTGAGAAGTTTATGTATGGAAACTGAGGAAACAACTGTGTGATCACTATTTTAGGGCAAGCTTTTGAATGGGCAAGAAATAGCAGTGAAGCGGCTTTCAAGAAGTTCAGGACAGGGACTAGTGGAGTTCAAGAATGAGATTGTGCTAATTGCTAAACTCCAACACATGAATCTTGTGAGACTTTTGGGTTGCTGTATTGAAGGACAGGAAAAGATGCTAATCTACGAATACATGCCCAACAAAAGCCTGGATTTCTTCCTTTTTGGTAGGGCTTCTTTAACTATATAAACTGTTTTTTGTTCATTTCACTTATCAAGATGTCAAAAGAGGAATTTGTTTTATTTTATTGATGTTTCTGTTTTGAGATAGATCCGGTAAGAAAGGAGCTATTAGATTGGAAGAGGCGTGTAAACATCATTGAAGGGATTGCTCAAGGACTCTTATATCTTCATAAATATTCTAGATTAAGGGTGATCCATAGAGACTTAAAAGCTAGTAATGTTCTCCTGGACAGTGAAATGAACCCCAAAATTTCTGATTTCGGCATGGCCAGAATCTTTGGGCAAAATGAATCTGAAGCAAATACGAATAGAGTTGTTGGAACATAGTAAGTAAAAACAATACTTTGATATGCATGTTGGGAATCATCAGCAAAGCTTGTGAATCACTTCCATTACTGAGAAATGTTGCTTCATGTTTGAATTCAGCGGTTACATGTCTCCTGAGTATGCCATGGAGGGAATTTTCTCTGTGAAGTCTGATGTCTTCAGCTTCGGAGTCCTACTGTTGGAAATCGTGAGTGGTAGAAAGAATTCCAGTTTCTATCATTTTGAGAGGCCTCTCAACCTCATAGGCTATGTAAGTTATAAACATAAACATTGGCTTATAATCAAAATATTTCATTAATAATCATCTAATTTGATTTATGAAGTGCATGCATCTTGAACTTAAGTAGTCAGTTATGAGATTTAAAATCCAAAAATGAAAAAAAATGGAATAAAAATTATAGGTTCTGCTCTTTTCTTTCCAATATATGCTGTCTTTCCTCATAGTTGAGTTGCTGAGAGACCAGAATGGTTAAATTTCTTATAATTTATCATCATTTCAGACATGGGAGTTGTGGAGAGAAGGCAAATCTTCAGAGCTATTGGATCCATCATTAGTTGCTTCGTGTCAACAAAATGAACCATTGAGATTGATTCACTTGGGTCTGTTGTGTGTGCAAGAATATGCGGCAGATAGGCCTAACATGTCAGATGTTGTTTCCATGCTTAGTGGAACCATACCTCTACCTCCTCCTAAGCAGCCTGCATTTTCTGCTGGGAGAAGCATGACGCAGGCAGATACAGCCAACAGAAAGACAGAGAAGTGTTCTATAAATGGTGTCTCAATTTCTACTATGGACGCCCGATAGGGGTAAGCAATCTTGGAAATCCAGTGCAGGATTATGCCGGTTTTTTAGCTGGGTGTATTCCATCTGTCTGAGTCCAGCAGCACAAATCCTTGTGGTTTCCAGAGCAATCAAACATGGCTGTGAATTGAATTCAGAAATTTGGCAAAAGTGCAAAACAGATTTTCTGATCTTAATGTGGAGGTCCTAATATTTTTGTTTTTGCTTTTTGTTGCCCCAATAAGTATCATATAAAGAGCTTTAGTACTCTGTTTAGACACATGTATTGTAAGGAAATTTATGTAAGAAGTTGAAAGGCAGTTGTTCATTAGATTTTCCTACAATGTCCCAATAGTTGTTTGTATGGTGCTGCTTAAATATTAAGAACTATTCCTTGTGTGAATGCTGTTTGCCATGTCTGTAAAGAAGCATTAATAAACTGCTTGTTTCAATGTTGTGAAACAAGCAAAAACTGAGAATACAGATGACAATCTCTACACCCTTTCTAAATACTATACACGTCTGCGCATTCAACTGATGTATATACAAGTTTTATAGTGTTGGACCAGCAAATCTTCTATATGTTTCCAATGTTTTTTTACCAGCTATTTACTTTTTGTCAATGGCGCCTTAGAATGTAATAAGGGAAAAAGAAATCAGTAAAATACTGTCAAACAGAATATGACCAACACGTAATGGTCAACCAGTAAGGAAGGCCATAAATTGATTGCATAGATCCTTTTCTTCTTCGAAAAGAGTTTATTCTCATTAATGCTGAAGATCCCAAGTGATGTGACGGATTGGACGGTGTGTCCTATCTAATAATATGGTTACACGTACAGTACATGGTATTGATGGACCACAATGGTCAATAACTCAATAGGGTGAATGGGTGTAATTTAGAATTGGCCTTGCAATTGAGATTACACTTTTGTTCACCATATGCCTAGTTGATTGAATGTGATAAAAACATTTCTATACCATGTATGAAGTAATCTTGAATCCTCAACCTTATTCTGCCTTCACTTAACCCATTTTTCCCTTTTTCTATTTTGATAGATGCTGTCATTTACTTCATCTTTATGGATATTCAGCCTTATTTGTTTTTGAATTTCCCACAATTGTACTGCAATAAAGGATAAAAGAAAGGGGGGAAATAATCACTTAGCTTTTGCATTCTGAGTTCCAGTGATTTAAATAGCTTCTGTAGAAATGACAGAATCGGATTTGCAGCAATAACTTTGTGTAAGTGCCAAAGAAAGGATCATTTTTTCTGAAGGTCTATCCTTCACATGAGTTGTTCCTGGAGTAATTTTGTAGTAATATCCTCCTGAGCTTGTCCTGCTTCTGATTGTTTCTGTGGTTATTTTATTATGGTTTGAAGAGCTCATTCACCAGGAAATATTAGCTTCCTCTACGGTGTGCTCTCTGTTTGAATGTTTTCATGGTTGCTATTGCTAAATAAGCACCGGAGAGCTGTTTCATACGCAACAAAAACAGCCCCATTCACGACAAAAGCACGAGTAACAGCAGTACCCAGCCCTCTCCACAGAACTCCATAGCCCTCTCCTTGTACACTCATGCAGAAGCAATCGATGATGCCCCGGTACATGAGTGTGGTTTGATCCCCCTGTAATTGGGTTTGAGCTTGGAGTCTGGTCTTCACCACATCAAGGGGATAACAGCATACCCAACTTGCAACTTTCGCCGACCCTCCTGCAATGAGCATTGTTTGCACACTCTCTTGGCCACTCTTTCGGCAACCCGGATGCAGCTGCTCTCGCATGTACTCGTATGTCCAGAAGTAGAAGCCATGAGCTGGTGCATCTCGCAGCATTGTGACGGTCAAGCCTCTATAAATCCCTCTTATCCCTTCTTTTCTCAATATGCTCTTTGCAAGACTTACAAGGCCTTTGTGAATATCAGCCTTTTGGTAGTGTAAATGCTCCTTGGTCATCTGTAGCTGAAGACGTATTGTCAGGTGCTCAACAGGGCTAAGGATAAAACTCTTTAAGGCTCCTGTTCCAACTCCTCCCAAAGCAACACTCCTGTATGAAGGTGGATTGGTGCGACTTACTGGCGGATCAAATGCTCGTGATAGTACAGCATAGATTTGGAAGACCATGGCATTCTGCACCCCTAAACATAATCTCCAATATTGGAATTTTCACATTGTAATCTTCACAATGAAATAACAGCAAACTAGTTCACTTTAAATTAGGAACCATGGAGGAGATTATAAATTGTATCAGAAACAAAGATTTGGTTCCTATCAGAGTGAGACGACTGAGTTGGTCTAATGTTCAGCTTTAGGGCTCTGATCTGATAGAGTGTGGGTTCAAAATGCACTTATTATCTGTAAGTTGAGGATTGAGGATCAGATACAGTTTTACAGGCAACCCCACGTCCCAATGGCTACTAGTCGGGATTGGATAGTTGCTCCTGTTAAGGAATATATTAAATATATAAAGTTCGCCCCTACTATCAGCTTGAGCTTTTAGTAGGAACGGTGTTCTACATGGTATCAGAGCCTTAGGCAAACGCTAGGTCCTGGGTTCAAACCTTCACTCCACCCGTTGAGAAAAAAAATATTCCACGTGTAGGGCCTCCCTAAAATGGGTTTGAGTCCAGCCAACACGTGAGGGGGAGTGTTAAGGAATATATTAAACATATAAAGTTCGCCCCTACTATCAGCTTGAGCTTTTAGTAGGAACGGTGTTCTACAATCCTTTCTGACAAGCTGTTATATCTCCCTGAAACTCATCTTTTTGGGTGATTTTATAAAAAGCGCTGTAATCCAATGCTAAAACCTTCTGCTTGTAACTGCATATGACAAGAAGGCTTTAAAGCTCCCTAAAACTCTAACGGTACTGGAAGAGTGGCTTATGGCTCAATAACAAAAGCTTTGAGTTTTACCCTTCCTGCAGACGTGATCCTGACTTTATGGACTACAATTTTAGTTATGTTTCTAATGGTGATGAAAAGTATTTCACTTATTCTGTCACCAGACGATCATCGTTTTGCAATTTTAGTGATGGATATTTCCGGCGATATCACAGAAGGTGGAGTAACAATTGGACCATTTTATTGTTGTCATTACAATCAGCCCCAGTGTGTGGGACTGACGCTGCCACAGTGTAGGAGAGTTGACGACCACTTTGTGGGAGAAGATGGCTTTATGAATGGTAAGCCCTACCAGAACGAGGGAGATCCCAACATGACTCTCGAGGAGTGTCAAGAAAAATGGACCAACTGTTCTTGTATTGCTTATGCTTCTGTTAATGATAATGGAATCGGATGCCAGTTATGGAACAGAGGAATAGAATTCACAGAGGTTAGGGGTGGTTCAAGATACATTTACAAGCTTGATTCATATAGAAGTACGTCTAGTTTCCAATTATGAAATCATCTTAAATTTGTTTATTTGTATTTTTTCTGTGCCAAATTCAAGTAAGCAATTCGGTAGTAGAAGATGTTGGGGTAAATGGCTCTCCTTCCTTCAATGCAGGGATAAAGTGGTGGATTTGGTTCATAATTGCGATAGCTGCTGCTGTAGTTATTACTCTTTTTATAGCATCCTGTTATTTAATTTGGAGAAAACTCAGACAAGAGGTTGCAATTCAAACTTTAATTTGAAATCATCTAAATACTGAGTTTCTTGTAGTGAGATAATTAATAGTGAAGTTATAAATGGCATCCTTGTGAAGAGGCTTTTAACTTTATATGAATATCCAAACCGGAGAGGAGGCAAGGCAAAGGAGGCTATTACTTGAATTTGGAGCTAATACGACAACTGACAAGTTTATGAACACAAATGAGACTGGAAATGCAGACAAGAAGGGTCCTGATGTGAAAATATTCAGTTTTTCTAGTATCCTGGCTGCGACAAATAATCTCTCACCCAAAAATAAGCTTGGACAGGGTGGGTTTGGACCTGTTTATGGATACTAGTGCAGCATAATACAAAAAATTGCAGCATAAGCGATGCTTAGCTTCCCCTGCTGAAAGAGATGTTTTTATTCAAATCAAACAACAATTTTTGTGAATCACAGCAATCATAAATAGATTCAAGGGTTATTCTACTTCGTTCTGCTTTGTATTAAATTCTCAGATTCAGGGTTCTTGGATTTGTAGAGATATGCACCTTTTAATAGGTTTGTAAACAGGAGGGTTGAAATCTTCTGCCATGTTTTTGATCTAGGACCTAAGAAATTTTACGAAATATCAAACAGCTCTCTACAAAATACATTCGTGATTATAACAGGGTAAATGAATTTTGATTATTACGTAAGATATCTATATATATATAACGAGAAGAGGCCTTTGAGAAAGTATGTCAAAAAAAATATATATATATATTTCCTATCATTTCACTTCTACATTCCACAAAATATCAATTTATTATTATTATTTTTCCACAGATGCCCAAACAATTCCCCATATCTCTCTTTTGTCCCGCTCGTATTCTATATTAGCCGGTGCATGTGCAGTATTGCACGTTTGAAGAAAGAGGTATACCGAGAAGGAACACTTTTACAAGTGATTATTAAGTTTTAAGAAATTGAGACATCTTTTTTTATTATTGTACCATTTTATTAATAAATCTTCACAATGATATGCAAGGGCCTTTTTGGTAAGTTTTACATTTTAGTTGGTGCAATTCGCAAGGGGGCGCCTGGGTTTTCTCAATTTCTACTATGGAAGCATTATAGAGGATTGTTAAGTGGACTTACTTTATTTTTACAACTGTTTTCCTTTGCAAAAAATTATGTGTTCTGTGTTGACAGAAACAAAATATTCGAAATTAAATGCAGGGTTTGTTGGGTTTTTATCTAGGCGTGTTCCAAATTCCAATCGAGTCGATCAGCATAAATCCTCTTGGTTTCAAAAGCGATAAATGTTGGAAATAAGATGGACTTGAAAATTTATGTAAGATGATGAAAGGCATGTGTTTGTTACATTTTCCTGCAATATCCCAACGCTTGTTTATAAGTTACTGTTGCCTAAATATTAAGAAATATTACGCAATCGGTAAGAATGATGCATGCCGTGTCCGTTTTACAATCAATTATGTTAAAAACGTATGTTTTTGATACCATTAAGTAAAACAAATATTTTTTAATATGCATCCTTGATGAAATTTTGAATTTGATACCATTCCTTGTAGATGTTTTGACTTGTTGAGAATGGAACACGCTCATGACAATTCTGACTCTATCAGTCAGGTATGCAGATCAATAATTTTTCTTTTTTCTTTTGATCTTTTACCTTGGTTCTCATTTTTCATTTTAGTTGCAGGATAGGCAAATGATGGCTCTGGCACAGAAAAAAAAAATGAAAGATGAGGCAAAAGGAACATTATGTATGAGCAAGCAAATTAAGTGAAGCTATCATACGGAAGAAAGCTTCCACTCTCTGAGAATTAATGAAAAGGCATCAATCAGTGTTGAAAGCAATCATACGGAAGAAACTTGGACGAGGGGCATGAATGCAAAAAGGCCAAAAAACAATGCATTTTTTAATTGAATTGAATATATCAATTACTAATATATTTATTCATTAAATATTTATTTTTACAATCAATAGTAAAAGAGGACTTCTTGTGCTCACACTTTCTAAAGACAAATTTATCCCCCTTTTTTTTTATTCAATTTCAAAATTACCGAACCTTTCATAACTTATGCTTTCTTTAAATCACTCGCAATGATATTTTAAGTTTCAGGTAAGTAGTGCAAAGACTTGATAAGTCCGGTCTCCTGCCCATTCGTTATTTAATTGACCTTAGTGCGATTTCCAAAATAATAATCAGTAGTTGATGTGTCCGTTAATATCTTAAAGCTTCCATATTAAATGTTTCCCGGTTGAAACTTCGAAGTAATTCACGTGGCTTTGAACTGCATTATTTGCTTGCAATTATTGTTTATAGACGAGATCGTGACCTGTCGAAGTCAAACTTTGAACTAATGTGCCGGCTGAAGCCATCCGTTCGGTCAAGTTCGGCGCTTGACGACCATGTACGAAGTTTCCTGGTTACATGTCGCTGTGTACTTAACTGCTAATTAGAGTAATGGGTCTAATGGCCATTGAAGGAATGGAGATCGGATTACGTCTCCTGCAGTCTGGCTTCTTCTTCTGCTTCATTGGATTGGCACCTCAGTATTCCAATGCACAGCGCAGCTCGATCACGCAAGGAGAACAGCTCCGCGATTGGGAGCACCTAGTCTCTAGTAAAGGGATCTTCATGTTAGGGTTCTTCAGCCCAGGTTCGTCCAAACAGCGTTACTTGGGTATATGGTACAAAAAAGATACTTCTAAGGAGATCGCATGGGTTGCCAACCGAAACACCCCAATTTCCGACTCCTCTGGAGCACTCACAATCGATGCCGACGGTGGGTTGAAGATCACCTACATTGGAGGTAGTCCTATTTACCTGAGTTATCCCAGCAATCATACAGCTCGAAACGCCACCGCCACTCTTTTGGATTCTGGTAATTTTGTAATGTCAGAACTGAACTCCAATGGATCCGGGACTCGAGTGATGTGGCAAAGCTTCGATTATCCCACCCATGCACTTCTGCCGGGAATGAAACTTGGCTTGAATGTGAAGACCGGCCATAAATGGTCCATCACATCGTGGATAAGCAGGGACGTCCCTGCTCCGGGGGCTTTTACCCTCGGCAGCGACCCCAATGGTACTGCCCAGTTGTTTGTTTGGCGTCGAGGCCAAGTTTACTGGAAGAGTGGCTTATGGCTCAATAACAACAGCTTTCAGTTCTACCCTTCCTTCGGACGCGATCGGTACTCTGAGGACTACAATTTTAGTTATGTTTCTAATGGTGATGAAAAGTATTTCACTTTTTCTGTTACCGACGGTTATTCTTTTAAAAGTTTAGTGATGTATACTTCCGGCGAGATCACAGTAGGTAGCGACTATGTTGGACCATTTGGTGACTGTGCTTTCAATCCGCGTGCTTACAATCAGCCCCAGTGTGTGGGGCTGACACTGCCACTTTGTAGGACAGTTAACGACGGATTTTCTAAAGGAGATAGTCGGTTGAATGGTGGTGAGGCCGTCGACCTGAACGAGGGAGATTTCAATATGACTCTCAGGGAGTGTGAAGAAAAATGCTGGACCAACTGTTTTTGTATTGCTTATGCTTCTGCTAATGATAACGGAACCGGATGCCAGTTATGGAACAGAGCATCAAATACACGAAACTTATACGTGTTTCCAAGAGACATTTACAGGCTTGATTCATTTGAAAGTACAGGTATAGTTTCCAACTATGAAATCATCTTAGATTTATTTATTTGTATTTTTTTCTGTGTCAAATTCAAGTAAGCGATTCGTAAGTACAAGATGATAAGTAAATGGATCTCTTTCCTTCAATGCAGGGATCAATGCAGGGAAAAAGTTGTGGATTTGGTTCATAATCGCAATAGCAGCTGCTGTAATTACTATAGCATCCTGTTATTTAATTTGGAGAAAACTCAGACAGAGAGGTTGCAATTCAAACTTTAAATACTCAGTTTCTTATAGTCTGATAATTAATAATGAAGTTATAAATGGCATCCATGTGAAGAGGCTTTAACTTTCTATGAATATCCAAACAGGAGAGGAGGCGAGGCAAAGGAGGCTATTACTTGAATTAGGAGCTAATACAACAGCTGACCAGTTTATGAACACAAACAAGACTGGAGATGCAGACAAGAAGGGTCCTGATGTGAAAATATTCAGTTTTTCTAGTATCTTGGCTGCCACACACAATTTCTCACCCGAAAATAAGCTTGGACAGGGTGGTTTTGGACCTGTATATAAGGTAAAGATGAAAGGCCCTTAATAAAAAATAAAATACTATTGATAAATTTAGATATTGAAATTGAGGAAATTATTCAGTGATCGCTATTCAGGGCATGCTATTGAATGGGCAAGAAATAGCGGTGAAGCGACTGTCGAGAAGTTCGGGACAGGGTCTAGTGGAGTTCAAGAATGAAATTGTGCTAATTGCTAAACTCCAACACATGAATCTTGTGAGGCTTTTGGGTTGCTGTATCGAAGGAGAAGAAAAGATGTTAATCTATGAATACATGCTCAACAAAAGCTTGGATTTCTTCCTTTTTGGTAGAGCTTCTTTAACTATAATCTTTTTATTGTTCATTTCACTTATCAAGCTGTCACAAAAGAATTTGTTTTATTTTCTTCATGTTTTTGTTTTGTTTTGAGACAGATCCTGTAAGAAAGGAGCTATTAGATTGGAAGAGGCGTCTAAACATCATTGAAGGGATTGCTCAAGGACTCCTATATCTTCATAAATATTCTAGATTAAGGGTCATCCATAGAGATCTAAAAGCTGGTAATGTTCTATTGGACAATGACATGAACCCCAAGATTTCTGATTTTGGCATGGCAAGAATCTTTGAGCAACATGAATCTCAAGCAAATACAAATAGAGTTGTTGGAACATAGTACGAGAAAACAATACCTTGATATATATTTCGGAGTGAGCAAAAGCTTATAAATTACTTCTACTAACAATAAACTTTGCTTTATGGTTGAATTCAGTGGTTACATGTCTCCCGAGTATGCCATGGAGGGGATTTTCTCTGTGAAGTCTGATGTCTTCAGCTTTGGAGTCTTACTGCTGGAAATTGTGAGCGGTAGAAGGAATTCCAGTTTCTATCATTTTGAGAATCCTATCAACCTCATAGGCTATGTAAGTTATAAACATAACCATTGTCTTATAGTCAAAATATTTCATTAAAAATCATCTAATTTGATTTATGAAGTGCATGCATCTTGAAGTAGTTAGTTAAGAGATTTAAAATCCAAAAAAGAAAAAAAAATGGAATAGAAAATTATAGGTTCTTCTCTTTTCTTTCCAATATGTGCTGTCTTTCCTTATAATTGAGTTGCTCAGGGAATGGTTAAATTTCTTATAATTTATCATCATTTCAGACATGGGAGTTGTGGAGAGAAGGCAAATCTTTAGAGCTATTGGATCCATCATTAGTTGCTTCGTGTCAACAAAATGAACCATTGAGATTGATTCACTTGGGTCTGTTGTGTGTGCAAGAATATGCGGCAGATAGACCTAACATGTCAGATGTTGTTTCCATGCTTAGTGGAACCATACCTCTACCTCCTCCTAAGCAACCTGCATTTTCTGCTGGGAGAAGCATGACACAGGCAGATACAGCCAACAGAAAGACAGAGAAGTTTTCTATAAATGGTGTCTCAATTTCTACTATGGACGCCCGATAGGGGTAAGCATTTCCTTGACTGCCATATGGTTTTAATGTATTCTTATCCTTATAAAATGGAATCTTGAATCCTCAATCTGATTCTGCCTTCACTTACCCCATTTTTCCCCTTTTTCTATTTTGACAGATGCTGTCATTTACTTCATCTTTGTGGATATTCAACCTTCTTTGTGTTTGAATTTCCCACAATTGTACTGAAACAAAGGATAAAAGAAAGGGGGTAAATAATCACTTAGCTTTTGCATTCTGAGTTCCAGTGAATTAAATAGCTTCTGTAGAAATGACAGAATCGGATTTGCAGCAATAACTTTGTGTAAGTGCCAAAGATGGCCTATCATCATTTTTTCTGAAGGTCTATCCTTCACATGGGTTGTTCCTGGAGTAATTTTGTAGTAATATCCTCCTGGGCTTGTCCTGCTTCTGATTGCTTCTGTGGTTATTTTATTAAGGTTTGAAGAGCTCATTCACCAGGAAATATTAGCTCATTCAAACAGGGTGCTATCTGTTTGAATGTTTTCATGGTTGCTATTGCTAAATAAGCACCGGAGAGCTGTTTCATACGCAACAAAAACAGCCCCATTCACGACAAAAGCACGAGTAACAGCAGTACCCAGCCCTCTCCACAGAACTCCATAGCCCTCTCCTTGTACACTCTTGCAGAAGCAATCGATGATGCCCCGGTACTTGAGTGTGGTTTGATCCCCCTGTAGTTGGGTTTGGGCTTGGAGTCTGGTCTTCACCACATCTAAGGGATAACAGCATACCCAACTAGCAACTCCCGCCGACCCTCCTGCAATGAGCATTGTTTGCACACTCTCTTGGCCGCTCTTTCGGCAACCTGGGTGCAGCTGCTCTCGCATGTACTCGTATGTCCAGAAGTAGAATCCATGAGCTGGTGCATCTCGCAGCATTGTGACGGTCAAGCCTCTATAAATCCCTCTTATCCCTTCTTTTCTCAATATGCTCTTAGCAAGACTTACGGGGCCTTTGTGAATATCAGCCTTTTGGTAGTGTAAATGCTCCTTTGTCATCTGTAGCTGAAGACGTATTTTCAGGAGCTCAACAGGGCTAAGGATAAAACTCTGTAAGGCTCCTGTTCCAACTCCTCCCAAAGCAACACTCCTGTATGAAGGTGGATCGGTGCGACTAACTGGCGGATCAAATGCTCGTGATAGTACAGCATAGATTTGGAAGACCATGGCATTCTGCACCCATAAACATAATCTCCAATATTGGAATTTTCACATTGTAATCTTCACAATGAAATAACAGAAAACTAGTTCACTTTAAATTAGGAACCATGGAGGAGATTATAGATTGTATCAGAAACAAAGATTTGGTTCCTATCAAAGTGAGATGACTGAGTTGGTTTAATGTTCAGCTTTAAGGTTCTGATCTGATAGAGTGTGGGTTCAAATCGCACTTATTATCTGAAGTTCAGGATTGAGGATCAGATACACCCATATGACAAGAAGGCTTTAAAGCTCCCTAAAACTCTAATTTAGGATGCAGAAGCTCATGTACCCATTTAAATATAAAACACCAATCCTACTAAAAGCTTAAGCTGATAACAGGGTGAACTTTATATATTTAATTATATTCCTAACATTAAACCCATGTCCAGTTCTTACTCCAAAAGGAGAATTTGAGACATCTTACACTCAGGATCACTCAAGACAATTCTACATATAATGAAAACACCATGTCTAGAAACGCGAAATCAGACAAGAGGAATCAAAATTTAAGACTAAGAAAGAAAAATGAGATGATGAAATGATGAAAGGAACCTGGAAAGTGACAGAAGCCAGTGGTGCAGCCATGCCTCTGTAGAGTGCAGAAGGCCCCTCGCTGGTGAAGATGCTACGAAGGATGGCGAAGGCAGAACCAGCTTTGGAGTTTTGTTGCTGACGAATCCTGAGGGTGTCAAGAGGGTAACCTGATAGGACACCCGCCATGCCACCAAACCCTCCTGCTACAAATTCTTTGCCCCAGCTGCTTGCAAGAAACTCTGGCCAGAAATCCATCAGTTCTCACTCCCATTCCACACACACAAGCCACTCTCTCTTACCCTTCTCTTTCTTCTCTGAACACAGAAATCCTAATAAAAAATCCTCTCTTATCACTTATCTATTCCTATTATCCCAAAACAACAAGTGCACAAAATACAACCCAAAAAAATTAAGAAAAAAAAATCGTTAACTTAGAAATGGATCTGTTTCAGTATTTCACTGTTTTCCACTCAAATCTTACTAATCCCAACACAGATTCATATGAGAAAGGTGACCTTTTTTTGGGGTTGTCTCTCTTCGTAACAATAAAGATTCCAAAAAAAAAAAAAAATCCCTCTCCTTAGTAGGAGATGATCTTCTCCTTCTACCTTTGTTGTTCTGCTATTAAAGCTTCAAATCAGAAGAACAGAATAATAGGATAGAAATGGAGAACAATTCAATGCCTAAATTTCTGACCATTCCTTCTCATATCTTTCTCGGGTGTCATCATATTGGTGGGAGTGCCTCCTAGGAAACGGCCAACTCTCCCTCAACAAAGCAGCTCCAGGGCTTTTGCCACGTCGATCCTTTATCTCCTTTCCACGTTGTAAACTCTTGTATCTCGGTACTCCCACCCTCACGCTACCCCACAAGATTAAAAAGAGACCAAAATAAAGCAAAAGAAAACAAAAACGCAGCAGGGACATTTTATTTTGTTCTAGACCATCTCAATAATTGCAAATTCTACCTTCTTCTTCTTCAATTGCTTTTCCATCAATCTTGACAAACCCACAAGTCTGGTTCTAAAAGCTTCCTTTTCCTTTAATTTGTTTCTAAATTGGAATTTATCCCTCATAACCAGTAAAGCAACCTGGACATTATATTCTTTTAATTTGTTTCTATCCCTTCTCTGTTATCTATACTATGGGGAATATATTTATTATGCCTTTCCTTTTTCAAAAAAATAAGATTGCCTTCTACAACCAAGAAAAATGCCGAACTATAACCATTATATCCACAGCTTTTTCCATTCTTAAATTTAAACCCGAACCCTGATTTTCTTAAAAGCTACTCGCAAATAGTTGTATGTGAAAAGTTTATTTCAAATCTTGAATTTATGGTTCTATATGGAGTTTTACCTCCTTAATTAAATATTCTAAACATTAAAAATCTGAGTGCATTTGTTAAATCTGTGTTGTCCATGATGGAGGGAGATCTCGAAAACGAAAGCTGGTTTTTTTAGGCAGGATAACAAGCAACCAAAATAGAAGATAGAATTTGCAATCGTTGGTACGGTTTAGGAGTTAGCCCAGAAACTTTCGCAACAATAGACCCGCTTCATCCTCCAATCCAATTTGCTAAACACAAAAGTTAGGCTCGAGGATGACGAGAGCCATGATTGATATAGATACCCATGGAAACGTCATAAAGCCACAACAATGACGAGGCACTTTTATGAGTTTTATCTTACGACAGAGGATATGGAGTCAGTTTCTCCAAATTTGGGTGGGATTTGTGTCCGTTACGCACTAAAAGTCAGGCCTTTCTTTTTTCGTTAATGCACAGCGGCTTTGTCACTTTTGCGTGTGAAGGTAGCATTTACCATCTCGGTATCTCTTAAGAGTTCAGCAATTGTCTGACTCTTTCTTTTGGACGTGTTGAATATTCTTAATGGTTTATTTTGTTTCTTCTTTGATTCTGATTTCCGAAAGAAAACTCCTCCTGATTAAAAGATCGTACAAAACTGGTGTTTATAAATGAAGAGAAAGCGAAAACAAAGATGAATTGTCCTACATAGATGAAGGAGATTCACCTCTACTTATTCAGCTACTGAATGATTCTTCTTCGCAAGTACCTTGGATGATAAATGAGACTTAGGAAAGATCCGAGAGTTGTGTGCAGCCTTCTTAGTGATTAAATTTCAACATATATATAGGGAAGGTAATCAGATAGCGGATTTATTGGCAAACTTTGCCATTAATCATTTTCAAGGTACTTGGATAAATACTCCTCGACCGATCTTGTCCATTGTATTATTTGATGGTGCTCGTGGCTGTGTACATAAAAGAACAAGATAATATAGTTCTGATGTTTTCCATAAAAAAAAAAAATTTGTCCTACATGTTTTCGTGCCATCTTAAACCTACAAATACGTCCAAAGTAATTTTTCGATACTTGAGAGTAATTTTTCTTAACCTTTGCTTTTATCACTTTTCCTCATCATTTAGTAGATCTCACAATCATAATTCCATGATAATTAGTATAGTTCTAAATATCTCATTTATTCTTACATATAGGTATTGCCATACTTTTGTTCCTGAAGTTCTATATATATATATATAGGTGTGACGATGTGGGTGCGTGTGTGATAAGTCCCTTTTTTTTTATTATAAAAAAGTAAAATCTTTTTCTCTTTACTACCTCTTTACAATTCACTGTACCACCATCCAAGTTTCTTTTTTAAAACCAATGTTCTTTTACAAGCTTATCTCTAAAAAAAAACCTACTATTTTGTCACCTTTAAAGGTTCGTAGCTTTATTTTTGGATCATTTTAAATATATATATATATTTTTTAATTCAATTCCTTATAAAAACGTCTATTAGCCTGTATCATGAACCAAGATCTTTTACTAGAATGTGGCCTTTAACTTTTGCAACCTAACACTGACAGATCCAAATTTCAATCAATCAAGGATCGAAATACACAACTAACTAAGGATACCGACTTAGAAGATTGGAATGAAAGAGCCTGTTGGGACAAGGCCTGTGGATATAAATTGAATAAGTTGTCAAGGATTGACTGTTACCCCTTGGTATCAGGGTACTCAAACCAATGCACCGCAGCAAACATAGAGAAACTAAGTGAGAGTAGTAGGTGGTGTTTGGGATTGCTCATGCTTAAGTGCTTGTAGGTAACTTATCTTATTTAAGTGCCTATCCATAATTTAAAAGTTACTCATTTTAAAAAAAAAGAATTTATGTTTGGTAAACCATTGTATTAAGTACTTAATTGCAAATGAAAGTTAAGGCTGTGTTTGGGGTTGCTTAATTAAGTGCTTAATGTAGCTTATAGCTTATTAAAGCACTTATTTAAACAAAAATTATGTTTGGTAAGGCTAAATGGGTCAGTGCTTACCCTTAAGCACTAGAGGGAGATTACCCATAAGGAGAAGCTCTTTTTAGCAGCTTCTCCTCCCACTTAAGTAAGGTCTGAAATCTCTGGTTCTTCGACAACCTCATCATCTCGTTATACAGCAAATCGTCGCACATAAAACATAAAAGAGGGAACTTACTTAGCTAGTTTTTCTTTTCCGAATATTTAAACCCGAAAATCCAGGGTTCACGAATTTGAAGAACTCATTTGAATAAAGCGATCAAAGAACCGACAATTATCAATTTACTTCCATTCCAGCGACTCTTCTTCTCTCTCTTCAATCCTTCATGGCATAAAACCCTAAAAAAACTAGCTCTCAATCTCCATCTCTCTCTTTGTTATGTGAAGCAATTGACGAAAAAATTTCCAAAGGAATCGCAGAAAACTTCTCTCTTCGGTTCTATCTCAAACTCCAAGCATTAACTCAAACAAATACGAAAAGAAAAAAAAAATCTCCAATCACAGAGAGAAATTTCACGACAGAAGAGAAACAAAACCTAGACTTCCCTTCTCTCTTGCTCAACGACTCTTCTTCTCTCTCTACAATCCTTCATGGCATAAAACCCTAAAAAACGAGCTCTCAATCTCTTTCTCTCTCTCTCTCAGTTATGTGAAGCAATTGACGAAAAAAATTTCCAAAGGAATCGCAGAAAACTTCTCTCTCCGGTTCTGTCTCAAATTCTAAGGAGCGAGTATAATATAATTGTTTATCGAACAGAAATTTTAAGTGCTTGAATATAATTTTTTACCAAACAATAATTTCTTTAAACATGCGACTTTTTTTTAACTGTGGATAAGAACTTAAATAAGCTAACTCATCTATAAGTCCTTACCCATAAGCCCAAGCAATCCCAAACGCCACCTAAGAGAGAGGAGAAAATTGAAAACTGGAAATTCTATTTTAACCCTTTAAACTTTTAAAATATCAAAACCAGCATGTCATTTTATCAAATTCACAAAATCCAAGCCAAGAGGGTGTTTCGACTGATCATGATTCAGATTGATTAAAGCCTGCTATTCCGGCAACAAAAAACTCCAAAAAATATGGAAGTAACGGGAATAAATTAGAAAGAGAATCAAACAAAAAAGTTCCCTAATCTTTATCAATTGGACCCAAAATTTCGACAGCACAAACGATCGGAATCAAAAACTCCCAATGAAATCAAACACGAACGGAATAAAAAACGAAGGATCAGAATCAAAAACTCTCAATGAAATCAAATGAGAAAAAATAACAAATAATCAAGATATCGAATTCGAAGACAAGTTCTATCCTCAACTATAGGCAAGAACGCCGACAACAAGGAGATATCTGAAACGAAGCTATTCAACTTCTCCATTACACAAGGAGCATTGAATCTGTTGATTAGGATTCATTTTTTATTTACGAAAGATCAATGCTGTCTGTCTGCTTCCATGGATGAAGATCAGAAGCTCAAACAAACGGCCATTACCGAACAAGAGAGAATCGATGTTGTGCAGAGAAAAGAAGATGGAAGAGAGGTCGATTGTGAACTTTCCGAATAAATGGAAGGATAAGCTGATAAATGGAGGTTCTGCTTCCGGGGTAGCCTTCCTCTTCTTATGGATAAGCACTAATCCATTTTAAATTACCAAACAAAGATTTTAACTTAAAAAGTACTTTGTTAAGCTAAAAACCAAATTAAACACTTAATTAAGCAATCCCAAAAACAGCCCTAAACATTCTCGAGAACAAATCCTCCAATCCGCCGAGGATGCTGAAACGCCAACTCTTAGTAATCATGGCATGCAAACAAATAGGTAAGGAACACCTTTATGCCCCAAAATCCAGAGAAAAGCCATTAAAGACGGGGTGGTTTCAGGAGAAGCAAGCATTTTTCACATACTTGCTTGCTTTATACCAACGACGTACAAAGCATACATGGTAACAGCAACTTTCTTATTGCAAGCGCGGGTCAAAAGTATTATTGTTTTGACTATTTTAAGTACTACGATAACAAATGTTCTTAAGGATAATTAACCTTATCGACCATATGACATCACAAAGAGGTACAGTAGCAAAAATACAAGTACTATTTGGTTGTAGTTAAGAGCACAAAGATACTCATTTCTTTCCACTTTTCTTGAGGCCTGAACCCCCAAAGGACCCTTTCTGGGAAGCCTTCGCCCTTAGCTCCCTGAGTGCCTATTCACAAAGCAGAGTAAAGTTGGATTAACTATAGATAGATGCCAAAAACGCAAACAGTACTCAATTAAAAATAGAGATAATCACCTTTTCCTCGTCTTTCTTCTTCTGAATGTTAGCCAAATCAGTCTGCACATAATAAAAGGGAACAATCATAATTAGCTGGTTCTGATAACAAGGGAACTGTATTTTAATAATCATAATCAGCTCCAAGGGATTTCATCTTATAATAAGGGAACTGTATTTTAATTATAAAATGTGAAATCTATGCCACATAAATGTTATCCCATCTAAAAACGTCTTTATGTTTTTTGTTTTTTTGTTTTTGGGGTGAAAGGGTGTCCACGTTTACATGCATCTATCTAGGTGGAACTAGGGGTGTCAATGGGTACCCGATACCTGGTAAACCTGATAGGACTGACCCTGTTTAACAAGTTTTGGGACTGGATACATAAACCCAGTTTGTAATCGGGTTTGGTTCTGGTCCTATAAAAAGTAGGACCTTTAATAATCAGATCTTTGCGGGTATACCCTTCAGGTACCTGTTAGGTACTCGACACATAACTATTTAGTAATAAACATTTATTAATAATTGTTAATTAGTTTCCCAATATAAAATAATAAAAAAAAGTGTTTAACAACTTACCTAATCTAATTAAATTATTCAATCTTTACTTCCTAAGTTTCACTTCTTTTTCTTAGAAGATTAAAAAAGGACACAAGAATCTAACAAATCCACATTCTTTTGAAGTCATTAGAAAAACTGTATAACCGTTCTAGCTACCATTTTTCTAGGTTTCTTCTACTATTCTTCCCATCTTCCTAGTTCTTTGCTATATTTTTGGTTGAAATCAGATATTCGACGAGTACCCGCAAAAAATGGATTATATGCAGATTCGGTTCTTGGACAATTAATCACATTCCCAGACTTGGAACCAGTAATACCTAGAACCGTCTCACATAATAGAGTTTGGTTCTGGGACTACCTAAACCCAGCCCATTGACACCCCTAGGTGGAACAACCATGGGAGCAGGGTTGGTTAAAAGGAGAAAAGTATGGATTCCATCAGCTAATAATTTTGAAATTATGAAGAATCAAGTTACTCTTATATACAGAATCCATAATGCAAGTCTCTGAACATAGAGTGCCAAACCCATTACACTCGAAACCAATGTTCTGGTATTAGCAAGATGATATTTCATCTACAAGAGCCATGCATGCCACAATTGAAAGAAATATCATATGGTAGGATATAAGAGCAACAAAAAAAAAAAACATAAAATGATCAGAAGAAGGTACACATGAGAAGGAAAATGTGGAATGAACTTTCCCCTCAGTTTGTTCCTATTCAGAATACCATATTAACTTGTCATCTCCTGCCAAACAACAAAAAAAAAAGAAAAACTAGACCTCAAAAGCTAAAGAATAGATATCCTCTAACATGATCATATAATCGATAAGACATCAGCCATGACAATAAATGGAACCCTAGTAAAAGATTTTGAAGCAAAGCCTAGCAACAATAATTCTCTCTGAACAACTCCAGTCAAACTCTATACCATTACTTGCCAATGTTGGGACAACATAAAAAAAAGCAAGTTCATATTCCTAGACACAGCCACAGCGAAAGCATCTGCTCGAGTGAGTCTCCTTGAATTATGCATTGACAACATCAATGAAATGACATGTACAGAAATTCCATATACATGTAAAATATTAAACACCTGAAGTCTGGCCTCCTGTAATCCCTCAAAAAAGTGAAGTCCTGAACAAGGGCCATTCCCTTATGATGAAAAGTGTCCCGTGTCTAATGGAGATAGAAGGTAATGATTAAGGTTGGTTTGTTAAATTTACTTTTATTCGGAGTTCCAGGGTCAATATCTCTTCATCCCTGATGATAGAGGAGGCAGGGAATGGAGAAATTTTTCGAGAATGCTTCAGAAGCTAACAGACCAAGGTAATAACCAGTCAGACAGACCACCATTGAGCTTCAGTAAAGGCTCAAAGAGAAAAGATTGCCTACCTGAACTGCGAAAGGCAATGGAGACGAGATCCCTTTCATATTCTGAGGCCAATTTTTACCCTCCCCTTTCATATTCTGAGGCCAATTTTTTCCCTCCAACCAGCAGAGTACATTAGAAACTTTTCACCCAAAAATCGCTTCAAACAAAGGATAGGAATGAATAAAAACTCACTTACTGATCTCAAGTGAACAGATCCACATTAACAAGAGAACAATGAGGCACATGGGATAATTGGGCTACGCCAAATACGTGGATAAAATATGCTTCTTAAGCCATTCTCAGACATTATGGTCTGTTAAGAGAGTTTGGGTAACATGAAGTGACTCAACTTGTCCACAGACTTTATTAGGGTCCGAGTAAAGAAACTTTCAAGATTCCAAGGGCAGTCTTGGTACATGTATCCTGAGAGTTACAGGCTTAGTTGAAAGCAACTTGGCCAGAACTGGGCTTGAATTATCAGATCATGGTAAAGAAGATACATAGCAGCCCATGCATGTTAGGCCAGACTGAGATGAATGGTGCTTAATTTAACAATAATATGAACCAATTTCAACTTTAAGAGCGGATCAACTGGTTCAAACAAAAAAGCCCAAGAGGATGGGGAAAATCATGTAATAGAAATAAAGGACTTATATAAAGAGAAACTCATTCCTAAGACTAGTGTTTACAGTTTTGGCGGCAAGCCATGAATTTCACTCCAGATAGCCCCAGCGACACATTCGTGGGTTTATTCCGCTCCGTTACAAATCCAAGTTAGCTGTGATAAAACATGGGGTCAACTGTCTCAAAAAGTTGATTCGAGTTTGGGGAAGTAGTTAGCCTCCTAGGAGTAATTGACTCTCCAGGAAATTGAATTGCCCTTGAACAGTTTTTCAGCAAGAATAAAGGTCAGGGTAGTAGTTGCGGTAGGACCACTAAAAGGGAAAGATAAGTTTAAAAGAAAAATAAAAAGAAAAAGAAAAAGAAAATACATACTTGTATGACGAGTCAATTATGGTGCCAGGTATCAGGGGACAAAAACCTTTGTTGGAAAAAGATTTTGCAGAAGAAGACATCAAAAAGGAAGTCTTTCCTCTCAAGGGTATAGAGGCCTGAAGCTTTAATTGCTTTCAATGGTCTTCCTCCTTTCATGAATGTGGAAATTATTAAGAGGTATATCATGGAGATCTTCAAGGAACTGTAGGAGATTAGCACTGTAATTTAGGCTACAAACTTAACTTCTACATCCTAACTGGAGCTTTCCATACTTGGAACCTTGACCCTATGAACCTAATCACCAATTTATTCATGATAATAGCCAAAACCCGTTTTCCTCCTACTTAGTGAGGTATTGGCCTGCACTTTCTTATCCCAAAAGTACCTTTTTAATGGGAAATAAATCTTGGATGGAGTACTTATAACAAATGGGGGAGTAGAATAAATAAGGAGATTAGATAAGGAATTATGGTGAGAAAACAAGACCTTAAAAAAACTCAGGATACAAAGCAAAAACTTGCTGGATCAGATCCTCATACATAGCGCTTTGGAGATGGATGGAGAAAATAAATGAAGGCAGGTGTGAGCAACATATAGTTTTCCATCATAATTAATGAGCTCTAAAAAAATTTCTTCATTGCATAGAGAGGTATTAGGCAGGTGGCAAGAATTTGATACTTGTATAAAGTTTTGGAAGGACACATGGTGGTTAGATTGATAAATAAAAACCAGGTTTCTTGGAGTTTCTGGTGCTGCCTTGCAGAACAATCAATTGATTTGGAAGGTTGATCTCGGTATCTTCATCTACGGACAGATCCAGGGCATCCTACTTTGAACCAAACGGCAGAATTTTTTAAACTCGCTAAGGAAGACTCAGTTGATTTTGCTCGAATCTTGACCTAAGTTGAGCATTCACATCCAAATCACTCTTCATTTCCATAAATTCTTCAAGGATGCTCCCTCACCCTTGTTTTTCTCACTTAAAAGATTTTAAGAAAGCCCTGACTCCTAAAGTTGAAAATTTCTTGGGGACTATGATACTGAACAAACTCAATACCATGGATATGCTCCGGAGATGAATAAAGTACATACAAGTTACTCTAGCTTGCAGACTTGTCATCAGATTTTTTTATTGCCTTAAAGCTCTGCAAATTTTCTAGCAAACTGGATGATTGTGGCATGGTAGAAGAGGAAAAAAAATAACTAAATGAGCTCTTAATCACAATCTTTATTAGAGATTTTCAGAAGAAACGCTAAAATTTTTTAAGGAAAATTCTCAACCCCTTCTGGTGACTGAATTAGATCAGCAACTTCCCATATGAAGGGAAAAAGGGGACAGATAATAGGGGTAAATAAGGTGTAATCTATCAATTTTTTTAAAGTGCTCACTTCATATTGATAACCAAAGGCAAGTAAAATAGGACGATAAGCAAGGGCAAATAAGAGCCCTGGGTCACGAACTTACGTAACAAGAGCTTCCTCCCCTGCAACAGAGAAACTACTGATCCCCAAAAAAATCATCCTACAAAAGTAAGTGCAATAGATCACGGCTAAGAAGTCTTAATGCCTCCACAAACCAACATTCCCTGCAGTCATCCAACGTATGATTTTAATGCTATCCCCTTCTACTTTCAGATTACGAAAGCCTTCCCCCTCCCCAGAACTTGTTACACATGCCAACATTTCAGCTTTAATCAAATCTCCTACATCTATGGGACCCAAGAAGACGAGGATAATCTTCTCGCAAGTGTTCCTGAAAGCATCACCCTCACCTAGGTTGCCTACAATGAATGACAAAAATGGATTCATGTTGAAATTCTCGATTACTTCCAAAGTTCAAGTTTCAGTACATAGTTTAAAGGAAGCAAAAATTTTGAGCTTTTACAACTTGACAGTCACAGCTAACTCGCCATATTCATCAAGTCAATCAGGAGTAGAGTGGAATTGTCAGAGGTTGATCATAAAATGAAGTTGTCCAGGCTAACTACCCCAGTTTCAAGTCTGCTATCTGGACTCCAAGATCAGCTAATGAATTGGACTTTAAGTAACCCTAGTATTAGAAAAAGGTGGTTCTGTTTGGAACTAAAGAAGCTGCTTCCTTTTTTCTATTCTTATTTTATTAGATCTTGGCTTGCTTGCACTTTCTAAGGGCAGTTTTTTCCATACTTACTTTAGCTGGCATATATTTTTTCTTTACCTACCTCATATTGGGATCTGCACAGTCCCATAAATGCTCAGCCTTTCCATCAATAACAATACCTTGCTATTCATCCCAGATATGATGATGATGATGATAATAATAATAATAAACTATCACCAAAGAAATTTTCTCATATATTTTGCTCCACTTGTACTGAAGAAAAGAAAAAAATAAACCTCCCGTTTTATCTAAACATTACCTCCCAGGAACCCTTGAAATATGCCATCCCCACCACCTCAAGTCATTTCCAAGGCCCCTTAATCAACATATTCAAACTTCGTGGCAAGGCAAGTCAAACAGAAAAACAAGGTTGGCTTTAGGTATTATCAGACTTTCAACCAACGACTTCTTCTAAGAGGGTACACTTTGTACCTCATCTTCCAACGTTCTGTATGTCTCCGTTGAAGGAATAGAACGCAAATTTACTCTTTCACTAGTTAAGACTATCCCATGCTTCCATTAATAAAAACCCTAAATCTAACTAATGCCATAACAGAAGTACAAACTATATTAAAACCATCTGACAAGGCAATGCGAAACAAACAAACAAAAATACCACCGTACCCAATTATGCACGATAAGGGCAATAAATAATCGCAGCTTTTGAAAGAGTAATAAAAGACATAATCCAAAGAAACCAACCAAACCGCATAACACGAAATCTACGAAAGAAATTGCTCGGCATAAAGGATTACATATGATCCATCAAAGAAGATACTAGAAAAGACAACCGCGTATCGTCAAAAGAGCTAATACCTCGTCGTATTCTTTCTTATCGGCTTTGGGTTGCTTCAGAGGTTTTGCCTTTCCACCTGCAAATACAAACAGATGCTTTCATTTTGCTTTTATACACCAAAATTGATCGACCAGGATCCGAAATCTAGGGTTTCACGAAACCATAAAGGAAGAAATGAAGATAGAGACGTACCTTGCTTGGACGACATGGTTGATTAGGCGCTGTCGAGGATGCAGAGGGACGGGAACGAAAGGAACCCTAACCCTATCCCGAACAACCACGATCCACGGATTTGCTTCACAAAAGAACACGAAAACGCTTACCAAGGGCAAACGCTTACCAAGGGCGATTTTATATAGAGTACGATACTCGGGGGACAAAAGCGATAAGAGAGGCGCTTATGGCACGTGTACTGCGGGTGTCACGTGCAATATTGCAGGGTAAAGAGTAATATTTTAGGAAATTGTTTTGGGCATCTAGGAAATAAAAAATAATGAAGGATATTTTGTGGAATGTAGACAGTGAAATGATCAATTTGCAAAGGGCATTCCAAGGATGTTTGAGGACAAACAAAAATATTTTTGACATATTTTCAACAAGACTGTTAAGGAATATATTAAATACATAAAGTTCACCTCTACTATCAGCTTAAGCTTTTAGTAAGAACGGTGTTCTACATGGTATCAAAGCCTTAGGCAAACGCCAGGTCCTGGGTTCAAACCTCCACTCCACCCGTTGAGAAAAAAATATTCCACGTGTAGGGCCTCCCTAAAAAATGGGTTTGAGTCCGGCCTACACGTGAGGGGGAGTGTTAAGGAATATATTAAATACATAAAGTTCACCTCTACTATCAGCTTAAGCTTTTAGTAAGAACGGTGTTCTACAAAGACCTCTTCTCATTATATATGTCATTATATATGGTATAGATATAGATATCTTATGTAACAATGTGTTATAATCACGAATGGAGTTTATAGAGAGTTGTTTGATATTGCGCGATGTAATATCTTTCTGAATTTCCTAGATCCTAAGCGGATAAAATCTTCTTCAGCATTATAATGCACTGGTCACTGTTGTTGAGGTGAGATGCAGCCACGCGCTGAGTTTTTTTTATGTGAGGCCCACCTGAAAAGACACACCGTGGCATCCCACTCCAACAGCAGTGACCAATATAGTATAACATTGCAGAAGATTTCAACTCTAGTTTGTAAGATAGGATTTTTTAGCATTGTTTCCCTTATTATATTCTAAGGCACACTTAACAAAAAGTACATAGCTGGTTACATCCAAAAAAAAAGAGTACCTAGCTGGTGCCAAAACATTGGAAACATATATAAAATTTCTTGGTTCAACAATAAAACATGTATACACATCAGTTTTATGCAGACATGTATATGTATTTAGAAAAGGGTGTAGAGGTTGTCATCTTATTTATTATTTTTACTTGTGCTGGAACAACCAAGCTTGCTGCATGGAGTTATTCTCTTCAACCCATGGTGAAAATAAAAAAACAAACAAAACAAAAAGGAACTTCTAGTAGCAATTAAAGCGAGAGCGCATAGCAAGAAGCAGTCCGAATTCATGGATAGAGTGAGCACCACTCTTTTGTCGTACTTTCAACAAAATATTGAAAGATCACCACCCATTAACAATACTTGTTTGCGCGAGCTCCATTTCTTTCTTGAATGAAGTATTTTTCCTCTCGTGTTCTCCTCCTTCAAGCTTTGGTTATTGCTTGAATGATTTCGAATATTTAAGCAACCACAACATTGAAACAAGCAATTTATTCATGCTTCTTTACAGACATGGCAAACAACATTCATACCAAGGAATAGTTCTTAATATTTAAGCAACACCATACAAACAAGTATGGGGATATTGTAGGAAAAGTCTGGTTAACACCTTTTTTTTTTTTTTTTTTGGGTGGAGCTAGTTAACACCTGCCTTTCAGCATCTTACATAACTTTCCTTATATATAATATACGTGTCTAAACAGTACTAAAGCTCTTTATATGATACTTATTGGGGCACAAAAAAGAAAAGCCAAAATATTAGGATCATCAAGATCAATTAAATCTGTTTTGCGCTTTGCAAAATTTCCGAATTCAATTCACAGCCATGTTTGATTGCTCTTGAAACCACAATGATTTGTGCTGCTGGGCTCAGACGGATGGAATACACCCAGCTAAAAAAGGGGCATAATCCTGCACTGGATTTCCAAGATTCCATCGAGATCAACACATAATATGTATGAGGATATCATTTCATAAGGATAAGAATACATTAAAGCAATATGGCAGGCAAGGACATGCTTACTCCTATCGGCCGTCCATAGTAGAAAGTGAGGCACCATTTATAGAACACTTCTCTGTCTTTCTGTTGGCTGTATCTGCCTGTGTCATGCTTCTCCCAGCAAAAACTGTGGGTTGCTTAGGAGGAGGTAGGGGTATAGTTACAGTAGTGAGCATAGAAACAACATCTGACATGCTAGGTCTATCTGATGCACATTCTTGCACACATAAGAGACCCATGTGAATCAACCTCAATGGTTCGTTTTGTTGACATGAAGCAATTAATGATGGATCCAATAGCTCTGAAGTTTTGCCTTCTCTCCACAACTCCCATGTCTGAAATGATGATAAATTGTAAGAAATTTAACCATTCCAGTCCCTTAGCAACTCATTAATGAGCAAAAGCAACACATATTGAAAAAAAAAAAGGAGAGATGAACCCATCATTTATATTTTGTACTTTTTCTTTATTGGGATTTTAAATCTCTTAACTGACTACTTGAGTTCGTGATGCATGCATTTCATAAATCCAAATCAGATGATTAATAATGTAAATTTTGACTATAAGCTGATATTTATGTTGGCAACTTACATAGCCTATAAGGTTGGTGGGCCTCTCGAAATGATAGAAACTGGAATTCTTTCTACCACTCACGATTTCAAGCAATAGAACTCCAAAGCTGAAGACATCAGACTTCACAGAGAAAATCCCCTCCATGGCATACTCGGGAGACATGTAACCACTGAATTCAAAACATAAAAAAAAAATTTCTTGTTAATGGAAGTAATTTATAAGCTTCTGGTCACTCCCAAATACATTGTTTTCACTTACTATGTTCCAACAGGTCTATTCGTATTTGCTTGAGATTCATTTTGCTCAAAGATTCTGGCAAGTCCAAAATCAGAAATCTTGGGGTTCATGTCATTGTCCAACAGAACATTACCAGCTTTTAGATCTCTATGGATGACCCTTAATCTAGAATATTTATGAAGATATAGGAGTCCTTGAGCAATCCCTTCAATGATGCTGAGACGCCTCTTCCAATCTAATAGCTCCTTTCTTACAGGATCTGTCTCAAAACAAAAACATCAAGAAAATATAACAAATTCTTTTGTTGACAGCTTGATAAGTGAAATGAACCATAAACAGATTTAGTTAAAGAAGCCCTACCAAAAAGGAAGAAATCCAAGCTTTTGTTGGGCATGTATTCATAGATTAACATCTTTTCTTCTCCTTCGATACAGTAACCCAAAAGCCTCACAAGATTCATGTGTTGGAGTTTAGCAATTACCACAATCTCATTCTTGAACTCCACTAGTCCCTGTCCTGAACTTCTTGAAAGTCGCTTCACTGCTATTTCTTGCCCATTCAAAAGCTTGCCCTGAAATAGAGATCACACAGTTGTTTCCTCAGTTTCCATATTTAAATTTATCAATAGTGTTTTACTTTTATAAAGGACCTTTCATCTTTACCTTATATACAGGTCCAAAACCACCCTGTCCAAGCTTATTTTCGGGTGAGAAATTATTTGTGGCAGCCAGGATACTAGGAAAACTGAATATTTTCACATCAGGACCCTTCTTGTCTGCATTTCCTGTCTCGTTTGTGTTCATAAACTTGTCAGCTGTCGTATTACCTCCTAATTCAAGTAGTAGCCTCCTCCTTTGCCTTGCCTCCTCTCCTGTTTGGATATTCATAGAACGTTAAAGCCTCTTCAAATCGGTGCCATTTATAACTTCATTATAAATTATGTCACTATAAGAAACTCAGCACTATTTAGATGATTTCAAATTAGAGTTTGAATTGCAACCTCTCTGTTTGAGTTTTCTCCAAATTAAATAACCGGATGCTACAAAAATAATAATAACTACAGCAGCTGCTATGGCGATTATGAACCAAATCCTCCGCTTTTTCCCTGCATTGAAGGAAAGAGAGCCATTTACCTAACATCTTGTACTAACGAATCGCTTACTTGAATTTGACACGGAAAAAATACAAATAAATAAATTTACGATGATTTTATAGTTGGAAACTAGACCTGTACTTCTAAGTGTAGCAAGCATGTGAATGTATGTTGAACCACCCCTAACCTCTGTGAATTCTATTCCTCTGTTCCATAACTGGCATCCGGTTCCATTATCATGAACAGAAGCATAAGCAAAACAAGAACAGTTGGTCCCGCATTTGTGTTGACACTCCTCGAGAGTAATGTTGGGATCTCCCTCGTTCTGGTAGGGCTTACCATTCATATAACCCTTTTTTCTCACAAAGTCATCGTCAACTCTCATACACTGTGGCGGAGGCGGTGTCGGCCCCACACACTGGGACTGATTGTAAGCACACGAATCATGATAATGATCGCCGTTAGGGCAAAACACCACCGTGTAATTGGTACCACCAGGGCATGTGAAGGTGGTCTCTGGATCCACACGACCGTCCAGAGGGTAACTGTAAGCATCTGGGCATTTCTCATTGAAAAAGCTTGAATACGCGGTAGGTCCACACGGCCCAGCAGTGCAACAATACTTCGGCGTCTTGAACACCGTGCAAGGATTGTTACACCCTCCCGGAGCCCGTAACTGCGCCGGACATTGTCCTTCGATATCGGCCGTACATCTGGTCGGCAGGCATTTGTCGACCGGAGGCCTTGTGGGACTGAATTCAATGGGGATATTGAATCCGTCAACAATAGATATGTCGAAGAAATCCCGGTTATTGAATTGGTTTAAAGCGTACTCAACGATGGTATTCGGTGTTTTGCCCCAGCCTTGGCACTGTAGGAGTCCTCCGCAGTCGCCGGTCTGACAGCTACCGCGGCCGCTTCTATCGAAGTTGCAGTTGGTTCGGCCCCAAATGCGAGCATTTCTCGTGTTGGGATTCACGTTGATGGTCCAGGTCTGGCCTTGGTCGAGGCGTCGGCCGCCGCCCACTGGTGTAGATGCGGCCCAGACTGTGTAAGGGCATTCGTTTCGGATCACGAAAGTGGCAGCATAAGCAAAGGTGAAGATGAAAGCGAAGAGGAGGACGAAGACTATAGAGAGCCTAGTTGCGAAGCTCATCTTGGTTTCTCAATGAAGCAGAAGAAGAAGCCAGATAGCAGGAGACGTAATCCGATCTCCATTCCTTCAATGGCCATTAGACCCATTACTCTAATTAGCAGTTAAGTACACAGCGATATGTAACCAGGAAACTTCGTAGATGGTCGTCAAGCACCGAACTTGACTGGACGGAAGACTTCGCCTGGCACACTGGTTCAAAGCTTGACTTTGAGCTACATAAGATAAGGTGAGAGAAGACGATCTCGTCCACAAAAATTCAAGAAAAAGTTTTGACTTTGTTTTTCATGCAAATCTTCTTTCTTTTGGTAAAAAATTACTTCATCGAACATGTTGAAGAACAGTTTTTAATTATAAACAAGCAATTGATTCAGGCTTCCTTACCAATTGAGTAATATTTCTTTGTTTTTAGGTAACAACAACATATAAATAAGCATTGGGATATTACAGGAAAAAGTAACAAACACATGCCATTCACCATCTTACATAAAATTTCAAGTAAATTTTAGGGGAAATTGCTTTTAAGTGATACTTTATAAAAATAATTCATATTCAGTCACCAACTTTGTCGAAATTGACTTTTAGTGATGCTTTTTCAAAACAATTAGAAACAGGTGTTGATTTACTGTTCATGGACGAGAATGCCCTTTTAGAGTATTGAATATTCATCATTCAACTTAGAGACTTGTAAATTCCACTTAAGGACTTGTAAATGGGTTCAAAATTCCATTTAGGACTTGTAAACTATTGCAAAAGAAATATATGGACTTGTAAACCCTATTAGGAGACTTGTAAATCTCATTTAGGGACTTGTAAAGCAAGTTTATGGACTTGTAAATTCCATTTAGAGAATTGTAACCCACTTGTAAATGCCATTCAGTGACTTGTAAACCCCATTAGTGAACTTGTAAACCTCGTTTACGGACATGTGAACCAAGTTATGGACTTATAAATTCTATTTACGGATTCATAACATTCAATTCTAGACTTGTGTAATCCAATATAGAGACTTGTATACCCGATTAGTAGACTTTTAAATTCCATTTAGGGACTTTTAAACCATTTTTAAATGCCATTTAGGGACTTGTAAATCCTGTTAGTAGACTTGTAAACCTCATTTAGTTATTTGTAAACCAAGTTTATGAACTTGTAAATTCCATGTAGGGACTTGTAAACCACTTGTAAATGCCATTTAGGGACTTGTAAACCACTTGTAAATGCCATTTAGGAACTTGTAAACCTTGTTAGTAGATTTGTAAACCTCATTTACGGACATGTAAACCAAGTTTATGGACTTGTAAATTCCATTTAAGGACTTGTAAAACACTTATAAATGCCATTTAAGGACTTGTAAAAGTAGACTTGTAAACCTCATTTAGGGACGTGTAAACCAAGTTTATGGACTTGTAAATTCCATTTAGGGACTTGTAAACCACTTGTAAATGCCATTTAGGGACTTGTAAACTCTATTAGTGGACTTGTAAACCTCATTTACGGACATGTAAACCAAGTTTTTGGACTTGTAAATTCCATTTAGGGACTTATAAACCACTTGTAAATTGCATTTATGGACTTGTAAACCAAATCTATGTTCATTCCTTATGTAATTTTCAAAATGACAATCTCTCTCTCTCTCTCTCTCTCTCTCTCTCTCTCTCTCTCTCTCTCTCTTCCTTGTGTAGGCTCTAAGTTTGATTTTTTCTTGTAACAAATTTCAGCTTTAAACCAAATTCGAATTCTAGATAATTGTTCGAATTTCGAATTTGAATTTTTATTTTTAGGATATAATTGCTAAATAGGCTAGCCCGGCACGGGCACGATTAATCTATGCCGTGTTAGCCCATCACAGACACGCTTACAGTAGATAATAAAACTATAAATGTGTAATGTTATTAAAATACCCCATTTGAATAA
Organism: Buxus sempervirens; assembly: GCA_947561395.2. NCBI lineage: Eukaryota > Viridiplantae > Streptophyta > Magnoliopsida > Buxales > Buxaceae > Buxus > Buxus sempervirens. The sequence goes on along the minus strand of OX387189.1, from coordinate 40,386,496 downwards.
AACTAACAGGATTTACAAGTTCCTAAATGGCATTTACAAGTGGTTTACAAGTCCCTACATGGAATTTACAAGTTCATAAACTTGGTTTACAAATAACTAAATGAGGTTTACAAGTCTACTAACAGGATTTACAAGTCCCTAAATGGCATTTAAAAATGGTTTACAAGTCCCTAAATGGAATTTACAAGTCTACTAATCGAGTATACAAGTCTCTATATTGGATTACACAAGTCTAGAATTGAATGTTATGAATTCGTAAATAGAATTTATAAGTCCATAACTTGGTTCACATGTCCGTAAACGAGGTTTACAAGTTCACTAATGGGGTTTACAAGTCACTGAATGGCATTTACAAGTGGGTTATAATTCTCTAAATGGAATTTACAAGTCCATAAACTTGCTTTACAAGTCCCTAAATGAGATTTACAAGTCTCCTAATAGGGTTTACAAGTCCATATATTTCTTTTGCAATAATTTACAAGTCCTAAATGGAATTTTGAACCTATTTACAAGTCCTTAAGTGGAATTTACAAGTCTCTAAGTTGAATGATGAATATTCAATACTCTAAAAGGGCATTCTCGTCCATGAACAGTAAATCAACACCTGTTTCTAATTGTTTTGAAAAAGCATCACTAAAAGTCAATTTCGACAAAGTTGGTGACTGAATATGAATTATTTTTATAAAGTATCACAAAAAAGCAATTTCCCCTAAATTTTATTTCAATTCCGTGATTGATTGCTTTTGAAACCAAGGGGATTTATGCTGCTGGACTGAGACGGAACACACCCAGATAAAACCCAACAAAACTCTGCATTTGATTTCAAATAAAATTGGTTTTTAGTGATATTTTTTCTAAATAATTTAGATTCAATCATCTAATTGAGAATTAGTGATATTTTTTTAACATAATTAGAAATCAGTGTTAGTTTAGTGTTCATGAAAATGACGTCTAGAGGTGGAACTACGTCGGTGATTTCTAAATGACTGTCTAATTAATCTCAATCCTGGAGGTGTTTCTCTGGCCGAATACTCTCTCAAGCTTTATTAATTAATTATAAACTGGTGACTCAGCTTACAATTTATCTCGTCTGTATTCTCTTTTGGCCCTACCAAGGCTTGAGAACTGGTGCAGTTCAGGTTCTGATGTAAAGGGTATGGTTGTAGTGAGAAGCAGCTGGCGCTTGTTGGTATAGTCACAGGGGGATGGGAAATGAAAAGAGAAAGGATTCACATCACCTGCTGAGTGCCCAGTAGTGCTGGGCATCCAGCAGCCAATGGGAATCCAAAAGTAAGGGCCACATCATCGGCAAGTCAAGGCTACTGGTGATGTGGCCCTGTCCCATTGTGCTGGGCGCCCAGCACTGCTGGGCACCCAGTAGGTGATGTGAATCCAAAGAGAAGGATTCACATCACCTACTGGGTGCCCAACAGTGCTGGGCATCCAGCAGCCAATGGGAATCCAAAAGTAAGGGCCACATCACCGGCAAGTTAGGGCTGCCGGTGATGTGGCCCTGTCCCATTGGCTGCTGGGCACCCAGCAGGTGATGTGAATCCAAAGAGAAGGATTCACATCACCTGCTTGGTGCCCAGCAGTGCTGGGCATCCAGCAGCCAATAGGAATCCAAAAGTGAGGGCCACATCACCGGCAATTCAGGGCTGCCGGTGATGTGGTCCTGTCCCATTGATTGCTAGGCACCCAACAGGTGATGTGAATCCATTTTATAAACGAAGATGATGAGGTGTACTAGAGGTGGAACTATGCCAGTGATTTCTCTCCTAAAAATTAAAATCACGTCTACTTCGATATTCCTTCCTGGTCCTTTTTCCTTTTCCGCGGTCCATCCGACCATCCACACTGTTATCTCCGCGTGGATGGACCCCACTGACCGAAATGATACCATTGATGACGGACCCCACCGAAATAGATTCCCATTGGCTGCTGGATGCCCAGTAGGTGATGTGAATCCTTATAAAATACCTTTTTTTTTAAAAATCAGTGTTATTTTACCGTTTGGTTGCATTTGCTTTCAGATATTTTATTTCTATCAACACAGAACACGTAATTTTTGAACAGAGGAAAACAATTATAAAAATAAAGTTAATCATTATTATATACGTAGAAGTAAGGCTGTCCAAATAACCCTTTTTATGTTATTTGTTACAAGAAGTAATAACCGTAGACACCCCACCTCAATAAATATATACTAATGCATATAATTTAAATTTATATTTAAAAGATGTACATGAATATAAAGTTAAATAGTTTGGTCAAGAAGGACTAAGAGGCGATCTGAATACATTCAGAAGAGGACCCACTACCAGCTTTCCCAACAAAAGGGTTAGAACAATCAAGAATAGCATGACCTATAACATCACATGAGACACAAAACACAGGGAAGTTTTCATATCTGAAGTCTAACTAAACTTCATTACCTGGGCTAACCTCGAACCAAAACCTTGGAGAAACAGCTTGAATGAGGGAAAACCTTATTATTTGATATTAAAGAGGAGAAAATCTATCGAGAGGCAAAATCTCGCCAATTTTGCTCTTGACTTCTACCCTGCTTTGCTTATGGGTTGGAATACCTGATTCTATTAAACATTTTGTGAGTGGTGATTTTATGGGGAGATTCCAATCTCGAGTTGTACGTCTGAAGACTCTGAACTGTTTTTAATTAATAATATGTTTTCGTGTTAGCATGAAAAAAAAAAAATAAATAGTTTGGTCAAGAAGGCCAACATCAATCCAAATCCGTTTTACTGCGGTGGTTAATTGGTAGTTAGGATAATAAATTGACAGCTCCTTCCGCCATTAACAGGTTGGAATTGGATCCTAAGTTTATAGGAAAAATAGAAAAGAACAATAAAGAAAAAAAATAAGACAAAATCATATTTGTTTGATATTTGGCGTTTTGGGTTCCCTTGGATCAGCTTTTTTCTAGTGGCAGATCCAATTGAACCTGTGCATATCATGTGTTAGTTTTTTTGCGGTTTACCCCATTTTTAAAATCAAAAGATTGAAACTATTAGGGCCGGGCTTGGGCTTGACACGTTGAAGCCCGGACCGATCCATAGCCTGAGCACCTCATTCATCAGCCTCATGAACGTACTAGGTGCCTTCGTCAACCCAAATGGCATCACCAACCACTCGTACAAGCCTTCTTTGGTGTTGAAAGCCGTTTTCCCTTCCTTCCCCTCGGATTGGAAGATAAGAGATAGAAACTAACCAACCTATCAATCGTATGGCTAAATTTTGTATTTCATGTAAATCTTCTTTCTTTTGGTATAAAATTGCTTCATCAAACACGTCGAAAAAAAAGATTTTAATTGTAAAAAGGACACCGCATGCATCATTCTTACCGATTGAGTAATATTTCCTAATATTTAGGCAACAGTAACATATAAACAAGCATTGTGATATTGCAGGAAAATGTAACAAACACAACCTTTCACCATTATTAATTGCTTTTGAAACCGAGGAGATTCCCTGCATTTGATTCCAAATATTTTATTTTTGTTAACGCAGAACACCTAATTTTGTATAAAGCAAAACAATTATAAAAAGGGTAAATTACACTTACCTCCCTTGAGGTATGTTATAATTACACTTACCTCTCTTGAGGTTTCTGAAATAACACTTTCCTCCCTTGAGATTTGTGTATGGGTCACAATAATACTTTCATTGAAGTTTCCGTTAAAACAGTAGTGATAGTTAATAAAATAATTTTAATTGGACAAGATTACCCCCATTTTAGTTAAATGATAGTTATGCCTTAGGTCATTAAAATTTTTGTTCTCATCTTTATGAAGGGGTAATCTTGTCCAGTTAAAATTAGTTTACTAACTATCATTACTATTTTGATGGAAACTTCAATGAAAAGTGTTATTGTGACCCATACACAAATTTCAAGGGGGAAAGTGTTATTTCAGAAACCTCAAGGGAGGTAAGTGTAATTATAGCATACCTCAAGAGAGGTAAGTGTAATTTACCCTTATAAAAATAAAGTAAGACCACCATAACAGTCCTCAACACGTATACCTCTATCGTGCTTCCATAGTCGAAATTGACGCTTCATTTATAGAACATTTCTCTGACCTTCTGTTGGGTGTATCTGCCTCTATCATGCTTCTACCAGTAGAAAATGCAGGTTGTTTAGGAGGAGGTAGGGGTATTGTTCCTGTACTGAGCATAAAAACAACATCTGACATGCTAGGTCTATCTGCTGCGCATTCTTGCACACATAAGAGACCCAAGTGAATCAATCTCAATGGTTCATTTTGTTGACAAGAAGCAACTAATGATGGATCCAATAGCTCTGAAGTTTTGCCTTCTCTCCATAGCTCCCATGTCTGAAACATGTAACATTTATATTAACAATGTAAACTGCAATTTTGATGAAAAATTATAAGACAGGTAGCCGTTCCATTTCCTGTAACTCAAGAATTGGGAAAGACACAACATATTAGAGGGAAAAAAAATCACATGATTACTAATGAAATATTTTGACTATAAGCAAACATTTATGTTTATAACTTACATAGCCTATGAGGTTGAGAGGCCTCTCAAAATGATAGAAACTGGAATTCTTTCTACCACTCACGATTTCAAGCAGTAAGACTCCGAAGCTGAAGACATCAGACTTCACAGAGAAAATTCCCTCCATGGCATACTCAGGAGACATATAACCGCTGAATTCAAACATGAAGCAAAATTTCTCAGTAATGGAAGTGATTCACAAGCTTTTGCTGACGACTCCCAACATGCATATCAAAGTATTGTTTTTACTTACTATGTTCCAACAACTCTATTCGTATTTGCTTCAGATTCATTTTGCCCAAAGATTCTGGCCATGCCAAAATCAGAAATTTTAGGGTTCATTTCACCGTCCAACAGAATATTACTAGCTTTTAAGTCTCTATGGATGACCCTTAATCTAGAATATTTATGGAGATATAGAATTCCTTGGGCAATCCCTTCAATGACGTTTAAACGCCTCTTCCAGTCTAATAGCTCCTTTCTTACAGGATCTGCCTCAAAGCAAAAACATCAAGAAAATGAAACAGTCTTTTTTGACAGCTTGATAAGTGAAATGAACAATAAACAGAGTATAGTTAAAGAAGCCCTACCAAAAAGGAAGAAATCCAAGCTTTTGTTGGGCATGTATTCATAGATTAGCATCTTTTCTTGTTCTTCAATACAGCAACCCAAAAGCCTCACAAGATTCATGTGCTGAAGTTTAGCAATTAGCACAATCTCATTCTTGAACTCCACTAGTCCCTGTCCTGAACTTCTTGAAAGTCGCTTCACTGCTATTTCTTGCCCGTTCAAAAGCTTGCCCTGAAATAGAGATCACACAGTTGTTTCCTCAGTTTCCATACATTAAATTCTCAAAGTATATAACAGTATTAGAGGGCCTTTTATCTTACCTTATAGACAGGTCCAAAACCACCCTGCCCAAGCTTATTTTCGGGTGAGAAATTATTTGTGGCAGCCAAGACACTAGCAAAATCGAATATTCTCAGATCATGACTCCCATTGTGGCCATTTCCATTGTCATTTGTATAGATGAAGTTGTCTGAGGGTGCCATACGAGCTCCCAATTCAAGTAGTAGCCGCTCTTGGCTTGCATCCTCTCCTGTTTGGAAATTCATATAAATTATCACTCTTCACAGGGATGCTGTTGATGACTTTATGTCATCTTGTCTGGTTATAAAAACCCGTATTTGGATCATTCAAATTAAAGCATGAATTACTACCTTTCTGTTTGAGTTTTTTTCGAACTAAGTAGCAGGATGCTATAAAGAGAATAATTGATACAGAAGCTGCAACCGCGATTATGAACCAAATCCACCTCTTTCTCCCTGCATTGGAGGTAAGAAAACCATTTACCTAACATCTCATCGTAATTAACAATTTGTTAATCACTCACTTGAATTTGAATTTGACACAGGAAAGAAAATAAAGAAACAAATTCAAGGTGAATTCAGGATAAGAAACTTGACCTACTTTTCTGTGAAGAAAGAATGTAAATATATCCTGTTTCATAATATTGTAAGAATTTTATTCGTCCGCTCCACAATCGGCATCCGGTTCCGTTATCATTAGCAGAAGCAAAAGCAATACAAGAACAGTTGATCCAACATTTTTTTCCACACTCCGTGATAGTCATGTTGGGGTCTCCCTCATTCTGGTAGGGATCCTCACCAATCATAATCCCTTTGTCTCGCACAAACCTATCACGAGTACTCCTGCACTGTGGCCGTTTAACGCCCACGCACCGGTTCTGAAAAAAATAATCGCAAAAAGAACCAAATCCTCCCACAGTTCCCTCTCTAATGGAACCGATATCGCCAGAAAGGTGCATAACTAGCATTGGATGACGGCTGTCAGAAGAATAAGAATAAGAATAAGTGAAGTACTTCTCATCCTCTTCGATGACATAACTAAAATTGTATTTGTCTGGGGAAAAGAAAGGGGCGAGCTCAAAGTGGTTGTTATTGAGCCATAAGCCACTCTTCCAGTATATTTCGCCTCGTTGCCAAACAAACAACTGGGCAGAACCGGTGGGGTCGCTGCCAAGAGTAAAAGCCCCAGAAGCAGCGATGTCCGTGCTCAGCCACGACGTAAGAGACCATTTCTGCCCGGTCTTCATGTTCAAGCCCAATTTCATTCCCGGCAGAAGTACATCAGTAGGATGATCAAAGCTTTGCCACAACACTTGCGCCCCAGATCCATCGGAGTTGGGTCCTGTCATCTGGAAGTTTCCAGAATCCAGTAGAGTGGCGGTGGTGTTGAGGGCTGTTTGTTTTGGGTAGTTAAAGTTGACAGAGCTACCTCCGCTGGAGGTGATCTTCAGTCTGCCGTCGGCATCGATGGTGAGAACTCCAGAGGTGTCGGAGATTGGAGTGTTTCGGTTGGCAACCCATACGATGTTGTTGTCTATACGATCCAGTCCGTTGTACCATATACCCAAGTAACGGTGTTTGGACGAACCAGGACTGAAGAATCCTAACCTGAAGATCCCTCGAGCAGAGTCTAGGTAATCCCAGTCGTGGAGCAGTTCTCCTTGTTTGATTGAGCTTCGCTGTGCATTGGAAAGGTCAGGTGCCAATCCAATGAAGCAGAAGACGAAGCCATATGGCAGGAAAAGTAATCTGAAGCCAACTCTGTCAATGGCCATTAGGCCGATTAGCCGGAGGAGCAGTTGGTGCACAGCAATATCTAATATATAATCTGGAGATTTCGGAAAGGGAGAGTTGGTTTTTAGTGATACTTTTTTGACAAAATTCAGATTCAGTCTCCTAATTCTTGTTAATCAAGAATTAATGATACTTTTTTAAAATAATTAAGAATTAGAATTTCTTTCAAAAATATCCTGACTTTGAAAACCTTTAGGACATTTTTGGAAGAAATTTTTTTTTATGAGCAAAATAACACAGATTCTCAATTATGTTAAAAAAGTATCCTTAATTCTCGATTAAGAAGTATTAGAAAACTGAATCTGAATTTTATCAAAAAAGTATCATTAAAAACACATTTTCCCATTTCGGAAATGGTCACCGGGCGCCAAACTTGACCAAAATGGAAAACTTTGACCCGTTTCCCTTTCCAAGTCTCTTATATGATATGGGTCCTCTCATGCTTCGAATGTTCAAAGCTTGACCCTGGAGTTTATTAGGAATCAGGCACACAAACGCTGCGGATGGATTCTTTGTTTAGAATATAATAAAATATATAAAAGTTGAGCCTACTATAATCTTGAGATTTTAATAGGAAATATGCAAACACTAATGTCTTGGGTTTGAGTCTGACACACAAGTGAGGGGAGTGTTAATGAATGTATTAAATATATAAGGTCACCCTTCTTATGAGTTTGAGCTTTTAACATATTTAAGTATACTAGTGAGAGGGCCACATGCAACACACGTAAGGAGAGTATTAATGAATATATTAACTATATAAAGTCACCTTTACTATAAGTTTGAGCTTTTAGTATATTTAAGTATACTGGTGAGAGGGCACGTACATTGCACGTGGAGCCACTTCAATATATTTTACACTTATTAAGTAGCGATCGCCATCCCTCTTCAAAACTTGATATGGCAATGTACCTATTTTTACTTTTAATTAATATATCTAAGCACTACGACAACAATGGCGGGATGACAAAAAATTCTTGTTCAACATGAATGCTTCTCACATTCACCATCTCTGTTTACCATCGTTTGATTCCTTCCAAAAACCTAGCGTCTCTTGTTGATTGATCTAGGATCAAAGTCCTAACATCTCTTGCTTAAAAATCTAATGTTAAAAACCCTATTTCAATGTTAATCATATTTTATTATTGATTTTGCATTAAAATCTTTAAAATAGTTAAACGATTTTAGTTAGTTAACTATTTAATTATTTTATTAGGTTTAATAGTTCAATACTTATCCATTTTATTAAAAAAAATTCATATGATAGAACTATTTATTACATATGTTATTTTATTAATTAATGTAAATTTAATAAGATTTTAATCAACATTTTTCAACTTTTCTTTTATTAATTAATGCCTTTTTTTATTTATTAATGTCTTGATATAGATCTAATTGATGTTTGTCTTGTTTAGTTAGTTGATGATATATGTAATCCTATTTTAGTTGGTAATTTTAGTTATTTCATGATATATATTTATCCTAAATCAGTTTGCAATTTACTTTTGCGTTGTTACTTATTAAAATCGTTAAAATATTTAATGATTTTAGTTAGTTAACTATTTTATTAATGATATAATTTACTTTTATGTTGTTGTATTAAACTAATGTTAATCCTATTTTATTTTACTTAGAGTTAAAAAATTTTCTCTTTTTTTTATTTTTGTTATTAATATTAATTATTATTTTGTTTTATTATACTTTTATTTTATTAATTAACTTTTATGTACAATTATTTATTTTATTAACGTCTAATATAATTATTTGTCCATTTTTGCTTTTTTATTTTGGTCTAATCCGTAGTATTAGACTTTATTTATCTTCCATTTATTGATTTTCCATATTTAGAGCCTTAATTTATTGCTAAATTTTGATATAGATTTAGCAGGATTTTAATCAACATTTATTAACGATATATATGTTATTTTATCTTGTGTCGAATAAATAGACGTTTAATTAAGATATGTGTTATTTTATTAACATGATATATATGTTTTTCTATCATATGTTAACATGATAGAATAGGATTCATTATTATAAATTTCTTTTTATCTTCATTGCATTTCAACATATGTCGGGAAAAAAAACTATTTTAACTTTTTATAAGTAATATTTATTAGATTTTTTTATCATCATAATATAGAAAAAACAAATCATTATTTTCTAATAAAAATAATATATTTATTAAATTTGTCATTTTTTGTTGTTTCTATATTAACGCATTAATATAACTTTATTTTCAAAATATTTGTATCAAATACCTTATATATATAATAAAAAAAGCTTGAAATGGTAATAACAAAAGAAGTAAAAACAGGAGGATAGTCAAGTACAATCATCATCCTTTCCCTTTCTACATATATATAATACTGCATGTGCACCCTTTTTATTTGCATTGCTTTCACAAATAAGACTGTTACTTCAAGATCTCAATGTTTTAATTGTATTTTTATACGATAAACAACTAATTGTAGATAACTAAAAATTACCAGAACAAATATTAAATATTTAGTTATCATAGAAAAAGAAATATTTTTAAAAAATTTTAAATAGAATATTTTAATTCTACAACATTGGGCATTATGATGTAGTACTTTTTTAAGTAATGAACCAAAATTGTAAGGTAGCTAATTTAATGTAGAATAGAATATGAATTTACATACTGTTTACTCATCCCTTTACAAAGAATAGGTTTCATATCGTTTGCTGTATTTAAAAAAAGCATCCACAATCCAAACTAAAACAACAGAAGGAAAAAAAAAAAACAATAGGAACACTGCATTATCACCAATAAAATGTTATCCAAAAAAAAAAGTATACTAACTGGTAAATGTTTTGATTTCTATTACTAGGGGGCTGCATGTAGAAAATGTGGGCCCACTTTGATAAACAACCAAGGTAATTACAATAGTGAGGGATTATTTTGTTTGGGGAGGATAATGTTTGGAAAAAGAAAAGGGGGGCCAGAATCTTGAGGAAATATTCCCCTCTCTTCTCTTTATATATAGTATAGATAATATACTAACTGGTAAATGTTCTGATTTCAGTTATAATAAAGTATACTAACTAGTAATCCGATCTCCATTCCTTCAATGGCCATTAGACCCATTACTCTAATTAGCAGTTAAGTACACACACTGGCAGAACTAGGACTTCAAATCTGAGGGGGCCAAAAAAATTTTCAATTAACATTTCTTATGAAAATGTGGGCCAAAACATAAATGTTGAATAAAACATATAATATAAATATATATTTCAATTAAAAAATAAAATTTAGAATAGACAATTGCCCCGCTAGCTATAAACTAGTTCCGCCAGTGAGTGCACAGCGATACGTAAGCAGGAAACTTCGTGGATGGTCGTCAAAGCACCGAACTTTGACTGAACGGATGGCCTCGCCGGCGACACACTTGTTCAAAGCTTGACTTTGAAGTACATAAGGTAAGGTGAGGGAGACTTGAGAGGTGACGATCTCGTCCACAAAAAGTAAAGAAAATGTTTGACTTTGTATTTAATGCAAATCTTTCCTCTTTTGGCATAAAATTACTTCATCGAACATGTTGATAAACCGTTTTTAATTTTAAACAAACAATTGATTCAGGCCTCCTTACGGACACGGCATACATCATCCTTACCAAATGAGTAATATTTCTTTGTATTTAGGTAACAACAATATTACAGGAAAAAGTGACAAACACATGCCATTCACCATCATACATAAATTTTCAAGTCAATTTTACTTCAATTCCATGATTGATTTTGCTTTTGAAACCAAGGGGATTTATGCTGCTGGACTGAGACGGAACACACCCAGATAAAACCCAACAAAACTCTGCATTTGATTTCAAATATTTTATTTCTATCAACAAAGAACATGTAATTTTTGTACAGAGGAAAACAATTATAAAAATAAAGTTAGTCATTATTTTATAGGTAGAACTGTAGAAGTGAGGCTGTCCAAAACGACTCCGGATCCTCTATCCCATTACGTGTGCCATTTTAGTATGCCTCCTATAGGCACATGCCACGGGGCCAAGGAAGGTCAGCTTCCTTCGCATAACGGAGGAGAGAGGGCATTAACGCCCTCTTCCTTCCTCCGTTGGCACACGGTACCGGCAGAGGAAATGGGATCGAAAATTCGGAGTGGTCCAAAACAAGCGGTCTGCTAATAGAGTAAATAATTTGATTATAAATTAGGGAAGTTTATAAACATCTTAATCCATCTAGAATTAGTTGACTACCCACGGTTGCATATCATCAGAAGATGGTTTATATTCCATCAGATTATTTCTCAGTCAACCGTCCCGAGAGGACGGCTGTATCAAAAGTTCCTTTATTTCAAAGAGAGTAGACGTGAAGAACAAGGCATTTTGATTGTAGGTAGAAATTAACATCTCCAAGGAAGAATATTACCCCTCTCAGGTTTGATTGCAATAAGAGGTTTATATTCGAAGGAAGAAAATTATCCAGAAGTTCCTAGAAAGTTCACATTAGTCAAATTAGGCTCTTATTTATACCATAGAAAACTTGTGTCAATTATATGAAGACTTTCTCAATCAAGTGGGCCAAATCTTATCTTCCAAAGAACGTTCAACGACATAGTTAAATATATTTGTACCCATGTCTTAAATTAGTTTTGTAATATTATTAATTCATTTTTGTAATTTTTTGTGGTAATTTTTTTGCTTAATTCATTGAAATATAGGTGTAAAAAAACCTTCAATTGTAGATAAGTATAAATATTTCAAATATTTTTCTAATAAAATTACAAAAGATTAAAAAACTTATAAAAAGCGGAGCTTAATTAAGCTGAGCTCAGGTTTATACTCTCATCTTATTCTCTCTTGGCTTGCATCCTCTCCTGTTTGGAAATTCATATAAATTATCAATCTTCACATGGATCCTGTTGATGGCTTAATTTATATTGCCATCTGATTTATTTATAAAAACCAATATTTGGATCATTCAAATTAAAGCATGCTTCTTTAGGTAAATTTCCTTATAATATATGTTTCTAAACAGAGTACTAAAGGTCTTTATATGACACTTATTGGGGCACAAAAAGGAAAAGACAAAATGTTAGGATCATTAAGATCAATAAATCTGTTTTGCGCTTTCCCAAATGTCCGAATTCAACATGTTTGATTGCTCTTGTAACCACAAGGATTTGTGTTGCTGGGCTCAGATAGATGGAATACACCCAGCTGAAAAACCGGCATAATCCTGCACTGGATTTCCAAGATTCCATTGAGATCAACGCATGGTATGTATGAGGATATCATTTTATAAGGATAAGAATACATTAAAGCAATATGGCAGGTAAGGACACGCTTACTCCTATCGGGCGTCCATAGTAGAAAGTGAGACACCATTTATAGAACACTTCTCTGTCTTTCTGTTGGCTGTATCTGCTTGTGTCATGCTTCTCCCGGCAAAAAATGCAGGTTGTTTTGGAGGAGGTAAAGGTTTGGTTCCAGTAAGCATGGCAACAACATCTAACATGTTAGGTCTATCCGCAGCATATTCTTGCACACACAACAGACCCAAGTGAATCAACCTCGATGGTTCGTTTTGTTGACACAAAGCAACTAATGATGGATCCAATAGCTCTAAAGTTTTGCCTTCTCTCCACAACTCCCATGTCTGAAATGATGATAAATAATAAGAAATTTAACCATTCCAGTCCCTCAGAAACTCATTAATGAGCAAAGACAGCACATATTGGAAAAAAAAATGATGAACCTATCATTTCTTTTCTATACTTTTTCTTTTTTGGGATTTTAAATCTCTTAACTGACTACTTACGTTCAAGATGCATGCATTTCATAAATCAAAATCAGATAATTAATAATGTAAATTTGAACTATAAGCTGATATTTATGTTGTCAATTAGTAATGTAAATTTTGACTATAAGCTGATATTTATGTTGACAACTTACATAGCCTATGAGGTTGGTAGGCCTCTCGAAATGATAGAAACTGGAATTCTTTCTACCACTCACTATTTCCAGCAGTAAGACTCCAAAGCTGAAGACATCAGACTTCATAGAGAAAATCCCCTCCATGATATACTCGGGAGGCATGTAACCCCTGAATTCAAAACATAAAAAAAAAAAATTCTTGTTAATGGAAGTAATTTATAAGCTTTTGCTCACTCCAAAATACATATCAAGCTATTGTTTTCACTTACTGTGTTCCAACAGGTCTATTCGTATTTGCTTGAGACTCATTTTGCTCAAAGATTCTTGCTAGTCCAAAATCAGAAATCTTGGGGTTCATGTCATTGTCCAACAGAACATTACCAGCTTTTAGATCTCTATGGATGACCCTTAATCTAGAATATTTATGAAGATATAGGAGTCCTTGAGCAATCCCTTCAATGATGCTTAGACGCCTCTTCCAATCTAATAGCTCCTTTCTTACAGGATCTGTCTCAAAACAAAAACATCAAGAAAATAAAAAAAAATTCTCTTTTGACAGTTGACAGCTTTGATAAGTGAAATGAACCATAAACAGATTTAGTTAAAGAAGCCCTACCAAAAAGGAAGAAATCCAAGCTTTTGTTGGGCATGTATTCATAGATTAACATCTTTTCTTCTCCTTCGATACAGCAACCCAAAAGCCTCACAAGATTCATGTGTTGGAGTTTAGCAATTACCACAATCTCATTCTTGAACTCCACTAGTCCCTGTCCCGAACTTCTCGACAGTCGCTTCACTGCTATTTCTTGCCCATTCGATAGCATACCCTGAATAGTGATCACCGAGAAGTTTCCTCAGTTTCAATATTTAAATTTATCAATAATATTTTATTTTTATAAAGGGCCTTTCATCTTTACCTTATATACAGGTCCAAAACCACCCTGTCCAAGCTTATTTTCGGGTGAGAACTTATTTGTGGCAGCCAGGATACTAGAAAAACTGAATATTTTCACATCAGGACCCTTCTTGTCTGCATTTCCTGTCTCGTTTGTGTTCATAAACTTGTCAGCTGTCGTATTACCTCCTAATTCAAGTAGTAGCCTCCTCCTTTGCCTTGCCTCCTCTCCTGTTTGGATATTCATAGAACGTTAAAGCCTCTTCACATGAGTATGCCATTTATAACTTCATTATAAATTTCAAATTAGAGTTTGAATTGCAACCTCTCTGTCTGAGTTTTCTCCAAACTAAATAACAGGATGCTACAAAAAGAATAATAACTACAGCAGCAGCTATCGCGATTATGAACCAAATCCACCACTTTATCCCTGCATTGAAGGAAAGAGAGCCATTTACCCCAACATCTTTTACTACCAAATCGCTGACGTGAATTGGCACAGAAAAAAAATACAAATACATAAATTTAAGATGATTTCATAGTTGGAAACTAGACTTACTTCTAATTGAAACAATTTTGTAAACGTATCCTGAAGCGCCCCAAAATTCTGTGAATTCTATTCCTCTGTTCCACAACTGGCATCCGGTTCCATTATCATTAGCAGAAGCATAAGCAATGCAAGAACAGTTGGTCCAGCATTTTTCTTCACACTCCCTGCGAGTCATGTTGGGATCTACCTCGTTATGGTAGGGCTTACCATCCATAAAACCCTTTCTTGCCATAAATCGCTCAACTCTCCTACAATGTGGCTGTGTCGACTGCCCCACACACTGGGGCTGATTATAATTACACATTAATCCAAATGGTCCTATGGTTAATCTACCTAATCGGATAATGCCGGAAATATCCATCACTAACATTGCAAAACTAAGATCTTCGTTGTCAGAAGTGACGAAATACTTTCCATCACCATAATAAGTGAAATACTTTTCATCACCATTAGAAACATAACTAAAATTGAAGTCCTTAAAAAAGTAAGGATCGCGTCCGAAGGAAGGGTAAAACTCAAAGCTTTTGTTATTGAGCCATAAGCCACTCTTCCAGTAAACTTTGCCTCGGCGCCAAATAAACAACTGGGCAGTACCTTTGGGGTCGGTGCCGAGAGTAAAAGCCCCAGGAGCAGGGACGACCTCGCTTATCCACGACGTGAGGGACCATTTATGGCCGGTCTTCACATTCAAGCCAAGTTTCATTCCCGGCAGAAGTGCATCTGTGGGATAGTCGAAGCTTTGCCAAAGCACTCGCATCCCGGATCCATTGGAGTTCAGATCTGACATTACAAAATTACCAGAATCCAAAAGAGTGGCGGTGACGTTTCGAGCTGTTTGATTGCTGGGATAACTCAGGTAAATAGGACTACCTCCACCGTAGGTGATCTTCAATCCGCCGTCGGCATCGATTGTGAGAACTCCAGAGGAGTCGGAAATTGGTGCGTCTCGGTTGGCAACCCATGCGGTCCGCTTATTTAAACGAGGATCTTCATAATTCAAAGAATCTTGGTTGTACCATATACCCAAGTAACGCTGTTTGGACGAACCCAGGCTGAAGAATCCTAACTTGAAGATCCCTCTTGCAGAGACTAGGTACTCCCAGTCGTGGAGCTGTTCTCCTTGCGTGATCGAGCTTTGCTCTGCGGCATTGGAATACTGAGGTGCCACTCCAATGAAGCAGAAGAAGAAGCCAGATAGCAGGAGACGTAATCCGATCTCCATTCCTTCAATGGCCATTAGACCCATTACTCTAATTAGCAGTTTAAGTACACAGCGATACGTAACCAGGAAACTTCATAGATGGTCATCAAGCACCGAACTTGACTGAACGGAAGGCTTCGCCCGGCACACTTATTCAAAGCTTGACTTTGAACTACATAAGATAAGGTGAGAGAGACTTGAGAGCTGACGATCTCGTCCACAAACAGTGAAGACAATGTTTGACTTTGTATTTCATGCAAATCTTCTTTCTTTTGGTATAAAATAAAATTACTTCATCGAACATGTTGAAAAACCGTTTTTAATTATAAACAGGCAATTGATTCAGGCCTCTTTACGGACACGGCATACATCATCCTTACCAATTGAGTAATATTTCTTTGTTTTTAGGTAACAACAACATATAAACAAGCATTGGGATATTACAAGGAAAAAGTAACAAACACATGCCATTCACCATCTTAAATAAAATTTCAAGTAAATTTTATTTCAATTCCGTGATTGATTGCTTTTGAAACCAAGGGGATTTATGCTGCTGGACTGAGACGGAACACACCCAGATAAAACCCAACGAAACTCTGCATTTGATTTCAAGTACTTTATTTCTATCAACACAGAACACGTAATTTTTGTACAGAGGAAAACATTTATAAAAACAAAGGTAGTCATTATTATATAGGTAGAAGTAAGGCTGTCCAAAACAAGCGGTCTGCTAATGAAGTAAATAATTTGATTATAAATTAGGGAAGTTTATAAACATCTTAATCCGTCTAGAATTAGTTGTATTTATACCATAGAAAACTTGTATCACTTATATGAAGACGTTCTTAATCAAGTGGGCCAAATCTTATCTTCCAAAGAACATTCAACGACATAGTCACCCCAACTTAACCAGACTGGTAAGGGTATATGTGCAATACTGCATGTAAAGAGAACGAACAGTTTTGTTACTATATAGGTTTCGAAAGAAGAGATGGCGTTGGTGTCTAACAATCCAAATTTTGTTGAAAGTAATAACCGTATCCACCCCATCTTGATAAATATATACTTATACATATAATTTAAATTAATATTTAAAAGACGTACATGAATATAAAGTTAAGGGTTGATATTGTCTACCGTTACTTAGTACTGCTACTGATGCAGCAACCGTGAGATACTGTCATGTGTAGTATCTCACGGTTGGACTTTTTCATCAAATTTTTTTTTTAACATTTTGAAAGAAAAAAAACTGCAAACCATTAGATGTTAAATGTGTCAAAATCTGAATGAAGCAGCAATGACGGCTGCAATCAACAGTGGTAGACAATTTCAAGCCTAAAGTTAAATAGTTTGGTCAAGAAGGGAAGATCAATCCAAATCCATTTTACTATGGTGGTTGGTTGGTAGTGGGGATAATAAATTGACAGCTCCTTCCGCCATTAATAGGTTGGAATTGGATCCCAAGTGTATAGGAAAAATAGAAAAGAACAATAAATTAAAGAAAAAAAATAAGAGAAAATCATATTTGTTTGATATTTGGGGTTTTGGGTTCCCTTAGATCAGCCTTTTTCTAGTGGCGGATCCGATTGAACCTGTGCATATCATGCGTAAGCTTTTTTGCGGTTTACCCCAATTTTAAAATCAAAGCTTGAAACTATTAGGGCCGGGCTTGGGCTTGACACGTTGAGCGCCGGCCCAGTTTTAATTGCCATTGTATGCATAAAACTAGTTAAATATTTATATCCATGTCTTAAAACTAGTTTTGTCATATTATTAATTCATTTTTGTAACTTTTTGTGGTAAATTTTTTGCTTAATTTATTGAAATATAGGTATAAAAAAACCTTCAATTGTAGATAAGTATAAATATTTCAAATATTTTTTTAATAAAATTACAAAAGATTAAAAAATTTACAAAAAGCGGAGCTTAATTAAGCTGAGCTCAAGTTTATACTCTCATTTTAGGACATCAATTGTTTGGTATGGTGGTAAAATCTTGAAATTAAAGCGTGTTGTAAAAGTAGTCTGAGGGTGCCATTCGAGTTCCCAATTCAAGTAGAAGCCTCTCTTGGCTTGCATCCTCTCTTGTTTGGAAATTCATATAAATTATCACTCTTCACAGGGATGCTGTTGATGACTTTATATTGTCATCTGATCTTATTATAAAAACCCATATTTGGATCATTCAAATTAAAGCATGAATTACTACCTTTCTGTTTGAGATTTTTTTCGAACTAAATAGCAAGATGCTATTGAAAAACAGGGTTTTAACTCTAAATACACCTAGAGGGGGGTGAATAGGTGTAACACAGCGGAATAAAAAATATTTTATTAATTAAAGACAAGTCCTCAATTAATAGGAATAAACAAATCCTCAAAATAATTCCAGAAAATAATTACTAACTATCAAGCCACCCAAATTGCAAAACAAATAAAGCATGTAGAGAAATAAACAAGACAAGCAGTTTGGTGACGAAGGGAAAACTCTATGAGAATTCTCACTAGAGAAAAACCCTCCGGGCTATGCAAGAGCCACCTAAAAATCCAATATGAAAAGAAGACTTACAATCTGTAGTTTAGACGACTCAACATCCCTATGCTAGACTCTGCAACTCACAAACTTGAAAGTATCTGAGGAACTCCTCAGATTTGCTCCACAGCAACACCTCAGAACTCTAAAGATCTTCTCACACGATCAATCAAACGAACTCGTCTGGTATTCGTAGGAACTCCTACGATCAATCTCCCCAACCCGGAACTCCAAGGTAAAAGAAGAAAGAAGAAAAGAAAGGTTTTGTGGCTCAAAAGAGGAAAACCTAGAAGAAGGGTTTTCTAGAAGAGAAAAGAATATTTAGGGCTTCTAAAATGTGGCTCTCTTAGGTTTAGAAAGACCCTAATCCTATTTAAAGGTTCCCCAAGAAGTTTGAAGTCAATCTAACTTAAAACGAGTAAGTTATGCAATTTTTCGCAACTTTTTCCGGAATTCGCAGATTGAACGTTCAAACGTTGATCAAACACCACCTTTCAGAAATTGCCGTTCGAACGCCAAATCAAACGTTGGAGAACGCCACTCTTGGGTTTGTTTGCAGAACTTGAACGATCGAACGCCAGGTCTTGTCTCCTCGAACGCAACTCTCAGGTTTGTCTGCAGAACTTGAACTGTTGAACGACAGGTCCTGTCTTCTCGAACGCAACTCTCGGGTTGTCTGCAGAACTTGAATGGTCGAACGCTAGGTCCTGTCTTCTCGAACACAACTCTCGGGTTTCTCTGCAGACACTGAATGTTCGAACGCCACATCAAACGTTCATCTAACGTTGAGCATAAAAAGCTCATTTTAACTCCGT
Source organism: Buxus sempervirens (assembly GCA_947561395.2). Classification (NCBI taxonomy): domain Eukaryota; kingdom Viridiplantae; phylum Streptophyta; class Magnoliopsida; order Buxales; family Buxaceae; genus Buxus; species Buxus sempervirens. The sequence goes on along the minus strand of OX387189.1, from coordinate 40,367,383 downwards.
TTGCAATGCCGTTTGAACCATGACTTCTTGAACTCAATCTAAACATTCTAAACACACTTAAACACACTTTTTGATACGGAATTAAGCCAATATAAAATATTGAACCTAACAGCTATAAAGAGAATAATAGCTATAGAAGGCAAAGGCAACCAACTACCATTCCGTTATTAGATACCCAACCACCCTTCTACCTGAATGCAACTAATGGTTGTTCAAATAGTTTGGACTGCTGGATCCAATTAGAACAACATCCTCTCTTTTTTAACTTGAAACCACTCTAAACGTAAGCCTTAACAAAACCTCCCCCCCCCCCCCTGCGTCCCTGGTATATTACCGCACGTGTCACATTCTTAGTTGGAGCTTTTCATAAGATTGTGCCAAGTGTAAAAAAATATTTACTGTTATACCAATCTGGCGGTTTTTTAATAGACATGGCAAATCTGACGGAAGCTCCAAATAAAAAGTGCACATATAGACTCCAGAGGATCTCAATTGGTTGAAGTTTGTTATAATGTTATACTACCACAGTTAGTGAGTTTTTAAGTTCGTAATTGTTTTATGTGGGGACCACTTCAATAAAAACGTGGACAACATCCACTCGAAACAGGGATGAAATCGTTTACTGCCATTGTTTGTAGCTAACCCACTGTAACAACCTGGTCAAAAGAAAGCAAAAATAAACATAACTTTGAACTTAGTCAACTTTTGACTGGTCAAGGGTCATTTCATTTGGGGATTTTAATTGGTGTTGGTGTTGGACCCTCCCTAGTGGCACATACATATTAGAGAGTCTTTACTTTAAAAGAGAGGAAACCAAAAAGGGGAGAAGCCAAAATCGTATACTCCAGACCCTTTTGTCCCTTTGCCCTAAAGAACCAAAACCGTACCTTCTTACCTTTTTCCCGTTTGCTTCTTTTATTCTTCCTCAAGAAACACACAATCCGTAGGTAAGCCTTGTCCCTTTCCTCAAGTTCTCTACACCTCCTTCCAAGTTTCTTATTCTTATTTTTATTTATCTATTTCTTCAATGCTTATTATAGGAGGATTAAAAGAAGAAAAGAGGGAATAAGAGAAACCTTAAGAGATTTGGGGCTGGTTTAAGGTAAGGGTTTTACTTTCATTTAGATGATGAATAATATGAGATCTTTGATGAAATAACTACTAGGAAATTTAATTAATTTCTGCATGCTTGTTAAATCATTGTGGGATTTAATCTTTTGTTTGTGATGTTTATTTAAATATTAAAGCCTAGTCAAATTTTATCTTGTGGTGTTTATAATAGTTAATTCATGAAGTATATATATGGCTATACTTGTTGAATGAGAAGGTCATGACTCAATTTTTTATTATTTTTACGTGATCGTTAAATGGCAATGGACATGAATCACCTTTTATTGCTTTTACAAAATCGTTGAATAACAGTGGGTGAATAACCTTTTATTGCTTTTAAATGGCAATGGACATGAATCATTTTTTTTATTACTATTCACCTTTTACTGTTTAGGTGATTCGTTTGCTTGTGCAAATTGCTTGTGCTGCCATATTGCTTTAATGGCAAAGGACACCTTTTATATATATTAAAACAAAAAGGGTGAAAGAGTGTTGCAGGGTTGTCTTGAGAATCGAATGGTTGTGGTTGCTTTTCACCAAATCATGCTAATGTCAACGAGACTATGTAGTGCAATACTATTTTACATATCATAGTCATAAGGCTATTGTGAGATCATGGTAATCATTTAATGATGCCATGGGTTCTCTTTTGTCATCACATAACCCATTGAATCACCATAACTTACTTTTCACATTGACTCATAATCACTGATATCTTTCTTAAAAACGTCACATGGCTACAGTAACCATGGATTTTGTTTATATTTTCAACTAATGCATGGTTTCAATGGCATGGCTTTGGCCATATTCTCATAACCGAATTGGCTAACAAGCCATGGCTTAAAGTCAACTCATATCAAACCTTTTAGTTCATAGTGGCAATCACATACAATTATTTTAATTGCATATAACCTTGGGGGTGTGAAATTTCAGACGTGGATTTACATTTTAATAGAATGTTAATCCCAATTTCTAACATGCCTAGCTATCAATGTGGAATGTATGCTATGCTATGTTTTGCCATATTATAAGTGTAGTTATTTTTTCCTTGTAAAGATTATACTATAATTGCTTATACTATAATTGTTGTGTTATCATTTATAAGAGCCAATAGTTATTTGTTATCTCTGGTTAAAATTTATTTGGTTCAAGAAAGGTATTCTTTTAAGCTTGGGTGATTATAGTAGACCATAAGAATTGTGACAAAATTTCTAATCATGATACTGTGTGGTCAATCGTATATAAGGAATTGACATATTGATAAATAACGTAACCGTATATCTTTATTCTAGTGATTACTCATGAAGGATGACCATCTTAGTGATAAGTTGGTGTTCTTGGGATGTGGGTCCCTAAATTTTAAGGAAATAAGGTTGGGCGCTTGTGTCTCATGGGTTGAAAGCCCCTAAAACCACGATGTACACATGGAGTTTATGAGAGTTTGATCCCTGCTGTATTAAAGTGGGATCCAAGAACTTGATCAAAATTCTGGTTAGATTTGACATGAGAATCATTAGAATAAAGACCCCCATAATATGTATTTCATAATAATAATTAATTAATTGACACTGATGCTTGTGCACGTAAATGAATTATTGTGATGTTTAGGTTGAATGCATATAATGTGGAACATCATGAATTATCGTGCAAAATCTAATTATATCAGTTTTATGCATAGAATGAAATTTGTTATGTTTAAACTTAATTGACTAGAGATTTTACATTATTAGCTCATATAAATTAAAGTAAATCTTCTTACTGGGCTGTGAGCTCACCCCTTTGTGGAAATAAACAATTTCAGGTCAGTTGCAGGACCAGAGTTGGAAGAAGCCAAAGTGAAAGTTCTTAAAGTTTTATGGCTAATAGTTTAATATTATTAGTATCTTTGGATTTAGATGTCGTTTGATTAAGGATTCGTCTTATTTCAGTTGGGTTTGTTAATTTGAGATTTTATGTTATGATGGGTCGTTGAAGACATTTTCTTGGATTTTATTAGTTCTTATTACTGTCATCTTGGAGATTGTATTATTTTTATAAATTAGTGAAGATTGGTATATTTAAGTCACGTTTCGGTGCTTTGCGAACATACTATTTTATGTGACCGAAGATCGGGGCGTGACACCCACACAACTGTTTCATTCAGATGTTGACATATGTAACATCCAATGGTTGACTCTGGAGTTTATTATGAATCTCGCACAAAAACGCAGCTAATTGACTCCTTGGACAAGGTGATAATCCTGCATGTGTCTATGAACCACAAAAGGAATGAAATCATATGCTTTTTGGGTGATTTGCACCGGTTAACATCCTCTAGGACCTTTATCTACAGCCTTATTTGTAGCTTTTCACAAGATTGCTTAAAATTTACAGTTATACCATTCATAATACAGATGGCATGATCCCAATATAGGGTTCACATAAGGTTGCAGATGAAGGTCCTACATGATCTCAATCATGCACACGATATAAGTGGACCCCACATAAAACATTTCCAAAAGGTGAAAATCACTAACCATGAGATGCTTCACGTGGAAGCATCCCACTTCAAGTGAATGATCTCAATCATACACACGATATAAGTGGACCCCACATAAAACATTTCTAGAATGTGAAAATTACTAACCATGAGATGCTACACGTGGAAGCATCCCACTTCAAGTGAATTGTGCAATTCATCCAAAAATTGCCGACGATTTCGTTCCGCAACTCATAGCACAACAATATTTTTTTCTCATGAAATTTTCGACGGGGTAACAAGCACAACAATATTTTACGGCGGCACCGGGTACATGGGATAACACGTGACACGTCAGTGACACGAATGCATGACTGGTGAGCCCAAGAGCACACACCAATCGAAATAGAACAGGTCATTACCGAGCCAAATCCTCATTTAAAAGATCAACAAAGTTTTTCTCTCGGTTCAAATTGGTCCAACGTGGCTAAATCCAACCTGTATGTTCATGTCGAAGTACTCAACTCCTCTTCCTGAATCTCTTCCCCTTTGTTTCTGCTGTTGAGATCCTGTAGCGAATCTGAGCTTCTTCAGTGTCGAATCTGTCGATTGAACGACGTTTGTTTAGATCTGTCATGTGCTGTTGAGGCATCATTCAATCGTTTGTCGAAACTCCTTAATTTTATAATTCGTGTTGAAGATAGGAGAGATCGAAGATGTTAGACGGATCGTTAGGACGAGGGTTTTCAGCGAAATGGTTACAGAGGAAACTCGAATCTTCTCTCAGATTAGTGTGGTTTACTTTGATTTTCGTGATCGAGTGAACGAGAAGAGCGACGAGAGATGACTCGATCATCTCTGATCTTTGCTTCTCACATTTTTTTTTGTTTATATTCATTTTTTCGTTCTTTCCAGGCTGCAAATTGTCGATCAAGCTCACAAAAACCCGAATTGATGTCATACGGAGGAAGAAGAACACAACGCAGAAGTTCCTTAAGGAAGATATCGCAGATCTACTCGCGAAAGATGTCAATGTATATGGAAGGGTAATCTTGATCATTCGCCTTTTATTGCTAAGAATAACTTAATTCCTGTTCTTTTTATATTGTTTGGTTACAATTGTGTTATAATTGGCATTACTAGTCAGCTAGGTTTATGAAGGAAATAATTAGTCCCTTTTAGTTTCTTTGTCATTTTGAAATGCTTTCATTTGATGCTGATAAGAAGTATGAATGTTCCAGAAATCTTCAGGATTCTCTCTCTCATCTCCCTCTCTCTCCTCCTCCTCTCCCTCTCTTTTCTGTATCTTTATTTTTGCATTTTCGCTAATCTTATTTTAAATCCCTGAGAAAGACGAGACCTAAATTGTATGAGCCTTCAGAGCGTTCAACTTATGTCACTACTTACTTTTACGTAAACTGCATCTCTGTGTTTGTCTCAATTCACTTCGGAAGTTATAATTCTGCCTGTAGTTGAAGATTGATTCTGTTTTTCATTTTTATGAGCTTTGAAGCCTTAAGGATTATTTCTGTTTTTTGGGGCTATTGATTCAGGCCTCCTTACGGACACGGCATACATCATCCTTACCAATTGAGTAATATTTCTTAATATTTAGGCAACAGTAACATATAAACAAGCATTGGGATATTGCAGGAAAAGTAACAAACACATGCCTTTCACCATTATTGATTGCTTTTGAAACCAAGGGATTTATGTTGCTGGACTCAACTGGAAAACATCCTGATAAAACAGCAATAAAACCCTGCATTTGATTCCAAGTATTTTATTTCTATCAACACAGAACACATAATTTTATATAGAGCAAAACAATTATAAAAATAAAGTAAGACCATCGTAACAGTCCTCAACACGTACACCTTTATCGTGCTTCCATAGTAGAAATTGAGACACCATTTATAGAACACTTCTCTGAGCTTCTGTTGGGTGTATCTGCCTCTATCATGCTTCTACCAGTAGAAAATGCAGGTTGTTTAGGAGGAGGTAGGGGTATTGTTCCAGTACTGAGCATAAAAACAACATCTGACATGCTAGGTCTATCTGCTGCGCATTCTTGCACACATAAGAGACCCAGGTGAATCAATCTCAATGGTTCATTTTGTTGACAAGAAGCAACTAATGATGGATCCAATAGCTCTGAAGTTTTGCCTTCTCTCCATAGATCCCATGTCTGAAACATGTAACATTTATATTTACAATGTAAACCAGAATTTTGATGAAAAATTATAAGACAGGTAGCCGTTCCATTCCCTGTAACTCAAGAATTGGGAAAGACACGGCATGTTAGAGGAAAAAAATCACATGATTACTAATGAAATATTTTGACTATAAGCAAACATTTATGTTTATAACTTGGGCAATCCCTTCGATGATGTTTAAACGCCTCTTCCAGTCTAATAGCTCCTTTCTTACAGGATCTGCATCAAACAATAAAGGAAAAAAATTGAAATGGAAAACAATTCAGAGATAATGGTTGAAATGGTTAAAGATTACAAACCAAAAAGGAAGAAATCCAAGCTTTTGTTGGGCATGTATTCATAGGTTAGCATCTTTTCTTGTCCTTCAATACAGCAACCCAAAAGCCTCACAAGATTCATGTGCTGAAGTTTAGCAATTAGCACAATCTCATTCTTGAACTCCACTAGTCCCTGTCCTGAACTTCTCGACAGTCGCTTCACTGCTATTTCTTGCCCATTCAATAGCATGCCCTGAATATTGATCACCGAGTAGTTTCATCTGTTTCAATATCTAAATTAATCAATAGTTTTTTATTTTTATAAAGGGCCTTTCATCTTTACCTTATATACAGGTCCAAAACCACCTTGTCCAAGTTTATTTTCGAGTGAGAAATTATTTGTGGCAGCCAAGATACTAGAAAAACTGAATATTTTCACATCAGGACCCTTCTTGTCTGCATTTTCAGTGTCGTTTGTGTTCATTAACTTGTCAGCTGTCGTATTAGCCTCCTTTGCCTTGCCTCCTCTCCTATTTGGATATTCATAGAACGTTAAAGCCTCTTCACATGGTGCCATTTATAACTTAATTATAAATTATCTCACTATAAGAAACTCATCACTATTTAGATGATTTCAAATTAGAGCTTGAATTGCAACCTCTCTGTCTGAGTTTTTTCCAAATTAAATAGGGAAAATTGCTTTCTAGTGATACTTTATGAGAATAATTCATATTCAGTCACCAACTCTGTCGAAATTGACTTTTAGTGATACTTTTTCAAAAAAATTAGAAACAAGTGGTGATTTACTGTTGACGGACGAGAATGCCCTTTTAGAGTATTGAATGTTCATCATTCAACTTAGAGACTTATAAATCCCATTTAAGGACTTGTAAATGAATTCAAAATTTCATTTAGGACTTGTAAACTACTGCAAAAAAAAATATACAGACTTGTAAACTCTCTTAGGAGACTTGTGAACCTCATTTAGGGACCTGTAAAACAAGGTTATGGACTTGAAAATTCCATTTATAGAATTGTAACCCACTTGTAAATGCCATTCAGTGACTTGTAAACCTCATTTACGAACTTTTAAACCAAATTTATGGACTTGTAAATTTCATTTAGAGACTTGTAAACCACTTGTAAATGTCATTTAAGGACTTGTAAACTCTGTTAGTGGACTTGTAAACCTCATTTACGAACATGTAAATCAAGTTTATGGACTTGTAAATTCCATTTAGGAACTTATAAACCACTTGTAAATTGCATTTATGGACTTGTAAACCCTGTAAGTAGATTTGTAAACCTCATTTACGGACTTGTAAACCAAGTCTATATTAATTTCTTATGTATTTTTCAAAATGACAAATTCTTTCTCTCTCTCTCTCTCTTTTCCTTGTGTAGGCTCTAAGTTTGACTTTTTCCTGTAACAAATTCCAGTTTTAAACAAAAATCGAATTCTAGATAATTGTTCAAATTTCAAATTTGAATTTTTATCTTTAGGATATGATTGCTAAATAGGCTAGCCCGGCACGGCATGGGTACGATTAATTCGTGCCATGTCAGCCCATCACGGGCACGCTTACAGTAGATAATAAAATCATAAATGTGTAATGTTATTAAAATACCACATTTGAATAAAACTAATTTCTTCGAAATTTGAAGAAGATAACTATAAATGTGTAAGCTTATGAGATTAGTAATTTACTTTTTTTGTTCAGCTAAAATACACTTCATGAAAATGCATTATATTTTCACACTTTGTGATAATATGTTATAATAACTTTAGCTTTTGATTTAACAATTACACACCACTTAACCATAAAAAGGAAAAAAAAAAAAAGAGTTAAATCATTTTTATTCTTCAAGCGCTCGAGCCATGTATCTAGCTCTGTCTAGCGCTGGGTTTTGGCTATATTGGAAAAAGCAGTCTCTAATGCTTGATAAAGCTTGACTAGCTCTGTCTAGCTTTGTCTAGCTCTGTCGAGCCCTGCAGGTAGCTCTGTCTAGCTTTGGTATCGAGTTATGCAGCAATTAAGAGTGCATATCAATAAGGGCATTCTCGTCCATCAACAGTAAATTGCCACTTGTTTCTAATTGTTTTGAAAAAGTATTATTAAAAGTTAATTTCGACAGAGTTGGTGACTGAATATGAATTATTCTCATAAAGTATCACTAAAAAGCAATTTAGCCTTACAAACAGGATGCTACAAAAAGAACAATAACTACAGCAGCTGCTATGGCGATTATGAACCAAATCCTCCTCTTTTTCCCTGCATTGAAGGAAAGAGAGCCATTTACCTAACATCTTGTACTAGCGAATCGCTTACTTGAATTTGACACGCAAAAAATACAAATAAATAAATTTAAGATGATTTTAGGGTTGGAAACTAGTACCTGTACTTCTAAATGAAGCAAGCTTGTCTGCACTTCCAAATGAAGCAAGCTTGTAAATGTACATTGAAGAACTCGTAGCCTTTGTGAATTCTATTCCTCCGTTCCATAACCGGCATCCGGTTCCATTATCATTAACAGAAGCATAAGCAATACAAGAACAGTTGGTCCAGCATTTATCTTGACACTCCCTGAGAGTCATATTGGGATCTTCCTCATTATGGTAGAGTGAGGGACTGTTAGCCAAACTCAAAAAACTATTTTCTCGCACAAATCGATCGTTAACTCTCCTACACTGTGGCAGTGTCAGCCCCACACACTGGGGCTGATTGTAAGCACGCGGATTGAAAGCACACTTACCAAATGGTCCAAAATCTCTTCTACCTTCTGTGATCTCGCCGGAAGTATCCATCACTAAACTTGCCCGACGATAATGGTTGGTAAAAGAATAAGTGAAATACTTTTCATCATCATTAGAAACATAACTAAAATTGTAGTCCCCAGAGAAATTATCGTGTCCGAAGGAAGGGTAGAACTGAAAGCTATTGTGATTGAGCCATAAGCCACTCTTCCAGTAAACCTGGTCTCGACACCAAACAAACAACTGGGCAGTACCGTTGGGGTCGGTGCCGAGAGTAAAAGCCCCAGAAGCAGGGGACTCGTCGCTTATCCACGACGTGAGGGACCATTTATGGCCGGTCTTCACATTCAAGCCAAGTTTCATTCCCGGCAGAAGTGCATGGGTGGGATAATCGAAGCTCTGCCACAGCACTCGAGTCCCGGATCCATTGGAGTTCAGTTCGGACATTACAAAATTACCAGAATCCAAAAGAGTGGCGGTGACATTTCGAGCTGTTTGATTGGGATGACTCAAGTCAATAGGACTACCTCCACTGTAGGTGATCTTCAGCCCACCGTCGGCATCGATTGTGAGTGCTCCAGAGGAGTCGGAAATTGGGGTGTTTCGGTTGGCAACCCATACGATCCCCGCCGCAAAAGTTGATCCGTCGTTCCATATACCCAGGTAACGCAGTTTGGACGAACCCAGGCTGAAGAACCCTAACGTGAAGATCCCTTCACTAGAGACTAGGTACTCCCAATCGTGGAGCAGTTCTCCTTGCGTGATCGAGCTTCGCTGTGCATTGGAATACTGAAGTGCCAATCCAATGAAGCAGAAGAAGAAGCCAGATAGCACGAGACGTAATCCGATCTCCATTCCTTCAATGGCCATTAGACCCATTACTCTAATTAGCAGTTAAGTACACAGCGATATGTACCCAGGAGACTTCGTAGATGGTTGTCAGGCACCGAACTTGACTGATCGTCCACAAGGCTACATGATATTGGATATGGCTCTTATCGTTTTAATTATTGGTGGATGCTGTAGTCTTTTAACTTGCGTCGATCATTGTTGCTTAGCTCCGCTCTCCTTTCTAACTGCATGATAGAACGCCCTACTACACATGTCGGGAGACAAAGAAAATGTCCCTTTTGCCCCCAGTTTACAACTCACAGACTCAGTTTTTATACTTTAGGATGTTTCATACAAAAATAACCTACCAATGAACCGGTTTTAGGTTAAACCAGTTTCTTTGTAATAAGAGAGCTCAAAGCGCTTAATGTTATTGAGCCATAAGCCACTCTTCCAACAAACTTCGTCTCTTTCCCAAACAAGCAATTGACCAGTAACCTTGGGGTCACTACCAAGAGTAAATGCCGGAGAAGCAGGGACGTCCATGCTCAACCACGACATAAGTGACCATTTGTGACCGATCTTCAAGTTCAAGCCCAATTTCATTCCCGGCAGAAGTGTATCAGTGGGATAATCAAACCTTTGCCACAGCAATCGCTGTGCAGTGGAATGGTAAGGTGCCAATCCAATGAAGCAGAAGAAGAAGCCACGTAATAGGAGCAATAATCTGAGGTCGATTCTTTCCGTGGCCATTACCGACAATCGCTCGAATGAGCAGTAATCTAAATACCGAACGGAAGGCTCTGTCCCTTTTCTTTTTCCAAATGTCTATTATCGCTTAGAATGTTCAAAGCTTGACTTTGAGCCATTCTAGTGCATGACATCCACTAGCGTGAATGTATTTCCATTGTTTTAGCTTTCAAATTAGCGAATTTGCTATTTTATCAAATAATTGATTACTTTCGCTTAGGGGCAAGTAAAATCCGTTTTGAATGGTATTTTTGGTAGAAGTCTTATTTTGATCTATATTTTAGGAATTTATATTTATCTAGAATTTTATTATTTTTGGTAAAATTCATTTTTTTATTTTTAGGTCTTTTTTGTAACGTGTATAAGAAGGCTTTTTAGTGAGTTCATTTTTTTAATCACAAATATTATGGAAGTCAGAATTTTCCTGGATTTTTGAGTATTTTTTTAGTCTTCTAGAATGATATCTAGACCAATTCGTCCATCAAAACGATATTTGATCTTTCTTTCTACCTTCCATGTGTCATAATTGTAGAATGGTCCACATGTCAGTGTCTCACTCAAACAACAGGAAATCAATGCATGAGAAAATTGCGCATTACAGACCTTAGAGCATTCAACGCATCTCCATGTCTAGGAAATTTTTCTACCATGATATTATTACAAACCATAATATTGTGGGCCCCAATATGTACTCAATATAAGCCCACCCTAGTTAATAAGCAACTTAAATATCTTAAACTCACTGGGTGGTAATTTTAAAAATAACCTAAATTAGTCACCTAAGTCTCGAAAATTGAAAAGCAATGGACTTCTTTCAAAAATGGACTTCTTGTTTCCTTCTATTTCTCCAGATAATTTGAGAATTGATGTTTGGAACGCATAACCTAAATTCAAAACCGCTTTTCTTCCACCAATCACATGTAAATTCTACTCCCACCAATCTCATGTTCACAAGTCTCGACCTCAATCAATTCCATAGAGATGGCCTGAATCTAATCTTTTTAACTTTTCATAGCCAATGCATGCCTGTTTTCCTTTGAAGACAGTTTCTATGTCTGTCTTTTATGTAACATTGAACTTGGAAAGTGAATTATTTTTCTGTTTCAAGACTGTAGCTAGTCAAGCAAGGATTGGGTCACAGAGGCCCTTATCCTTGACCACTGTTTAAGTCTTCCACTAGGTCTTATTTAAATATTTATTGGTGCTGAGAGACAGCTCAGGTCTGATTATTTAAACCCTTATCCTTGACCACTGCTTAGGTCTTCCACTAGGCCTTATTTAAATGTCTAGTCTAACCCATCTCTCGTGGGTACTGTTGCACTTTTTCCCTTTTTACATTGCCAGTCTGGACTCTGGAACAAGGGAGAAGGGCTCCCAGCATTCTCCACCTTTAACGACTAATGAACTTACTGACATGTTGGATGTTCCCATTGTGTTATTGCTCTTTCGTTCTCCTTCCTTCAAGCTTCGGTTATTGCACGAATGTTCCTGAGTATTGAAGAACCACAACATTGAAACAAACAATTTATTCATGCTTCTTAATATTTAAGCAACACCATACATAGGAAAGCCTAATGAAAACCTGCCCTTCAGCTTCTTACATAAATTTCCTTATAATATATTTTTCTTAACAGAGTACTAAAGGTCTTTATATGATACTTATTGGGGCACAAAAAAGAAAAGCCAAAAATATTAGGATCATTAAGATCAAAAAATCTGTTTTGTGCTTTTGCCAAATTTCCAAATTCAGTTCACAGCCATGTTTGATTGCTCTTGAAACCACAAGGATTTGTGCTGTTGGACTCAGACAGATGGAATACACCCAACTAAAAACCAGAATAATCCTGCACTGGATTTCCAAGATTCCATTGAGATCAACGCATAGTATGTATGAGGATATCATTTCATAGGGATAATAATACCTTAAAGCAATATGGCAGGCAAGGACATGCTTACTCCTATCGGGCGTCCATAGTAGAAAATGAGACACCATTTATAGAACACTTCTGTGTCTTCCCGTTGGCTGTATCTGCCTGTGTCATGCTTCTCCCAGCAGAAAATGCAGGTTGCTTAGGAGGAGGTAGAGGTATCTTTTGGGTACCAGATTTATAGCATGGACTGACCAGCGGAGTTTTCAATACTTGCTAGGCCAAACCATCACTATGGCAGCTCAACAAAAATGGTTAGTGAAACTTTTGGGCTTTGATTTTCGGATTGTATATAAAAGGGGTAAGGAAAATGGGGCAGCAGATGCATTATCACATAGGTTTGGGGAGGATTTGAATGCGATTTCTAGTCCAGTTCCAGATTGGTTGGACTAGAAAGGAAAATAACCAATTGGGAGATACAAGTAAAAATAAGTAATAGTGAGGAGCATTTTTGGATAATCCTCTAGGATTCTCTTTATACAATAGTATAGGTTCTTCCCTGTATCAAGTGATTAGGACATGAAATGAATGTTGCAGAATGGTACATACATATAGTGTTACATGAGTAACATAGCGTTAAAGGAAGACTTCTTCGGATGTACCACAACGAGTAGACTTATTTAGATTTTTATTTTCTAAATTTTAATATGAATGTATTGCAATGGGTTCATATTGAGCTTAGTTTGTCTGCTTATAATTTATTGCAATGGGTTCATGTGGAACTTCTCAAGGAAATCAGAGGCAAAGACTTTTGTTGGCATCATGTGGAACTTCTCAAGGAAATCAGAAGCTTTCAAAATCCTCACCTGGCTTCTGCTCACCCAAGGGAACTGTTTTATGTCTTAAATCCTCACCTTTCTTACGCTGTTTCAGGCTGCCCAATGCATTAACCCTAGCCAGATCCAAAGTTCCTTTTGCTTGGGTTTTCCAATCTTGGGCCAACCCAAAAGTTCGCACAGGCTAACACCACCAACGTGTTTACCTGGGCTGCCACTGGATTAGAATACAGACTGATGAATCACTCTCTATCAGTTATTGGATATTATCCTCCGCAGAACAAGACTATGTAGACAGGAATTATCTTGAGGGCGACAGATGATACTGACAACAGGAGATACACATATTAATAGCGACATGCTGTTGTTATTGTCCGGGTACATTTTGCTTCTCGTAACATTTTTTTAGGGTTGGTAAGAACGTCTGTCATCACTAGTAACCAATATTCTAGATATTCTTCTCCACATCCACTTGTATCTAGCTTTGACTCAAGCTGGTAAGAATGTCTGTCCTCACCAGTAACCAATATTCCAAATATTTTTCTCCACAACAGGCATCCGGTTCCATTCCCATGAGCAGAAGCATAAGCTTCTGCTTATGCTTGAGAGTCATGTTATGATCTCCCTTATGGTAGTGTACCCAATGAAGCAAAAGGAGAAACCACGTAGCAGGAGCAGTAATCTGAGGTAGGTTCCTTCCATGGCCATTATTGCCAATCGCTCGAATGAGCAATTATTGCATAGAAGTATGTAATCTGAAGACTGAACGGAACGCTTCGTCGCATTTCCGTTTCCAACGTCTCTTATCGCTTGGAATGTTCAAAACTTGAGCCATTCTCGTCCATGCCATCCGGTAGTGTGAATTTTTTCTCAACGGATCACTATTTATCTATATCTATACTTCATATATATACAACGAGAATAGGACCCTTGGGAAGCTTGCCATCAACTTTGCACGACTTCCCCAAAAATCCCTTAGCGTTCCTCATAAAGGCATCATTAATGTAGGGTTAAAATAGTTAAAACTTAGCCAATTTATTTAAAATCTAACCAGTTTCAAAACTATTCCCTCCCATTTACATGCAATATTAAATTTTATGCCCCATGCATGTTAGATAATCATTTTTCTATTACATGAGTTAATTGTTAATTGCATGGCCCCTGTATAAGGGAAAAATACAAAAAAGAAAAAGGGTTTGTTTTGTATACATATCCCTACATTACTATATATTTGCTTCTATATTCTCTAGTTTTTAATATTTTTATTTATGAGCCCTCTATTTTGCATACTCGTTGTAGTCGTATCATTGACATTAAAATCCATTAACGTTTGTTAATTGTTTATTTTTATTAAATGACCAAAGTAATCTTCTATAAGATAAAAATATTTTACATTTATCTACTTGTAGTAGCTTATATTTTCATTTGTCATTATATTACCATATTTATTGCATATATACTTTAAGTCATTGATATTAGTTTGCTCAATTAATAATTTTTCATTGCAATCCACCTAGCAATATAGTCATTTGGCTATCTAATATATATTTTTTTTCTATAATTTAGTCATTTAATAAAATAAACAATAAAAGTTAATGGAATTTGAAGTTAGGGGTACATTTGCAAGAATTATACTAAATGAAGGGATATAAATATAAATATTAAAAATAAGAGGATATAAATGCAAATATATCATAATGTAGGGGTATGAACGTAAAAGCCCCAAAAAATGTACAAATAAGAGGTATAAAATGGGATGAAATCTTACGCAATTATTTCCTACATTGGTTCATGTTGTGGGCATAGGATGCTGCCAATTGGAGCATCTCACTGCTAGTGTTTTTTTAAGTGAGACCCATGTCAAACTTTTACAACAAATCAAAATAACTAAGGGAAAATTACCGTACACCCATGTTTTTTAAAACGTTATTCCAAAATACACTATCTTCGCACCAATTGTCAAGTTTATACTGGTTTTATAAACAAAATGATAGAACGCCCTACTACACATGTCAGGAGACAAAGAAAATGCCCCTTTTGCCCCTAGTTTACAACTCACAAACCCAGTTTTTATAATTTAGGGTGGTTCATACAAAAATAACCTACCAATGAACCGGTTTTAGGTTTAAACCAGTTTCTTTGTAATAAGAGAGCTCAAAGTGGTTAATGTTATTGAGCCATAAGCCACTCATCCAGCAAACTTCGTCTCTTTCCCAAACAAGCAACTGACCAGTAACCTTGGGGTCACTACCAAGAGTAAATGCCCCAGAAGCAGGGACGTCAGTGCTCAGCCACGACGTAAGTGACCATTTGTGACTGGTCTTCAAGTTCAAGCCCAATTTCATTCCCGGCAGAAGTGTATCAGTGGGATAATCAAAGTTTTGCCACAACAATCGCTATGCAGTGGAATGGTAAGGTGCCAATCCAATGAAGCAGAAGAAGAAGCCATGTAGCAGGAGCTATAATCTGAGGTCAATTCTTTCCATGGCCATTACTGACAATCGCTCGAATGAGCAGTAATTTGAAGACTGAACAGAAGCCTCTATCCCTTTTCATTTTCCAAATGTCTGTTATCGCTTAGAATGTTCAAAACTTGACTTTGAGCCATTCTAGTCCATGCCATCCACTAGCATGAATCATTTGTCTCGACGGTATAACTCTCGATCT
This sequence comes from Buxus sempervirens, assembly GCA_947561395.2. Taxonomy (NCBI): domain Eukaryota; kingdom Viridiplantae; phylum Streptophyta; class Magnoliopsida; order Buxales; family Buxaceae; genus Buxus; species Buxus sempervirens. Next base: position 40,351,635 of record OX387189.1, on the reverse strand, counting down.
ATATTCTATATCTCTACTCTATATGTAATTAGAATAGGACCCTTGGGAGCATGCCATTAACTCTACACGAATTCCCCCCAAAAATCCCTTATCGTTCGATATAAAAGCATCATTAATATAAGATTAAAATAGTCAAAACTTAGCCAATTCATTTAAAATCTGAACAGTTTCAAAACGGTTCCCTCTCCCTACGTGCAGTATTGCATGTGCACCCGCTAGGAAACTTTATGCTCCATGCATGTCAAATAATCATTTTTTTTATCACATGAGTTAATTGCACCATAAAAGCACTCATTGTTATATAACCTTAATCATGGCCCCTATCTGAGGGAAAAAAGAAAAAGGATTTGTTTTGTATATGTATCCCTGCATTAATATATATTTGCTTCTATATCATGTTGTTTTAATATTTTTATTTATACCCCTCAGTTTTGCATATTTGTTGTAGTCTTATCCCTGACATTAAAATACATTAACCTTCGTTCTTTATTTTTATTAAATGACTAAAGTAACCTTCTATAAAAAAATATATATTTTACATTTATCTACCTATATTATCTTCTATTTTTATTTGTCCTTATATTATTATACTTATTGCATATAGACTTTAAGCCATTGATATTAGTTTTCTCAATTAATAATTTTTCATTGCAATCCACCAAGCAATATAGTCATTTGGCTATCTAATATTTTTTTCTATAATTTAGTTAAAAATAAACAACAAAAGTTAATGAAATTTAATGTTAGGAGAACATATGCAACAATTATACTAAATGAAATGGTATAAATATAAATGCTAAAAATAAGAGGATATAGATGCAAATATATCATAATGTAGGGGTAGGAATGCAAAGCCCCAAAAATGTATAAATAAGAGGTATAAAATGGGATGAAATCTTATGCAATTATTTCTTGCATTAGTTTATGTTGTGGGCATAAGGTGCTGCCATTTGGAGCGTCTCACTACTAGTGTCTTTTCAAATGAGCCCCATCTGAAACTTTTAAAAAAATTAGAGAACAAAATTGATGTAGAACAAGGTCCATGATTATCGTGGTCAATAAAAGCTATTTTGTTAACTAAGGGCATTTTGGTCATTTTGCCACACAGCATTGGAATTGGTTAGAATTTTTTTATTCTACTTGGAAATGATATGGAGATTACAACTCACTTCTTTGCTATGACCGCGACAGATCTTAGCCAAATTCCATTGTTTTAGCTTTCAAATTAGCGAATTTGCTATTTTATCAAATAATTGATTACTTTCGTTCAGGGACAAGTAAAATCCGTTTTGAATGGTATTTTTGGTAGAAGTCTTATTTTGATCTATATTTTAGGAATTTATATTTATCTCGAATTTTATTATTTTTGGTGAAATTCATTTTTCTATTTTTAGGACTTTTTTGTAACGTGTATAAGAAGGCTTTTTAGTGAGTTCATTTTTTTAATCACAAATATTATGGAAGTTCAGAATTTTCCTGGATTTTTGAGTATTTTCTTAGTCTTCTAGAATGATATCAAAACGATATTTGATCTTTCTTTCTACCCTCCATGTGTCACAATTGCAGAATGATCCACATGTCAGTGTCTCACTCAAACAATAGGAAATCAATGCATGAGAAAATTGCGCATTACAGACCTTAGAGCATTCAATGCATCTCCATATCTAGGAAAATTTTCAAACATGATATTATTAAAAACCATAATATTGTGGGCCCCAATATGTACTCAATATAAGCCCACCCTAGTTAATAAGCAAACTTAAATATCTTAACACTACCAAAAAAAAAACTTAAATATCTTAAACTCACTGAGTGGTAATTTTAAAAATAACCTAAATTAGTCACCTAAGTCTCGAAAATTGAAAAGCAATGGACTTCTTTCAAAAATGGACTTCTTGTTTCCTTCTATTTCTCCAGATAATTTGAGAATTGATGTTGGAACGCATAACCTAAATTCAGAACCGCTTTTCTTCCACCAATCACATGTAAATTCTACTCCCACCAATCTAATGTTCACAAGTCTCGATCTCAATCAATTCCATGGAAATGGCCTGAATCTTTTTAACTTTTCACAACCAATGCATGCCTGTTTTCCTTTGAAGACTGTTTCTATATGTCCAGTGGCGGAACCACGTTCATGTTAGGGGGGGCAATTGCCCCCCCTAACTTTTAATTTTTAATAAAAAATCTATATGTTTTATATATTTTTTAATTAAAATTTAAGTTTTGCCCCCTCTAAAATTTCTGGTTTGCCCCCCCAACCCATTGAAAATTTTTATATTTCATAAGAATCCCTTCTAAAATTTCTGGTTTGCCCCCCAACTCATTGAAATTTTTATATTTCATGAGAACCCCCTCTAAAATTTCTGGTTTGCCCACCCCCAACTCATTAAAATTTCTATATTTTATGAGAAGTGTTAATTGAAATTTTTTTTTGCCCCCCCAGATTTGAAGTCTTGGTTCCGCCACTGTATATATCTCTCTTTTACGTAACATTGAACTTGGAAAGTGATTTCTTTTTCTATTTCAAGACTGTAGCTAGTCAAGCAAGAATTGGGTCACAGAGGCCCTTATTCTTGACCACTGTTTAAGTCTTCCTCTAGGTCTTATTTAAATATTTATCGGTGCTGAGAAACAACTCAGGTCTGATTATTTAAACCCTTATCCTTAACCACTGTTTAGGTCTTCCACTAGGCCTTATTTAAATATCTATTCTAACCCATCTCTCATGGGTACTGTTGCACTTTTTCCCTTCTTACATTGCCAGTCTGGAACAAGGGAGAAGGGCTCCCAGCATTCTCCACTTTTAACGACTAATGAACTTACTGACATGTTGGATGTTCCCATTGTGTTATTGCTCTTTTGTTCTCCTTCCTTCAAGCTTTGGTTATTGCTCGAATGGTCCTGAGTATTGAAGAACCACAACATTGAAACAAACAGTTTATTCATGCTTCTTTACGGACATGGCAAACAACATTCATACCAAAGAATAGTTCTTAATATTTAAGCAACACCATACATAGGAAAGTCTAATGAAAACCTGCCTTTCAGCTTCTTACATAAATTTCCTTACAATATATTTTTCTAAACAGAGTACTAAAGGTCTTTATATGATACTTATTGGGGCACAAAAAAGAAAAGCCAAAATATTAGGATCATTAAGATCAAAAAATCTGTTTTGTGCTTTCGCCAAATTTCCAAATTCAGTTCACAGCCATGTTTGATTGCTCTTGAAACCACAAGGATTTGTGCTGCTGGACTTAGACAGATGGAATACACCCAGCTAAAAAACCGGAATAATCCTGCACTAGATTTCTAAGATTCCATTGAGATCAACGCATAGTATGTATGAGGATATCATTTCATAAGGATAAGAATACATTAAAGCAATATGGCAGGCAAGGACATGCTTACTCCTATCGGCCGTCCATAGTAGAAAGTGAGGCACCATTTATAGAACACTTCTCTGTCTTTCTGCTGGCTGTATCTGCCTGTGTCATGCTTCTCCCAGCAAAAACTGTGGGTTGCTTAGGAGGAGGTAGGGGTATAGTTACAGTAGTGAGCATAGAAACAACATCTGACATGCTAGGTCTATCTGATGCATATCCTTGCACACATAAGAGACCGATGTGAATCAACCTCAATGGTTCGTTTTGTTGACATGAAGCAACTAATGATGGATCCAATAGCTCTGAAGTTTTGCCTTCTCTCCACAACTCCCATGTCTGAAATGATGATAAATTGTAAGAAATTTAACCATTCCAGTCCCTTAGCAACTCATTAATGAGCAAAGACAACACATATTGGAAAAAAAAAAAAAAAGGAGAGATGAACCCATCATTTATATTTTGTACTTTTTCTTTTTTGGGATTTTAAATCTCTTAACTGACTACTTGAGTTCGAGATGCATGCATTTCATAAATCAAAATCAAATAATTAATAATATAAATTTTGACTATAAGTTGATATTTATGTTGACAACTTACATAGCCTATGAGGTTGGTAGGCCTCTCGAAATGATAGAAAGTGGAATTCTTTCTACCACTCACGATTTCCAGCAGTAAGACTCCAAAGCTGTAGACATCAGACTTCATAGAGAAAGTCCCCTCCATGACATACTCGGGAGACATGTATCCACTGAATTCAAACATAAAAAAAAATTTCTTGTTAATGGAAGTAATTTATAAGCTTTTGCTCACTCCCAAATACATATCAAGCTAGCTATTGTTTTCACTTACTATGTTCCAGCAGGTCTATTCGTATTTGCTTGAGATTCATTTTGCTCAAAGATTCTGGCTAGTCCAAAATCAGAAATCTTGGGGTTCATGTCATTGTCCAACAGAACGTTACCAGCTTTTAGATCTCTATGGATGACCCTTAATCTAGAATATTTATGAAGATATAGGAGTCCTTGAGCAATCCCTTCAATGATGCTCAGACGCCTCTTCCAATCTAATAGCTCCTTTCTTACAGGATCTGTCTCAAAACAAAAACATCAAGAAAATAATACAAATTCTTTTTTGACAGCTTGATAAGTGAAATGAACCATAAACAGATTTAGTTAAAGAAGCCCTACCAAAAAGGAAGAAATCCAAGCTTTTGTTGGGCATGATAGATTAACATCTTTTCTTCTCCTTTGATGCAGCAACCCAAAAGCCTCACAAGATTCATGTGTTGGAGTTTAGCAATTAGCACAATCTCGTTCTTGAACTCGACTAGTCCCTGTCCCGAACTTCTCGACAGTCGCTTCACTGCTATTTCTTGCCCATTCAATAGCATGCCCTGAATAGTGATCACCGAGTAGTTTCCTTAGTTTCAATATTTAAATTTATCAAAAGTGTTTTATTTTTATAAAGGACCTTTCATCTTAACCTTATATACAGGTCCAAAACCACCCTGTCCAAGCTTATTTTGGGGTGAGAAATTATCTGTGGCAGCCAGGATACTAGAAAAACTGAATATTTTCACATCAGGACCCTTCTTGTCTGCATTTCCAGTCTCGTTTGTGTTCATAAACTTGTCATCTGTCGTATTAGCTCCTAATTCAAGTAATAGCCTCCTCCTTTGCCTTGCCTCCTCTCCTGTTTGGAAATTCGTAGAACGTTAAAGCCTCTTCAAATCGGTGCCAGTTATAACTTCATTATAAATTATGTCACTATAAGAAACTCATCACTATTTAGATGATTTCAAATTAGAGTTTGAATTGCAACCTCTCTGTCTGAGTTTTCTCCAAATTAAATAACAGGATGTTATAAACAGAATAGTAACTACAGCAGCTGCTATGGCGATTATGCACCAAATCCACCACTTTATCCCTGCATTGCTCCCTGCATTGAAGGAAAGAGATCCATTTACTTATCATCTTGTACTAACGAATCGCTTACTTGAATTTGACACAGAAAAAAATACAAATAAATAAATTTAAGATGATTTTATGGTTTGAAACTAGTACCTGTACTTCTAATTGAAACAATTTTGTGAATGTATCTTGAATCGTCCCAAGGTCCTATGAATTTTATTTCTCTGTTCCATAACTGGCATCCGGTTCCATTATCATTAGCAGAAGCATAAGCAATGCAAGAACAGTTGGTCCAGCATTTTTCATTACACTCCTCGAGAGTCATGGTGGGATCTCCTTCGTTCTGGTAGGGTTGACCATTCATAGCAGCCTTTATTGCCGTAAATCGCTCAACTCTCCTACACTGTGGCTCTGTCAGCGGCACACACTGGGGCTGATTAAAATAACACATACCAAATGGTCCTGCGCTTGCTCTACCTGATATCATATAGCCGGCAATATCCATCACTATCATTGGAAATCGAAGATCATCGTTGACAGAAGTGAAAAACTTTTCAGCACCATAATAAGTGAAATACTTTTCATCACCATTAGAAACAAAACTAAAATTGTAGTCCTTAGAGCGAAGCTCGCGTCCGAAGGAAGGGTAAAGCTCAAAGCTGTTGTTATTGAGCCATAAGCCACTCTTCCAGTAAACTTCTCCTCGACGCCAAACAAACAACTGGGCAGTACCGTTAGGATCGCTGCCGATTGTAAAAGCCCCAGAAGCAGGGACGTCCCTGCTTGTCCACGACGTGAGGGACCATTTATGCCCGGTCTTCATATTCAAACCAAGTTTCATTCCTGGCAGAAGTGCATCGGTGGGATAATCGAAGCTTTGCCACAGCATTCGAGTCCTAGATCCATTGGAGTTCAGATCTGACATTACAAAATTACCAGAATCCAAAAGAGTGGCGGTGGCGTTTCGAGCTGTTTGATTGCTGAGATAACTCACGTAAATAGGACTACCTCCACTGTAGGTGATCTTCAGCCCACCGTCGGCATCGATTGTGAGTGCTCCAGAGGAGTCGGAAATTGGTGCGTCTCGGTTGGCAACCCATGCGGTCCGCTTATTTAAACGAGGATCTTCATAATTCAAAGAATCTTGGTTGTACCATATACCCAAGTAACGCTGTTTGGACGAACCCAGGCTGAAGAATCCTAACCTGAAGATCCCTCTCGCAGAGACTAGGTACTCCCAGTCGAGGAGCCGCTCTCCTTGCGTGATCGAGCTTCGCTGTGCATTGGAGTACTGAGGTGCCAATCCAATGAAGCAGAAGAAGAAGCCGGATAGCAGGAGACGTAATCCGATCTCCATTCCTTCAATGGCCATTAGACCCATTACTCTAATTAGCAGTTAAGTACACAGCGATATGTAACCAGGAAACTTCGTAGATGGTCGTCAAGCACCGAACTTGACTGGACGGAAGACTTCGCCCGGCACACTGGTTCAAAGCTTGACTTTGAGCTACATAAGATAAGGTGAGAGAAGACTTGAGAGGTGACGATCTCGTCCACAAAAATTCAAGAAAAAGTTTTGACTTTGTTTTTCATGCAAATCTTACCAATTGTATTTCTTTGTGTAAGGTTTAATATTTTAGTTTGGCTTATTCAGTGTCAAAAAAAATGTGTTTAAGTGTGTTTAGAATGTTTAGGTTGAGTCCAAGAAGACATGGTTCAAACGGCGTCAAAATTGGAGTCAAATTGAAGAAGTTATGCCCAACGTTTGATCAACGTTCTCTGTCCGTTCGAACATTCAATTTCTGGAGAGCAGCGTTTGCTGAACGTTTGCTGAGCGTTCGAACGTTCATGTTCTGCAGACAAACCCGAGACTAGCGTTCGACCAACGTTCTCTGTCCGTTCGAACGTTCAAGTTTTAAAGGCCAACGTTTGCTGAACGTTTGCTGAGCATTCGAACGTTCAAACAGCAAAATTTCCGAAAAGTTACGAAAAATTACATAACTTACTCGTTTCAATTCGGATTGACTTCAAACTTTTTGGGGAACCTTTAAATAGGATTAGGGACCTTCTAAACCTAAGAGAGCTACGTTTTAGAAGCCCTAAATATCCTTTTCTCTTCTGAAAACCCTTCTTCTAGGTTTTCATCTTTTGAGCCATAAAACCTTTCTTTTCTTCTTTCTTCCTCTACCTTGGAGTTCCGGGTTGGAGAGATTGATCGTGGGAGTTCCTACGGATACCAGGCGAGTTCGTTTGGGTGATCGTGTGAGAAGATCTTCAGAGTTCTGAAGTGTTGCTATGGAGCAAATCTGAGGAGTTCCTCAGATACTTTCAAGTCTGTGAGTTGCAGAGTCTAGCATAGGGATGTTGAGTCGTCTGAACTACAGGTTGTAAGTCTTCTTTTCATATTGGATCTTTTAGGTGGCTCCTGCATAGCCCGGAGGGTTTTTCTCTAGTGAGAGTTCTCATAGAGTTTTCCCTTCGTCACCAAATTGCTTGTTTTGTCTTACTTTACATGCTTTAATTATTTGCTTGCAATTTGGGTGGCTTGTTAATTGCTTTTGATTAATTATTTGATTTTCTGGAATTACCTTGAGGATTTGTTCATGCCTATTAATTAAGGACTTGTTTTTAATTGATAGAAAAATTTTATTCCACTGTGCTACACCTATTCACCCCCCCCCCCCCCCCCCCCTAGGTGTTGTTAGAGTCAAAACCCTGTTTTTCACTTTGTTTTTAGGTAACAAGAACATGTAAACAAGCACTGGGATATTACTGGGAAAAGTAACAAACACATGCCATTTCGCCATCTTACATAAATTTTCAAGTCAATTTTACTTCAATTCCGTGATTGATTGCTTTTGAAACCAAGGGGATTTATGCTGCTGGACAGAGACGGAACACACCCAGATAAAACCCAACGAAACTCTGCATTTGATTTCAAATAAAATTGGTTTTTAGTGATATTTTTCTCTAAATAATTTAGATTCAATCATCTAATTGAGAATTAGTGATATTTTTTTAACATAATTAGAAATCAGTGTTAGTTTAGTGTTCATAAAAATGACGTCTAGAGGTGGAACTACGCCGGTGATTTCTAAATGACCGTCTAATTAATCTCAATCCTAGAGTTATTTCTCTGGTCCAGTACTCTCTCAAGCTTTATTAATTAATTATAAACTGGTGACTCAGCTTACAATTTATCTCGTCTGCATTCTGTTTTGGCCCTGCCAAGGCTTGAGAACTGGTGCAGTTCGGGTTCTGATGTAAGGGGTATGGTTGTAGTGAGAAGCAGCTGGCGCTTGTCGGTATAGTCACAGGGGGATGGGAAACGAAAAGAGAAAACATCACTCCGCCATCAATGGTACCATTTCGGTCAGTGGGTCCATCCACGCGGAGATAACAGTGTGGATGGTCGGATGGACCGCGGAAAAGGAAAAAGGACAATGCAGGAATAACGAAGGAGACGTGATTTTAATTTTTAGGAGAGAAATCACCGCCGTAGTTCCACCTCTAGTACACCTCATCCTTCGTTTATAAAATACTTTATTTTTAAAAGTGTTATTTTACCCTGTGGTTGCATTTGATTTCAGATATTTTATTTCTATCGACACAGAACACGTAATTTTTGAACAGAGGAAAACAATTATAAAAATAAAGTTAATCATTATTATATAGGTAGAAGTAAGGCTGTCTAAATAACCCTTTTTATGTTATTTGTTACAAAAAGTAATAACCGTAGACACCCCACCTCAATAAATATATACTTATGCATATAATTTAAATTAATATTTAAAAGATGTACATGAATATAAAGTTAAATAGTTTGGTCAAGAAGGTCTAAGAGGTGATCTGAATACATTTAGAAGAGGACCCACTACCAGCTTTCCCGAGACAAAGGGGTTAGAACAATCAAGAATAGCATGACCTATAACATCACATGAGACACAAACACAAGGAGGTTTTCACACCTTAAGTCTAACCAAACTTCATTACTTGAGCTAACCTTGAACCAAAACCCTGGAGAAACAGCTTGAGCAAGGGGGAACCTTATTATTTGATATCAAACTGGAGAAAATCTATCGAGCGGCAAAATCTCGCCAATTTTTCTCTTGACTTCTACCCCTGATTCTGGGTTGGAGCAGTACTTGATTCTATTAAACATTTTGTGAGGGATGATTTTATGGGGAGATTCCAATCTCGAGTTGTACGTCTGAACTGTTTTTAATTAATAATATGTTTTCATGTTAGCATAAAAATAAATAAATAAATAGTTTGGTCATGAAGGCCAACATCAATCCAAATCCGTTTTACTGCGGTGGTTAGTTGGTAGTTAGGATAATAAATTGACAGCTCCTTCCGCCATAAATACTTTTTATGAAAACAATTATAAAAATAGTTATGCATATAATTTAAATTAATATTTAAAAGACGTACATGAATATAAAGTTAAATAGTTTGGTACCAACGTCAATCCAAGTCCGTTTGACTGCGGTGGTTGGTTTATTGGGATAATAAATCGACAGCTCCTTCCGCCATAAATAGGTTGGAATTAGATCTCAAGTTTATAGGAAAAATAGAAAAGAACAATAAAAAAAAACAGAGAAAATCATATTTGTTTGATATTTGGCTTTTTGGGTTCCCTTGGATCAGCCCTTTTCTAGTGGCAGATCCAAGTGAACCTCTGCATATCATGTGTAAGCTTTTTTGCGGTTTACCCCATTTTTAAAATCAAAGCTTGAAATTATTAGGGCTGGGCTTGGGCTTGACACATTGAAGCCCAGACCGATCCACGGCCTGAGCACCTCGTTCATCAACCTCATGAACATGCGTTCGTTAATCCAAATGGCATCACCAACAACTCGTACAATCCTTATTTGGTGTTGAAAGTCATTTTTCCTTCCTTCTCGTCGTATTGGATGCCACCACTACCACTATAGACTTCGAAAAGTAACATGCTGCCGACAGGCACTTCATCGGCCCAGTTTTAATTGCCATTGTATGTATAAAACTAGTTAAATATTAATATCCATGTCTTAAACTAGTTTTGTCATATTATTAATTCATTTTTGTAATTTTTGTGGTAATTTTTTTGCTTAATTTATTGAAATATAGGTGTAAAAAACCCTTCAATCGTAGATAAGTATAAATATTTCAAATATTTTTCTAATAAAATTACAAAAGATTAAAAAATTTACAAAAAGCGGAGCTTAACTAAGCTGAGCTCAATTTTATACTCTCATTTTAGGACATCAATTGCTTGGTATGGTGGTAAAATCTTGAAATTAAAGCGTGTTGTAAAACTGGTCCGAGGTTACCATACGAGCTCCCAATTCAAGTAGTAGCTTCTCTCTTGGCTTGCATCCTCTCCTGTTTGGAAATTCATATAAATTATCACTCTTCACAGGGATTCTGTTGATGGCTTAATTTATATTGCCATCTGATTTATTTATAAAAACCAATATTTGGATCGTTCAAATTAAAGCATGAATTACTCCCTTTTTGTTTGCTTTTTTTGGAATTTTTCATAAGATTGTGCCAAGTGTAAACAAATATTTACTGTTATACCAATCTGGCGATTTTTTAATAGACATGGTAAATCTCATGGTAGCTTCAAATAAAAGTGCACATAGAGATTCTAGAGGATCTCAATTGGTTGAAATCTGATATAATGTTATACGACCACGGTTAGTGATTTTTTAAGTTTGCAATTGTTTTATGTGGGGTCCACTTCAATAAAAACGTGGACTCTAGTTCTTATTTTATTTAACGAATAAGAATATTTGGGTTTCAAAATAAGATAATTTATTTAAGGAATTCTAACAGATTGGATAAGTTTGATTTGATGGGATTGGTGGAGTAATTGGAGAAGAAATGGGCTGGAATCGTCTACCGCATGAAAATGCGGCAGACGATAACGCCCAAAAGTGAACCGTGAGATGGGCGCATCTCACGGTTCACGTTTTTCAAAATTTTTTTGTGAAAAAAAAAAAACTAATACATTTTTTTTTTGTGAGGGGGCGGTATCGTCCGCCGCATGAATATGCGGTAGACGATTCCATCCCAGAAGAAATAGGAAATCGAATAGATAATTATAAATATAGGGAAGACGTTTTAATTTAATAAGACCCATGGTGTAATTGTAAATAATTATTATTATAAGGACATTTTAGACATGTGAAAATTGAAAACTCGAAAGATAGTTCCTACTTTTAATAATAATATAGATTAAATATAAATTTACCTGAATTGGTTTGGTTGGTCCTGTTTCGGAATTTGAGTATATTTAAATTTGAGTGAATTACACCCTATAGGTGGGCCTCGCATAAATAAAACATTACAGAAGGTGAAAATTACTAACCATGGGTCGAAGCATCCACTTCAATTCCGCTGTGTGCAATTCACCCAAAAATTGTAGACGATTTCGTCTCGCAACTCACGGCCACAAGGACGAATTCAGGTTAACATTGGAGATGACATTCTTCCCTATTTTTTCTCTTGAAATTTACGACTGGGTAACAATTACAACGATATTTTACGGTGGCATGGGATAACACGTGACACGTCAGTGACACGAATGCATGGCTGGTTGGCCCAAAAGCATACACCCGTCGAAGCAGAACAGGTCATTAACGAGCCAAATCCTCATTTAAAATCTTAACAAAGTTTTGCTCTCGGTTCCAACGTGGCTAAATCCAACCTGTATTTTCATGTCGAAGTACTCCCTTCTTTTCTCTTCTTGAATCTCTTCCCCTTTGTTTCTGAGCTTCTTCAGTGGCGAATCTGTTGATTGAACGACGTTTGTTTAGATCTGTCATGCGCTGTTGATGTATCATTCAATCGTTTGTCGAAACTCCTTAATTTTATAATTCGTCTTGAAGATAGGAGAGATCGAAGATGTTAGACGGATCATTAGGACGAGGGTTTTCAGCGAAATGGTTACAGAGGAAACTCCAATCTTCTCTCAGATTAGTGTGGTTTACTTTGATTTTCGTGATCGAGTGAACGAGAAGAGCGATGAGAGACGACTGGATGATCTCTGATCTTTGCTCTTCTCACATTTTTTTTTTTTGTTTATATTGATTTTTTCGTGCTTTCCATGCAGCAAATCGTCGATCAAAGCTCACAAAAACCCGACTCCATGTCATACGGAGGAAGAAGAACGCAACGCAGAACGTGAATGCATATGGAAGGGTAATCTTGATCATTCGCCTTTTATTGTTAAAGATAACTTAATTCCTGTTCTTTTTATATTGTTTCGTTACAATTGTGTTATAATTGGCATTACTAGTTAATTGAGTAATGTTTGGGGGCTATTGATTCAGGCCTCTTTACAGACACGGAATACATCATCCTTATCAATTGAGTAATGTTTCTTAATATTCAGGCAACAGTAACATATAAACGAGCATTGGGATATTGAAGGAAAATTAACAAACACATGCCTTTCACCATTATTGACTGGGGACATTGAGGGAAAATTAACAAACACATGCCTTTCACCATTATTGATTGCTTTTGAACCGAAGGGATTTATGTTGCTGGACTCAGCTGGAAAATATCCAGATAAAACCCCAACAAAACCCTGCATTTGATTCCAAGTATTTTATTTCTATCAACTCAGAACACATAATTTTATATAGTGCAAAACAATTATAAAAATAAAGTAAGAACATCGTAACAGTCAACACGTGTACCTCTATCGTGCTTCCATAGTGGAAATTGAGACACCATTTATAGAGCACTTCTCTGACCTTCTGTTGGGTGTATCTGCCTCTATCATGCTTCTACCAGTAGAAAATGCAGGTTGTTTAGGAGGTAGGGGTATAGTTCCAGTACTGAGAATAAAAACAGCATCTGACATGCTAGGTCTATCTGCTGCACATTCTTGCACACATAAGAGACCCAAGTGAATCAATTTCGATGGTTCATTTTATTGACAAGAAGCAACTAATGATGGATCAAATAGCTCTGAAGTTTTGCCTTCTCTCTATAGCTCCCATGTCTGAAACATGTAACATTAATGTTTAGAATGCAAACTGGAATTTTGATGAAAGACAGGTAGCCGTTCCATTCCCTGTAACTCAAGAATTGGGAAAGACAGAGCATATTAGAGGGAAAAAAAACTCACATGATTACTAATGAAATATTTTGACTATAAGCAAACACTTATGTTTATAACTTACATAACCTATGAGGCTACGAGGCTCTCAAAATGATAGAAACTGGAATTCTTTCTACCACTCACAATTTCCAGCAGTAAGACTCCGAAACTGAAGACATCAGACTTCACAGAGAAAATTCCTTCCGTGGCATACTCAGGAGACATGTAACCACTGAATTAGAAAAGTACAAATAAAATTTCTCATTAATGGAGGTCATTTATAAGATTTTGCTGAGTCCCAACACACATATGAAGATATTTCTTTTACTTACTATGTTCCAACAACTCTTTTTGTATCTGTTTCAGATTCATTTTGCCCAAAGGTTCTAGCCATGCCAAAATCAGAAATTTTGGGGTTCATTTCACCGTCCAACAGAATATTACTAGCTTTTAAGTCTCTATGGATGACCCTTAATCTAGAATATTTATGGAGATATAGAAGTCCTTGAGAAATCCCTTCACTGATGTTTAAACGCCTCTTCCAGTCTAATAGCTCCTTTCTTACAGGATCTGCAGCAAAAAATGAAGGAAAAAAAATGTTTCTTGTCTAGCGTGACTAGTTGATAGGTGAAAGCAAAATTGAAATGGAAAACAATTCAGAGATAATGGTTGAAATGGTTAAAGATTACAAACCAAAAAGGAAGAAATCCAAGCTTTTGTTGGGCATGTATTCGTAGATTAGCATCTTTTCTTGTCCTTCAATACAGCAACCCAAAAGCCTCACAAGATTCATATGCTGAAGTTTAGCAATTAGCACAATCTCATTCTTGAACTCCACTAGTCCCTGTCCTGAAGTTCTTGAAAGTCGCTTAACTGCTATTTCTTGCCCATTCAAAAGCTTGCCCTGAAATAGTGATCACACAGTTGTTTCCTAAGTTTCCATACATAAACTTCTCAAAGCATGTTGTCATTATAAAAAGCCTTTGATCCTTACCTTATAGACAGGTCCAAAACCACCCTGTCCAAGCTTATTTTCAGGTGAGAAATTCTTTGTGGCAGCAAAGATACTCGCCAAATCAAAAATTTTCACATCATAACTCCTATTGTCACCATTTTCCATGAAGTTGTCCGGGGGTGAATTATTATCCCCTAATTCAAGTAATATCTTCTCTTGGCTTGCCTCCTTTCCTGTTTTAACATACATAATGCTGCGTTTGGATAGCCGGATTTGTCCGGAACTTACAAGAAAACACACTTTCCGGTAAAAATTGAACGTTTGGTTAGCCGGAAAAGGTAGGGCCCACAGAAAATGGATTCCGTCAAACACCTTTCAACGCTCAAAATAGCCCATTTAATTTTCCGACTAAAACAGTCGGATTTTGCCGGAAAGGAAAAGTGACTAAGCCTCATTCCTTAACTGCCCTCTTATTCAGTCCTGTAAATGCACGTCCTCCTCTTCTCTTTGCTCTCCCTCTCTCTCATCTTTGCTCTCCTTGTAGAACATCCAAGGGTTTGTTGCAGAGAAGAAATCTACACAAAACAGGTACTATCTCTAACTATTTCAAGTAGAACCTTTAATTACAACAGTTTTTGGTTTGTTTTCCTCAAAACTACTCATTTGAATATCAAAGGGGTAAAATGGGTAAATGTATCACTTTTCCCATTCATTCTGATTAACCAAACAGCACTATCAGGATTTTCCATAATTATTCATTTATTTTCCGGGTGCATCCAAACATCTTTCAAGAAAGTTAATTTTCATTTTCCAGAATATCACTTTCTGGCATATTACTTTCCCAACTAACTTTCCAACTTAATCCGGCTATCCAAACGCAGCCTAAAAGAAAGCAGGACTCTTCACATGGATGCTATTTATAACTTCATTGCCACTAGTTTATAAAGAAACCCCATGTTTCAATGATTTCAAATCAATGTTTGAATTACTACCTTTTTGTCTCAGTTTTCTCCGAACTAAATAGCAAATTTCTGCACAGATAATAATAGCGAGAACAAGCGCAACCACAATCATGAACCAAATCCACCACTTCCTCCTCCTCCCTGCATTGAAAGAATGAAAACCATTTATATATCTAACATTTCCTAGTAGCAATTTGTAATTCAGTTACTTAAACTTGATAGAGGAAAAAAATAAATAAATAAATTCAAGATGCCCTGAGTAAACCTTATTTCAGATACTCTGCGCCACAATAGGTGTCCGGTTCCGTTCCCATGAGCAGAAGCATAAGCAATACGAGAGCAGTTGGTCCAGCATTTGATTCCACACTCCTTGAGAGTCATTTTATGATTGCCCTCTTTACGGTAGTGTTCATAATCTACAAGATCATCTTTTCGCACCAAACGATCATGATTACTCCTGCACTATGGCAGTTTCAAGCTTTTTGGCCCCACGCACTGTGGCGAGGGCTCAAGGTAATTACACCAACCAAATGGTCTGCTTCCATATAAACCTTCTATGATCTCTCCAGACAAATCCATCATTAATGTCGGAAAACCTACACCTGGAGAATAAGTGAAGTACTTCTCATCCTCATAGACGACATATCTGAAATTGTAGTCCTTGTAGAAACGATTAAGCGTGTAATAAGAAAGCTCAAAGCGGTTAATGTTATTGAGCCATAAGCCACTCTTCTCGTAAACTTCGGTGGCGTTTGGTGGGCATTATAGAATCTGGATTAGGATTCTAATCCTAGATTTTATAACGCAGATTATATTTCCTTGATTTTAGAAAACCAAAATCCTATTTGGATAAGTTGGATTGTGAATTTAGATTTTAAATTTGAATTTGGAATCTTGTTTGGTTGACACCGATTATTGAGAAAAAAATTTGGAGTTGTTTTTATTAAAAATTGCATAAAAATAATATAATATATATATAAAAATGAAAGTCTTATTTAAAATCATATATATTATTACGTAATATGTATATTTTTATATAATATATAGATTTATATATAATATTATTATATTATATATAGTAATATTATATAATAATAAATTATGATATTATTATATAATAATGTAATAATAATATTATTTATATTATGTGCAATACAATAACACTAATATTATTTTAATAATATTATAAAAATATATACTATATTGTAATATTATTATAATATTATATATTGTTATTATAATATTATATTTTATTATAAATATTATATAATAATTATAATAGTACTATAATTTATAATATATAATATAAACCCTATTATAACTTATAGTATAAACTATATTATAATTTATTATAATATATAATCTTAGAATAATATAATTTATGTTTATTATAACTCAAAATTTATGTATATTATATACAATTTTATGATAAATTTATTGTAATACTAAATTTAATAAAATGTAATATATTATAATATTAAATTTGTTAAATATATTAGTATATATTAATATGTTAATATTAATATAATAATATTAATATGATATTAAATTTGAATATTATTATATTCAATATAATATATTAATATGTTACATATTAAAATATACATGCATATAATATTATTATAATATTTTTATTATAACAATATAATATTATAAATTTTAATATATTTATTATAATAATACTATAATATAATTTATAGAATATTATTATATTAAATATAATATATATATTATAATAATAAATTTACTACATTTAATATATTATAATATATAATATTTTTATAATAATACTATAATATAATTAATGTTTATTATAAATAAATTCTTAACATAAGTTATATTATAATTTATTATTATTATAATAATAACAAATTATAATATAAATAGTATATAAATTATATTATAATTATAATTAATTATAATGTACATTATATTTAAATTTATTATTTATTATTTATAATATTATATATAATATAATAATGTATAATATAATTATAATAAACACATTTATATTAATAATATTTATATTACGTGTAATATAATTTAATATTGTATTATCAATTATTATCATATAACAGAATATATTATATTATAATGCTTATAATGTTATTATTTATTATAATATGTTATACATAATCTCTAGAATTATAGATTTTGGAAATATAAACACCAATGTCCATAATCCCTATAATCACCAAAAAAGTAGATTCTGATTATGGTCTTGATTATATAACCGGATAGTAGAATCCGGCCTTAAAATCCCAACCAAACACACATTTTGGATTATGGAATCGGATTCTACTAGAATCCGGATTCTACAATGCCCACCAAACACCCCCTCGTCTCGTTCCCAAACAAGCAACTGACCAAGTGACCAGTAACCTTGGGGTCACTGCCAAGAGTAAATGCCCCAGAAGCAGGGACGTCCGTGCTCAACCACGACGTAAGTGACCATTTGTGACCGGTCTTCAAGTTCAAGCCCAGTTTCATTCCCGGCAGAAGTGTATCAGTGGGATAATCAAAGCTTTGACACAGTAATTACGTCCCTGATCCATTGCAGTTCTGTTCTGACATTACAAAATTACTGGAATCCAAAAGAGTGGCGGTGACGGTGATGGTGGCGTTGGCTATTAGAGCTGTTTGATTGGGATAGTTCAAGATGATAGGACTACCTCCACTGTAGTTGATCTTCAATATACCATCGGCATCGGAATGTCTCGATTGGCAACCCATACGATCTTCTTATAAGGATCTGTGTCGTACCATATACCCAGATAACGGTATTCGGATGAACCAGGGTTGAAGAATCCTAACCTGAAGATCTCTCTAGCAGAGACAAGCTGCTCTCGATCTCTGAGCAGATTTCCTTGCGTGATTGAGCTTCACTGTGCAATGGAATGGTGAACTGCCAATCCAATGAAGCAAAAGAAGAAGCCACATAGCAGGAGTAGTAATCTGAGGTCGATTCCTTCCATGGCCATTACTGACAATCGCCCGAATGAGCAGTAATCTGAAGACCAAACGGAAGGCTCCGTCCCTTTTCCGTTTCCAAACATCTCTTATCGCTTGGAATGTTCAAAGCTTGACTTTGAGCCATTCTACTCCATGCCATCCACTAGCGTGAATCTTTTGTCTCAACGGTATCACTATCTATCTATATTCTATATCTGTATATATAACTAGAATAGGATCCTTGGAAAGCGTGCCGTTAACTATGCACGAATTCCCCAAAAAAGCCCTTACCGTTCAATATAAAGGCATCATTAATATAGGATTAAAATAGTGAAAATTCAACCAATTCATTTAAAATCTGAACAGTTTCAAAATGGTTCCCTCCCTCTACGTGTAGTATTGCACGTGCACCCGCTAGTAAACCTTATGCTCTGTGCATGTCAAATAATCATTTTTCTATTACATGAGTTAATTGCACCATAAAAGCACTCATTGTTATATAACCTTAATCATGGCCCCCATCTAGGGGAAAAAGGAAAAAGGAAAAGGGTTTGTTTTCTATACATGTCCCTACATTACTATATATTTGCTTTTATATTATGTTGTTTTTAATATTTTTATTTATACCCCTCGGTTTTGCATATTCGTTGTAGTCGTATCCCTGACATTAAAATCCATTAACCTTCGTTCTTTATTTTTATTAAATGACTAAAGTAACCTTCTATAAGATAAAAATATTTTACATTTATCTACCATATTATCTTATATTTTTATTTGTCCTTATATTATTATATTCATTGCATATATACTTTAAGCCATTGATATTAGTTTGCTCAATTAATAATTTTTCATTGCAATCCACCTAGCAATATAATCATTTGGCTATCTAATTTTTTTTTCTATAATTTAGTTAAAAATAAACAACAAAAGTTAATAGAATTTGACGTTAGGATAACATCTGCAACAATTATACTAAATGAAGGGGTATGAATATAAATGCTAAAAATAAGAAGATATAGATGCAAATATATCATAATGTAAGGGTAGGAATTCAAAAGCCCCAAAAATGTATAAATAAGAGGTATAAAATGGAATGAAATCTTAGGCAATTATTTCTTGCATTAGTTTATGTTGTGGGCATAAGATGCTGCCATTTGGAGCATCTCGCTGCTAGTGTCTTTTCAAATGAGCCCCATGTGAAACTTTAAAAAAAAAATCAAAGAACGAAATTGATGTAGAACAAGATCTGTGTCATTAAAAGATGTTTTGTGAACTAAGGGCATTTTGGTCATTTTTTCATATAGCATTGGAATTGATAGGAATTTTTTATTCTGCTTGGAAATGATATGGAGATCACAACTCACTGCTTTGCTATAATTGCGATAGATCTTAGCCAAATTCCATTGTTTTGGCTTTCAAATTAGCGAATTTGCTATCTTAGGGACAAGAAAAATCCGTTTTGAGTAGTATTTTCGATAGAAGTCTTATTTTGACCTATATTTTAGGAATTTGTATTCATCTCGAATTTTTTTTTAGATAAAATTCATTTTTCTATTTTTAGGTTTTTTTGTAAAGTCCATAAAAAGGCTTTTTAGTGAGTTCATTTCTTTAATCACAAATATTATGGAAGTTCAGAATTTTCCTGGATTTTTGAGTATTTTCTTAGTCTTCTAGAATGATATCTAGACCAATTCATGTATCAAAACGATATTTGATCTTTCTTTCTACCTTCCATGTGTCATAATTGCAGAATGATCCACATGTCAATGTCTCACTCAAACAATAGGAAATCAATGCATGAAAAAATTGCGCATTACAGACCTCAGAGCATTCAACGCATCTCCATATGTAGGAAAATTTTCTACCATGATATTATTACAAAGCATAATATTGTGGCCCCCAATAAGTACTCAATATAAGCGCACCCTAGTTAATAAGCAAATTTAAATATCTTAAACTTAATGAGGTTTCAGTGGTAATTTTTAAAATAACCTAAATTCAGTCACCTAAATCTCAAACATTGAAAAGCAATGATACTTATTTAAAATAATTTAGAATGACTTCTTAATTTACAATTTATGAACTCCTTTCAAAAATGCCCTCAAAAGTCTTCTTAACCTCACTAAAAGATGATGACAAACAAATTGTTCACATGATCGACCATCGTTCTCACAGTCATGTTCTTTGTTTCCTTCTATTTCTCCGTGGAGTGTGGAGAGCTAGCTGTGGCATTCCAGCCCCGTGCGATCTATTGCTCGAATAACCCTGGAATCATGCATTATATGCTGGACTTAAATCTTTCGGTAAATTTTTAATTTTGAGTCGAATGGGTTTAAGATACCTGTGGAATAGATGACAATATTAATTACTACGCTATTTCTTGAAGAAAAAAATTACGAATAATCATTTTTACTTATTTTTTAAACCATATATGGTGAATGTCGGCCTTTTTACCCGGAAAATTAAAAGAAAAAACATTTATTAGGAAGGCCTCTCCATCTTTAACATACTAGGTTCCCATTTTATCCTCCTAGGCCTAAAATCCAAGTAAATTTAGAGGTTTGAGTAAGACATGTTTTATTTTGGGGGGGGTGTGGTCCTTATGCAAGTAGAGGTTATAAGAAATTTATGGTCTGTTTTTTATTCTCTGTTCTAACCCAACTCTCATGGGTACTGCTGCACTTTTTTCCCTTTTTCCCTTTTTTACATTGCCAGTCTGGAACAAGCGACAAGGGCTGCCAGCACTCTCCACTGTTAACGACTAATGAACTTACTGACACTTTCGATGTTCCCCTTGTGTTATTGCTCTTTTGTTCTCCTTCCTTCAAGCTTTGGTTATTGCTTGCATGATCTTGAATATTGAAGCAGCCACAACATTGAAACAAGCAGTTTATTCATGCTTCTGTACAGACATGGCAAACAGCATTCATACCAAGGAATATTTCTTAATATTTAAACAACACCATACAAACAATTATTGGGATATTGTAGGAAAGTCTAATGAAGACCAGCCTTTCAGCTTCTTACATAAATTTCCGAATAATATATGTTTCTTAATAGAGTACTAAAGCTATTTATATAATACTTATTGGGGCACAAAAAAGAAAAGCCAAAATATTAGGATCATTAAGATCAAAAAATCTGTTTTGCGCTTTTGCCAAATTTCTGAATTCAATTCACAGTCATGTGTTGACTGCTCTTGAAAACACAGGGATTTGTGCTGCTGGACTCAGACAGATCGAATACACCTAGCTTCAAAAACCGGCATAATCCTGCACTGGATTTCCAAGATTCCATTCAGATCAATGCATAGTATGTATGAGGATATCATTTTATAAGAAAAGAAAATGAGGATATTATGCATAGTATGGACTTCCAAGGCTCCATTGATATCAATGCATAACCCTATCGGGCATCCATAGTAGAAAGCGAGACACCGTTTATAGAAAACTTCTCTGTCTTCTTGTTGGCTGTATCTGCCTGTGTCATACTTCTCCCAGCAGAAAATGCAGGTTGCTTAGGAGGAGGTAGAGGTATGGTTCCAGTAAGCATGGCAACAACATCTGACATGTCAGGTCTATCCGTTGCATATTCTTGCACACACAACAGACCCAAGTGAATCAGCCTCAATGGTTCGTTTTGTTGACACAAAGCAACTAATGATGGATCCAATAGCTCTGAAGTTTTGCCTTCTCTCCACAAATCCCATGTCTGAAATGATGATAAATTATAAGAAATTTAACCATTCCAGTCCCTCCGCAACTCATTAACAAGCAAAGACAGCACATATTAGGAAAAAAAAAAGAGAGAGATGAACCTATCATTTCTTTTTTCTACTTTTTTCTTTTTTGGGATTTTAAATCTCTTAATTGACTACTTTAAGTTCGAGATGCATCCATTTCATAAATCAAAATCAGATGATTAATAATGTAAGTTTTGACTATAAACTGATATTTATAATGACAACTTACATAGCCTATGAGGTTGGTAGGACTCTCAAAATGATAGAAACTGGAATTCCTTCTACCGCTCACAATTTCCAGCAATAAGACTCCAAAGCTGAAGACATCAGACTTCACAGAGAAAATCCCCTCCATGGCATACTCAGGAGACATGTAACCACTGAATTCAAATCATTAAAAAAAATCTTGTTAATGGAAGTAATTTATAAGCTTTTGCTCACACCCAAATACAAATCAAGCTATTGCTTTCACTTACTATGTTCCAACAACTCTATTCGTATTTGCTTCAGATTCATTTTGCTCAAAGATTCTGGCCAGTCCAAAATCAGAAATCTTAGGGTTCATGTCCTTGTCCAACAGAACATTACTAGCTTTTAGATCTCTATGGATGACCCTTAATCTAGAATATTTATGAAGATATAGGAGTCCTTGAACAATCCCTTCAACGATGTTTAGACGCCTCTTCCAATCTAATAGCTCCTTTCTTACAGGATCTGTCTCAAAAACAAAACGAAAAGATGAAGAAAATAAAACAAATTCTTTTGTGACAGCTTGATAACTGAAATGAACAATAAAAAGATTATAGTTAAAGAAGTTCTACCAAAAAGGAAGAAATCCAAGCTTTTGTTGGGCATGTATTCATAGATTAACATCTTTTCTTCTCCTTCGATACAGCAACCCAAAAGCCTCACAAGATTCCTGTGTTGGAGTTTAGCAATTAGCACAATCTCATTCTTGAACTCCACTAGACCCTGTCCTGAACTTCTCGACAGTCGCTTCACTGCTATTTCTTGCCCATTCAATAGCATGCCCTGAATAGTGATCACCGAGTAGTTTTCTCAGTTTCAATATCTAAATTTATCAATAGTATTTTATTTTTATAAAGGGCCTTTCATCTTTACCTTATATACAGGTCCAAAACCACCCTGTCCAAGCTTATTTTCGGGTGAGAAATTGTGTGTGGCAGCCAAGATGCTAGAAAAACTGAATATTTTCACATCAGGACCCTTCTTGTCTGCATCTCCAGTCTTGTTTGTGTTCATAAACTGGTCAGCTGTTGTATTAGCTCCTAATTCAAGTAATAGCCTCCTTTGCCTTGCCTCCTCTCCTATTTGGATATTCATAAAAAGTTAACGCCTCTTCACATGGATGCCATTTATAACTTCATTATTAATTATCAGACTATAAGAAACTGAGTATTTAAAGTTTTGAATTGCAACCTCTCTGTCTGAGTTTTCTCCAAATTAAATAACAGGATGCTATAATAATTACAGCAGCTGCTATTGCGATTATGAACCAAATCCACCACTTTATCCCTGCATTGGACGAAAGAGAGCCATTTACCTATCATCTTGTACTAAAGAAATACTTATTAGAATTTGACAAAGAAAAAAACTACAAATAAATGAATTTAAGATGATTTCATAGTTGGAAACTAGACATACTTCTATGTGAAGCAAGCTTGTAAACGACCGTTGTACGAATCACAGCCCTTTCGAATCTTCCTCTGTTCCATAACTGGCATCCGGTTCCGTTATCATTAGCAGAAGCATAAGCAATACAAGAACAGTTGGTCCAGCATTTTTCATGACACTCCTGGAGAGTCATGTTGGGATCTCTCTCGTTCTGGTAGGGCTCACCCTTCATGAAACCATTTAGTCCCACAAATACATGGTCAACTCTACACTGTGGCAGTGTCAACCCCATACACTGGGGCTGGTTATAATCACATGTACCAAATGGTCCAACCGTTATTCTTTCTTGTAGGATATCGCCGAAAGGATCCATCACTAGCATTGCAAAACGAAGATCGTCGGTGACAGAATAAGTGAAATACTTTTCATCAGCATTAGAAACATAACTAAAATTGTAGCCCTTAGAGTAAGGATCGCGTCCTAAGGAAGGGTAAAACTCAAAGCTTTTGTTATTGAGCCATAAACCACTCTTCCAGTAAACTTCTCCTCGACGACGCCAAACAAACAACTGGGCAGTACGGTTGGGGTCGCTGCCGAGTGTAAAAGCCCCAGAAGCAGGGGCGTCCCTGCTTATCGACGACGTGAGGGACCATTTATGCCCGGTCTTCACATTCAAGCCAAGTTTCATTCCCGGCAGAAGTGCATCGGAGGGATAGTCGAAGCTTTGCCACAGCACTCGAGTCCCGGCTCCATTGGAGTTCAGTTCCGAGTCTTCTGACATTAAAAAATTACCAGAATCCAAAAGAGTGGCGGTGGCGTTTCGAGCTGTTTGATTGCTGGGATAACTCAGGTAAATAGGACTACCTCCATTGTATGTGATCTTCAACCTGCCGTCGGCATCAATTGTGAGAACTCCAGAGGAGTCGGAAATTGGGGTGTCTCGGTTGGCAACCCATGCGGTCCGCTTATATAAACTAGGATCTTCATTTTTAGGATCTTTGTTGTACCATAAACCCAAGTAACGCTGTTTAGACGAACCCAGCTGGCTGAAGAATCCTAACCTGAAGATCCCTCTCGCAGAGACTAGGGACTCCCAGTCGTGGAGCTGTTCTCCTTGCCTGATCGAGCTTCGCTGTGCATTGGAATACTGAGGTGCCACTCCAATGAAGCAGAAGAAGAAGCCAGATAGCAGGAGACGTAATCCGATCTCCATTCCTTCAATGGCCATTAGACCCATTACTCTAACTAGCAGTTTAAGTACACAGCGATACGTAACCAGGAAACTTCATAGATGGTCGTCAAGCGCCGAACTTGACTGAACGGAAGGCTTCGCCCGCCATCTCCGTTTCCAACACTCGTCCAAAGCTTGACTTTGAACTACGTAAGAAAAGGTGAGAGAGACTTGAGAGGTCACGAATTTAATTAGATAAGAGGGTTCTAATGCAGCCCAAAAAAAAAAACAGTTACCAACTCTGTCAATTGCACTCCAGGAAGCAACTTCTCGCATACAGAACATGAAAGTTTGCGAGTAAAACAAAAAAGAGATAAAAGAACCCAGCTCTAGCCTCTGCATAAGCATCCAAATCATTTGCACCTAATTCCAGCAGCGCCGTACACCCAGATCTTCATTGTTAATTTTCACATCATGACTCTTATTGTCACCATTTTCCATGGAGTACTTTATAAAGTACTTATAAAGTTACAAATGCAAGCGTTTTCTTTAAACTATACATATTGTTAGAACGACTAAAGTCTTGGAAAAGAAAGGGATTATCCTTTTTCCCCTTGAAATTCATTGAATTAGGACTACTTGATTTAATTTAATTTGAAAGAAATAAAATTAAAGTTATTTTAAGGTATTTAAGAGAAGAAATTTTAGGAGTGAGACAGCATGAAACGCCTTCAGTTGATTGTGAGATTGGGTAGGGTATTTTTAGGAATTACAAATCTTTTTAACCATTAGCTACACAAATGAAGTGGCAAAATTTAAAATATCTTTCATGACAAGCACAATTAAAATGTCTATGATTTTTATGTTACAGACAAAGTTTTAATAAAAAGAATCTGACAAATTAATCAGATTTTTAAAATCAAATGTGATGCCCGTGCATCACACGATACGCTAGTTACCCCTTAATT
The DNA here is from genome assembly GCA_947561395.2 of Buxus sempervirens. Lineage (NCBI taxonomy): Eukaryota > Viridiplantae > Streptophyta > Magnoliopsida > Buxales > Buxaceae > Buxus > Buxus sempervirens. The sequence goes on along the minus strand of OX387189.1, from coordinate 40,325,850 downwards.
CAAGTAATATCTTCTCTTGGCTTGCCACCTTTCCTGTTTTGAAACCTATATTATATATAAAGCCAGGCATCCCTTGGGAAGCGTGTCAAACAAAATATACAACTTTACACAAGTGTCCTTACACAACAACATTAAAGTTCATCGATAAAATGATAAAATGGTCAAAACTCCCTCAAATATTTGATTTTAAAAACCTAACAATCAGTTTTACAAGTTGCAACCATTCCCTTCCACGACGTGCAGTACTGCACGTGCGCCCTTGCTAGTTCATAAAAAGGCAGGACTCTTAATTCACATGGATTATAAAGAAACCCCATGTTTCCAAGATTTCAAATCAAAGTTCGAATTACTACCTATCTGTCTCACTTTTCTCTAAACTAAATAGCAAATTGCCGCACAAATAATAATAGCTAGAAGAGGCGCCACCACAATTATGAACCAAATCCGCTACTTCCTCCCTGCGTTGAAAGAGTGAAAACCATTTATATATCTAACATCTCCTAGTAGCAATTTGTAATTCAGTTACTTAAACTTGATAGAGGAACAAATAAATAAATAAATTCAAGACGATTTCATCCTTGGACAGCAAACCTACCTCCACTTGTATCTAGCTTTGAATCAAGATGCTAAGAATGTCTGTCCTCACCAGTAACCAATATTCCAAATATTCTTCTCCACATGCAACAGGCATCCGGCTCCATTCCCATGAGCAGAAGCATAAGCAATACAAGAGCAGTCGGTCCACCATTTGATTTTACAATCCTTGAGAGTCATGTTATGATCTCCCTTATGGTAGGGTACCCAATGAAGCAAAAGAAGAAGCCACATAGCAGGAGCAGTAATCTGAGGTCGGTTCCTTCCATGGCCATTATTGCCAATCGCTCGAATGAGCAATTATTGCACAGAAATATGTAATCTGAAGACTGAACGGAAGGCTTCGTCGCATTTCCGTTTCCAACGTCTCTTATCGCAAGGAATGTTCAAACCTTGAGCCAATCTTGTCCATGCCACGCAATCCAGTAGTGTGAATCTTTTCTCAACAGATCGCTATTTATCTATATCTATACTTCATATACAACGAGAATAGGACCCTTGGGAAGCTTGCCATCAACTTTGCACGACTTTCCCAAAAAGCCCTTATTGTTCCTCGTAAAGACATCATTAATATAAGGATAAAATAGTCAAAACTTAGCCAATTTATTTAAAATCTAACCAGTTTCAAAACTATTCCCTCGCCTTTAGATGCAATATTAAATGTGCACCCCACTAATAAACTTTATGCCCCATGCATGTTAGATAATCATTTTTCTATTACATGAGTTAATTGTTAATTGCATGGCCCCTGTATAAGGGAAAAATACAAAAAAGAAAAAAGGGTTTGTTTTGTATACATATCCCTACATTACTATATATTTGCTTCTATATTCTCTAGTTTTTAATATTTTTATTTATAAGCCCTCTATTTTGCATACTCGTTGTAGTCGTATCATTGACATTAAAATCCATTAACGTTTGTTAATTGTTTATTTTTATTAAATGACCAAAGTAATCTTCTATAAGATAAAAATATTTTACATTTATCTACTTGTAGTAGCTTATATTTTCATTTGTCATTATATTACCATATTTATTGCATATATACTTTAAGTCATTGATATTAGTTTGCTCAATTAATAATTTTTCATTGCAATCCACCTAGCAATATAGTCATTTGGCTATCTAATATATATTTTTTTTCTATAATTTAGTCATTTAATAAAATAAACAATAAAAGTTAATGGAATTTGAAGTTAGGGGTACATTTGCAAGAATTATACTAAATGAAGGGATATAAATATAAATATTAAAAATAAGAGGATATAAATGCAAATATATCATAATGTAGGGGTATGAACGTAAAAGCCCCAAAAAATGTACAAATAAGAGGTATAAAATGGGATGAAATCTTACACAATTATTTCCTACATTGGTTCATGTTGTGGGCATAGGATGCTGCCAATTGGAGCATCTCACTGCTAGTGTTTTTTTAAGTGAGACCCATGTCAAACTTTTACAACAAATCAAAAGAACTAAGGGAAAATTACCGTACACCCATGTCTTTTAAAACGTTATTCCAAAATACACTACCTTCAACACCAATTGCCAAGTTTATACTGGTTTTATAAACAAAATGATAGAACTCCCTACTACACATGTCAGGAGACAAAGAAAAGGCCCCTTTTGCCCCCAGTTTACAACTCACAAACCCAGTTTTTATAATTTAGGGTGGTTCATACAAAAATAACCTACCAATGAACCAGTTTTAGGTTAAAACAGTCTCTTTTTAAAAACCCAACTCTTTCGTTCTTCTTCAACCCTTATTTTTGAAAACCATCCTTAATCTTAACCTGAAGATCCCTCTCGCAAAGACTAAGTACTTTCAGTCGTGGAGCTGTTCTCCTTGCGTGATCGAGCTTCGCTGTGCATTGGAATACTGAGGTGCCAATCCAATGAAGCAGAAGAAGAAGACACATAGCAGGAGCAATAATCTGAGGTCAGTTCCTTCCGTGGCCATTACTGACAGTCGCTCGGATGAGCAATTATTGCACGGAAATTAATATGTAAAATCTGAAGACTGAACGGAAGGCTTCGTCCTATTTCCGTTTCCAACCGTACTTCTCTCATCACTTGGACTGTTCAAAGCTGGACTTTGAGCTATTTCCGTTTCCAACCGTACTTCTCTCATCACTTGGACTGTTCAAAGCTGGACTTTGAGCCATTCTAGTCCATGCCATCCGCATCCACGACTGTGAATTATTTGTCTCAACGGATCACAATAGATTTTATGCATGGTAGATTTTTTTTTTTTTTATGGTAAGGAAAATTTGAGCATTAATCGTCTACAGCGAAAGCTGTAAACACCCCCTCACATTCAGTGGGGGGTCCCACCATTCATTTGATGGGCCCCACCATTCAATGCCCATTCGGAAAATTTCGCTATTACGTTAAATCTTTTATAAGTTGCTGTGGGAGACCCTGCAGCCCCTGGATGACGTGTAGCATCCAATGATAGCATCCACCAGTGACATTTCATATTAAAAATTGTGACAAAATAGCCACTGTTGGATGATGCACATGGCAGCATTCTAGTATGGTTGTAAGGTCTGCCGCAAGACATGTAGCATCCAACGGTGATTGCATGGTCTGCCATAGCTACCTGCGCAGACGATTTCAACCCAAGTTTCTTATCGGTGTACCTTCAATATGGTCATTTCTGAGAAGAGGAATTAAAAGACAGGGAAGCATTTTTTTTACCCAAAAACAAGAATGGGAATCAATGGCAAAATTTGCCAAATTTTTGTCAGCTACTCCGTTAGTCACTCTGAAAATATGCTTTATGTAAAAGAAATCTAGATGAAGAGTGAGCATTTTGGCTTCCTCCAATAAAGCTAAAATCGTCCCCAATAATTCTTGAGAAGCTTCATTCATGAAAGTGACAATGCATGCTAAATCACTTTCCATCTCAATCCTTGTGGTGCCGAGAGTCTAAGCCATTTTGATGCTAACAAACAAATTGTTTGCAAGTTTGTCAAGGACACATTTTTAGAAGAAATCATTTATAAACACTACACTAGTCACAGTCATTCTCAATTATTTTAAAAAAAGATATCACTATTTTCTAATTATCAAGAATTAATTGATTAAACCCAATTCCCGCCTAATTTTTTTGCTTTTTATGCCTGGGAAAATTTGATTTTGGTGATACTTTTAAAAATAATCCAGTTTCAGTTACCCAATGCTTGTAACTTAAAAACAATTATACTTTGTTTAAAATAATTGATAATGAATATCATTTTAATGTTTACATAAATTTTATTCCGTAAAAGTCCTTAAAAGGCTTTATGAGTGAATGACGCTCATTATCAATTATTTTATAGAAGTATCATCATTTCTCAATTATCGAGAATTGGATAACCGAAAAATAAACTTTTTTGCAAAAAATTATCACCAAAAACCAATTTCCCATTTTTAAAATTTTAAACCGAATTACACGTTTGAAACGAAATTGTGCTTAAAACTTATTATTTTTTATTAATCTCGTATAATAACAATAGCATAATATACCCAAAATGAACCATGTTTTAATCACTGTAGCTTATTAGGAACAAAAATTCAAACATAATAATGACGAATTCAATATTGCAAAAGTCAATTAAAACGTCGGAATATCATTGAAGACGTTGACCCCGTCCCTTTTTTTTTTTTTTGCTTTCTTCTTTCCGGTAGAAAAGACATTATTCATTAAACTTGGACTAATATGGGAAAAACAACACCTTGGGCATCCGCCCTAAGGCCATACAAATATAAGAGGGGAGCGCGGGGGGACCGCCAAACTAGGGTTGTTTATTAGGCCGTGCCGTGCCTGGGGTATTGGGCATTAATTGGCCCATCAAGGCACAGCCCGCCAGGTACGATGGGCCGACGAACTATGGCCCACAAAGCACGCAGGTAGCATAGCGCATGCTTTAAGCATGCCATACAGTGTTGGCCCACGAGCTTGCATTAAAAAGAATGGGATTTTTTTCTTTTTTGAGGTTTTTTTATAATTTTGGAGAAAATTATATCCCAATATATGTAAAAATTATGTGTGAATAATAAATATATTATTTTTTTCTTTTTTTCTTTTTTATTTTTAATTTTTTAATGCATTTATTATGCGGCCTGCTGACCTGCCAGACACAGTCCAGCCCTAGTCATGCCACGAGTTGGACAATGCCTGGGTTTTTTGTGACAGACCAGGCCTGACCCGCCATGCACGGGTTAATAGTAGGAGGCCGGCCGTTAAGCAACCCTAGGCCTAACACAAGAAAATTTAAATTCCCGTCCTAAATGGGACCCTTTACGACACGGCCTTTTGATCCATTTAAACCTCGTGAGTATCATCAGGATTCAGTTCTTGATCAAATTACCGTTACTAAAGTCTAACATTTAAATTCCCTATTTTATCTCAAGAAATTTTCCACTGTGTAGCAAGTACAACAATATTTTACGGTGGCACCGGGACACATGACACGTGACTCGAATGCACAGCTGGGGCCCAAGCACCAGACACCAGTCCAAACAGAACATGTCATTAACGAGCCAAATCTCACTTAAAAGACTTAACAAAGTAACTCAGTTCAAATTAGTCCGACGTGGCTAAATCCAACTCATATTTTCATCTTAAAGTTCTCAAACTCCTTTACTAGCTCACTTCCTCTTCTCCTCTTGAATCTCTTTTCCTTTCGTTCCGAGCTTCTTCAATGGCGGATCTGTCGATTGGACCGTGTTTGTTTAGATCTGTTATCTGCTGTTGAGTCATTCATTATTCAATCGCTTACCTAAACTCTTTAATTCGTATAATTCGTGTCGAAGGTAGGTGAGATCGAAGATGTTGGACGGATTGTTAGGACGAGGGTTTTCGGCCAAATGGTTAGAGACGAAACTCTAATCTTCTCTTCGATTTGTGTGGTTTACTTTGCTTTCGTGATCGAGTAAACGGCAGGAGCGACGAGAAATGACTGGATGATCTCGTCTTTGACTTTCTTCACCTTTTTTTGCTTTTTTTTTTTAAAATTTATATATTCTTATTTTCGTGCTTTTTTTGCAGCAAATCGTCGATCAAGCTAACAAAGACCCGAATCGATGTTATTCGGAGGAAGAAGAACGCAACTCAGAAGTTCCTTAAGGAAGATATCGCAGATCTACTCGCTAACGGCCATGATGTCAATGCATATGGAAGGGTAATCTTGATCATTCGCCTTTTAGTACTAAAGATAACTTCCCATTCTTTTTACAGTGTTTTGTTGCAATTTTGTTATAATTGGCATTTCTTATCAACTAGGTCGATGAAGGAAAATAATTAGTCCTTATTTAGTTTCTTTGTCATTTTGAAATGCATTCATTTGATACTGATGAGAAGTACGAATCCTCTCACAACATCCACCCCCACCCCCGGGCGGAAAAAAAAAATAGAGGCAAATTCCTCCTCTCCCTCTCTCTTTTCTGTATCTATACTTTTGCATTTTGGCCCATCTTATTTTAAATCCCTGAGGAAGATATGACGTAAATGTTATGAGCCATCAGAGCGTTCAACTTAAGTTACTACTTCCTTTTACGTAAACTGCACCTCTGTGTTTGTCTCAATTCACACATCGGGATTCATTCAGAAGTTATAAGTCTGCATGTAGTCGAAGATTGATTCTGTTTTTTCATTTTTTGTGAGCTTTGAAGCCTTAAGGATTTTTTTTTTTTTTTTTTTGGGGATATTCAGTTAGAAATAATTTTTATTTTAATCTTCTTTTAAAAAAGCAAGGTTCCTCAATAATCCGGTGGAGTGACTTCGTTTTGAGTGCAAAGTTTTCTGGATTTAAATTTCAGTAAAGACAAATGTTTAGTTTATTTGACTGGCCTGACTTCCCTAAAACATTGCGGACGAGGCAAGTTTCCATGCCAGGACACCATTTTTTTTTTTTTTTATATTTTAAAGTTTTCCTCACGCCATTCTGTCAAGACCCATTTCTACATGGATTTACTTGGGTCTGGAAAGCATATCTGCTGAAACAATGGAAGCATTTTGATGGTCAGAGTATATTCTTTTTTTTTTAATTATTAACATCAGTAGAAAACCAGGTTCAACTAGTGAAAAAGAGAGATATAACATGAAAACTTACAGAATATTGTGGTTAGATAATAATTTATTCTTACATGTCATATCAAAAACCCAATGACCTCTATTGTTTGTCAACTCAATATCTGTCTAGCTTGTTGTCTCTGCTACTTTTTTAGGATAAGCTGATTATGTGAAGCTTTGATACATCATAACGGCACGTTATCTGCAGTGAGTAAAGATCTCAACACGTTATTCGTTGTTGTGCAAATGCGAACTATCTTATTATTGTTGCTTTAATACATCAAATTGGCATGTGATACGAAGTGACTGAATTGTTCAACACTTGACACATTTTTGTGCACACTGAATTTTGATGTGCAATCCAACTTCTGATGGTTGTGCAGAGGGACTGTGAACAATACATTTGGATCTTTATTCCAGTACATTCCCTAGTACTCCAACTTCTGATTGGCTTGCTAATTATATGTGTTTGTTTACCAAAAAGTGACCATTTTTTTCAATGTTTATACCTACTGAGTTGTGTTTCTATGAAATATGTCTTCTCGTGATATACTGCCTACAATGTTATACCACTATGCTTTTTTCATATTTCTATTTTTGGTTTGATCATGTAACAGGCTGATGGACTTATAACCGAGCTCAATCTTTTATATTGCTATGACTTGATTGAGAAATTCTGCATGTGTATAACAAAGCAGCTTTCAGTAATGCAAAAAAAAGGGTACTTGTTGATCTACTGCTTTTATCCTATTTAATTAAGTGTAATTACATGCTAGTTAGCTATTAATGATGACCATTCTATCATTGATAAATAAATAAAAAATGTCTGTTTTTATATCTGCAGTTCTCAACTTCTTCCGTAGTATGAGTATTTTATATGTCTATAAAATTGTCAATGCAGTTATTTGTTTTTTGTCAATTTGGGTAATGATATACTGAAAGAACTCCGACGGGGAGAGAGACAGAGAGATAAGCAAAAAGGCAAAACGACACAAGATGATAGCATACTTCCCCATATCACAAACTCTCTGGAAACATCACCTTCTGCCAGGATAGCTGATTGCATATGTCAACATATACAACTGTTAAACAAGTCCCTTGCCACAGTGATTATTTGCTGGAACCCATCACTATGTTAAATCCAGATATGCATACAGTTTGGATTTAATAAACTTATGAGATTTTTTAATCTGGTGAGAAAGAAAAGATGGGTGACACCTTTAGGTTGGATTTTCAACCATATATGTCTATCTATGTATCTGTCAAACGAATAAATTCTCAATACTCTTGTCATGGTGACTCATATGTGGAACCCCTGTTTATCATATATTTGTATCTTAACTGGCTTTATATGGGTCCCACGTCGATGGAACACAACATACATCTACGAGTTGGGCTCATGCTCCATGAAATGAATAGTGATCAGAATCATTCCAGTCACTTTCTAAAAGTATGGGATCGTTGTAACGCAGAGCCTGTGTGATGGGATTACACCGATGGATTCCTTAAAATTTTGAGATCTTTTTGGTTGAGTATTACGTGTGCTGATATATGTGTTGCACAGGCGGTTTTAATTTAAGGATACTTTTGACACATGAGTGAGATCTACAAAAAGAAAAAGTAAAATCAAAGCCTAGTTCCTGTGAAATCTATATCAGGATTCAGCATGAAAAGTGAAAAGAGCCACTGTATTTGATCTTCTTTAGCCAACAACATAAAAATGACCATGTGGAAAGCAGAAAAACTTAAAAAAATCTATGTATTTTATTTTCTTATGTTTCATTAAGCTTTCAAATATAGTATTAAAGATCATCATGGGTCATAGTTAACCATGAAATAAAGTTCCTACTGATAGGGATGCCAAATCTTTCATCACCTAGTTTTAGATGGAAAACATAAACAGCAGATTCTCTTTCTTGCCCAAGCCTGGTCACTGTGATGCCCTTTGTGAGGAGGCATCCCTTTTTCCAAAGTTACAGGACTATTTTGCCGAGTTCCTTATAGAGAGTTGTTTCACACCATATGGCTGATACATTTTTTCTCTCTGATTTAAGTCATGTCTTTGCTTTTGTCTTTATTTTCATTATAAATTATTGGAAAAAATTTAAAAACTTTCTTTCAAATATATTTTTGGTAAAAGAGGATTTAACATTTTTTTGCTAATGTTAGGCAATGGAATCAGTTATGATGTTTCTCAGTTAGAGCTTTGTGTTTAAGAGGCAATAATAATGATGTAATTAAACTTTTTAACTCATCTTGTTTTGGTGATCCACCTGAATGCCAGCATGGGGTCCTAAAAAGTGTTTTCTTGCACAAAGTATTAAAGTTTCCTGTTATTTTATATGAACTTAAAGTAATAAATCGTGATGTTCAATTTGTTGAAATTTTCATCTTTTATCCTTTTTTTTCTCTTTTTCATTCAAACTATTTGAGAACGCCATTCACATATATCTGCTTACATGATTTTCTTTACAGGGAATGTCCTGAGGAATGCAGGGAAGCTGTATCTTCTCTAATGTTTGCTGCAGCAAGATTTTCAGAATTGCTAGAATTACGTGACCTTAGGCATATATTTACCGAAAAATATGGGAACTCCTTGGAATATTTTGTGAATCAAGAGGTAGTCAGACATCCAGTTCATGCCACATTTCATTTGATAGAAACTCTTCCTTTTTCATGACTAACCAATTTAATTGTATATTGGCTAAGTTTGTTGAGAAGTTAGCTGCAAAGCCTCATTCAATAGATGAGAAGCTCCAGTTGATGCGGGATATAGCACAAGAGTTCTCTGTGAGATGGGATTCTAGGGCTTTTGAATGGAAGATGTCTAATCTCCCTGCATCTGAACAGGTAAGACTTTCCAGATAACCCCATTAACATCCAGAAGGGAATTCAAGGTTGTAATATAATTTTCAAAGATTTACATTGTGTAACCATGAGAACCTTGTTCTATCTACATTTAGGTCTCACTAATATGAACTTTCAATGTTCTTATCTCGTGGGAGATTCGACATCTGTTGTCTATTCTCTCTTTCTTAAATATAATCCCTTAATTATTGATTAGAAAATATATATATAATACACTACATACTAATTCCAAAGTTATTAAACAAAATGACAAATCGGGGAGGGGGGTTGTATTGTAAAGACTCGCACATCTCTGGTCCATGCTCACTTTCCACTGCTACAATCTTTCACATTTATGATCTTTTTGCAGGATCGACTGATTCATAATGCCAGTGGTGACAGATACAAATTACAGAATGGCATGGAGGATATTGTCCCCAAAAAAGACAAACTGAATGTATCATCTAGAACACAGCAGGAAGTCACTAACGATGCAGTCAAACTTTGCAATGGCAGCGAGTATCCTGTTTCAAAAAGAGGTGACCAGGACCTGGCATCTCATGGAAGACAGGAATTCACCAATGATGAATGCAGGCTACGTGACTTCAGAGAAGACATGGTGCTGAAAAGAGTCAACCAAGAATTTCCATCTCACAGAAAAGAAGTCACTGACGACAGGTACAGACCACAGAATAGCAGGAAAGACACTTCCAAAAACAAATGCCATCTGGACATTACATCTCGTGGAAGAAGTGATCTCGGTAATGATGGATGCAAGCCATTAGATGGTAGAGAAGTTATGGCCCTTAAAGGGGCCACCCCGGATGCCCAATCTCACAGAAGAGGGGAACACACTTATGAGGTTGCTCCCCAGAGAGACAACCCAGATTTAACATATAGGGAAAAGTGGAAAGTCAATGGAGGTCAGGGTACCATTTCAAGAAGTGACCAAGACCTTGAACGACGTGGAAGATTGGAAATTTCTGATTATGGATACAGACGACATGACCATAGAGATGATATGGTCCTGAGAACAGATAATCTGGACATTCCATCTCACCGAAAAGAAGTCAACGATGAGGGGTATAAACCAAAGAATATCAGGGATGATAATGTGAGAAACAAAGACAATCTGTATGTTGTGTCTCGTGGAAGAAAGGAGTTCAACGGGTCAACTGATGCTAGAGGAGATATAGACATTAAAAGAGACCAGGATGTTCCATCTCACAGAAGACACGATCTCAACGATTATGCATATAAACTTTTGAAGGGTAAGAAAGATTCCTCTTGGAATAATGAAAACCTTAGAAATTTTTCTCGTGGAAGACAGGAATGCAACATTGATGGATGTAGGCAGCAGAATGGTAGGGAGGATAATTTTTCTAATGGAAGACTAGAATTAGCTCCCAATGGCATAACAAGACCACAGTCGAAGACAGAAGAAAGAGACATTTATGGCCCAGGTAATGGCATTAATGGTCAATGCTGCCTTTCAAACCCAGCCAAAAAGATCTATGACGAACAAGCTGAAAGCTTGAAGCCATTCTGTAATAATTTTATCCCCCCTCCATATGTCAAACCAAAAGTTGGAAAGAATGGAGCACATTCAGGAGCCCGTCCTACAAGCACTGATTTTAGCGAAGCCCCTGTGGATCTTTCAATGAACAGTCGAGATGTTGCCAATGAGAGATCAGAGAGGACTCAAAAACTGCCAGCTTCTGTCAACTGTGAAAGAGAGGTGGATGGACCTGAAAGAATGAATATTCATGCTAAAGAGAAGTATCTCCATCATCAGGATGATTTGGTTGATTCCAAGCAGAAAACAAAATCAAGCAGGAGGAGACACTCTAGACAATCACCAGGTCACAATGTTGGTGATCTTGAAGGTGGTGGAACTGTGAGGAGAAGTTCAAGTTGCAGGAGACGGGAAGATTTGAGGAGGGGCCTGAAAACATTGCTTGATGAAGATCTTGATGCAACGGATGAAGAGGAAAAGATGATGGACAGATTGTTGATCCACTACAGCAAGAAAAAGTCAACCCATGAACCTAGCAAGTTAAGGACGAGACCAAAGGCACCTCCATCTTGTCATGTTGCTGCTGATGCTGGTGAGCCCCTGCACAATAGAGGCAGAGATGTACCCCACTTGAACTCTGAAGGTCCTCTGGCAAGATTAATGTCACTCCCTCCACAAACAACCACAGCCGAAGCATCTAGGGTGCCTGCTCGTTCCTCTTCGTTTAAGCCTGAAATGTTAGCAGGCCATGTACATCCAAAGCTGCCTGATTATGATGATTTGGCTGCCCGGTTCGCAGCTCTCAGAAGGGGATAAAGGTCTAAAAGTATGTCCATGGTATTCTTTTTTTTTTATTTCTTTCTCACATTTATTTCCTTCTCTCTATTAATGGTGAAGTCTATACACTATAGCAGATTCACTGGTGGTGTCTATATCAGATTCACTAGCTTCTGTTTCCATCTAGTTTTCTTAATTTTAGAATTTGTTACGGTGTTTGTCAATCCAAATGATGCAGATTACATTAAGCTTCTACTTTTGAGTGTAAGAGTTCTTTTTGTTCTTTGAATTGCATCGTTTGCGTCTATTTACATGATTACGTTCAATAATAAATTGGTCATGCGATTTGAAGAAGAAGAAAATCTTAAAGACTGATATTTCCCGTTTACAGTTTCAAATGACAAGAATTTGGTAGTTCAATCTTGTGCTGTAATTCGTGTCAAGATCTCTCAACACCTGGAGGCTGGAGCTATTCTTATGTAGACTGATTCAGGTTGGATTTTTTCAAACACGTTGGTAGCAAGTCAACTTGTAACTGTAACAAGTGAGTTGTTTTTAGCTTAGGCTTCTTGAATGTGTCATTGCTCTAGGCTATAATTGTGGCTTCACATGTTTGTATTGATTTTATATATCTGTCTACTATCCATACCATATATAAAGGAAAGCCCCCCCTTGAAAGTGTGCAACTATTATGTTCAACTTCTTCAAAACGCCCTTGCACTTCATTGTAAGATTTGGGTATAATAATCATACCAATTTCAATTCATTTAAAATTTAAGTAGTTGCAAAATGGTTTCGTCCCGTCTCTTTCCTTTACCATCAGTCTTTTTATATATATGCAATATCTTTTTCCTTACCATCCGTCTATATCCCTTTGTTTTTTATATGCGTGTGTACTATTGTACGTTCAACCCACTAGTTTATTTTATACTGTTGGGTTGGATTTGGTTCTTAGACGTGCAGGCTTGGGTTGAGCACAAGCCCATTAATATCCGAACCTTGAATGCCACGTCCAACCCACTAGTTTATTTTATACTGTTGGGTTGGATTTGGTTGTTAGACGTGCAGGCTTGGGTTGAGCACAAGCCCATTAATATCCGAACCTTGAATGCCACGTCCAACCCACTAGTTTATTTTATACTGTTGGGTTGGATTTGGTTGTTAGACGTGCAGGCTTGGGTTGAGCACAAGCCCATTAATATCCGAACCTTGAATGCCAGATCAGCGGAAGCTCCCCCGCTGCTTCGTTTTCCGTCTCATTTTCTTGTCAGGTGGAAAGGATTTCTTCCCGCCAAAAGGCTTCCCTCTCCCATATATTACCGCACTCCATTCCTAAGCAACTACCTTTTCTCCGTGTGTGTGTGTGTGTTAGAGAGAGAAAGATGAAAGAAACGTCAAAGGTGATAATGGGAGCCACACTGGTAATGGTGGTAAGCCTGGCCATAGTTCTGGGTCTGGTCCTTGTATTGTTAGCTGAACTCTATTGCTCTCTCTTACTACGCAAGCGCCGATTCCAAATCACCACCTCGGCCTCCACAAACACCACCGTTGCTCAGACCCCACAACAAAATCAATCAGTGCTTCCTCTCACTAGAGTCTATGCACAAGGGGTTTTTCAGGCTCCAAGAAGGTTTCTCTTTCCCTTTCCTACTGGCAAAGAAGAAGAAAATCTAGACACAGAGAAGGATTTCTCCGAGCCTCAACTAGTTCAGAAAACCAGAACCCAAGAATCAATAGAACCCCCACATTGCATTGGTATCATCTCAACTTCATCTCCATCTCCTTCTTTCATGTCCCTCACTTCACCAAAACCAATTCAAGAAGTTGGGTCACAAGGAGCTAGCAGCAGTGGTGGCCAAAGAGGATCTGGGGCTGATCATTTAGTTTACATTTCTAATCCCATTTACGACAACGACATTCCCAGGCATAATGGAGTTGCAAATGGAGTAGGCACGCCCTTTGAAACCCCTGATACATCACCTTCTCGCTTAGAAACGGAAGGTTGTTCCAGCGAAGAAGACGACGACGACGTTGCTGAACCATCGCCAACTAGTCCCACATCGCCTCCCATTACTCCACCATTGACGCCCATGAAGAAGCTTCCCGTTGAGGCCTGTTCAGTCTCCCTGAGAGATGCACGGTCTCTGGGAACTTCAGGAAGCGATTCCAACAGTAATAACGGTATATCATCATCGTCATCATCAGGCTCTCCCCGCACTTCTCCTTCCTGGTGATTAATTAACAGTAGCATGAGACTTACTCCCACCAAAAGATGATCAAAAAGTGAAGCTTTACATCTCATCTCTTGGTTGTGAATATTGTGAGATTGGAGAAATTTCAATTTCAGAGGCTGCTCTGCTCTCTGCAGTCGTGACCATGGCTCGTCGATCCAAACCACGCGTACCCAAAGTTCCATCCCCATCTCACCTTGCTCTGTTTGCTGCTGCACCTGTTTTGGTGCAGACTAGTTTTTGTTTTTCCTTTTGTTTGCAACCTTGTTCTTGGTTTTTTGTGGGGTTGGATATTTGTTTCGTCTGGTTCTATCTGGAGTACAAAACAAAAGTTCTTTTGTTTTGGGATTATGATATGAGGATGCATGTGAAAGGGTCTCAACTCTCAAGCATAGAAAAGTTTCTGGGTTTTCCCATGCTCTTCTTTCTAATTTTCAATTCCAATTTGCCTCGTGAGATGCGTTCATTGCATTAATTGGAGAGCAGCCAGAGACCAGAGTCTTCTCCTTGACTCCGGCACAACTCAGAAAGGGTGCGGCAGAGAGATTTTGTCGACTTGGATAACGACGGGTCTCGGTTAACCCAACATGGAAAGAAGCTTCAGTTTCTGCGAAGAAAACAAATATAATAAAACTACACTGTCAAATGCAACCTTGCTTTTGGGCGTAAATCAATAAGGATCCAAAGTTGACTCCGCGTGCATATTTCTCCTATTATTCTGTTCATAATATCACAAATGAATGGTTCGGATTGAGAACAGTGGATTGTTTGATCAATGGTTCGACCGGCCTCTAACTGGCCTCTAACTCGTAATAGACTAAGCCCATTTTTTTTGCTCCAAATTTTAAAATTATTATATCATTTTTAATTCATATAATAACTTTTGGTTGTGTTTTTAAGTTGTTAAAGAAAAAAAAAATTCCTTAAAAGCAGATAAAAATATATTTCTAATAGTTTTGGTAACAAATTTACAAAATTATTGAAATGCAAAAAGGGCCTAACTAGGCCAAGCTTGAGCTTGGGGTGTTAGGCCGCCGAACCAGGCCAAACTGCGCTTTTACAAGTTTAGGCACTTTATGCACTTTATATTAAGTCCAGTACAACAAGGCCCCTTTCCAGCCCTGGATGGAACTTTGGAAAGCACAGACTTTAAAATCGGAAGCTGTGTCTGTCCTCCTTGGTGCATCCTCTTCTTCAATTCTGTCCATGGAGGAGGAACGCGGATCACCACCATCTCCATCATCTGAAGAAGAAATGGAGGCGAAGGCTGAGTCGAGACCGTCCAACGGCAATGGTTACACGGATCAAGTGATGAGCGAGGTTCACCTAGGCTGCCCACCTGGCTTCTCAGGCCCCTACATCTCTCACTTCACCTTCGCAGACCCACGAGGTCTGAACTCGAAGCTCTGGAATCTGGATTAAATCCATCGTTTCAATACTACCTTCTTATGGTAACTGATTTCGTTGTTCGTTTGAATGATTCCAGAAGCAGAAGGCACGGAGAGAAGATATAATCAACTTACTAAATGCGATGGAACTTCAATCTGCCAAACCATTAGCTTGGATGAAGATGGCGATCTTGTTCTGACTCGAAGAAACAGTAAGTTCCCAAAGACATATCAAACATTTTCTTGTAATGCTTCAAATTGCGTCCTTGCTTTCTTAATTGAAAATTCTAAGGATTTGTTGCTAATCCAGTTGGATACTAATCTTACATGTTTTGAGGCTTTTAGCGAAACGAACAAATCCCTATTAATATGGACTAGTTGTTTCTTCTTATGTGTATGCTTTTAATTTGGCGGTTTCATTGTCTAGCTTTGATGTTGATGACTCAATCACAAGAGGGTTTGGTAAGGAGAAGTCTTATGTCAAGTTGTTTTATGTAAATTATGTCTAAAATAAGCAATCTTATTGTTATAATGTTACTGGGCGACTCTGTAATTTAAGATCCCTGTTAGTAATTTGTCTCGATAAAAACTTAATAAGATTTCAATAACAACAGATTTAGTTGATATATATAATGCAAGCTCATAACAGCAGGGAGTCAAACTTCTAGCTTGGTAGATATTCTTCACAACTGCCATCTGCTACTCTTTGGTTATATTGATCTATAGAATATAAACGTAGTGTGTATGCTAATGCAATTAGAAAATTTTATATTTATCTTAATGACCTTTGCATAATATCATCAGTTGTGCAGATATAATGGATGGATTTTCATATTATTCATTTAATCTTCTTTTGAATGTTCATGTTGAATATATGCATAAATCCCTGAATGCTGGATTACTATCACTAAATTTCTTTATTATGTAAAAGAATAATATAAAAAAGACAGAGAAATTCCTCCTGTATATGTTAAAAATCAGTATCTCAATATTCGGATTACTATCTGCTGCTCTAAATGTTTGAACAGCAGAAGCATATATTTATATCAAAATTATCAAAATGAGGAAGTGAAAGTTATGATTTAGATTATTTTTCATCTTCCATGGAAAAGCAATTCTAAAATACCTTTTTGTTTTTCGTCCTTTTGTGTAGAACATTCGAGTAAAATTTGTGGAGTAACTATACAGCACAATATCACTTCATCGATTCCAAAAGTTGGATTACAGGTGATAACTGTTTCATAATACTTTATGTTCAGTTTTCCTGTGCTATGACTAATCTCTTCCTCCATTCCAGGTGTGGAGAGCTGAACTGGCATTAGCTGATTTTGTGTTGCATACAATTTTTACATCATCTGACTTTGATGGAATTGTTGCATTAGAACTTGGTGCTGGAACTGGTAACCTAACCTTTCGCTGCCATATTAATTTCACCAATCTCCATCATAAATTAACTACTTAAAACTGTTATAATACTTTCTATGACAAAGATGGCGCTTCCTTTTGAGAAGGCATTTATTGTTGTTTTTGTTGTTGCTGTTGTTGACTTGTTGGAGATGATCATTCTCTGTCCCAACTTGTATGAATCGCATAAAACTTGGGTGACTCATGAAATTAGAGCATCTAGAGTCCAGTTGACTCAAGCTGAACCTCTAGTTTTGGATATAGGGTTCCTTCTGAACATTCTCTGGGATTTGCAGCCATTGATGTTACAAGATTCCCTCTGAAATTAGTTTTGCAAGATCTTAGCCAATGTTTTTGGTCTTTGGTTTTGCTATTGGGTATAAATCTCCACTCTGAACCAGTATCATTTCTTGTATGACAGGATTTTATTTCCCTTTGTTTACCAGGGTTGGTTGGTATATTACTTGCACGTGCTGCTAAGACGGTCTTCATAACGGGTAGGATGTGTTTAAATTTTAAGTTGAACAATGCCTTTGTTGAGGTCAACTTTTTGTTCTTCTCCAATTGTCCAAAGAAGAGTTTTTCCTTTAAAGAAATGTATAATCAATTTTAAGCCTGCATATCAGCATAGATATATGCCTGAATTTGTTTGTATTTGTACATATCATGTTCATTAATCGTATTCTTATCCAAAAAAAAAATATATGGTTCATCCATCGTACCATCATGTATAGACATCGAAATATACACAACCTATAACCTTTGCGCATTTAAACATAGGCCTGTGGCCTAGAGAGGAGGGTGGATTATGAGTTTTAGCTAAATGTGAGAAAAGAATCATCATATTAATATTATGCCATCAGAATTCGGTTTTGGGGTGAAGGAGAACAACAAGCATTATAGGCTCATATAAGAAAGAATTTTTATGGAGCATAAAGCTGAAAAAATTTTGAGAAATTAGGATTCATGCAACATGATAATTAAATAATGTGTCAGGAAATAGTTGGTTTGTTGGGTATTGTAATAAACAATATTGTATCTGATGAATGGCATCATATATGTACATGGTTTTAATGAGCCTAACTAGGTCATGCTATTCATTTAGATAATTTTTATAGGAAAAGGTGAAGTCCACATTAAAGGTAATATGTGGTTTGAAAATAAAGAAAATGGAATCTTTGAGTCCTACTAGAATCTGTTGAACACTAGAGTTCAATGCGTCTGATGCAGGTTCTTTGTTAGAGGAATTCATGCAACATGGTTGAAAGCACATAGCACAGTGCTGAAATTTAAAATAAGTTCTATTTTTTTTTTTTTTATTCTATCATATTTCCCTTAAAAGATTTTAGTTATACTGAAATAAAAGAGGAGCAAGAAACTGAAATATCTAGGTTTCAGATTTCATGATCACTTCCTAAAACTTTACCAATTGCACATTCATACCTCATGAAGCACTTTTGAAAGTGGAAAATTTACTTGTCTAGTGAGTGTCCAGTTCTTTTGAATGCAACATGCCTTTTTACTATTAATTACATTTCTCATTTTATCTCAAGTTATCTCTTATAAGAGGCAACCCTGTGAATTTTCTGCCAGACCATGGTGATGAAGTTCTTGACAACTGTGCTAAGAACATTAATCTCAACTCCGAGACATTTGATTATAATCAAACTTCAATTTATGTACGAGAACTTGATTGGAAGAAATCATGGCCTCCTACAGCGAGTCTAGATGATCTTTCACGTCAGGAAAGGTGATATATGGCAAAATTTCAGTCTAAATCCTGACAGTCTGCTTGTATTTTCTCCTGTGACCCGCACTTTCTTTTTTCTAAATTCTTTTTAGGTTCTTTTCAAACTATAATGCTCTGTTACATTGTAAATGATTTTGAAGACACAAGATAATTTTATCATTCATTAAAACGGGTATAGGTTTTTGTGGACCTCATCTGAAGTTGCGGAAGCCCAGGGTGCTTCATTGCTTGTTGCTGCTGATGTCGTTTACAGCGATGACCTGACAGATGCACTATTCAGTACTCTAGAGAGACTTATGTCTCATGGTTGCAGAAAGGTACCAATCAACATTATAAATATGTAATTGAATTTAACAACTAGAGTGCATAGAAAGCTCATGAGGACAGAACAAGCAAACTGTCGTCCTCAATCTGCGTCCAGTTTAATTTGTCTTCTGGGGAACTTATTTTGATATGCTGTCCTGGTTAGATCAAAGTGATGATTTGGTATCTGGATTTTCTTTTCATTTCTTGTTCTTTTTTTTCCTTTAGGTCCCTTTTTTTTCCTTCCACTTATAATTCGTTGAAGATTTTCCATTTCAATATTTTGGTTTGGATGGTTGTATCTATCGTTGTTTCTAGTTTCCTGATCCTTTGAAAACCTTCCTCTATATAAGACAATTGTTATTTTTATTCTGGTTAGTTTTTATATCTTGCACTGGAAAAGCGTTACAACTTCAGTCTCAATGATCTAGACGTAGTTGCAAATGGATATTCACATTTCCGGAGATATCTGAGAGTGGAGGGAGGTAAGCACTCTTACTGCATGAGAAAGGCCTACTCGATGATTATTTCCTTTGTTTTCAGCTCATTGTACTGTTTTGAAACTTATGATGCAGAATATGAACACCTCGGAAATGGATATTTGCCATGCTTTATGGGCAAGCGCATTGATCTTACACAGATCCCACAGTATGTGAGAGAGTATGATAGAGGAAACGATGTAGAGATTTGGCAGATCGAATACATCTCTTGGGAACCATTACAATGAGAAAGCTTTTACACAGATTTTCATTGTAATTTCATTTTTGAGCTATTCTCCCCTTTCTTCTTTCTGTATAGACATCTTTTTTGAAACCAAATTGACAATGCAAAGGGATTTGTGTTTGTTAACAATACATTTCTAATAATTGAATTATGCAAGTATTCAAGTTCAGCTCTTGCTTATAGAACATCAGTGGCAGCATCTTTATTCATTTTGGCCCATAATCTCATCTCTTACATACATATGAATGTATGAAACAGGTCAGTCACAAAACCTTTGCAAGGATCTTGGAGATGTGTAGATACACTGAATTCCAGATTGATGCAACTTGTTTCTGAAACTTCGAATAACCACAGTGAAGTTTCGTGTCATGAAGGCATGGATCCTCAACAAAAACTTGGGAACTACCTGTTGGGACAAATACCTTGATTTCAGAAACCACAGTGATAGAAAAGTTAAAAACACTAGGTAATGGCAATAAGATATGGCTTTTCTCCATAAAGCCATAACCTTGAAAATTCAGTTACATAAAATGAAGGGAGCTCATTAATACTTACATCAGAACACTTGATCAGTCAGGTGTGTTAACCTGAGCAACAGAACTGTCTTAATCCCCCTTTTTGTGTCTCATTATGCAGATTCATCCCAGTAGGCCTTGACGGGCAAGCTTTTGCCAATTGCTTTGCTGCACAAAGTTCCCAGTCATATTAGACAGGCTTTTATCAATGACAACAAAAAAATTGGAAAAAAGCAAATAGAACTTGTCGATGGAAGTAAGGTGGTAGTGTTATGTTCTTGGATGACATTTAAGATCTCCCAAGAAAGGACTTGACCCGAGATGATTTTAATCATCCATCTAAAAAAAAATTCCGTTGATGTTTCACTTTCCCGACAGTCTCATAGCAAAAGCAGTCTGAAAGTTAAAAGGAACAATGGAGACTGTTGCTCATTTGATCCCATGAACTTGAATCAGATAATTGTGACACTGGTTGTCCATATGGTTTTGTGAGAGGGACAATTCGTTTTCAGTGTGAAAAGTACGCAAAATTTATTACCTATTTCATAGAAAACCTCATTAACATTCTGTGCAGTTTTTGCAGATGTTTCAAGGAAATGCAACCCATTTTCTTGAGCATATTGCTCTCCCTCCTGAAAAATATTAATTGAGAGATTATTTATAACAAGACAACAGTGCAAAAACAAACGTAATAGGCACAATTAATCTTATTCAAGACATCAAGATCCATCACAATCTCCCAGTCCCATAGATGCAACCATGTCAATGTCACATCTATTTCATGCACTGCAAGTATTGTTGGCTGGTTGGTGCTCTTTTTGACCCAATTTCTCATAAAATATAGACTGCAGATAATCATGAATTACAATACGGAAATACAAAACGAAAACAGCTTGCATATATATACCTGAGCCTCCACCTCTCTCTTTGTTTCTAAGTCGCACTTGTTTGCCACCAACATCATTACCAAATTTGGATTTCCTTCAAGAAATCAAATTAGAGCGAGCAACATATCAGCTACAACCATTTAATCAGCCTAGCTGCTTGTGCATTTATTGCATTGAAAGTATTACATGGGACTTGCAAGGTTCATGTTGTTGTGCTATTCTTTTATCAAACGCCTTTTCTAATTTATCTACAAGGAACAACTGAAAGTGCTGAAAGCAGTCTCTGAAGTTATTAAAGGAGAGAAATGCAAAAACGAAGCCTCACTAGGTGCCATGCAGGCCAATATGTTGGAGAGAGAGTATAAGTTCATAACAGCATGTTCTATCATCCCATCTGTCATATGCTTAGCAGTCATACTGCAAAACAACTCGTTGCTAACTCCAGACACCGAAGTGTCAGAGACTTTCCCACATACAAAGAAGCTATCACCAACTTTAAGTATAACCTGATGCTTACTTTGGATTGTGAATGTGAATCATATCTTCTTTTTTTTCTTTATGTTGTTGAAATTAACTAAACCAGGTTTTTGTTTTCCACCTTTCCTCAAGGAAATTGAAGAGAATATGGAGAAATGTATACTCAGTGATCAAGGTTTTGAAGTTTCAGATCTGGTTGCAGCCCCCTCCATAACCAGCATGCACCAATATGTATTGGATAATATAAAAACCACTGAAAAATACAGTGAATTTGTGAAGCATCACCTGTCACCTTTACCAATAGGTATCATATCAGACACCTATGAAATCAATAAATACAACTGAGTTGAGTTGTATTGGTTTCAGCCAAAACTTAAACCTCGCAAGTAATCCTTTAGCACAGAGCTTCAATTAGAGATGAAGCTATCTGGATAAAGAGAGTGCATATCACAATCAGATCAGTTAACTCCGAATAACAGATGATATCCTGACAGTTTTTACCAAACAGGAAAATGGGAAACAAGAATATATGCTAGGCTTCTCTCTCCTTATTTACCATTTTGGAAGTCATTTACCTTCCAAAAAAACCAAAAATTTGGAAATCAATTAAGAACTATACGGTAATATTAGATTTTGTGGATCACCTTGTCTTTGCAGTTCTTGAACCCATTTTCTGGCTCGTTCAAATGAATCCTGAAGAAATAACAATAAAGGCTTATCTGTCAGATGGATCCCTAGTTATAATATGAAGAAACTATTCAGATATATGATGATGTGCCAATCAAGAGAACCAAAAGTTTGCTCCTTTGAACAAGGATATCTGAAAAATCCAGCCTTGAAACTTTTTCCCTCTTCATGCAACACCAAACACAAATTGCATCCATATCATGGAGGACTCAGACATGCCCTCAGATCAAGTGAAGCAAATAAAGCAGACATTATTTTATTCAGTAAGCTTTTAATTGCCTATCAAGACCAATCGATACACAAAACAACCTATCACATTGATCTTAATATGAGCATGAAAAATTCGGAAAACCATCCAGTATCAACAGATCATAGCAAGAAATCCTGTAAATATCTACCTTGCTTGAGATGTCATACACCACAATGGCAGCAGCAGCACCCCGATAGTACATGGGAGCAAGGCTATGGTATCTTTCTTGTCCTGCCGTATCCCATATGTCAAATTTCACAGTGCCTTCATTTAATGATAATAGCTGAGTGAAAAATGCTGCTCCAATTGTTGATTCCTGCAGCATAATATAATGTCAATACTAAGAGAATTCATCAAGAGTAACGAGAAAAGTTTTTTTTCTAAAAAAATATGGTAAAACAAAGCATGCAACTGAACCTGGTAATCAAAGAATTGACCTTTGACAAATCTCAATACCAAACTAGTTTTTCCAGTTCCCATGTCCCCAAGAAGTACCTGAAAGATTCTTCATAACATTAAAAACTGCTAGAGATCATCTCTTTTCATGTTGATCATTCATACCAAAATAGTTTAATTGTTAGTACACAATAAACCAGATCCAAAGATTATTCAAACTGTTTTAATATCAGAAAATTATGTCAGAGCATAACTACCAGTCCAGTCTATTATCCCTTCTTCACTGCTCATCCAAATTCTAGTTCCAAACCAAGAAGCAGAAGGAGACCTTAGGTCCAACAGGAAATTGAAAGTTAATAAACAAAACCAAAAAAAATAAAATATTGAATTGGGAAACAGAGTATCTGAATCTAGTTTCAGGTGGCGTACATTGTTTTGATGATCTTGCCAGTTTTAGCACTTTCTCAATGGATGTTCTCTATGATGAATAGAACTTGACCAGTACCTACTCAAAACCAAAACACATCTCCTCCCAGAAAAGCCTATCAACACAGCACAAAGCCCTATTAAGGCCATGATGCTCTCATGAGAAAGCCCTTTTTTTTGGGGCCTAATTAATCAATTATATGTTCAGACAGCGACAAATAAAAAATCTGATTTGGTTATTGCATGCAACAAAACCATCTTGCCCTAATTAATAAATCAAACGATCTACCCGAATCTGAAGGTTTCCATAATCGTCACTACGGATACGACAATAACCTAAATGCAAAAACTTCCTGAAGTAATCATGGTGGCTTTCATTGATCGACTCTAATAAATCTATAAGTTGGGAGAAAAACAACACAGATGAAGAACTGCAAATACTTGTGAAGAAATCCATGAAAATGCTAGTGAATGGAAACGAAAAGAGAGGACACACTCACCAGCTTAGCCTGTATGTTCTTGTTTCCTGTCCTCGCCATTCGAGTCGATCAGGAGATTGATAGTTCAGTGAATTAGAATCCTTTTTAGCTGAAAATAAAAACCCTAAAATATTGTATGGAATATTTGAAAGCGTTGAAGAAAGGATCTGCTGATATGATTTGGATACATATTGAGACCGACTGGACGACTTGTAGTTGTAGGTTCCGAGGGTTAACCTTCTTTTCTGCCGTCGTTGACTATTAGGTTTCGTTGCTTTGTCGTTCATTCCACGTGTGTGTGGATTTGAATCTTA
Source organism: Buxus sempervirens (assembly GCA_947561395.2). Taxonomy (NCBI): domain Eukaryota; kingdom Viridiplantae; phylum Streptophyta; class Magnoliopsida; order Buxales; family Buxaceae; genus Buxus; species Buxus sempervirens. The sequence continues at coordinate 40,301,828 of OX387189.1, read as the reverse complement.
GCGGGAAGCATGCTTACAAGTCTCGAAAGACTCCACTTAGGATGATCTGATGGCCTTCATCACCTGATGGTTGCACATCGTCCGCAGCATAACCTTTACAGCGACGCTAACAGCGGTGCTGTAACGGCGACAGGCGTCCGATATAGTCGCCACTAACGGGCAGACAAAGCTCCGTCCGGTTAATGCCTAACAGATTTAAAAATGAACCCTTTTTTTTTTTATATACTTTCAACCGGTTCAATTGAAGGAAAATAAAATTTGAGTTTCCTGCCCAACGACATCTCTTCTTTATCACAGTCATTATCTTCTTCACTCCTCCATCTTCCACCAATGTACCTCAAATCAGTTAGTGGCCGCATTAAACCAAGTTTGGTTAGTTGGAATTTTAATCTCTTCACTAGAATATGGGATGCAAAATTCATCTAACATATTCTCAATACTCTCATCTCCCCCTTCCCTGGTTCTGGTGATGATAAGCCGTTCTAGTGTCCATTTGGTCATTTTTCAGTTGCTTCCACCTACGAAAGGATACACTAATTATCAAGAACAAAACCCAAAGGGTGAAGTTGAAGACTGTTGTGGAAGAGATCATGCGAATGTTCCCTCCATTTACTTGTGTTAAAAATAATTATAACAATGCATCTCTCAAATTTCTTGGTAGATCTGTTTGGGATTAGGGCATAAAGTAGCCATTAAAGTAGATGCCTTTGCTACCTTAGAGGGAGTTATATCGATTAGCAAGGAAATTTGGTGGTTCTTATGTCCAATAATTATGACAATGCATCTCTCAAATTGATTCCTTCTTAACAGAAATAAAAACAAATTAGCAAATTTCTCCTCTCCTCTCCTCTTGGTTGAGGGATCACTAAAGAAGCCCAACACAGAGAAGATAAACAAACTCTCGATTCCTGATTGATAAGGTTCTGACTGTTATTTCTTTATATAATTAAGAAACAAGGATCTTTTATCATAAGGTTTAAGCTTTGCAAATTAAATAGTTACTAAAAATTAGAAATCTCAGGCTCCTAAATGACATGGTTCTGGTGTACAAGAAAGATGCAAAACAAATCCATTAGTCCACATGCTTTGTCATGGTACTTTGTACTGGAACACCGAACTAGACCTTCAAAAACCCAGTTCATGCTTCACATTCTTCAAAGCTCAAATATAGTTGGAAAACCAAAGTGGCTAGTGAAAGATAAAGAGCCTACGAAAATGGAGAAAACTGTGCCCACCTAGCATCGGGAAAGAACTTTGAACGTGGAGAGAGATGCAACTGGAAGGAGAGAGAGGGAGCGGTCACCGTAAGTGAAGGAATGAAGAAGATAACAAACATCGGTGGAGGAGAGATACAATGGCCTGATCGTACAGTAATAAAACGCACAATTTGGTTTTTACCCATACTTTTTTAAAACAATTCAAATTCAATCACCTAATTCTAGGTAATTGAGATTTAGTATTACTTTTTTAACATAACTGAGAATCAGTGCCATTTTACATTTATGAAGATTTTTTTTCCGAAAATATCCTCAAAAAACTTTGAAATCATTCTCATTTTGTTACATGTGAAGTTTGCAAGTGTTTTGAGGGTATTTTTTTGAAGAAATTGTTTATGAATAGTAAAATGATATTGATTTTTAATTATTTTAAAAAGTATTACTAATTCTCAATTACCTAAAATTGAGCGACTGAATGTGAATTATTTTGAAAATATCATTAAAAACCAATTTTCCCGTGATAAAACCCTATTTTGGTCAAGGTATCTGATGCCACGACAGCACGACTTCTAACACAATTAAATACAATTTACACTCAAAGATTTCGGAGGTTCCACGTCTTTGTACGAACTTGCAGACTCCATCGATTGCCGAAAAAGTTTTGCAGATTCAATCGGAAAACCCTAACAGGGAGAAGCAAACATGGCAGCAAAGGGCGAGCCAGTCTATTATTCCCCTCTGCCTCCGGCTCCTCAACAAGATCAACCACCACCGCAGCAACACTACGTCATCCTCCCTCTCTACCGTCCGCCGAACCGCCACCGCCATCGCCGCCTTTGTCTCCGGCATTGTCTCGTCTGCTTTATCACTCTCATTCTTCTCGCCCTCGCTGTCTTCTGCCTCTGGCCATCTGACCCAGAACTCACAGTCGTTCGTCTTCAACTCAACAACGTCCAAATCCACACCACTCCTAAAGTTTCTCTTGACATCTCCCTGGCTGTCACGTTAAAGGTCCATAACAGAGATATCTTCTCGTTCGATTATAGCTCCCTCGTCGTTTCGATCGGGTACCGCGGGAGGGAACTAGGGTTTGTGAATTCTACGGCTGGTGTTGTGAGTGCGAGGAGAACGTCGTATGTGAAGGCTCTTCTCGACTTAAACGGGCTCGAGGTTCTCCATGACGCGTTTTACTTGCTCGAAGATCTGGCTAAAGGCTCTATTCTTTTCGATACCGTTACGAAGGTTCGTGGAAATCTGGGGATTTTGTTCTTCGAGATTCCGTTAAAGGTAAGTGGATTTCTCAGAGTTTCTAACTGTAATTATCAGAAAGACTGCTTAATTCTTCTAATCCTGCTAATGAATATTGAAATTGGTCTATTATCAATTTGAATTGATCGATAGCATGAGATTTGAAAACAAGATCTTGTTCTGAAACTATAGAAAGTTGGGTTTGTAAGTCTTTAAAAAAAGAGATATATTCTGTACTAGATATGAAGGATTTTTTATAAGGCATTTCCTAGAAGCAATGAGAACATCAATGATACGGTATCTACAGACATAATTTTGGGATACAAATACTGCAACATCAATGAGAACATGGATGGCAACTGGTTAACAGCGATTACGAATTTTTATCTCATATAATGTTTCCATTAGTCTATCAAGCTTGGATGATATAAATGTAAAACTTTGAATACAGAGAGATGCATCGGATTCTGAAGTTCAAAAGAGATTCCCAAGACAAAATGGATGGAAAGCAACTTCTATAGAACATGGGTGAAGATGGGATGGTAATAATGATGGATGGTGGTTAGGACAGAGATCTCCCAAAGAATCCATTTTCTAGGTTTTGGCTTTGCCACTAGTGACTAAGGTATTGCATGGGATGGTTATCAAAATACTATAATTGGATGGCTATGATGAAGATGTGTCCACATTCTGGAGCGTGGATTTAATCACATGTACTGCCTTACCACCACAACACCACCCCCCCCCCCCCCGGCAAACAAAAAGAAAACACATATACTGAAGGATGTTGAGTATATTAGTAAACCTATATCACAGAAAAAAAAATTTATCATGTCATGAAAGAGAAGTTGTCAATAATTGTTTTTCTCATATTTTTGAATCATCAGTATTTGATGTTCTCTGATAACTCTACGCAGGATTGGTTTTTGTGCACATCTTTTGTTTTAGTAAGAAGCATTTCATAATTTACCCACAATCTTGCCATTGTATATAGTTAAGAGACTGAGTGCTATATATGCCTGGATTTGGTTGCCTTGGCATTTTTTATGATTCCTACAGAGTTTTGATGACTTCTTGAAGAACTATGAAACATATTATTGGGTGCCTATTTCATATTGTTTCATTATGTCTTAGGATGTGTTTTGTTGGCTAGAAAGTTATGTAAGAAAAGAATTCAATGGAAAGTAAAGGAATTAGAAAGAAAAAGTAACTTTTCTTTACGATGTTTACTTGTTTGAAAAAAAAATGTATGAATTTGATAGAAAATATAAATCAGGATGTTTGGTTCTCAGGAAAATTAATAGAAAAGTTGAACATGAAATTATAAATCATCAAATTTTACATATTTTACTATCTCTTTTAAATTCACTCATTAAGGAGGATGCTATTATTGAGTACTGATTTCATTATTGATGAAGAGAAAATCCAGAGCAATAAAAAAATATTTATAAAAACCACATTGGGTAGAACCCAAGAAAAAAACCATTGATCTGATTTCAAGTGGGACTTATAACTAATTCTTTTTTAATTTTTCACTAATTCATTCTTAATCTCTTGATCTTTACCTCTGCTTTCTACTTCTATGACCTGTAAACCTCAGATTTTGAGGTCCCATGTCAGCATAGAATTCAAATTATAACCCCAAAAGAAAGCAACTTTGGAGAATAATGTTTTTGTTGTTGACAGATAAATCTTCATAAGGAATCTAAGGAAAAACACACACAGTAGAGACTTTTTTCAAAGCCATCAACTTTTAAGTTGCTAGATGAATTTCCTGTGAGGATTCTCTGAGAAGAAATATCCATATATTTTATAATTGATGTTAATTCTTCAGAGCTAAGAAAGCAATTTGGCGTCCTAAGTTGTTAACTACAAAGGATTGAACTTTTTTCTTGAGTATGTTAAAATACATTTGAGACTGAAAAAGTTTATTGTGCACAGGTTAAAGCGTGTTTGAAGATATTATAATCATTATCTATGTCATTTATCTTGATCTTGAAAAAATATAAAGCTTAGAAATATGACGAATCATAGACAGTTGTGCCCATGAATTGTTTGTCCAATAAGGCTGTTGAACAGAATGATTACCATTTTAGCACATAGAATCTCCATAGAGAAATATTATGAATCATCAACATGGTTGTGCCCATGAAATGTTTTTCCAATAAGGTTGTTAGACAGAATGATTATCATTTTAGCACATAGAATCTCTATAGAATCTGCAGTAATATTGTTAGATAATGCAATAGTAGTAGCGACCATTATGTTGATATGTACACTCAGAATGAATTCCTATATTTTCTGTTTTCTCTGTTTGAATTGTGTTTCTGCCTTCTTTTTCAGGCAAAAGTATCCTGTGAGATTTATTTAGATACGAAAAACCAGACAATTACCCGCCAAGATTGCAGCCCTGAGGTAAGAAACGATTTAATTGATTTTTAGTGAGTTAAGATCAGAAACTCTCCTGAATCAACCTTACCATGAGTAAGATGTTTTCTTAAACGGTAAGGTTAGATGCACCTATAATTGTGAATGCCCATTTAGCTTCATATTAATGAGCCTTGGGCCCCAAATCCCATTGTTGCAATGCATCCTATCCATCAAGAAGATGCATCATTTTTTATGGATTTTGCCCACCAGAATTGCCTGAAATCAAATGACTGATTCAATTATATTATTATCCTATAAATGTGGTTTTGAGCATTACAAGTTGATGGATGTTAGCCAAAATCATGTACTTAATGAGTGGTTCACAAATGTTTTGTCTATTTGAAATTTGGATTGGTATCAAAGCAGTGAACTTAGGGACGGTTACCAGGTCACTTGAACCCATAGATAGCTTTCAAACTCTGACTTAATGTTATGATAAAAATCTGAAGATGCCAGCATAAAAACAGAGGTTTGATTTTGGGCACAGTCAATTTGCCCAAAAATGTCAAAAATTAGGTCAGTTGGTATCCCATCACTCTTGGGACATGCTTCTACAAGACCTACACCAATTCATGATCCTTTATTAAAACAGTGAATTTAAAGAGTTTGTCCTTTTGTATCCACTCCTTTTTCTTTTCTTTTACTAATGTTTTAATTGTTCTTGGTATTCTCAGTGATGGTGATGGACATCTCCATGGCTAGATAATCACACAACCATGAAGCATATTGGCTTACAAAAGTTCACCCTCCTCGCATAAATGCATATAATTTGAGGTTTGTGTCTGTGTGAGAACTTATACTTCCCTAACCTGCGTTGCAAATACTCTAAGATTACTGCCTATTGTTGTATATATGTCTAAAATTGGTGGACAGGATTATTCATCAGGGAAAAATATATGGCATTGTTATGCATCTTCCCTTTTTCCAGAAAATTCTATTGGTGTTCAAAGAGTTACAAATTGTCATCAGAAAAGCTAACGTTTGTTAATGTATTTAAAGTATAATTCTATGGACTCTTTTTGTGGATAAACAAAATGATTTGTCTGTAGTAGCATGCCCTTGTCTTCCACAAGATGGGGAGATTGCAGGGGATAAAGTGATAAACCCATTCCTCCTTTTAAAGAACACCTTCCAAGATAAAATGGTGGCCTTGGTCATCCAGGGCAGAGTTCCCTCTGTCTCTACATTCTTCTTAATTATTTGGGGACTGGTAAAAATGTGTGCAAGGATTGCACAGCACTAGCTTAGTACTAGCTTTAGGGTCACAACCCAGGTAGTGGAGGCCGTTTGACTCTTCTGGCCACGAATCGTCTTCTTCGTTTTGAGGTCCTCAAGCGCACAGGAACAGCTTTCTCAACTGTATTAGGGATTGTTTTAGGTTTCCTAATAGGAATTTAATTTGGAGGATTCTCAATTTCAAGGTAGTTTGCCTAACTACGAGATGTTTTCTTTAACATTTTGTGATTCATGGATTGTACTTTTATTAATGGTCTTCTTGGTTGAATTAGGAGTTTTTTCACAATAGGAGATTGTTTTTAGGATTCTAAAGCCTATGATTTTAAAGAGAGAAAGGATTCTTAAGCATGAATGGTTATAGGAGAAAATGTTTACCTTCGAGATCGAAAGAGACTTTAGATACCCATGGGTGATTGAGAATGGGGTGTAATCTTTTAAGGTTTGAGAGTACCATTCTTATGAAATGCAGCTTTTTTCTTGGATCTAAGATTGGTTTTTAAGCATGAATGGTTATAGGAGAAAATGTTTACCTTCGAGATCGAAAGAGACTTTAGATACCCATGGGTGATTGAGAATGGGGTGTAATCTTTTAAGGTTTGAGAGTACCATTCTTATGAAATGCAGCTTTTTTCTTGGATCTAAGATTGGTTTTTAATTTTATAAACACTACACTTCCAATCATAAGTTTATATGAAGGATCAAGACCTCTCTCGTTTGGACAACCCCTTTTTTTCTTCCCCCTTTTTGGTGGTAGATGTATCGTGTATTTAATCCTAAGTGTAGTCAAATGGAAGCATACAGAGTCAATCTGGAAACTTTGCCTTTTTTTAAAATCAGGAGAATGCACGTATTATTCGTTTAGCAAAAGAATTAAAAACAAAGAAGCTTTATGTGAATTGATATGCGGCGGTAAGAAAACCAGATGTTGGAGTAAAATTGAAAAAAAAAATTATATTATCTTTTGGGAATAGAATGTCGGTGAAAAAAAGAGAGGGTTGGCTTTATAATAACTAGTCGGATGCATTAGACCAGCAAATATTCCAGAATAGACTCTAGCTGATACGGTCTCTAACATTCCAGCAAATATTCCAGCATAGACTAGCAAATATTCCAGCACAGACTCTTGCTGATATGACTTGAAATTTGTTGGAGCCGTAGGCTGGAAGATCTGCTGGTCCAACGGCAATGCATGTGTCTACGTCAGCAGATCTTCCAGCAAGAGGGTCCAGGTGATATGATCTCAACTGATACAATCTCCAACATTCCAGCAAATATTCCAGCATAGACTCTAATATTCCTTTACCTCTTCCTTTACTGCAAGAGGTAAAGGAATGGTTTTGCAACTAATTATCAAGTTTTTTAAAATTGAGACTGTTGGTCATTTTATCCCTTTATTAATAAATCTTCACAATGATGTAAGGCTTGTCTTGGAAAGTTTCACATTTTGCTTACCCGATTTCCAAGGAAACGCCTCGCAGTTGCTAGACATATATATATATTAATCGAGATATATATAACTTTTCTAGCGGGGTGCACATGCAGTAATGCACATAAAACGAGAGAACAGTTTTACAAATGTTCAGCGAATAAATAGAGTTTTGATTATTTTAACCCTTACATTAATGATGTCTTAATAACAAAAGATAAAGGTTTTTTAGGGAAGTCGTATATAATTGTTGGAATGCTTCTCAAGGAGCCTATTTTTATTATCAGCGTTTCGAAAAATCGATTTTTTTCAAGTATCGATACATTTCAACACAAAAAAAATCGTTTATTTGAAAATTAACCAATTTGTTGCGGTGTGTCGACGAAACGCAGCGGCGTGCCAAGTGAAACGAGTGAAATAGGCAAAAAAGAGAAAAAAAATTTGATTTTTTAAAATTTTCATCAACGATTTTTTGCAGCTTACTAGCAAAATTTTGACAGAATAAAAAAAAATCAATTTTTTTCCAGTTTTTTGCCTTTTTTATTTTTCCAACGTTTCGTCGGCACACCCATCGAAATCGAAATTGAAAACCTTGCTTATTATATATATATATATATATTAACCAAGTCACAAAGTCTATGCAGGCCCGTCCCCGTCGGTGGTCTTACTTTAAATCCATGCTCTTTAACATGCGCCGCTTCCAACTTTATTCCATTTTATTCATTTATTACTCTTAACGGTCAAGCTTTTATTATTTATTCGTAGCCATTAAAACTCTCAACCGCTCAGGACACTTTATTTTTATTTTTCATCTTCTTTTTAGAGTTTCTTTTAATGTTGTTGGAAGACGATAACGAAGATGACGACGAAACGATCATCCTTTATTCCACATGGGACCACCGTTAAATAGGAACCAAACGCTGCGGGACCTACACAAAAGGCTATGGAAACCACATCGCAGTCACCACCGAACTACCTTTCTATCCATCACATGCGTACCAAGAATTCCAATTTTATAAAAGAACATACGAATCATGGATTCATGAGTGAGTTTCTGCACCATTGGCTTCATAGACGCTTGCTTGACCCTCTGATTCATTGGCTATTTCAAGCCAATTGTTTCTTATGATTTCTTAAAGGCTGTGGGCTCCTCTTACCGGCAAAAAGGAAGGTTCGTGCGGATTTTAGTGAACCCAACCCACCGCGAAGGGGTTTAGCTAAATAACCCGTCCCTATCAAATCAGTAACAAGGTGCGTTGGCGGTTTACCTCTTTGTAAGAAACACCCAAAAAAAAAAAATTTTTTTTAATATAATATATCGATTAATAATACATTTATTTATTATATATATATATATATTATATATTATATATGATGTATATTAAAATACTATTTAAAAATAATATTTTAACACAATAACGTCCAATCACCGCGCGGGTGGTCTAAACCTAAATCCACCCCTAACCCGAATGTGGTAATATCAAACCTAACCATTAGGGGTGGGGGAGGTTACCTATTTAACTTGATCCATTTCCATCCCTACATGTTACCCGATGCTATCATTAGAAAAAGAAAAAAAAAGGAGAACAATTATAAATTATTTAACGATCTATTTACACCCTCCATAGACCAGCAAATAAGGAAAGACCACATGGCATCTACATGGCCTAATTCGACCAGATAGGCCACATCAGCATCCACATGAGCCAGACACTTAGCCGAAGCCACGTAAGCACATAAGACAACCGTGCTCCCACGTTTAAGAGATGATGTCACCATCAAAACAGAATTGACGAACGATGCGAATGGGCAACGACTGAAGTTATTGGTTTATGAACGTGGCAAAGAGGTTATTTCACATGGATAAGAAGAAATCGATGAATAACTGTCGGAACAGAAACAAAGTTCGTGCAAACGTGGGCCAATAGCAACCGTCAAAATTTGGCTATAAAAGGCACAGTCTCGAAGAGCTCGACGATGACCTCCACTCAACCGCAACCGATTATTATGATTATAACTTGATCATCCGTGATCATTATCCAGTTTCCTACACCCAAACTGTAGCAAGAAAGGATAATCTAGGACTTCTCTCACTGTTCCCTGTCGCAGTAACACTTCAGGCTACTGGTTACTCCAGTTAAGGTAAAGACCCTACCACCGGTAAGGAGGTTGCGGCCGCCCCTGACTTCTAATCCTGTACTCCGATTACGGCTACAGGGTTATGAGCAACCGGTCCCGAAACCATTTTTAGTCAAGCCAGGTGATTGCCAAAATATTGGCTAATTAGTACTCCTGGGTGAACCCTCGAATTAACTTAGTTTGCAACCATCTCCTGGTCCTCTTCCTTATACTCCGATCATGGCTATAAGGACAGGAAAGGTTGGTCCTGCCGACCCAGTTGATTTTCTTTTGCTTTATTTCCTTTTACGTTACTTGAGGATCTGTTGTAATCAACGATTGTATTTCGGGCGACCGATACCTGAATAAAAGTACTTCTTTATCGTTTACCGTTGCTTTCAAACACAAACAAGAACCTAAAAGAAGACCGAACCCCTTGTCTTCATTTTATCGTCTGATCAATTTTATTACAGATAACTTGTAGTACAGCTAGACCGACGTCGGTTTAAATCCAGAACAAGTGCCCGAGGTTAGGATCCGACTCGAATCATTGTATCGAAAGATACTAGCACGCTTACACGAAGACACATCATCCCACGGCCACGTGTCATGTCAGGACCAATTTGTAACCAACGCGATCCCACTTTTCTTATTACACATAATATGAGAACAAATTTCACAGCGTGAGTTCTTTATCAATTTCTAACCGGTCGGAGACTGCCACGCCGGTCGGAGACCGCCACGATGTCATCAAATCTCATTCATGGACATTACACGAGCTAGGGGTACAGGAAACACTTTTTTTTTTTTGGTAATAAAAGGTACAGGAAACACTTGCCTGGGCATCACTCATGCTCATGTATTATCATCCAGCCAAGCCGAGCCAAGCTTGAGACAAGCGCCGTCTACAAATCAACTAAAGCCGGCTAACCAGTCCAGACACGTAAGTTTGAGGTGTGAACCGTCGAACTCTTTTCTTCTTCACCACACGCCTTTATAAGCAAACAGAACCTCCACGTTGCCTGTTGGTTGCTACGCTCTTGCCAAGCAAAGGAGGATGAGTTGGGGTGCCAAGCTTCAGCAGCAGAGATCTTGCCATTGTGTTGCAGCAGTGGACGTCGGAACCTGGTGCAAACCAGAGACTAGAAGCATCCGTTTGGGGAGGAGGAGCTACATGGAAGGTGAGTGCGATGAGTTTGTGGTGTCGGTTAACATGCCAAGATGGAGAGTGTTGTGGAGAAGGATCAAGAAAGAAAAGAAGAAGATCTTCAATTCTTCGGTTGCGGCGCAAGTTCCTTATGACCCACAATCGTATTCCCAGAATTTCGATCAGGGGTTGTCGTGGGCTGAGCCTGATAATCTCTCCCGCTCCTTCTCTGCTCGGTTCGCCAATCCGTCCCGGGTGTTTCAGAGGAATGTGTTGGTGACTTGACGGAAAGAACAAGAAACAAGAAACTTTATTTGTTCATAAATTTTGATCTTCGTTACCGAGACCCTTTTATCTGTAACGTTTTTCTGTTGTTCTTCTATGTTTGCTCTCTCTCTCTCTCTCTCTCTCTCTCTCTCTCGCTAATGTGATGCTTGAGCAATTCGGCCATTTTCAAGAGATCTAACTCATGTTTCTTTGTTTAGGGGTGATCCAAGCATCAAACAATACAGCTCGTTTTCCATTTTTCATTTTCTATTTTTTTTTTTTTTTCATTTAGTTCTGCTAACTGGCTTTTTTCTACGTTTTATTTGCAATATGTTTTTCTTCATCTTTTTCTCCCATTTTCTTTATGTCATTGTTTTGGGAAACAATTACTAACCAAGATTCGAGAACAGCAAACATGAGAGAGGGAGAGAGAGAGGGCATATCATGTATTTTATTTAAGATAAAAATAAAGTCAGTATAAATCTCCAAATACTCTGTTTAAATGTGTATGAAATACTGAAGATACAATAATTCAGTGTGTAAGGTCCTCACCGAATAATTAAATCTTGCCAGCAGTTCTTGATTAATTGGTTTCTTGTGCTACTCTATCATTTGTTTTGAGATTAAGTGAGGAAGAATGATGATGACGACGACCGGATAAAAGTCACTAGCTTGTTTGCAATTTCAAAGTGCATAATATCCATTACTTTATTCAGAAGCAAGTGAAAATGCTTGAGGGGTTGTGATGGGATTCGCTTAAAAAGCCTTTTCAAATTGAAGTGGAAGACAACACCATAAAAGCAAAAGGAATCTTGCAGCCTGAGATTTTGCTTGCACAATTAATAGGGCTTTCATATTTAAATGGGTAGTAAGTTGATTCAGTTTTTAATATCGAGGAGTTCTTGGGATCTGAGAACTGATAGCTACAGAGACTGAGAGTTTCCTCCCTCACATGTTAAAGAAGATGATTCAGGGTTTTCACACAAACTAGCGATCTGCAAGTGGGTTTTGTTATTGCAATGATGAACATTCTGATAAATGGTTCTGTGGTAAGGGCAAAGCTTCAACTCTCCTGTGAATATAATAATCCAAAGACCGTTGATACTTCGCATTAACCTGATTAGTCTAACAGAAGTGGCCAAATTGTATGTTCTAGTGCTCAGAAATCCTATCAAGAGAGGTCTTTTTCATACCACAATGGGTGGGTTTGCAGGGCAGAATAGTATTAAATTCCTCACGCCAATGTGGTACATTATTTGCAGCGCCGACTTTTCTCATTTACATGTGTGTGCTTCATGATGAATTTAATCTCTAAGTGATCAGGGCTCACCTAATCTATGTATGGTTCGGAAATCCCAAGACCCATGATCACAACCCAGAAGTCACAGATTCAAACAGAAGTAAAAACCCTAGAAAAACATGGCTCGAGGAGATGACAAACGGCGTAATAAGCCGTTTCTAAAAAGGATCATGAAAGAGAAAAAAGGAGGGTCTCTTGTCTATAACCAAAGGGAAACTCCGACCCCCCATTTCGGATAAGCCTTCAAAAGCGAATATGCGTAGTGCTTCGTCATGCCGTGATACCTTTTGATTTCTTTCGACAATTCTCCAACAAAAGAAGTGAAAGCAGATCATTCAAAAACCTCTTTTGATTCATCCGATCAAGCACTTTTTTCATTCACAGTCAGACTTAGCTTTGCTTTCCGTCCTATGGTAGGTCCATAGAGCCTTAGCACCCCACCAGTTCAGCCACTTGGCTCCATTTTCTCAGGAAAACATGAGATTTCAGCTGTGATCATGGCTTACCCACCGTCAGAATAAAACTAGGAATTGCTGCGCCAGCAATGGCTTCCATCAAATGCTGAAGAAGAAGCTCTTAATTAAGAAATGGGGACAAACCCACATCGTAATCCACCGAAAGTTGCAAATTTAGTCAGGTTATCTGGACTGTTCTTAGAAGTTGATAGCTTGGTATAAGTTGAGAAAAATCTCTCATCTGATTCCACAGTGAGTTCTTTTTCTTTCTTTTTTTTGGCCTTACATTCCACAGTGAGTTCAAGCCTTCAAAAAGTAAAGCAAAATATGAGAAAAAAACAACCAAACATCATCCATTCACAAGACGTACCAACGGCCTTATGTTGTGTTGATCTTTTTCATCATGACGGGGTACTAAGTAGCAGGGGGCCCAATCTTGCAGAGTCGATAATGAAGGATCCTGGTCCCATGAGTAGGGACCAATTTCTAAGAGTTACTTCAAAAAGTATGGGTGTGACCAAACCACGTACAGCCTCAGCTAATAAAAACACACTAGATGTCAGAAATCGATTGTACAACACTTCTGCTAAAAGAGGAGAAAAAAAAACTAGATTCTAAAACGGCATTTACTCGAATCTTTTTGCTTCATAATAATAGAAACCTTAAACAAAAAATGTCTGGTGCCAATCCACCCCTTGATAAACTTGCTTTGGCAGGACCTAAATCAAACTATTTAACTTTTCTCCTTTTGATAGCCCTAATAATAAAAAGCTTGGGCATTTGTTGCATATGATAGAGAGAGGTAACAACTATAAATTAACATAAAAACTTAATAGTTCCCCTGTATTTATTTGACGGGGGAGACCATAAAAGTCTTTCCCTTACATGGGCATAACAGTTCTTGGATGATAGTATCCCACATTTTTCTAGTTATATAATGACAAGAATCTCTAGTTAAAAAAAATTTTAAACTTCAGCTGTTTTGCTTGCCCCATGCTTACAGGGCATTCCTTGTTTTTGATTCTTCAATTCATCTCCAGCCACAAGAAAGAATGCAGTGTGCCTAGAAACAAAAGGGCATACTCAATATGTATGGAAGACGAGACTGAACAAAAGTGATCATAGATAAAATAAGCGTGATTATGAGACAAAATACCTGAAAAAATTCATCATTTTGATTTTTGAATCAGCATCAATATCAGTAACAGAATCCAATGCTTGTTGCATGTGGTGTAACCACCTCTCTGCAGCTTGATGTGTGACAGGAAATGGCCTGTGCCGCCCAATCAGTGCAGGATGGCCTATAGTAAGTTACATAAAGAAGAAATAATATCAAGTTTTCTTCTGCCTCTTTCATTTTTATTAAAAGATAATACAGAAGATATTACTAAAATTATAAGTGAGGAACACACAAAGATAAGAATTATAGATGCAAATCTTCACCAAAGAAATGAACATAATGAGTTGAGGTTGTCAAATAGATTTGATAAGTACAGACTGAGAATTTTTATTCACAACTGAAAAAAACTGCGCAGAGAAGCCATTCTGATCAATTAATCAAGATAAGAGCTGCACTGAGTAAGAAGTTCAGTTTTCATAAAGCCTAGTAGTGGAAAAATCAGATAAGCACCAAGAGTACATATAAACCCTTAAATTCAGTGTTCATTTCTCATCAACCTAAACATAAGCATTAAACAATGTTCAATTTTCCAATTGAAATTTAAATTATTAAAACTAAAGCTATTTCTATGGAAGAAAGCTTGTAGATCTACAGTTTCTATGTAAGAGATAAGCCATCGTGTTGGGTAACAACATGTTTCACCAGGTTCAATCCTGAAACTTTTAAGGAATGTCTTAAAAAAGCCTTAAATAAAAGTTCAGAATTTGTTTCTTTGATAAGTGATGAAATTTCATTAAGAAAAAAGGAAATTACAGAAGCAGTATTATATTAACATGTAAAGGGGGAAAAACAAAGACCCTCAACAAGGGTTCTTTATCCCTCAAGGATCAAGCAAACATAAAGATATATCAATAAAAATCAGATCCTATTTAATTTCTTCCACTTTAGCTAATCTATCCGCAACACTATTAGCTGACCTACGCACCTGGTTGAATGAAATGTTCAACGCATGGAGCAAATATCTAGCCAATATGATTGATTCCCAAAGCCTCCAAGTCCAAGGACCATTCACATCTACCTCGTAATTTAGACAGCATTCCTCTTAAATCATAACATCAGGTAAACCTTCTCGTTGAATAAATTGCAACCCAGTAGCCAAAATCTCTGCTCATAGGGAACCTCTCTGTCCAGAGAAAGCACTAACAACCGAACCTCTGTGATCCATGAATATTCCACGAACTCCTAAAAGCCCGACATTCCCTGACGAACACCCATCAATATTGAGCTTAACGGTCGCCTCTATGGGTGGCTAAATGACGGGAACACCCACAGAAGGTGATGAATGGCACACCGTAACCCAACTCCTCATGATCACTGCATAAGCTATGAGTTTGAACTTCAGATACCACATGGCCCATGAAGCTACTATAGCCATTATAGACTCAAAAATACAGCCTCTCTATAAGCTTTACACTCATCAAATATATTTGATGTTTCTTTTTCTTTTTCTTTTTTATTTTTTGGTAAATATATTTGATTTTTCTTTCTGTACATATATACCATAAGACTTCATGGAAAAGGAGCTTATAAAGTATGTCCCCTCCTCCCCAAACCTGGAATCATCCAGTGGTTAAAACACTCAAGCTCTGATCCCAGGATAACCCAGGATATGCCAATGGTGCCTAGAAGCCAAATCCAAATCCCACTAGCAAAGACAATCCAAGAAAAGATTGTCAATAGATTCCCCCTGGCGCATGCATAAGATGCAAATGTTAGGAGAAGGAGTTAGCCATTTCCTTCTATTTTGGAGGTGTCCCAAGGTTTTGATTTTATAAATCAAAAGGGTCTATAGCCAGCCAGCTGAAGGCCATATCAAGCCACACAAGCTTACGAGAGGATGGCTTCCTTTCTTGAAGTTTGGAATAGACCAAAGTTTGTTTTCAGACCTGAACTTGAGATTCGGTTGGGCCTGGGAATACACTGTCCCAACCTGAGGAGGCTGGGTTGAGACCTACATACATATACTGGTAACTGCTGATATCCATGACAATGAATATAAGCTAGCATCATCCTAAATTCTTCTGGAAACTATACCCCAACTTTGTTTCCTTAATATGATATGCTAATTTTTGTTTTATTTATTCATGGATCCCTCATCTTCTTTCCACCTTTTTCCTCATTTTTACTATTATCTACTTTCTCAATCCCCTAAAGCTTAATTTTTTTTTTATGCTGCTCTCTATGATCCACTGACAGAATCTCAGATTTTTCCTTTTTCAATCCGATAGCTGGGTGATGACCACTGGCAATGCAAATCCACTGCCAAAATCCTTATTCTCCACATTAAACATGTGTGAGCACCATCGTACTATCTACTCTCTCTGTGTTTCTCTTTTCAAAATCTTCTCAAACCAATTGCACAAAAATCAACGGATAGAGACATCACTACAAGGTGGTGCAGAATAACATCCATAATGCTAAACATAATAGAATCAATTTGGTTTTATTGTTGTCAACTCATGAATGATGATAAAGCTATATTTCAACCAGAGAAAGAGGAAAGAGATATGCAATGAGGTTTAGGTTTATGGATTGAACCTAAATGACATTAAAAAAAATATCATCTTTGGCTACCAGAGGACGGTATATTTCATCTTTAACATATTGGGGCAGTGCTCAAGTCCCATGTACTTAGTGAGTAAAACCCATGACCCAATTAACTTAAAGCAATAGCATGAACCATTGAACAATTGCAATGATTTTGTAATTTTATTAGATAATAATATGGGAATATTTAAAATTGATCTCTTGTGCCACCACTGCAAACCCAAGAAAAATTATACAGGCTGGACTTCAGCCACGAATACTGCTCAGTTAAGGCCTCTGGCAAACTTGAGTCCAATAAACATGTAGACTAGGCTTCCTCCATCCTTGAATAGCCGAAGCCTACAACAGTGTCACCCCAGTGGATTTTGCATATGTCAAGTCTCCATATACCAATTGGTGGGAAGGATTATCATCTGAAAAATCACTGTCTCATTTGCTTTCCAATAGAAAATGTACAACTCATCAGGCAGGAAATAACCTGCAAACGCTGCAAGGAACGACGAACCTCTGAACCCCTAAAAAAACACTTTACAAAGATGAAACAAGGATACACTGCAAACTTTTATTATTCCTAAATATGCATCTATTGTAAAAGGATCATTTCCTTGTGTATGTCCCACCAAAGCAAGGTCTTAGGAGGGGTGGACTGACTTAGACTTAACCTTTGACACTTTACGTAAAGTTATCACACAAAACTAACATACATTCTCACACAGGTAGCTTAAGACTCTTACTATCACACCAGGAGATGGTCCCTATGGTCATCCCTTCCTAACAGATTGTAATTCTCAATAAGCCTCCTCAAAACAACCATAATTTCCATATTTCTCTCCCTCATTGCACTGAATAAGCCTTTGCCAAGTCGCCCGAAGAGAGATATTCTCTCTCCTGACCAAAATCTGCAAAAACATCTAATCCTACTCATTAAATTTTTACCCGAAAAAAAAATGCA
Source organism: Buxus sempervirens (assembly GCA_947561395.2). NCBI lineage: Eukaryota > Viridiplantae > Streptophyta > Magnoliopsida > Buxales > Buxaceae > Buxus > Buxus sempervirens. Next base: position 40,284,305 of record OX387189.1, on the reverse strand, counting down.
CCAATGCCCTTTCCGTATTATTAAATCATTATAAAATGTTAGAAACTTCATGTGGAAAGGAACTGAAAATGAGAAAAACTTCCTCCCAGTTAGCTGGACTAAGGTGTTTGAACCTAAGGAGGAAGGGACCTAAGTCTGAGACGGTTAAGAGAGAGGAATAATGCTTCTTTGTTGCCACATTTCTGAATCCAACCTTCTTCCATCTATGAGGACTTTTTTCAAACTTCTCAACGAGTGCTAATGGATGAATGATGCAAGCAATGGTGTTGAAACAAATAAGCTTCGTTTAACGGAACAGAAAAAGGGTAGGATTATAATGTTGAGTCATCCAAATCAATCTACTTTAAACCGCCAAGCTGCTCGTGTAAGGATTCAATATGTAGAATTGAACAGATATCGTTCTACAATAAGTCACTTTTTCCCTTAATCAACTCCGGAAATTCATGTTATGCAATCCTTGAACACCCCCAGATACAAATTGAAAGCTATTATCCATATTGCAGTTTTCTTTGGAGCAACAAACCAATAAGAGCAAGATAAGTAAAAACATGAGCACGTCTGGACGGATGCTTCAAGGTCTGATACAAAGTGTTAAGGTATTTTCCCTGGGCACCGAAACAGTTGCGGAAAGGGATAAATAAAGGAACAAATTAAGCAATTTAACAGTAGCATTATGAAAACAAAAATGATAGGGAAAAAATAACAGCGTCATTAGTAGAATTATCGGAAGAAGATTTAAGGAATTGGAAGTGGAGATTGTTTACCTCTTCTCTGTGAATAGAGAGGAGGCCCTCCCATCCTCTGCACGAAGAACTCGTACTGGTTTCGGATGGCGTCTTCTTTCTGCGAGTTAGCGAAAATGGATCGGAACCACTCTTCTTCGTCATCATAAACCCTGATTTTCACTCCCACGCACAAATTATCAAGAAAAGGAAATCACAGTATCGAAAACAGAAAAGGCTCCTTTTGCCTCTAGATACGAACCAACCTGTTGTAAAAATTCGTGGAGAGATTGATAAAAGTTTGAAGCCCTAACTTTTCGAACAGATTGGTATTATCAATGGCGAAAGCATCGCCGGCAGCGACTCCACTGTACACGGAAGCCTTCTCCTGAAGAGACTGCATCGTTGCTCGCCTCTTCCAGTGAACGACTTGGCGAGTGTGCGCAGCACGAGACAAGGAAAAATGGAGCTCCGATGGGATTATAGAGGGAGACGCTCGGCTCGTGGTCGTCGCGTGGAGATTACGCACTTTTCGTATGGCCTGATGTGTCGACAGTTGACACTTGACGTGACGCCATTGTTCGTGTTAAATGAAGAAAGACTGCAAGATTCTTCGAATGAAGCTTCTGTGAATTTCACCCAAAAAAAAAAATGAAGCTTCTGTCAATGTGTCGAAAAGATCGAAAAAGGCCAAGAGACATAATTCGGGGGGAGGGATTTGTCTGATTGGATGAGAGGCCGAAAATATGGGCGGGGGAAGATATTCTGTGTGCGATCGGAATTGTTACGGATCCGACGTGTTAAGTGTCGACACGGTGTGAACAAAATGACTACGTAGAGATCCCCCCGTGATGTTTCTTTTCACATTATCCTGGCAAGGCAGTGAAAGCACAAAAGAATGCGTTGGATTAACCTAAAACAAAAACCTCAATTATCTCTTTTGTCCGGGGACCGCAGGGTTAGCGTAGCAAATTTGTGGGGTCCACTTAGTTACAACATATTTAAATTTAAACATGGGAATAATGATATAATAAATGATTGTTTTATTTGTCGAGAACGATGTTTGAAAAAAAAAAAAAAAGACCAAAATCTAGAGAGAATATTTCCTCTTTTCTCTTTATTAATAGTATAGGTGAAATAAACCTTTTAGTGTCTTGAGTTGACTTTGAACAAGATAATAGTTAGTAACATATGAAATTTTAATAAAGAATTTATCAACTGAAATATAAAGGTTCTAGTAATTCTTCAAATTTATGTCTCATTACATAATTAAAACCATTAAATAGTCAATTAGACTCATAAATAAATAAATAAATAGTCATGAATCAATCAAATTACTTAACCAAAAAACCTTAAACAAACATAGATTAAAATATAGTCGCGCAAGCATGGATAACATCAACAGCAATCAAATCTCTTCCAAAACAATGTCCTAAAATTATAGTTATGTTATGTTTTAAGAGATTGCAGGCATAACCAAATAAATGACTATTTACTAAAAGTAATTTAATCGAGTTTATGCAACAGTCAAATATAATTCAATTGTATACAAACTTTAATCTTAAAATGAAACAAAAAGAAAATAATTCTTCAAAATATGGAAAAATAAAAAAAAACAATATTTACATTGTCTTTGCCTGAAAAATAATGTTTTACAAAAGATTTCAAGTATACTATTAGGATTACAAACACTGCGAGTTTTGCCACTATAAACTTTTAAAGTGAAAAATGAGAATGCAAAAACGTGCCTCTACCCAATATTGGATTTCGGTGCATTTTCTAACACATATTTCACCAAAAACCTATTTATGGTTTGCTAACCTAATGCACTAACTAAAGCCTTGTTTGGCGTTCATTTTGAGAACTCATTCTATAGCTTCGAATGAGTTTCAAGGTTTATAATGAGTTCCCGTAAAAAAATGGGTGTCTGGTTACAATTGGGAAATAAGTTTTCTCCAAGTGAGTTTTAATAAAATGCACCGGAAAGCAAAATCATCCCTTGACTCATTTTTTGATTTGGAAAACCCTTTTTGCAAAAGTATAATGATAAACTTGTAATGTTTAAGAACCCACAGGATAGATTTATCATTTACCAAAAAAATGCAAAAGGTTACCAAATTTTCAAGCCCAGCTTCTCCCAAATCGTACAAACCGGTGATACTTATTACTAGGGTTGCTAAACGGACTGGCTTGGCACAGCCTAGGCTCGTTTAGCGTGTGCTTGGAGGGCCGTGTTGGCCTATTAGCCAAAACCCTCAGCATGGCCTAGCCCGTGGCATGCCTAGGATTGGGGCATGCCGTGCCAAGTGGGCTGGCGAGCTTGGGTATTTTTTTGTAAAAAAAAAAGAAAAAAATGGGAAAATAGTAAAAAAACACAAAAAAAAATTCTTAAAATATGTTTACTTACCTCTTGAACCATGCCAAGATGAAGAGTTGCAAAAGTATTACTTGCGTCAATTATTGCTTGGTTGTCCAAATAGTAATCGAGGTAAGTAACACTTTTGTAATTCCTATGTAAACGTGAAGCAGCTTTATTCAATGATTTGCTAACGGTCGGGTTCAAGGAGCATAGTGATTTTACGAAGAAAATGAAGGAAATAAACAAAAATTATAATTTTCTTAGAATCTTGTTAAAAGTTTGGCCAATGGTCAACCTAGGGACCCCCCATGTGAGCACTCTGCCGAGTCTACTGGCCATTGGCCAAAACTTTAAACAAGACTCTAATAAAGTAAAAAGAGAAGAGAAAAGATGAGAAGATGTGTGGTTTGGAGTGGGAAGGGTTATGCCTATTTATAGAAAACCAAAAATGGCATTTTACCACCTCTACCCTCAAATATGACTGTTATTGGCTGTTAGAAGGGTAGAAATGGTCATTTATAGTCAATTACAAGTATACCCCCCTAATATGATTATTTGAGGGGGGTAAAATTGTAAAAAATTTTTTTTTTTTGGAACCATTTTGGGAGGAAAAACAGCTAGCCAAAACGGCGTGCCGGCCAACACGAGGGCGGCCCCCATCGGGCCCGCTTGATGCGGGTCATTTCACCTGCGTGCCGGCCGGGCCACGGTTCGTTGGGCCGACGTGCTTGGTGGGCCATGCCCTAACGGGCCGCGTGCCCATTATTAAGGGCCCGAAACAGCACGGCTAGGGGAGTGGGCCGGCACTCGTGTGCTCGGGCCCCGGCACGACCCAATTAGCACCCATACTTATTACCCTGATTGAGAATGAATGCAAAACGACCACAATTTTCGTGCATTGCAAAAATGAAAGGCAAACGGGGCCATTGGCAAAATTTAAAAAATGTCAGGAAAAAAGGTTCTCCTTCGCCGAGGTTATATCGGGCAAGATTTCCAGCAGCGTCTCTCCCCTAGAGTTGCTGACGTTGCGGCAAGCGGCGGCAGCCTCTCTCTCATTTCGCTTATCTTAATCTGTATCGCAGGAGCTGCTGCAGCCGAAAGCTCCTCTCTTTGTCACTCTCACCCTTCCTCTTGCGGTATCGTTATGCTTTAACGAACAGGTTCTTTTCGTTGCTGGAAGAAGAGTTTACTTTTTAATCAATCTCTTCATCCCGAACCCAGAAGGAAAAAGGAAAAAAAAGAAAAAAGGGAAAAGGAATTCCTTTTCAAACATACTCTCCTACATTTAATTTCATTATTTATTTTCGAGTCTTAAGCAAAACAAAAGAACAGTGATAGAATGTTTCTAAGCTTTTCAAGGTTTGGAAGGGATTTGGAAGTGCAGATCGCCTGTTCGACAAATATACTTTGAAGGGTATTTGTAGTATTATGCTAGTAAGGTTTTGCAGATTGTTCTCTTGTTCACCCTTTTCAAGATTTCGGCTTAAGACCCTCAGATCTTTTACTAGTTCCAGAGAAGTTACAGAGACACCGAATATGAATTTATTTTCGAAGTCAATTCCAAGTTCCCACAGGAATGAAGTTGATTCAATAGCAATCCACGGGAAAGAATCTGGGGCTCAGCTTCGCAGCCTCTTGGATACAATCAAGGATACTTCTTCTGTGGACAGTGGTTTCAAAATTCTCAAGGTCCTCCGACACAGGCAGTGGTCCAAGTTAGTAGCCATGGAACTCCAGAGACTAAGTGTGGAGTTGAACACGGACATTGTCAATCAGGTATTGAGGTATCTTTCGGATGCTGAACTGGCTTTGCATTTTTACACATGGGCTGAATCCCAACGGGGTTTTAAAAATCATGATCACATTGCTAGAAAGCGTATAATTTCTTTGCTGCTCCAAAATGGCAAATTTGTTTTATTATCGCAGTTTTGGCAAAAAATGAAGTTTAACAAGTTTCCGATACATCGGTCTATATACCGGCTTCTTATATCTGGCTACGTTAGAGCTGGTTTAATCGATAAAGCCATCAAAATCTTTGATGAAATGATTGAATCTAATTGCCGGGTGTTTAGTATAGATTTTAATAGATTTATAGGAGTGTTAATTCGAGCATCCCGCTTTGATTTGGCTGAGAGCTACTACTGTAAAATGATAATACAAGGGTTTTCCTTGAGCTCATTTACATATTCAAGGTTTATATGCGGTTTGTGTAAAGTAAAGAATTTGAATCTTATTGAGAGGCTTTTTCAAGATATGGAGAAGCTTGGATCTGTCCCTGACACATGGGCTTATAATATGTATGTGGATCTTTTGTGCCGGGAGAACCAGTTGGACAGGGCTATAGAGGTTTTGCAAACCATGATTCAGAAAGGAATAGAACCTGACCTGGTAACCTACACTATAATCATGAGTAGATTGTGTAAAGTTGGACAATTTGATTCTGCAGTTGAAATTTGGCATGAAATGGCAAATAAGGGCTTCATTCCAGATGGTGTAGCTTGTGGGGTGTTGATCATTGGTTTGTGTGGTTTTGGGAAAGTCGATTTGGCTTATGAGCTTACCGCAGGTATGATGAAACATAAAACTAAGTTGAGCAGGTCAGTTTATAATGCTCTTATCAACGGATTTTGTCAAGCTGGTCGGATTGACAAAGCACTAGTGATCAAGTCATTCATGAAGAGCAATGGCTGTGAGCCGGATTTGGTTACTTACAACACGATACTGAATTACTTTTGTAATGTGCTTATGCTAGAGGAGGCTGAGAAGTTAATGGACATGATGAACAAGCTTGGAATGGAACCTGATATCTACAGTTATAACCAGCTTTTGAAAGGTCTCTGCAATGCTAACAGACTGGACAAAGCTATCAATCTGATGGAGAACAAGATGGAGACTAAGGGCTTATGTGATATTGTCTCATTTAATACTCTCATTAAAGCACTTTGCAAGGCATGTCGCACTAGAAGGGCATATAAGTTGTTTGAGGAGATGAGTCAAAAGGGGATTGCACCAGATGTGGTCACATTTACCATTCTAATAAGCACATTTCTTAGAGAAAAGCGTTCTGATTTAGCTGAGGATTTTTTTAATCAGGTGGTAAAAATGGGTTTGGCTCCTGATCGCATATTGTATACCACAATTATTGATCATTTATGTACAGTTGGAAGAATTCAGTTGGCTCGAAGCTTTTTCTTCAGCATGTTTGAGAAGGGAATCACTCCTGATGTTGTTTCATACAATGCACTTATAAATGGGTTGTGCAAGGCTCTAAGGGTAAATGAAGCCATGCATCTGTATGAGGATATGCGCACTAGGGGTTGCTATCCCGATGAAGTGACATATAAAGTGATAATCAGAGGGCTCATATGTGAAGACAAGCTTTCAGTGGCTTGTAGGGTGTGGGACCAAATGATGGAGAATGGATTTACTCTTGACAGAGCTGTTTCTGAGACTTTGATCAAAGCCATCAACTCGGAAGACACATCCCGTTTGAATATCAAAAAAGGTTTGTAGAATTTCTTTCTGTCTTTCTTTCTTTTCTTTTTCCCCTTTCTTCTGTTTTAGTTGTAGATGTTGTGGTGGGTAGTTCATCTATTAGTATAATTCCTCTGGAGGAAGTTTGTATTTGCTTAACTTGAACCTGACCAGATTACCTGCTAGCTTAATCCATCCTATTTGTCATATGTTACTCAGTATTTACTCTATTCTAAAATGATTACATGGAATATTGTAATGCTTACTAATTGAAGTTCATAAAAGTATGCATATTTGATGCAGTAAATGTAGTATCAATATACAAATAGTAGCTATGTTAATTATATCCCTATAATTATGTTGTTGGGCTGTCCAACCTATTGTCATTTATTCGCAGCATAAAGACCACAAACCCAACCACTCGAAGAAAGGTAGCAGATTTAGGCAGTTTGATGTGTAAGTTGGGGATTACTGCTTCTATTTACCTTCAGCAGAAAATATAGTAGTTCACTGCCCCCCAATAACAAAGTTGCCCACTTCTTATGGGCGACGGTGCCAATTAGTTCTGCTATCTAATTATGAAGCCACAATTTCTTGGGTCGTGTCCCCTATTCTTTCCATTTCTGCACTTAATTCTTTGAGTTGTACAACTTAATTCTGAAACTTTCATCAGCCACTTGTTTAGTATCAACCCGTCCAGTGCACATATGGACCATTGGATTACCATTTTTGGTAATTGTATGCACCAGTTTCATGTAGTGTACATCTGTGTTGTGTGATGATCGTTCCTCAAGATTAACCATGCGGGGTACATCCCGTTCTATTTTCCGGCAGTAAAATAGTTCCCCTGGCATTTGACTTTTCAGGTTGACATATATGGCACTGGAGTGATTTCATTCGTGATATATTTTCATGGAAGGCAGAGAGACCACATTCACAAGGTTTATGGGTCAGATATGCATTCAGGCCACATTTTTCATTGTATTGAAGCTTTTCATAGCAAGGCACAGGAAGAAGGAACTCAGGTGTGTGGTACAGATGGTTTTTTCTATTGTTTTACATAGGTTTACACTGGAAAAATAGAACCTATTGTCTCTTCTGAAAATGTGTAGTTCTATACCCTTTATTATTGGGTTCATTTTTGGATGAGAAAAGATAAAGAACTTGAAGGCAGGGCTTCCTTGTCAGCATTCTAGAGAGTAGAAATCCTGAATTGGAGGTTCATAATTAGTAGCTCAGTGTGATATATGTTCTACAGCTGTGTCTTATATGCATGTATTCCTTCTGGCAGTAGAAATCATACTTATGGTCATGCTTCTATTATGTAGTTTTTTCATAACTTAAATCTCTAAAAAAAATGGTTATTTATTTCCAATCTTTATACTTCCACATAAATTTCATGTAATTCTTTTAATCGTTCTTTCTATGTTGTTCGTACAATTTTTATTCCATTAGTGGATTCTAGACATGTCAATATAAAGCTTACAATTTATCGAAAACCAAAATTTTTGTTGATTACCATGTTTTCCTCTGTGTGGTTATGCCTTTGATTGTTCCTAAATCCTAGTTCTTCTGAGGGTCTGGTGGGAAGAACAATTTTTTGGATTGTGAATTTGTTCCAAGCCTTTTTATGGTTGGCTTGTAGCTGACAGGTAGGAGATGATCATTGGGATGTAGTGCTCAGATTGATTATTCATTCTGCTTTCTTTTCTAATTTATATGCTTCCCTTATTTCCTCTCCTATTTTATTATTCCTCAAACTTTTGTCAAGAATGTTTGTGGTATTGGAATTCTTATATGTGTAATTGATATCCTGAGTCAAGACTTGACCCTACATTAGCCTGGTATTCTATCAAACCCTGGAACAGAGGTGTAAAATAATAAAAAATTGTTATTGTGATTGATGGAAGTATTGAAGACAAGCTGCTGTCTATGATGGCTTGTAAATTAACAAATCTTGATTCAACAAATGAACACAATTAAATCAAGAAAGTTAAGTTATATTATTATATGGAAAAAAGGATGTATTCTGTATTTCTGTGGCATGGTTGAACTTGCTGCCATTGAGAGCTGCATATTCTTCTACAAGAACTTTGGTTGAAGAAAAAGGCTCTTTATGATTAGTAATCTGGTGATGGATGGATTTTTTTTTTTTAAATAATTTTTGCGGCATTATTTTATCTAATGTCGGATATGCCATATTATTTTGTAAAAATTATTCTTATAAATTTTAGCCGATTTACATATTAATTTATCTCTAATACGTCAGATTGATGACTTTTTATACTTTATGAGCAGGTATTGTTTTGTCTATTTATTTCATTAGTCCTTGATTGTTGGAAAATAAGGATGCAAGTAACAGTCAAACTATAAACAAAGTGCTTATCCTGAGTATTTTGGGTCATCAATGAATCCTATTCCTGCGTCCTAATTTGTTAAATCGATATCTTCAATCAGAATTCTAGTATTCAGATCCTTTATGGCAAACACCATCAGCTTACTTTTGTTCTTCCTCCTTTCCTCTCAGATCCTTTAATGAGTACTCCAGCACACATTGTATCTGTCTAAACCATCTTTCTTTCATCTTGTCTCTGTTTGGGCAAGACCTATGCTAGCTATGTTCTTCCCTTAATTTTTGTAATCTACCCTCACATCCATCTCAACAACTGCCACATTATGGTTATGTTGCTTCTTTCTTACCAAAAATTTTGATCCATGCATGATAGCTAGCCTAATGACTGTCCTTTAATGGCAGATGAAGAGATGGAAGAGTGGTAGCTATATCATTAGTCAAAGGCATTGTAGCAGCATTGTGTTGATGCCATGATGGTCTCACTAGGAGGGAAATGACTGCTGATTGTTCGTCTGAAGTACCCAACTCAATCCAGGCATTTATTTTATATTTTATTTTGAATCAAAGATAACATAATAAAAAAAAAAGGAAGATGGATGTTTAGTTCCAGGTTGGTGATCGTCTTCTATTCAAAGCAAGACTACTAATTAGGGCACAACATCAAAACCTTTCAGCTAGATTTTGGGTCTGATGGGAGATGAAGAGATGGCAGAGTGGTAGCTATATCATTGGTCAATCTCAAAGGCACTGTAGCAGCAAAAAACGAACTTGGATATCTTAGTGTTGGATTGTCTCTTGAAGTCTGAAGACCATATGCTTAACCACGTAACCATTTACAAGTCAATATTTGAAACTTGAACTCTTGAATGCCTTCATTGTTGAGAGTCTTGTGACCATGTTCTTCCTAAGGCCCCTTCAATGTCAAGCAACAATGAGTTTGCTGTTTTACAAGTAAAATATTTCTGCCCAAAAATATTCCTTGGCTAAACCAATTCTCTCTGAAGTAATGTTTGGCATCAAGATCTGGTAGTGTGTATAATTATGGACCCAACTGTGGCAATGTAGCAGTTATTGTTTCTTATATATCTCTTCTTATAGGATACTCCCTTTTGATGTTATTCTCATGTTGTTGACTATATCAGGCAGGTATTCCAGATGGAGTGCTCTATGCTATTACTGGATTTGGTCTGTCGGCTGGAGCTGCTACTAGCTCTCATATGGACATTGAGCAGGTGATCTGTCATTTTCCTTAATAGTTTTGTTATTTCCATTACTTTCATTTCCTGCCTTAAGATTTGCTCTTTTCAGGTTTGTTTGACAGGATCCACAGAAGTTGGATGATTTATAATGCATTGCAGGATGCAGCAAAGAGAAATTTGAATCATTTGAACTTTTTTTTGGGGGAGGGGGGAGAGGGGAGTGTGCCGTGAGTCACCTGTCATAATTTTGATGATGCTGGCATTGAAAAAGCTGCTACAGTTGCTACTCCTACTAGTTTCAACTGAGCTACATCAGCGTTGGAAGGAAGAATGTGGAAGGTACAATAGCATCCTCTACTATTACTACTATTCTGGTGCATGAGAAGAAATGTATGATGGATGCAAGCTCAATCTCCTCGGTTATTTTCCTTGTTCCCTCATGGTCATATAGTTCTGTCCACTTTCCCTTCCATTCATGAGTGAGACTTCAGTTAATCAATGAAACCAACTAATGCCTCTTAGTGCCTATATATGAAGTTCACCAACTAATAAGCCAGTAAACTTACATCCATCCGAAATTGGAACTGTAATGGGTTAATATTGAAGCACAGATTCATTTATTCATAGTAAGATATGTTCCGTTGTGATTTACAGATGATCTCCCAATTTCACAAACCCATTTTCTTTCAATCAGTCCAGACCTGCATCCACTCCCAAGAAACTCATTCAAGTTGTAGGGTGCCTCTAAGATTGGGTTTTCAGGTTCATCCAAAACCTTTACAAATTCAGTTCTCAATGGAGTTTGTCTAGACTGGAGGAATTTCTTCAGAGTTGCAATCTAAACCATGTTCACTGAAACATGTGGTGAGCTGTGCACTGACTTGATAGACTGCTCATGCAAACAACCACTGCAATTTTGGATAGTAAGGAGTCAATGGATCATATAGATCAGATTGATCATTAATCAACTAAGTATCAAATAACCTTTGACTACAAATAACCCCTACCATCTGATGCAGGTTGATAAGAAACAATTTAATCAAATCCTTCAATACATGGAACATGGCAGGGGAGGATGAGCCACCTTGTTAACTGAAGGTAAATCCTGCGGCAAGAAGGGATACCGTATTGAACCCCCAGTTTTCACAGATGGCAAGGAAAACTGTACTGGATATAAGTATTCAGATAAATACAGGGGATCATAATGCAAATGTAGTTGACATAAATGATATTTCGTAATTATGAACTACTTGTCATGATGTCATGACAATAGCAAATGAGGAAATATGTGGACCTGTGATGTACCTGACTAAGTTCTTCTCTTTATTCCCTTTCTACTGTTTAACTCTTAAAATCTAAAAGGACTTCAGCTTGGTTTATACAAACACAAAGTTTAAGTTCCCTTTATTGCACCCTTAAAGCCTAATTCTAGTAGTTATAGCAATTTTTGATTGATCGCAAGTTTTAGCAACCTCCTCTAGAATATGCATTGAACTGATCAAGTATTCGTTAAATGGAGCTTCCTTTTGACAGTAATATATCTAACCAGTATTAATTGTAATCTGGAAAACTCATTTTCTGTCCGTTCTTTCTTGTATGAAAATGCAGGAATGTTGATGAGGCTATTGAAAGAGCAAATAAGACAAAATATGGAGTAGCAGCTGGTATCGTAACTAAGGACTTGAAGCTGGCCAACACAGTCTTTAAGATCAATTTGGGCAGATGTAATTTGGCTCAACTGTTACTTTCGACAGAGAGTTGCCTTCTGATGTCTATAAGATGAGCAGATTTGGAAGTGGTTTTAGATTGCACGAGCTTTATAAGTACCTTAGAACAATGTCTGTTACCGTACCCACTTATAATTCTCCGTGGCTCTAATTCCCTGTCTCTGAATATGGGAAGCAAAAAGGAACCTTCCAGTTGATAAATGATAAAAATCTTTGTACTAAGTATGTTCTGTCTTTTTTTTCTGGGCTATCATCATATTTGTTGTTGTACCGGCATTAGGTGTTAAATTGTTCATGTCATTATTTCTATGATCTGAAGCCTAAACTGTTAGATAGATCCCAATGAGCTATATTTGTCAAATTCAAAAGGAATTTTTTGTATGCTTGCTTGGTGGGAAATTTTATTCTTTTTTACCCAAAAAGCTCTGCATTATCAACCTATAAACTTCAGTTTCTTCATGTTAGAGTTTTCTTTTCTTTATGTTCCCTATAGAGGAACACATAAAGGAATCAATCTGGTAAGCAAAATCTGGGCCAAAGTAAAATGACTCAGATATCAGGTTTATTTCCAAAAGCAAAATGAAAATAAAATAGAGAAATATTTAAAAGCCAATAACAGCCAAGCCTATAATAGTTGTACAAAACCCAGTAACTGTTTCTTGAATGCTTGTTGGCATGCAACACTGAGACTACAATCAGTCACCAAATTAAAGCCATAATTTTCATTTTTTCAGTTACAACTGACTGGAAATATTACTACCAGAAAAAAAAAGCTGACTGGAAATATGGTCAGAGAATTATACACTAGCATGGGCCTCTCTAATGTTCAAGGTTTGCAACTGCATCACAAAGCAAGTAGAATACGTTATTTTCGACAATGATACGCTGCATTCACTTTGTCTGTCTGTGCATTTTGCTTATAAGAAGGTTGGAGGACCTAGTTGGACAGAAACAAGAGAAAAGAAAAAAAGGCAGAAAATGGGTTTTAAGGAATTAAGCCAAACCTCTGTTGCATTTGGATTAGAATGATCAAGGAAGTAAATATGTTCCGGATTAAAAAAGAGGCAAAAAAAAACAAAAAATTGCTTGTCAGAAGTGGGATTTGAACCCACGCCCTCTTTCGAAGACCAGAACTTGAGTCTGGCGCCTTAGACCACTCGGCCATCCTGACACGTGCATCAATTGCTTAAATTTATTAATAAATCAAGTTTTTATTACTGGAAATGGTAATATTTCTCCAATACCCAACAAAAGTACAATAAATGTCTTGAATAAAACAATCTACTTAGCAATCGCTGGTTTCTAGTAGAGGCAATTGAGTTTTTTGGGTGGTAATTTTTTTACGGATATACATGTGGATAATTACAAGAATATATGCTTTTGGTGGGAATTTTCTATTGGGTAAATGAGTCTTTAAAGATTTTCAAAGGACTTTCTTAATCTGCGAAGGATGCGGCCAAAATTCTAGAGAATATTTCCGAGGATTCGATGACAGCACCTTTGACTCCAAACATTTCAGGTAAGTAGAGCTTTTACATGGAGCTATCTATCCAATTTTTCTTTGCATGTTCTTCCTCATCTTTCTCTCAGGCAAGAGTGACAATTATAGAGAAAATCCATTACAACGATTTGATCATTAGCCATGGAAGAGATTGATTGCCTAGCTCCAACTGCAGAAAATATTTAGAAAAGAAAAGAATAATATTCAATTAATCCACATTGTAGATCCTTCTATTAATCAGCCAAGAAAGTCTAGCGAGCTGTGTGTTACATTAACAAATAAAATGCGCAAGCTTACAGCAACACTCCTAACAGTCCAATTAAGAGTATTTACTCCAAAGTCCCATTAAGAAAATTTAATCCAAATTAAACTCCAGTTATGACCATTAAAATTTTACAAAAAATTACAATAAAAAATCACTTCAGTGATGCCTTTACTAGAGTTAAAACTCCTCACAAACCTGCTGTTCCTCACAAAAGGAATCCAAAAAAAAAATCCAATTAAATATAAAGTCTTGATAGATCTTCGGAAACATCCTCATTAATACAATTAAAACGCGATTCCTGTAACGCTGCTATCGATCTATGAAACTCTTCTCAATTGCTTTCTTTCCTCTGTGTACGCATAAATTAAACAACCCCATCTCCAAACTTCTTTCACACACTATCACTTCGAACAGAAGAAGGAAGAATCAAGCAAAACAAAAATGCCCAAGAGTCTGCAAAAGTCTCTTCAGACTTACCTCTCCAAGCTGAAAAACCCCTCCATTACATCTCCCAGTTGGATGCTATCAGGGTGCAAGCACCCCAGGACCCCTTCTTTTGCTGATGAAGCTATCCAACCTGACAACCATGGCAACAATGCTGCAACACTCTCCGACGTAGATCGATTTCTCTTCGAGAACTTCAACTCACTCTATCGCAGCGACGGCGATGAAGATGCCAACCATGGCCATCACATAGAAACCACCCCAAGTGGACTCCTGTTCGGATCATCACGGTTGAGTTCATCGACATGGGACGATGCTGCTGGTTCTGGTTCTAGCACTTCGACGACTGCTAATGAGTCTGTTACAGTTTCTGCCGAGGTGAAGTGTACTAGTCTTCCCCGTGAGAGTATCGCCGTGTTAACTTACTCACCCAACCCATATGATGATTTCCGAAGATCGATGGAGGAGATGGTCGAGATCCGATTACGCCAACATCAAACGGTTGATTGGGATTTCATGGAAGAGCTTCTCCTTTGTTATTTGAAGCTTAATGAGAAGAAGTCCCACAGCTACATAATGGGTGCTTTCGTCGACATCATCGTCGTTTTACGTCAGAATCCCGTTTATACTCCCGGAAAGTCACGCAAGATTCCGACCACGGGAGAAAGAAAATCGAAATTTGATGCAACGTAACATTTAGGCTGTTTTGAGTCTGGTCGGTTTCATCAGAAGCCCTAAGACTGTCTGTAAAGCCATAGGATCTATGCATTTGGTGAAATCATCAAAGGGCCAAGATTTTTCGATATCTGTTAATGATTTCGAGCGCACTTGATTTTACTTCATTTCACTATCTTCTTCAGTTAAAACGGAAGGCAGACTTCCAATTTTAATCGTGACTTTCTATCTCCTAATTTGATTTAGAAACAAAATCTTAAAGAGTTAGACTTGGCTTTAATTTCAATCGTGACTCTCTCTCTCTCTTAATTTTATTTAGAAATATTATAATCTCTTATTTACATAAATTTGATTTAGAAACCAAATCTTATTTAGAAACAAAATCTCATAGTTGAGTTTAATTTCAATCGTGACTCTCTCTCTCCCAATTTGATTTAGATATATTATAATCTCTTTGATTTAGAAACCAAATCTAATTTAGAAACAAAATCTCATAGTTGAGTTTAATTTCAATCGTGACTCTCTCTCTCCCAATTTGATTTAGATATATTATAATCTCTTATTTACGCCAATCTCCACTTTCTCTTCCCTTTGATTTGGAAATATTTTATTTGTTTAAGCACTTGCCATGGGATGTTGCCATTTGGAATTGATAGAAAATCAAAACCATTCAATCAGTTGCTTGAATGGCTCATGCTGCCGGATAAGATGGTGGACCATGATTTGTGGGCAAAGATAAGATTTGAAAGTGAGCATAAGTGCCATTTCAATACAAGGCATTAAGAGAAATTAAGAGGTTAGGTTGGGCAGCCGCCCACCCTACCCTCTATATAGCTCCGCCCTTGATTGCAACGCAGAATATAAATTTGCAAAGAAACATAAGTAAAAAGACTAGTGTCCTTCAAGGGTAAAGTCACCAAAATCCTTTTTCTTCTGGTGACATAAAATAACCTAAAGTAACATGAGCACTAAATTATTGAAATATGGACATAAGATCTGGAAAAAGGCTATTAAGGAAGCAAACATCCAGAACTGGGTTATTAAGATCATAAGAATCCCAAGAAAGGAACTATAGGAAGGTAAGTGCTATTTTGAAAATATGAAGTAAGGCGTTATCATCATCATTATAGATCTAAGTCAGTTTTATCAAAATGGGGTTTGTAACACAAATCTCAGTTTTCGGAATTGGATCATCTATGGTTGAACTTGTAAAATAATCCAACCGTAGCCAGTGCAAGCATAGCCCCGACACACTAACAATTTCAGGGCAATGCTTGCCATGTGGGCCCATGTGGCTCCATGTCATTGGTTACGGTTGGACTCACTTTACAAGTCCAAGTGTAGATGAACCCAATCCTGATTTCCATCGGGTGGCAATGCAAGTCTTATCTCTATTCTATTCTAAAGGGAGGCAACTACTGTAATTTATGAAAATGTAAGGGAGGTTTGTATAACTTATAGCCCAACATTTAACGACGTAAGAGTCTCTGGGCCAAAAGTTGCTTGCAGTACAAATTGGATTCACAGCTCTGGAGCTACGGCTTGGTGGGCTTGGAATGTCCTGCTGTTTAAACTAAACGGCTCAAAACGGATTCGTGAATCCAATAGATCTTTCTAGAATCGATTCATCTCTGGAGCATTCTATTTCACGATCAACAAACAAAGCTCCAAAGAAGTAGGAGAAGAGTACCATTTTTATTTTTTTTATTTATTATTTCTTTTTTTGTTTTTTTTTCTTTTTCTAATCATTTCTTTACCGGTTTACATTGCTTAAGCATTAAAATTAATAATTCTTTTGAAAAATAACGTCTGATTTCCAAGTATTTCGATGGTTCTAGAAAGAAAGGCCGCGAGAGGCCGGTCTTATTACGGTTCTGCACCTGAGACGCCATACACGATTCAGGAAACGCAAAAGCTCCCAAAAGCACGCATCAGAATCTCCGCGATATTGTAAGGTGCCCCCAAACCCTAATTCCAGAAATCTCATTTCGTTGGTTCATCTGCAGATCCGTGCTCTTAATCTAATTAGGTACAATTTGGGACGATATGAGTTGGATTCCTTCTGTTCCATTGATTGTTGGAGCACGGAACCTAAAAGTTTTCTACGCATTTCTTCTCCTTTTAATTTGTTGTATGGTCTGTAGTTATCCTTCAAGATGATGATTCGTTGTTGTTTTGTGTTTTGCACTTATAGTGAATGTTTGATAGTTTTATTTGATGTTTAGTGATTCCCTTCCCTGTGGGTGCTGATTTTTTGATCTTTCATGCTGTAGGCTTTTTTTTGCGGGGAGTAGGCCGATCATCTTGTTCGGACTGGTTTTATTCCGGTAAAGATGAGCGTTGTCGGTTTTGATTTCGGCAATGAGAGCTGCATTGTTGCTGTTGCGCGGCAACGGGGGATTGATGTGGTTCTCAATGACGAGTCAAAACGGGAGACTCCGGCTATTGTATGCTTCGGAGACAAGCAGCGTTTCATTGGAACGGCTGGGGCCGCTTCGACTATGATGAACCCGAAGAACGCTGTTTCTCAGATTAAGCGTTTGATCGGTAGGCAATTTTCCGATCCCGAGCTGCAACGGGACCTCAAGTCGTTGCCTTTTGCCGTTACAGAAGGATCCGATGGTTACCCATTGATACATGCTCGGTACCTAGGAGAAGCTAGGGCTTTTACCCCAACCCAAGTAATGGGAATGGTGCTTTCGAATCTGAAGAGCATTGCGGAGAAGAATCTGAATGCAGCAGTAGTGGACTGCTGTATTGGAATTCCAGTTTATCTTACAGATCTTCAAAGAAGGGCTGTTATGGATGCAGCTAGAATTGCTGGTTTGAATCCACTTCGTTTGATTCACGAGACTACTGCAACGGCATTGGCTTATGGTATTTACAAGACGGACTTGCCCGAGAACGATCAGTTAAATGTGGCTTTTATTGACATTGGCCACGCAAGCATGCAAGTGTGCATTGCGGGCTATAAGAAAGGCCAGCTGAAGATATTGGCACATGCTTTTGACCGTTCTCTTGGTGGTAGAGATTTTGATGAAGTCCTGTTCCACCATTTCGCTGCAAGGTTCAAGGAAGAGTACAAGATTGACGTGTTCCAGAATGCACGGGCTTGCCTTAGGCTTCGTGCTGCTTGTGAAAAGCTAAAAAAGGTTCTCAGTGCAAATCCAGAGGCACCTCTAAATATAGAGTGCTTGATGGATGAGAAGGATGTTAGGGGTTTCATCAAGAGAGAGGAGTTTGAGCAAATTAGTGTCCCAATTCTGGAGCGTGTGAAGCTTCCTTTGGAAAAGGCTCTTTCAGAGGCTGGACTTGCTGTTGAAAATGTTCATTCAGTTGAGGTTGTTGGTTCTGGCTCTCGTGTTCCAGCAATTATGAGGATATTGACAGAGTTTTTTGGAAAAGAGCCTAGGCGCACTATGAATGCGAGTGAGTGTGTTGCCCGAGGCTCTGCTTTACAGTGTGCAATTCTGAGTCCAACATTTAAAGTGAGAGAGTTCCAGGTAAGAATCCCCTTTCCAATTCCATTTTATTCATTTATGCTGATGAATGAATCCTGTTCAAGAATATGAAACAAGTTAATGTTGGTTTGATTCTTAAGCAGTCCTATATTTGTGTCTAAATTTTCTGTTCTGTGTTTTTCTTTTCTTCTAATTTCTTTTAATGTTTCAGCTTGTGCAGTTGTTATTGATGCAATATTTTTGGGGTAAAAAACAATATTCCCTCTGTACGAGAAACACTATCTCATTTTGATTAGTAGTGTGCTATAATAATCAATTAACTAGTTGAACATCTATATCTAATATTTTATACCTTGGCTTTTTTGGGTCTAAATGTTGGGATTATAGCCATGACCAAATTGTTGTTGCAATCTGATATGTGATTATCGATTGTTGTTGTATGCTTGAATGTTGTAGAACATTTGGCCATCAGGTTGTTAGGACCAGATATCATTTCAACTTTCAAGTGAGACCATGTCTTGGAAACCATTGATTCTGTGGGCATGCAGCAGTGCCTTGTTGTTGAAAAGTCAATCACCTAACTCTGAGGGGAGAAGATATCCTATTCCCTGTTGTTTTGCTTCTTGTTGATTACTTGCCTGGTGGTGTCTCTATTGAACAAGATGCTAGGTCATGTGTTTGTCACATTATTGTTGCCATCACATCTTGAAATATGCTTGTGTTAACAGTTAATGAGCTGCCATGGCATCACAGTTGATTTTCTTAATTAATTTGCGATTTTTCCAACTGACTTGATTGTACAATGTGCCCTTTTTTTTCTATGGGGTTATTTTTTATTTGTAAATAATTGCTTTTGATATATTGATGCATATAAAGAAATTCTTCTACATGCATTGAACTAACCAAACAAACGAGAAAAATGGCCAAGCTGATTTTCTGAAAATGTGAATGAGAAGTTGGTGTCACAAATTATTTTAGATTGCAGCCCAAAAAAATTAATGGACACCCTTAACTAATTTTAGACTAGAAGAACAAAATAAGAAGGTGTTTCCATCCCTTTTTAAACCACTTAGCATATTACTCTGAGTTAAGACCCATCCTTATTCAGTAACTCAGTGAATCTGCATCATTCAATATTTTAATTGCAGCAAGAATTACACAATAATGTTTACAAGTTTGTCAATCAAATGGTAAATCCTTACACAGAAATTAACCACTTAAGAATCTAGTAAAAACAGTAGAAATAAAATGAGAGGAGGATAAATCAAATCTAGAAGGTGGACTGTAAATACACGAAGTTTGAACTACTGATTGGTCAGTTGACAACCATGTAAACCAAATTCTATTGAAATAAGAGGTGAGAGACAAACCAAAATGGAAGAATGGGAATAGCTGGGAGTGGGAAGGACAGTAAATGGGTTTTCTTTGTTAGATTGAAAAAAAAATAGGGATCTTCTTTTTGGTGTCTAAAAAATGTAGATAGTTGAAGCTTTCCAATCTGATGGTGGAGGAGGATTTGGCCTCCATCATTGAATGGGATAGAGGATATGCTACTGGATCTTGGTGAATGGTATGCGCAATTTGATCTGGCTTGATCTATCATATCTACATCTCATTTGCTTTAGTGCATAGGATTAGTCAATTTGGTTTGCAGATGGGTTAGTGAAGTGAGGGGCTACTGGGGACTCTGCAGTTTTCAGAGAGGAGATGATGAAGTCGTCATTCTTGTACATTATCAGTGTTCTTATTTTCATTTCTTTTTTTTTTTAATAAATATTTATTGGCTTTTCAATAAAGGGGCTTTCGTGATCCATCTTTGTATATTAGAAATAAAAAAATGTCCTAGTGACTCCTTTCTGGTTTTGCTCTTTACACATATAATGGAGCTATAATGCTCTTTGGTGAAAAGACCTAAACAGAAGTGAGCCTTTTTGGATTCCTTACCAGGTTTTACATCATAATGAAAGTTTTTTTTTATATAGTGAATGGGATTTCTTATACTTACCTAAATGGCTTTATCTATCGAATTATTATTTTATTGAAGATATTTGTATGTTTAATGTGCGGAGATGTATTAATACAAACTTACACAGTGCACGCATATTCTAATATCTAATAATATATAGAACTATTTGTTAAAGTAGGATTAGTTGCTAAGTATTAGACATATTATTAGGGTTCATGTTTATTGGCTATTCATTATGAGACTGTCAGGCTCTACAATTTTTTTTTGGCTTAGATTATGTTGTGATAAATCCAAAGAAATTTATTTTACACCAGTTCTCATAATTGTTTTATTAACCTACTATGTTATTTATACTATATAAGCAATTGGGCCCTTTTTTTTTTTTTTCCTTGAAGGTCAATGAGAACTTCCCATTCCCAATTGCCTTGTCTTGGAGTGGATCTTCACCTGATTCACAGAATGAAGCAGCAGATAGTCAACAAAGTACGATTGTTTTTCCAAAGGGAAATCCGATACCTAGCATCAAGGCTTTGACGTTCTACAGATCTGGCTCATTCTCAATTGATGTTTTTTATGCCGATACTAATGAAGTGCAAGTACCAGGAAAGATCAGCACATATACGGTATGTTAGTGGTGCTTACTCTTAAATTTTCTCCCAGGCTCCCACTTTATTTCATACACTTTATCCTGTTTGTAACAATTTTATTGCTTTCTATTATTAATAACAGAATTGTCACACCTTGTACAGATTGGTCCTTTTAAGTCCTCAAAGGGCGAACGCGCAAAACTGAAAGTGAAAGTTCGCTTAAGTCTACATGGGATTGTGTCAGTTGAATCCGCAGTGGTATGTTCTCTTCTACTGTTATCACAGTGGTACATCATTTGGTCTTATTAAAGTTATTCATTTTTATATAATTTATTCTTTAAATTTTCTAGCTCCTTGAAGAAGAGGAAGTTGAGGTTCCAGTTGCAAACGAGCCAGCAAAGGAAGCTATGAAGATGGAGACTGATGGAACTCCAAATGATGCAGCTCCTGCTAGTAGTGGTGATGGTGATGCAAATATGCAGGATGCAAAAGAAGCCACGGATGCATCTGGGGCTGAAAATGGTGTTCGTGAGTCAGAAGAGAAGCCCGTGCAGATGGAAATGGATGCTAAGGTCAGATACCTTTGGTTGATCACTCCTGTCATTGTACTTCTTTATTTTGGTTTCTCCTTCTATACTTATAGGCAGTTGGTTATTTGGAGTTCAGCTCATGTTTTATCTATTCTCCTCCCCTTTCAGCATTGTTTTTATAAGTTGAATACCTTAAATGCACACACTATTGATGACTATCCGAGTTCATAAGCAAAGTGGTTGAGTTACGTTTTGATGAAGATAAAAATTTGAGTTTTACGTGATTTATTTTTCAAATTTCTCATATCTTTGTTATCATTTGACATGAGGTTTTTCGCTTTCTTGATTCCGCATGATGAAATAATGCTAGTTTTGATATTTATCATGTGGCTGTTTGTCTTCTGTCTGTGTTAGATGGACATGAACATAGAAACTGTGCTGATACAAATTTGCGGAAAGGTTCATTTTTGCCGACCATAGGTAGTTGGGATAAAGCCTTACCCTTTTTTTTTCTCTTTTTTTGGTGGGTTTTATTTTTGGGGGGGAGGGTTTGTTTTTAATTTTTCAATTTTGAAAGCTTTATCCCATAAGTGAGCGTATCTTTTGCTGGTAACCTGTTGCTTATCAGATAATGCTGATCCTTCCTTTTTCTTTTTTAATATTTTATAAGTAAAATATGAACAATTTTCTTTTATGGTTATAAAGAAGTAGTCAATTAAGAATGGTTCATTACCAATGTCACAATAGTTATGTCAACTGGTAACTTGATAAAACCATTGTCCTTCACTGGGGCATGATACTGACCATGAAAATGTTGTTGAAGATATAGTCTTCCATAGCCAATACAGCTAAACATGATTCTTCTTGCCACCACCAACTAGTTGGAATTCAGGCGTTTATTTTGAATTTTGTTTTTGGTCATTACTTGGCATTCTGATTAATATTTATGGCAGTTATAATTGCTGTCCTATACTGGTTTCTAAAGTAAATACTTTTTTTTTTTAACAATTTCATTTATTCCACTAATTATTCCAATAATCTGTTGTAAAATAGGATAAATTCCACAAGAGTCTGAAAAAGGTTTCTAAGAAGGAAGTGTTACTGAAAACAACTTATCTTTTATCATTTATGTGGAAAGTTGTCTTGTGGACACATAAATAATTTTAAAATCACATTGTTAACCAGAAGTTGTTAGTGAAGCTTTAAAAATGAATTTTTTTACCCTAAAATTTGAAATAACATCTGTTACTTTGTCTTGGTAAGTTTGCAAGGTACTTAAATATATTAATTGTCTTATAGTAGACCATAACAAGTAAAAAGTGGCAATGATAGACCTCCTTGGTACATATATTTTTACTATTTAATTTATTTACATTTTAGAAAATGTTTCCAGTATAGATATGTTTAATCTGATGGTGCCTCAATCCAAGCTTCAATCACGAATATTTGTTATTTAATTAAACTCTTTTATTTATGTCTGTTGGTATATCTTATTGTTCGGTGGCTCCTAAACAACTCAGTTCCTTGTATGCAGGTTGAGGTCCCAAAGAAGAAGGTAAAGAAGACGAATGTCCCTGTGGTGGAGTTGGTATATGGTGGAATGATACCTGTAGATGTGCAGAAGGCAGTGGAGAAGGAGTTTGAAATGGCTTTACAAGACCGAATAATGGAAGAAACTAAAGATAGGAAAAATGCTGTGGAGGCATATGTTTACGACATGAGAAACAAGGTAATTGAGATCTTCCTGGAATATGTTTACCCTTAATTAATTTATGGGTTCAGAATTCATAATTTCTTTCTGGTCTTCCAGCTTAATGATAAATATCAGGAGTTCGTAACTAGTTCAGAGAGAGATGGGCTGATTGCAAAACTCCAGGAGGTGGAAGATTGGTTGTATGAAGAGGGTGAGGATGAAACCAAGGGTGTTTATATTGCCAAGCTTGAGGAGCTCAAGAAGGTAACTTGTTCTTTTTAACCTTGAGTATATCTTTCCCCTTCCCCCCTTTATTTTTCTTAACATTTGACATGTTTGCTTTTGATCGTGTTATCTTGCAGCAAGGTGATCCCATTGAAGAGCGGTACAAAGAGAACTCAGAGCGGGGACCTGCAATAGATCAGCTTGTATATTGTATCAATAGTTATAGGGAGGCAGCTTTGTCGCCTGATCCTAAATTTGATCACATTGATATGACTGATAAGCAAAAGGTACTTCTGGATTCCTTTTTCCTATGTGTTTTGAGTGTGTGCTACACACACACACACACTCTCTCCCTCCCTCCCTCAGATTAGATGCTGTCAACGAGGTACTATGTTGAATTGGACTTGTTTGCCTGTTAGGTCATGAATGAGTGTGTGGAAGCAGAGGCATGGTTAAGGGAGAAAAAGCAGCAACAAGACACGCTTCCTAAGTATGCAACTCCAATTCTGCTATTGGCTGATGTTAAAAGAAAGGCCGAAGCACTTGACAGGTGCATTTGAACTCTCCTATGCCTGTTTTGTTGTCGTCTTCATTTGACGCTGTTTTCTCCTTATTTTTTCCTTGTATTTATTTGTTTTCTTGACTTCATCACACCTCAACAGAACAACCTCATATCAGCCTTGAATGTCACCCCCCACACACCCCGCGGCCCCCACCCCACCACATGCGCAAAGACAACCCACACAAACCCCCTCCCCCCTCATCCTCTTCCTCCTTGCAAACCCTTCTGTGGAAACAAAACATACAACTGAAGCAAAAATAAAGGGGAAAAAGGCAAACACAACTGATCCGAGTTGTTTTGGTAGTTTTAGATTGCCTCCTTTTGGGCTGCAATACATGTTCTTCACTTTTTTAGTCCCCTCGTTCTCAACAAAAATCTTTGTCAAATCATACTGTTAATGCCATCTGATCTGCTGAATCTTTGCATAGAGAATCCTTCAAGTGGGCCCTTTTTTAGGGTCCTGATCTTTTTGTTACATGTATGATTGTGAAATTGCTTTGTGTTTTACAATTTAATATTTACACTTTAATTTGATTATACTTGAGGCCCTTTTCTTGTGGTTAGCTGAAATTTTTAACATTAAAGTCATGGACGTCTTCTTGGTGTTGGAAGTTTTTACTTTTATTACATAAAATCAATTTCTCTAGATTAATTGTATTTAAGAACTATATTTTTGTATGGTTATATTGGAAGCAAAATTACATATTATGTTGCGTAAGTTTAAAAATTTTCCTCTATATTCGTCAGTCATTTATGTTGTGTGAAAGTTTGTCACCTAGCATGTGTGTTCGTTCTAGCTTTTAAAAGATATGTTTCTCTTGCAATATCTTAAAGAGAATGAACAGTAAAACTTTGTTTGGAACAGGTTTTGCAGGCCCATTATGACAAAGCCGAAGCCTGTGAAGCCGCAGACACCTACCGAGACGCCACCAACACCTCCTGGTCGAAGTGCTGAACCCCAAACCCATGCTGGGGAAAAAGGCACTGAGACTACAGCCGAAGGAAGTCACGAGGCACCGCCAGCTGCTGCCGAGCCCATGGAAACTGACAAATCAGGAGCTGCTCCAACTCCCGCATAATTCTTGTTTAGAAGAGAAATTTATTTTACGATTACAGAGTTGAAAATTAATCAATACATACTGTAATTTCTATTACAACCGTAATCTGGGCTGCAGCGCTGGGGTGATAAGTTGAATGGTTAATTAGTAGATTTGTGTTTGGATCCGTGCGGCCACCTTTTGATTAGGTGGCTTGCATCATGATTCAGGGATTGGGGCTGTCGAATCCAGTTTTTTACAGGTGTTTTGAGAGATTTCAAGACTGCATTGTTGCCGCTCAACGTTGTTAAGAAAACCTTCTACGAGATACTTTTAGTGTTCGCTTTTCATTTTCCAATTCTTTTTGTCTTGTCTCTTACAGTTTGAGGATTATAGATTGGTTGATCAGCGGAAAATTTTGAATTGTGCAAATCAATCACCTGCATTTCACGGTGTATCTCGTGTTTGTTATTTTGTTTCTCTTAAGTGATGTTTTAAGTAAATATCGTTCGGTCCATATTTTTTAAAAATGATCCTAATTCAATCATCAAGTTCTTGGTAATTGAGAATTAGTGACAATTATAAAGAATAATTGAGAATGAGTAATTGAGAATTAGTGACACTTTTAAAGAATAATTGAGAATGAGTTTCAGTTTGCTGTTCACTAGAATGTCTTACAAAATTGTTTTTAAAACACTTCTTAATCTCTTTATAACAAGATAACAAAGAAATTCTTTTATACTTAAAATTGAGGGCATTTTTAGAAAAATTGAAAAAAAGGCATTGATTCAAAAATTTTTAACAAAGTATCATTAATTCTAATTAAAATTGGTTTTTAATGATGCTTTTTAAAAATAATCAATTTTCCAGGGAAATTAATTTTTATTGGTAATTTTATATATAATTAAAATTTAATCAGTAATGTTCCATGTTTTAATTTATAGGAAATATTTATAAACATAATTTAATTTTTATGGCTGTTTCTGACTGAATTTTAATTATGTTTAAAACATATCACTTAAATTTGTATGTAGACTGCGCATTGCGTTTAAGGAAAGATTTGAGGGTGTAATGATTTCAAATTTCAAATTTTAAGACGGTTTAGATGTGTTACCAAAAAATAAAAAGACGGTTTAGATGGCATGGTTCTGGAAGATCCGTCGATGTTCGGGGCGCGTCGCCCAACGGTCGGAAACTCTAGAAGCGTTTCATCGACGATCTTTAGGATCCAAAGGGTTAGGGCGGAAAAATTGGTTTTCTACTTTTCTGGACTTGAATGCTGGTTGCTTTAGTTCTGATCCATCTCTGCTACGATTGCATCTACGGCAACCCAATCACGACCGTCGTCTTCAACGGCCGGCCATCGAATTTTCACGTCGTATTCAACCCAATTACCGCTCTGGTATGTTTCTACCCTACTGTCATGAGTATTGGTATTTACGAGCTTGATGGAAGTGGATTAGGATCCTTAACCTTCCATCTATAATTAAAGTCATGCTTAGATTGCTAGTTTGATGTATGAAACAATTCAAAAATCTGGTATGTGCTTATTCGCTAAATGAGTTGGTTGCATCCACATAGTGGGGGGAATTCTAATTTTTAACCAGCCTGATATGTGTAAGACAAATTGCAAGGGAGGTCTGGAATTTCTTTCATCAGAACTCTAACATGGTGATATAACCATTCCACTACATTGCGGACAAGTTGAAGTTCTGGTTTGGCAGTTATTTCAGGGCATAAAAAATAAAAAAAAAACCAATTCTTATGATTGAAGGATTGATTCCTAGTCTAATAATATTAGAAATCAGTCTTGAGAAAACAAAAGAAAATTTAAAGGAAATTGTACTGATTTAGCAGATCTTATAATGTTGGATATCATGTTGGTTTATGAATCCTGGTGTCGGCTGTGGGGAGTTTTTCCAGATACGGGATTTTTTGCCTCCAATATTGCTAGATTTCGAGCCTTTTTCGATGGCTTTGGTACGTGCTTTGGTACGATTATGATATTGTATTCAGTAATCCAGTTGCTAAGGAATCTTTAAGGTTCTTGTTTTTATTTTGCTACTGAAGCCTGATATCATTGGTTCTTGGCTTAGTGTGGAAAGATCTATGCATTTGATTAGATCCTAGAGTGATTGGGTATCATATTTATATTAACTCTTTTCTTCTCGTTAAGCTTCTTAAGAAACAGGACATACAATGGCCATCTTGACCTAATTTAAATAGAAAAAGGAGGCCTATGTCTGTTGGTTCCCTGTGAAGGGCATAGAGCCTTCGTACAAAGATGAACATATATAGAGATTTCGAATATCCTTGTCCCAACCCTTCAAAGAGAAATAATTTGCAGTAAAATTATGAAGTAGAGCTTACAATGATGCCATAGAAATAGAAGTCTCACGTGCCTTCTCTACTAATTCTCGAACCCTATCTTCCTCGTGATATTGCAAAACAATTCTCAGTCTACATGATTTAATGCATTTAATGACCCATCTTGCAAATAGCAGTCCCTTGTTTCTGTTGGAGTATTGGTATTATGACTGATTATAAGGGTTCCCGTATAGAATGTGTTTACTAGTCACATTAGTCTATTGAAATTCTCCAATGATGTTAAAGATATCTTCGTTTAACCTTTTGGCTAATACATTAAAAAGTATTTTACAGGATTTGGAGTCTCTATTTTTTTTTTATCCGATAGCCCTAACACCTTAGAAGTAAGGGTGAAAAGTGTGGCATGTTGGCAAAGCCAAAAAAGGGGCCATCCAATCACTATATGGAAACCTTGTCAAAATAAATGATTTACTTAACCTTTCATTTCTGCGATTTAGTAATTATCTACATTCACTTTGTCTTTTTAAGTTCTTTTGGGTACATGTTTGTTTTTCCAATTTTAAATAGATTTACACTTCTTTGTCTTTTTCAATTTTATTGATTTATTTTCAACTTGATTTAGCTCTTATTTGCCATTTTCATTTTGTGTTTTCTGCATAGGTTTGCCATTTAAAAGTACTGTTTGAAGTTTTAAGACAGTAATTTTAGTCTATTATATTCTTTAGATTTTGCTTTTGTAATTTTTTACATTCACTTTGTTTAGCTGAATTTCTTGATATATGTTTTTTGTTTTTCATTAAGCTTTACATTTATTTATCTTTTATGATTTTCTTGATTTCTTATTAATCTGATTTGACTTTTATTTATTTTTTCGGTTGATTTTTATGTATTTATTATGTATTACTGGAAGCTTAACTAGTATTTTTATACTTTAAATTCTTGTTCTTCCCATATCTTTTCCTTCTTTTGATTTTTTAACAATTTATTCATTTTTCAATTTTGTAAATTAATATTTTTTTAATTCATTTTCTCTTTCAGTAATTTCATCAAGTTGAATGGTAAATATACCTAAGAATGTGAGAGAATCGAAATTATTATTAAGCTTTCTATCATATCCTAAAAAAACAAAGTCAAATCAAAGTGGGAAATTCTGTCTAATTTAATTAAGTGTGAAATTAAAGAAAATAAAAAGTACAAATGAGGGTAAATCTTGCTACGGATTTCAAAAACAAGGAATAGGAATCAGATCATTAAAATTAGAAATGGTACGTGAGTGTAAAGATTAATAAAAAAGAAGTACGAAAATTTACTAAAGTAAATGTAAATTGAAATCTACGTTAAAAATCTATTGTAGAAAACATGAACAGATAAGAAAAAGAAGAAATATTTATATGACAATGAAAACGTAGACAAACAAATGCAAATGTAAAATTACAAATAACAATCTCCTTCTTTTCCTTTTATTTTTCTTTCTTTAAGATATGAATCGAAGCTTAAAACTATTTTCATTCTCTCATGTTCTTTTATTTGTTTAACCAATCAGTTTGAACACGTTTTTTTTAGTTTTGTTTTCATTTAGTCACTTATTCATTTTTCACTTTTGTGATTTTGTAACCTTATACATTAACTTTGTTTTTTGCTTTCTCATAATTCATTAGCCGCATTTCTTGATATTTATTGGTATTCTCGTAAATTTAATTAGTTTTTTCATGTTTTTGTTGTGATTTAATAAATTTTCCTTTTTTGGGACTTAAGTCTTTACTTCAGATTTTTATATAGGTTCATTATAAAATTTTTTTTCTTAAAATTTATTATTCTCATTTCCTTTTTTATTTATTTATGGTGTAAATAAAAACATCATAAAAGTGTTCTTTTTATTATTTGATGCTCTTTGATGTCTTTTCCCATTTACTTTTAACACGTCCTTTGAAAACTTTTTCCTTCTTAGTTTGTTTCTTCAATGGTATTTTCATTTTCTTTTAATTTTATGATTTGGTGATTTTCTACATTAGCTGCCCATCTTTGAAACAATTAAATATTAGCAATATTTTTTAAAAAATATTTCTAAATAAGTGGTGGTTTGTTATAAATTTTACGTTGATCAAATTGCAAATTCATCTTAGGGCACGCATGGTATCATCGTAGGTCATGCACCAAACCATCATAGGGGAATACAACACATTTTCATAGGCCACACACCATACAATTATAGGGAACACTCCATGCTATCATAGGGCATAGATCATGCCAAAATAGGGCACACAACTATTTAGGAAATAGACCTTTAAGGGGTGATTCGGTCAAAGTAAAAATTGAACAGCAACCCATCACTTGTTTTTAATTGTGTTTTTAAAATTATTCCTAATTTTATAATTATTTGATAACGCGTCAATTATTGTAGTTTATTTTAGAAATTATGACCAAAACCTAATTTTGGCTTATTTAAAGCTATTTTTTTATTGTACTCTCATATTTTTGCTTTCTATGCTTGTGTTACAATAGATTTGATTTGTTGGATTTCTTGGTATTTATTTCTTTTTTGTTGTTTTATTAGCTTTTTACATGTCTCTGAATAGTTTTTTACACTTATTCTTCATTTATGATAATTTTTAGATGCTTTTTTTTTTTATTTTATTCACATTCTTTTTTTAAATTCGTTTTAGTATTTGTTTCATTATTATTTTTTTTGGCAAAAGCTTTATATCAATATATATTTTGTTTTTAGCTTTACATTTTTTTTTTGATCTTTTTATTTCAATTTTCTTTCTCCATGGTATTTTAATTTCCATGGTCAGTATCGTTAGAAGAGGTATCCAAAATAATATTTTCCACTAGCTTTGATGTATTAGTTTGTAGGACTTGCTTGGGCTGCTTGGTTGAGTTGAAAGAAAATTTCTAACTCTATAATTAGGGTGCATATCTATTTTTTATTTTTTAACAACATTTAAAGCAATTGAATAGACCATGTGGACTTATGACAAATTACCAATAAATCAACTGTGAAATTCAATTATTGAATCACAAGCACATGTATAGTTCCCAAGTTTTAAGGGAGCATTGGAGTTTATACTATTATTAAAGAGCTTAGTAGCTCCACGTTTTGATTGGTTTTGTTTTATGTTATGTCAGTGATTATGTTGCATTCGCACGGAGCACAATAAAGAGCTACCTTGGTCAGGGAAGTACCTGTGACAAATTTAAAATTTTCATTGCCAAATATATTTATTCTTGGATTTTCAACTAACCTTTTATCATGTCTTTGATATTTGCAGCAGATTTTTTACGGCATATATGTGACTGTATATTATAGATATTTGGCATTATATCATCTAAATATTTGGCATGTGTTGCAATTTTTTTTCTTTTGGTCGTGATTTCTTATTCCAATCCATTTGAAATATTTCAAGCTTTACTAAATTTTAAAGCTGAAGATTGGTACGGTATGGAAAGCTCCCCTGATCAAAGTCACATGAGCTGTTGAAGAAAGAAAATGGCTTTGTATGAGTGGAAAGATTCTTGTCCATATTCTCCAAAACCATATAGGGTCTTCTTGGCAGTAGTTCTGGCCAATAAGGAATACCTGAGCTAGAAAAAAAAGGAGGTCCTTAACTTTTCATTTAAGTATTGTCCTGGTTCCCTCCAAAATACCTCATTTGCTGTCCACTTTTTATGACTTAGATATTTTGGAGGTTGATTTCGAGGCTAAATGCCACCTCAAAATCTTAAGGATCCTATTTTGTGGCTTCGGCACATACAAAGTAGCTTTAAGAAATAGAATGGAGTCATCAGCATCCTGAAGAGAATGTAAGGAACGGGTTATTTTATACCTTCTAAGAAGATGGCCTAGTATAACTGAAACAGTCTTTCATGTTATTTGCTTTCAACATGATCTTTTCCTTTTTAGTGGGAGGTCTTCTATAGACTTGTCTTAGAAAATCAAAAACAAGATTTAGTAGAAATCCATTAGTAGGAAAATTTGCATTGCTAATCGATGGGTGGAATGTTAATCATTTTAGGGCATTTTATCAAGCATACAATTTCATCATTCTTCAGAAATTTCAGATTTATTGAGTGGACATGAAAATGGTACACTGAAATAGTAAGCAGCATGGCGGCTTTTTTTTTCTATATGTCTTCACAAGGATTAAGGTTTAAGACGGGTGGGGGGGGCGTTGAAGTTTTCTCTAAGGTCATGAGAACTTTGGGTAATGAAACATCTTTTGATATTCGACAGGGGGAGATACTTATATTAGAGATTAAAATCTCCATGACGGAATTCTCTACAATGATGAAGCGAAGGTAGGTAAGTGCAATTTTTTGGGGCTAGTTTGATGAGAATTGAGCTTGGTTTTATAGTGATGGATAATGGCATGATCCGTAATTTTCTTATTGCCTTCTTGTAGATTATATTGAAAATGAGGATTTTATTGGTAAGCATATATGAATGTAAAGGAGGTATTAAAATGGAAACAATGTCTAGAAGAGGGTTGTTTTTTTATTGGGCATAAGATGCTAGTATTGTGCATATGGAGACTAGAATCAATATTTATGTTGGAAGACTTGTTTGAAAATTTGAAACTTGTTTGTTTGGACTAATCTTGCTTATAAATTTTCCATATCATAGAGTAAAGAGGAAGCTTGGTGGAAGTGGATTATTAGGACCCTTCATATCCCAACTAGAATTCTAGTTCATGCTTGGACAGTTAATTTGATAGATGAAACAATTCAAAAATAGGCATGTGCTTAGTACCTAAAAGAGATGGTTGCATTCACATAGTGGAGAGAATTTAACCGACTTGTTATGTGTGAGACAAATTGTAGGGGGGCGAACCCTAACAGGATGATAAATCCATTCTACATTCTTGACAGGTTGATGTTTTGGTTTGACAAAGATTTAAGGGGGTCATCAATCTACTTGTTATGATTGAGGGATTGCTTCCTAGTTTGATAGAATTAGAATTCTGACTTTGAGAAAAGCAAAATAAAATTTAAAGGAGATTGTGCAGATTTAGCAGATCTTATAAGGTTGGCTATCAGAGGGGTTTACGAATCGTGGGTCGACGGTGGGGTGTTTTTCCAGATATGGGATTTATTATATTGTCTTGGCCACAAATATTTGCTGGATTTTGAGCCTTTTTGGATGGGCCATGGTACGCTTTTGAGATTTGATTTCGTGATTTGTTTGCCTAAAAAATCTCTATGGTTCTTGTTGACATTTCATTACTGAAGCCAAATATAATGGAAAATGATAGGTATTTGATTAGATGCTAGAATGATTTGTACCATTAACCCTTTCTTCTACGTAAGATTCTTAAAAAGGAGGGACATATGATGGCCATCTCACCTATTTAAATCGAAAAATCAAGCCTAAGTTAGTTTGGTTCCCTACGAAGGACATAGAACCATAAAACAAAGATGTAGCATTTATTTGGATAGGGAATCTCCTTGTCCCAACCATTCGATTTTCCAAAAATAATATGCAATAAAATTATGAAGTAGAACTTAGAATGATGCCATAAAAATTTAAGTCTCACTTGCCTTCTCTACATACTCAATCCACTTCTTCCTCGTGAAATAGCATATAAATTTTCAGTCTACATTAGCAAATGCATTTAATGACAAAATTTTCAAATAGCGCTCCCTTGTTTCCCTTTAAGTGCTGGTATTAGACTGATTGTAAGGGTTCCCATATAAAATGTGTTGACTAGTCGCAGTTGTCTATTGAAATTCTCCAATGACGTTAAGGATAGCTTCTTTTAACCTCTTGGCTAATAGTTTAACAAGTACATTACAGGATCTTCGATGCAAAGGATTTGGAGTCTGTAATGTCTTTATCCGATAGGCCTATTACCTTAGGAGTAAGGGTTGAAAGCATGGCATGTTAGAGTCTCTAATGATTTACTAAACCTTTCAATTTTGTGATTTGGTAATTATCTAAGTTCACTTTGTTCTTTTCACGGATTTTAGTCTATGAATATCTTTATATTTATTAGGATTTAAATGTTTTTCCTCCTTTGTTATGCTTTAAGGGCTTTATTTTTTATTTTCTATTCAGATTTCTTTTATGTGATCTTTTTGGTAAATAATTATGTTTCTTTTGTTTTTTAATAAGCTTTCCATTTTAATTTTGTTGATTTTTATTTTCTATTTTGGTTTCTATTTAAAGTTCGTATGAGTGCAACTTTTATTTTTCCACTTTTTTTGAGATTTACACTTATTTGTCATTTTCATTTTTCTTTTTTATTTCAAATTGATTCGACTCTTATTTGCAATTTTCTTTGGCTTTTCCTTTTAAGGTCTGACAAGTCCCTTAGCAAAGATTTTTTGTCTTTTATATTCTTTAATATCTTATAGTATATTTAGTTTGATGGTATTCTTCCCATGCAATTTTGTTTTGCTAAAATTTAATATTTTCATTTCCTTTTTTATTTATTTAGGGTGTAGCGAAACAATCCAGCATTATGCTATAATACCTAATTGAACTACGACATGGCTTGATCCCAAGTTTGGGTCCATAGGCAGCCCAAAAATATTAAAAATCGGGTTTAGTCATAAATAAAATGAAATAAATTAAACGAAGTATTATTTCACAAGCTTTAAGAATTAAAATCAAAGACTTGTCCTCCAATGTAGGATATAATTAAGAATCGATGAGTGTGAATAGATTCACACCCTAGAAAATTAAAACCCACATTGATGGGTGAGATCATGCTTGAAATAAGTCGTGGTTTGTTGTTATAATTTTTACGTTGATTGAATTCCAAATTCATATTAGGGCATGCATGCTGTCATTGTAGGTTATGCGCCATATCATCATAGGGAATACGCACATCATCATAGACCACACACCACATGATTATAGGAAACACTCCACACTGTCATAGGACACACATCACGTCATCATAGGGCACACACCTATTTTGGAAATAGACTATTTAGGGGAAATTCGGTCAAAATAAAAATTGAACAGCAAACCATCGCTTGTTTTGAATTGTGTTTTTAAAATTATTCCTAATTTTCTAATTATTTGATAAACCGTTAATTTATCGTAGTTTATTCTAAAAAAATGATTGAAACCTAATTTTGACTTATATAAAGCTAATTTTTTATAATGTCCGCATAATTTTGCTTTCATTGCTTGTCTTCCAATTGCTTTCATTTGTTGAATTTCTTGGTATTTATTTCGATTTTGCAGTTTTATTAGCTTTTTTTTATGTCTAAATAGTTTTACTCTTTTTTCATTTACGATAATTTTCTGTGCTTTTTTATATATTTAATTCATGTCGCCTTTTAAATTCTCTTTTAGTATTTGTTCAATCGTTTGTATTATATGGAAAAAGCTTTGTTTCAACTTATTTTTGTTTTTAGCTTTTTTATTTTTTTGATATGTTTACTCTAGTTTTCTTTTGGCACGGTGTTTTAGATCTGTGGCTCTTCTCCACAAATATTTTTATTTTATATCTCTCGTCATTCAATTTTAATTTGTCATTTCCATATTATCTTATGTTTATTGGTATTTCTTCAAATAATTTTAATGCCTTCATCTTGAATTTTTCTCCCATAATCGAAGCGATACATAGAATCTTGGAAGTTTAAAAGATAATGGTGGGCAAAAGATAAGAAGGCATGGGAAGCACTCTGGGTCAAAATAATATGAGCCTTTAAGAAAAGGATATGGCTTCGTAGAAGTGATAAGTTTCGTGTCCGTATTCTCCACAACTATATTTGGATCTTTTTGGCAGTAGCCATGACCACTAAGGAACTTCAAGGCAAGAAAAATGAAAAGGTCCCTAATTTATCATTTGAGCACTGTCTTAGTTCCCTGCAGAAGATCCTCTCTTTTTATCGCCTGATTTTTTTGACTTTGCTGTTTTGAAAGGCTGACTTTGAGACTAGATGTCACCTGAAAACCTGAAAGGACTCGCTTTTAAGGCTCCAACATCTACAAAGAAGTATTTAGAGACGGAACATAATCATCAGCATACTAAATAAAATGCAAGGAAGAGCTGTTTAATACCTCTTTAGAGTGTCAAACTATATAACAGAAACTCTCACTCATCTTATTGGCTTTCAACATAATCATTTCCTTTCAAGTGGGAGGTCTTCAGTAGACTTTTTCCGTGAAATCAAGAACAAGATTTTGAGGAAAGCCAATATTAGGGAGATTACATTTCTACTATTGTTTGGAATATTAATTATAATATGAGTTTTTTATAAAGCATATTTCGCATCTTTCTTGAACAATTCTAGATTCGTTAAGTGCAAATGAAGATGGTATATTCTAAATAGTGGTTATCATGGAGGTTATTTTATGAGAATGTTGATAAACTTGTTCCTAAGTTGGAAAGTAATGGCTGTTTGGACTGAGCTTAGCTCATAACATCTACAGATCAGGGAGTAAAGAGGAATCTCGATGGAAATTGATTAGAACCCTGGACAAAAATTAAGCTTGTTCCTGAGTTGGAAAGTAATTGCTGTTTTGACTGAGCTTGGCTCATAACGTCTGCAGATCATGGAGTAAACACAAAGCTTGATGGAAATGGATTAGAACCCTAGCCTTTTGTCTACAATTAAGTTCATGCTTGGACGGTTTATGCTACTTTTATAGATTGAACAATTCAAAGATCAGGAATGTGCTTAGCCTCTAAATGAGTTGGCAGCGTTCAATAAGTGTGGGGAATTTCAATCAACTCGTTATGAGAAAGGGAAATTGCAAGGAAGGTCAGAAATCTCTTCCATCAAAACTCTTACCACGGTCCTATATCCTGTCCACGATATTTAGGATAAGTTGAAGTTCTGGTTTCACAAAGAGTTTGAGATTAAAAAAAAGAACTCATATGACTGAGGGATTGCTTCCTAATTTGATAATATTAGAACTCTAGCTCGAGAGAACCAAAAGAAATTTGATGGAGAATGTATAGACTTAAGGTTGGCTATCAGATCGATTTTCAATGAGTACGATCATGGAATTGATTAGAGTGAAAACGTATTCCTTATTTTCAATGAATCGAATGGTAGAATTGTCAGCAGTGGGGTATTTTTCAAATCCGGGATTTTTTGTTTGGTTTTGCCCACTAATGTTGCTGAATTTCGGGCTTTGGTACGCTTATGACATTGGATTTAGTAATCCTTTTTCTAAGGGTCCTATGAGATTCTAAAACCAGATATCATTGGTTTAAGGCTTATTATGGAAAGAAATATGGATTTGGTTTGATGCTAGAGTGATCATGTATTATGTTATTTATGTCAGCGCCTCCTTCTGTTTTACTCATTGACAAATTTGATTTTCTTGCTACCAAAAACCAGTAAATTTTTTTTTTTACATTTTATGACAGTGTTGTCATTTTATTTTTTCGTATACATGTTATAAGCCTTATATTTTCAACGATATATGTCTTTTAGATAGCAGGTTTTATACGACATTCTTGTTTGGTCTACAAAGCCAAGTCCTAAGTCTGTTTGTAATAGGTAGTAAATTTATTCTCACAATGCTTCTTCCAAGCTGTAATATCACTTTCGGTTTGAAAATCACCAAAAATTTTGTTATTTCTTTTCTATAAATCTGAATGCAGGAATTGCTAATATCATTGATAATCCAGAGAAGTTGCTTCCCATAATTGAAGCCGTTTGTGGATTCAGAGGCTTTGTTTTGGCCGTTAAAATTATTAGCAGTTGCAAGAAGTTGTCTCAAGTCGACTTGAAGGGACTGTTGCGCTTAAAAACAAGGTAAAGAATTTTCTTCGAGAAAAGTTAATCTACTTGGTATCTTTGACAGTAAAATATTGCGTCTGTTACTTAATAATATGGATGAAATATGGTTACCCCTTTTAAAAATCTGATCAAGGGCCTAACTGTTGGTTTTCGACCTTTTGTACACCTATTTAGGCAACGGGGATTTTTCCCCTACACTTTCCCGGAAAAGCAATTGTTGGTACGAATGATGTCAAATCAGCCATGCAAGTAACGTTCGAAGTACGTCATATAATAGTGAGCTGAAGCCATATATATTGAGCGAATCATGAAATCTCATTTCCGTTATTCTTTTATCTTTGTTTTTATCAAGTGTCCTTGGAAGCGTCTGCCAAATGAAGGGTGGGAACAAAAAAGCAACCATGGATTTCTAGTTGGAGAACAGTAACTTCGAGGATGGAGGTATCACTGATATATGAACATTTTGTATAACTTAGAGCTTTGATCGATGCTTTTAATGCTAGGTGACATGTTTAAATGACACGTTTATTTTTTCTCTTCATCTGCCACAGTTGTCAATTACTGTTTCACATCTCTGTTATAGCAATGACGAAGAATTTTCTGGATAGGATACACTTCTAAATGGTGGGTAAGCCATGTTAAGAAAATATTTCATTTTTCATAAGTTACCTTGTGATAACATGTAGTAGTGCCATTGCCTATATATGATTCTTTAATTCATCAACCTTGCATAATAAATGAAGGCTAAAGGGTGCTTACAAAACGATTGAAACTTCTCGTGTTCATGCCCTTCTATTTGCAGTTGTAAGCTCGGAGAATGCAGGATCATTATGTGTGAACCTGTAAGAATTGGATGCAGAAGTTGTTGCTCAACTTTCTGGGGTCAGTCTCATTAGAAGAGGTATCCAAAATAATATTTTCAACTAGATTGATGTGTTAGTTTGAAGTGCTTGCTTGGGCTGCTTGGTTTAGTTGAAAGAGAAATTTCTAAGTCTATACTTAGGGTGCATGTCTATTTTCTTTTATTTGAATAACATTTAAAGCAGCTGAATGGACCTCGTGGGCTTATGACAAATTATCATTAAATCAACTGTGAAAATCAGTTATTGAATCACAAGCACATATACAGTTCTCAAGTTTTAAGGAAACCGTGGAGTTTATACTATTATCAAACAGCCTAACAGCTCCACGATTTGATTGGTTTTTCTTTTCTTCTTATGATATGGCAGTGATTATGTTGGATTCCCACTGGCAGACAGTAAGGAGCTACCTTGGTCAGGGAAGTACGTATGAAAAATTTAAAATTTTCATTCCCAGATATATTTATTGTTTGATTTTCAAGTAACCTTTCATTAAGTGTCTTTGTTATCCACAGTAGATTTTTTACGGCTTATATGTAATTGTATATTATAGATATTTGCCATTATAGCAACTAAATTTTATGCTTGTATGCCAATATTTCTTTTGCTCATGATTTATTCTTCCAATCCATTTGAAATATTTCAAGGTTTACTAAATTTTAAAGCTGAAGATTGGTACGGTACGGGAGATCTCTTGATCAAAGTCACATGAGCTGTTGGAGAAAGAAAATGGCTTTGTACCAGGGGAAAGCTTCTTGTTGATATTTACCAAAACCATAAAAGGGGTCTTCTTGGCAGTAGTACTGGCTACTAAGGAATACCAGAGCTTGAAAAAAAGGAGGTCATTAACTTGTCATTTGAGTATAGTCCTCGTTCCCTCCGAAACACCTCCTTTGCTGCCCATTTTTTATGACTTAGATATTTTTGAGGTTGAATTCGTGGCTAGATGACACCTCAAAAGCTTAGGGAACCTATTCTAAGGCTTTGGCACATACGAAGTTGCATTAGGAAATAGAATAGAATCATCAGCATCCTGAAGAAAATGTAAGGAACAGGTTGTTTCATACCTTCCAAGAAGATGGCCTTGTATAACTGAAACAATCTTTCATGTTATATTGGCTTTCAACATGGTCTTTTCCTTTTGGATGGGATGTCTTCTATAGACTTGTCTTAGATTATCAAAAACAAGATTTAGAGGAAATCCATTTGTAGGAAAATTACATTGCTATTCATGGGTGGAATGTTAATCGTTTTTAGGGTGTTTTGTCAAGCATATAATTTCATCATTCTTCAATAATTTCAAATTTGTTGAGTGAACATGAAAACGGTACGGTGAAATAGTAGGTTGCATGGCGGTTTTTTCAACATGCCTTCACAAGGATTAAGGTTTAAGACGGGTGGGTTGGTTGGGGGGAAGGGGGGGTTTGTGTTCTATCTAAGGTTATGAGAAGCTTGCGTAATTAATGGTCTTTTGATATTCGATGGGCAGGGATACTTGTATTAGAGATTAAAATCTCCGTAACGGAATTCTTTGCAATGATGAAGCAAAGGTAGCTAAGTTCAAATTTTCTTTTGGGGCAGTTTGATGAGAATTGAGCTTGATTTTGTAGTAATGGATAATGGCATGATCCATAATTTTCTTATTACCTTCCTATAGATGATATTGAAAATTAGGATGTTATTGGGAAGCACATTGTAACGCCCCGATCCGGAAGGTATCAGAGAATATCAGAGTTTTGAAAGGAAACATGACATAGAAATAGGAAACCCTAGGATGGCCTTGGGGGTTGTGTGCTCGTTAGATAGCACCTTTAAAGCAGGAATTTAGGTTGAGAGTGTTCCTTCTACAGCTATAGCAATATTTATTATTGTTAAAGGTAAGTTACTTGTTCCCTTCCATTAGATCCATATGTGATGGTATGGTTTGTTATTTATGATGTAGAATATTAATATTACTTTTGCATGATTAGAGAAAGGTCACTGAAGTTCTATTCAGAAGGAAATTGAAGACCTTGAGAAGTGGATTTTGTGATAAACGGTAAGATGGAAATTTTGGAGATGTGAGATAAATCTCAATTATTGTAGATCATATTGGAAACATGAAATTGGTGATGGTTGATTAAGCATGCATGCTATTGTATGCTTAATTGGATGATGAGCCAGATGTATATAGCTATACTTGAGTAGTGTAAGGCATCGGCCAATGCTGAGCACATACTTGGGCATTAAGCTTTATACAAATGGGGTATGTATCCTAATATAAACTTATAAGTATGTGAAAAAAGAGCAGTGTGTATATGCTATTTTCTATAATTTAGATCAGAAGGGTATCTACATGATTTCTTCTCTGTTCTTCATATAGGTGCACATATATGAAAGGATGGGTGACAGCAAGTCATAATGTTCTTTTCTGAGTAATTTTAGTATTTTGTTAGTGAGTATGAATATCATTATAAGAGATTATAAGTGATTAAATTTATTGAGGATGGATTGATGATTTAGAAATTAATGAATGCACAGTGGAAGTGTAGTGGATTTAGAAGATAAGGGATGAAATGTCATGAGTACCTTCTCTGTCGGGATTTATTATTGGCAAATATGATGCATGCCCACATTTAAATATTTGGTGGAATTACCTTTGAGAAATAATGTTTGAGGTATACTCTAATCATAATAATTTGCGGAGCATGTTATCACAAGAAAAACATAGTGAGAGGTTTATAGAGAATTTCTTTCGGATTGTAGCTTTGCTACCAATTCTAATAAAGAAAGCAGTAAAAATTTATGTGGTGATAGAGGTGAGAATTATTTTCAGGAATTGAAGTTACAATTGTCTATAGTTTCAGTTTTGGTTGTGCTTTTGGTTGTGAGGATTTCTATAATTAGTGAGATGCATTCTGAATTGGTTTCGGCTGTGATGTTTTCAATGAAATTTCGGAGACCTTATCTCTAGAGGATTGAGTGGAGATATTATAACTAGAGAGTTGAGGTGCATCTTGTTTCGAAGGAAGCCGGTAGGAGAGGATTATAGAGAATTCACTCTGGATTGCTGTTTTGTTGATCTTAAGGATGAAGGCTATGGAATTTTGTTCAGTGATAGATGTTTCCAATTAAAAAAAAAACTATGATTGTCTGCAGCTCCAGAATTGGATGTGCCTTCGGTAATTGAGGACCTCTATTTATTAAAGTGTTTTTCGAGATTGCCGGATTATGTGTTAATGCCACAAGGAAGAGTATTGGTTGGTACTTCAAATTTTGGCATTCTCAAGAATGGTTAGTTGTTGTGTTGGTATTCAAGGAGTGTGACGTTGTGCTACTAAGATGAGTTGAGAGATTTTCAGATTGCAAGAATTGGTGATATATTTTATATTCAGTTGGATTTTATTATGAAATGAGCGAGATGGATGGAATTATTGCAATATTAAAATTTAATTCTATATTTCATTATTAGTACTCGGCTCATAGAATTATAGTTGTTCTATGTATATTTTGTCATGGAGTTGTAGAAGAGTTCAATACTCTTTGTGGTGGATTGATTTTAGCACGGGTCGGGTGGAGGCTGATTTGATTTAGTATTCATGGGAGAGATAAATACCAGATTCGGATTGAGGCACACTAGAGAGTTAGTGGAGAGAAGAGATGAGACTGCCTTATACTTGGAGTCAAGGATGTGTTAGTGAGAGTTGGGATAAAATTAGTGTGCAAGATGGTGCAAAGGTCTACAGAATTGTATACGAGAAGAAGCT
This sequence comes from Buxus sempervirens, assembly GCA_947561395.2. Taxonomy (NCBI): domain Eukaryota; kingdom Viridiplantae; phylum Streptophyta; class Magnoliopsida; order Buxales; family Buxaceae; genus Buxus; species Buxus sempervirens. The sequence continues at coordinate 40,242,880 of OX387189.1, read as the reverse complement.
GGTTCAAATGAAAGAAACAAGTGCTATGAAATAGAATGGCGTAAGTAGGTGTTTGGGAAAAAGAGGATGAGACGAAGGAAACTTATTCGGATTTTGGTTATTACATCATGAATTGGAAACATTTGGATGGTAGCATAATGTGAAATGTTAAGGGCAAATTTTTTGTTTTTTGAAGGAGGGGAGTATGTAAAATCCCAAGACTGAAAGTACTGGCTGTTTGGATTGAGCTTGGCTCATAACGTCTGCAGATCATGGAGTAAACTGGAAACTTGATGGAAATGGATTAGAACGCAAGCCTTTTGTCAACAATTAAGTTCATGCTTGGACGGTTTATGCTACTTTGATAGATGAAACAATTCAAAGATCAGGAATGTGCCTAGCCTCTAAATGAGTTGGCTGCATTCAATAAGTGGGGGGGATTTCAATCCACTTGTTATGAGAAAGGGAAATTTCAAGAGAGGTCAGAAATCTCTTGCATCAGAACTCTTGACATGGTCTTATATCATTTCTACGATATTTAGGATAGGTTGAAGTTCTCGTTTGATGAAGAGTTTGAGAGAAAAAATAAAGAACTCATATGATTGAGGGGATTGATTCCTAATTTGATAGTATTAGAACTCTAGCTCCAGAGAACCAAAGTAAAATTTGAAGGAGACTTTACAAATTTAAGGTTGGCTATTAGATGGATTTGCAATTCGTACGATGATAGAATTGATTAGAGTTAAAAGTATTCCTTATTTGCAGAAAATCGGATGATAGGATTGTCAGTTCTGGGGGGATCTTTTAGATTCGGGATTTTTTGTTTGGTTTTTCCCACTAATGTTGCTGAATTTCGGGCCTTGGTACGCTTATGACATTGGATTATTCCATTAGATTCTGAAACTAGTTGTCATTGGTTTAAGGCTTATTATAGAAACGATATGGATTTGGTTGGATGCTAGAGTGATCATGTATTATGTTATTTACGTTAGCCCCTTCCTGTATTTTACTCATCCGCAAACTCGATTCTCTTGCTGCCAAAAACTATAAGAGAATTGTTTTCACTTTTTATGCATATTTCTTACAATTGTTGTATTCTGGTTGTCATTTTTATTTTTCCTATACTTGTTATAAGCCTTATATTTTTAACGATATTTGTCTTTGGATAGCAGGTTTTATATAACATTCTTGATTGGTCTTCAAAGCCAAATCCTAACTTCTTTGTAATAGGTGGTAAATTTTTTCTCACAAAGCTTTTTCCTTTCTGTAATATCACTCTTCGTTTGAAAATACCAAAAATTTTGTTGATCTTTTCTAGAAATCAAAATGCGGGAATCGCTAAGTGCCGGGTAAGCCATGTTAAGAAAATACTGCATTTTTGCGAAGTTCCTTGTGATAACATGTAGTAGTGCCATTGCCTATATATTACTCTGTAATTCATTGATCTTGTATAATTAATGAGAAGCTATAGGGAGCTTAAAAAATGATTAGAACTTCTCGTTTTCATTCCCTTCTATTTCACAGCTGTAAGCTTGGAGAATACAGGATCATTATATGTGAACCAGGACCTAAGAATAAGTTGCAGAAGTTGCAGCTCAACTTTCCGTGGTCAGTATCGTTAGAAGAGGTATCCAAAATAATATTTTCCACTAGCTTTGATGTATTAGTTTGTAGGACTTGCTTGGGTTGCTTGGTTGAGTTGAAAGAAAATTTCTAACTCTATAAGTAGGGTGCAAGTCTATTGTTTTATTTTTTAATAACATTTAAAGCAATTGAATAGACCATGTTGACTTATGAAAAATTACAAATAAATCAACTGTGAAATTCAATTATTGAATCACAAGCACATGTATAGTTCATGAGTTTTAAGGGAACTTTGGAGTTTATACTATTATCAATGAGCTTAGTAGCTCCACGCTTTGATTGGTTTTTTTTTATGTTATGCCAGTGATTATGTTGCATTCGCACGGACCACAATAAGGAGCTACCTTGGTCAGGGAAGTACCTGTGACAAATTTAAAATTTTCATTCCTAGATATATTTAGGCTGCGTTTGGTAACGCTTTTGCTTTTTTGCTTCTAAAAGCAAGAAAGCAAAAAAGCAATTTTATGCTTTTCGAAAGATCTTTTCATGAAGCAAATGCGTTTGGTAAACTTTTGCTTTGCTTCTAAGAAGCAAAAAAGCATGTTTGGTAATTGCAGTAACATAAAAATTGCTTTTTGCTTCCATAAAAGTATTGTACACAATTTATGTATTGTACTTAGAAATATACCCAAAAATATAAGTCCAATATTATAAAAGATTCATAAAATAGTCATTTAATTACATTCAAATAACTAAACAAGTATCTAATATCACCATTGTGCTAATCCATATGCACTAGCTAGTCTACGTGCAATTGAGTCTCTTAATTCTGACATCTCTCGTCGAGATCTAGCCGTCACATCAATCTCTATGGGTTGTTCTGAACTTGAACCTGCTAGCTCATCTTCGACCACCATTTCCTCATCTTCAAATTCTGTGAATAAATTATCTTCATATGCTTGCATTCTGATAAAATTATGTAATGCACAACAAGCAATAACAATACGTTGTTGCTTCTTAAGTGAGTATGGAGGCATCATCTTTAATATAGGAAAACGTTTTTTCAAAACTCCAAAACAACGTTCTATGACATTACGCAAAGATGAATGCCTTTGATTAAATAACTCTCTTGCTTTTGATGGTTGACGATTATTTCCTCTATACTCTTGAAGGTGATATCGCTCTCCAGGAAATGGTGTCAAATAACCTTGCATGTTACAATAACCGGAGTCGACCACATAATACTTACCTAATAAATGAATAAAAATTCATCAGAAATCATTTATTTGTTTTTTTAACAATATAAAAGCTAAATTAAATCATTTATTTGTTTTTTTTTAACAATAAAAACTAAATTTAATAACTTCACTTACCTTCTGGTGGATGAGGAAACGTATATTCAGGCTTAGTAACTGCATCAAGAAAAACCCGTGCATCATGTGCTGTTCCTTCCCACCCAGCTAAAACAAAAGTAAAGCGCATATCAAAAGAACAAACACATAAAACATTTTGGGTTATCGTCGCCTTCCGTCCCCTATAAGGTATTTGTTTATCAAATGGTACACTGGCACTAATATGAGTCCCATCAATTGCTCCAATACAATCCTATAAAAAAAATACAACTTTTATTTATAATTAATAAAAAATTACAATAAAAATAATGATGCAAAAAGATAGTCGAACTTACCTTAAACCATGGGTAATATTTGGGATTGCATTGAATTTCAAGAGGAGTTTGTGTAAAAGAAGGCGGAACTATAATTTCTTTCCCAAACCGAACCATTGCCTTCAAGACCTTACCAAAAAAACGAGAAATAGTCTCTCCTGAATGTTGAAATCGATCTGCAATCTTTCGATTTGAAGAATTATGTGCCAATGTCAACAAAAATATTGCAACTTGCTCTTCCACAGATGTATACCGTGTATCACGAAGGAAGCCTCTCTCTTTTAGTGCAGTGCATAAATTAAGAAATACATGTGATTTCATCCTAAACATATCAGGACATCTTTCTGGATTCCCATACACCACATTATGAACATATTCAGAGCCAGTTAACACATCATCTCTGTATGGTATCTTACAAATGTATCTATCATGATATTCAACAACAGCTGCTGCTGCTGCTACCATCTCATTTCTCAAAAATTCTTCATCATCTGAATCTCTATCTGTATCCATGTTCTAACAATAAATGTCGACCTAAATAACAAGACCAAAACAAATTTAAGATAGCAATAGAAGATTATAATAATTACTAATGACAAAGTAATTAATCGTAACACTATCGAAACATCATAAAAAACATTCAACATAAAAAAGTTAGCAATGGAAGCTTTCATCACAAAAACAAAATATTAATCCCATAACAAAGTCTGATCATTACAAAAATAAAAATACCAATCCTAAAGTCTAGCTAACCATGCTTTCTTATGCACATCAGACATTTCAATGAATGCCTCCCGCCATATCTTGTTTTCCATTTTCTCAATTGCTTTCAAATAAGTTTCTATCTCCAATCCCTCCATGCTTTCAAGAATTGAAATGCACTTAGCCATGGAGTATGGCTCAACACTAGAAGGCGAACTTGATGATGACCTTTGAGCACGTGATTCCATTCGTTCATTACTTTTATCGGCCATATAACGAATAGCATCAGACAGCTCCAATCCCATTGAACGAGTTCTTGACCGATGTTGGCTACCTTGGGTTCGAGATCGTGAGCGTTGTCTTTCATGACTTGAAGGGCAATGCTCATTATGGGTATCAAACTGACTTGGCAATGGGATAGTAAAGAAAGGTGTGCCAAGTTCTTCAGTTTGCAACTCCTGTCCATGATCAGAATCATCATTGCTGTCCGATACATCTTGATTATTTGCACCGGCCATTTCCCCAGAAGCAGATGTGTCGCCATATATGATAACAAATTGATCATACATGGGACAACCTGCCTTTCGAAATCTTCTTGCTTTTGGATGAACCTATATTAAAATAGTAACCTATTAACAACATATTGTATAATTAATTATGAAGATTCAAAAAACTATTAAATAACAATAAAATGTTTACCTTTAAATAAGATTCCCATACTGAATCAGGTGCTGTTACAGTTTGAGCATTTGGATCCCAACCAAAGCCTGTAGGTATTTCCCTTAGTTGTGTGAACTCTCTATATCTTTCTCTCAAGTTATTATATTTGTTCTGGAATTGTTTCATCCCGTATTTTTTCCCAGTCTTTCTATAAAATTCCTCTCTAATCTTTTTCCATCCACATTTCTTAAATGTTGTCATTAATCTATTTCCCTTCTTCACTTCATCCACCATCAATTCAATGAATATTGCCTCTTGATCCCCATTCCAATTTGCCACCGACTCTTCAGCATCTTCAAAAGATATATTTGTAGTAGGAATGGAAGACATCTAATTGACAACGTTCTAAGGATTAGAACAATAATTTATATAGGAAAGCAAGTGTAATAAAATAAATAGACATTAATATAAACAAGCCATGAGCCAAGGTCAAACACAATGAATATCAGCTTCTATATCACATCTTACATACTATATGGTATATGTAGTTCCGTGTGAAAATCATGATTCCATCAGAAAGACTAGACTAAGACCTGTTATCAACTTGCAAGAAAGTATTGCATAATAATATTTCCCTTGCTCCCAAAAAATCATGATGCCAGGCCATGTCAGGAGAAATCCATTGAATTCAGAATAAAAGAAGGAAACCAACATACACGTTGAATTCAGGGAGGAAATAGAAGATAGTATTGCTGCACGCTTACTACAAATGGCACAAATTTACTTAACATGAAATAATATCTTATTTGCAGAAGTAGGAGCAACACATCTCATATCAAGTATCAAAGTGCTTCACCTAAAAAACTAATCAATATTGGATCAAAATGTATATCATCCCTACATTGGCTATTTGTTTGCGTAAAAAACTAATAGCCAATCAATATTGATTAGTTTTTTAGGTATATTTCAAAATGTATATCATCCCTACATTGGCTATTTGATCCAATATAGCCAACCGGATCAGCTATCATTGACTTATTGCCACAAATTTGCTGTATATCATCCCTACATTCAAAATGTATCTCATATCAAGTCGTGAAGCCTGGGACGAAAGTCAATAATATCAGCTACCTAACACTCAATGACAGCAGTAAGTCTTGAAGCCTAAAGTCATCTCATATCAGCTACCTAACACTCAGTGACAGCAGTAACAGCAGTAAGTCTTGAAGCCTAAAGTCATCTCATATCAGCTACCTAACACTCAGTGACAACAGTAAGCCTGGGACGAAAGTCATCTCTTATCAGCTACCTAACACTCAGTGATAGCAGTAAGTCGTAAGACCGTCCAAAATTTAGTTAAAAATCAATAAAAACAGAGCAAAAGAATTGGAGGAGAATAGGAGGAGACTAGAACAAAAGAGGGGAACACTATCTCGTTCAGTTCCGGAACGAGAGAGAGGGAGGGAGGGAGGGAGGGGAACGCTAAGCTTCACGCTTTCAACAAGGATAGGAAGTTGTGAAGCCTGAGATGGATAGTTGTGAAGCCTGGGACTCGAGAAAGGACGAGCGGCCTTTGTTGAAATCCGATTCCAATGTCGGCTCCTCTAGGACACCTAGTTTTCCTAATGTTTCCTAATGAGAGTCTACCGGATTCAACTAACCTTTTATCATGTCTTTGTTATCTGCAGCAGATTTTTTACGGCTTATATGTGATTGTATATTATAGATATCTGGCATTATATCATCGAAATATTTGGCATGTGTTGCAATTTTTTCTTTTGGTCGTGATTTATTCTTCCAATCCATTTGACACATTTCAAGCTTTACTAAATTTTAAAGCTGAAGATTGGTACGGTATGGAAAGCTCCCCTGATCCAAGTCACATGAGCTGTTGAAGAAAGAAAATGGCTTTGTATGAGTGGAAAGATTCTTGTCCATATTCTCCAAAGCCATATAGGGTCTTCTTGGCAGTAGTTCTGGCCAATAAGGAATACCTGAGCTAGAAAAAAAAGGTGCTTAACTTGTCACTTAAGTATAGTCTTGGTTCCCTCCAAAATAGCTCCTTTGCTGTCCATTTTTTATGAGTTAGATATTGTGGAGGTTGATTTGGAGGCTAAATGCCACCTCAAAATCTTAAGGATCCTATTTTGTGGCTTCGGCACATACAAAGTAGCTTTAAGAAATAGAATATAGTCATCAGCATCCTAAAGAGAATATAAGGAACAGGTTATTTTATACCTTCTAAGAAGATGCCCTAGTATAACTATAGCAGTCTTTCATGTTATTTGCTTTCAGCATGATCTTTTCCTTTTTAGTGGGAGGTCTTCTATAGACTTGTCTTAGAGAATCAAAAACAAGATTTAGTGGAAATCCATTAGTAGGAAAATTTGCACAGCTAATCGAAGGGTGGAATGTTAATCATTGTAGGGCATTGTATCAAGCATACAATTTCGTCATTCTTCAGAAATTTCAGATTTCTTGAGTGGACATGAAAATGGTACAGTGAAATAGAAAGCAGCATGGCGGTTTTTTTTTTTTTTTATATATGTCTTCACATGGATTAAGGTTTAAGACGGGTGGGGGGGGGGGGGGTTGAAGTTCTCTGTAAGGTCATGAGAACTTTGGGTAATGAAACATCTTTTAATATTCGACAAGGGGAGGTACTTGTATTAGAGATTAAAATCTCCATGATGGAATTCTTTACAATGATGAAGCGAAGGTAGGTAGGTGCAATATTTTTGGGCTAGTTTGATGAGAATTAAGCTTGGTTTTATAGTGATGGATAATGGCATGATCCGTAATTTTCTTATTGCCTTGTAGATTATATTGAAAATGAGGATGTTATTGGTAAGCACATATGAATGTAAAGGAGGTATTAAAATGGGAAAAATGTCTGGAAGAGGGTATTTTTTTATTGGGCATAAGATGGTAGTATTGTGCATACGGAGACTAGAATCAATATTTATGTTGAAAGACTTGTTTGAAAATTTGAAACTTGTTTGTTTGGACTAATCTTGCTTATAAATTTTCCATATCACAGAGTAAAGAGGAAGCTTGGTGGAAGTGGATTATTAGGACCCTTCATATACCAACTAGAATTCTGGTTCATGCTTGGATAGTTAATTTGATAGATGAAGCAATTCAAAAATAGGCATGTGCTTAGTACCTAAATGAGATGGTTGCATTCACATAGTGTAGGGAATTTGACCGACTTGTTATGTGTGAGACAAATTGTAGGGGGGCGAACCCTAACTGGATGATATATCCAATCCACTACATTCTTGACAGGTTGATGTTCTGGTTTTACTTCGGCAACTTAACATTCTTATAAATTCACTTTGTTTTTTGTTTTTCACGGATTTCGTTTTCCATATTTCTTGATATTTATTTGTATTCTTATATATTTTGATTTGTCTTTTCTTGTTTTTGTTGCCATTTAATAATTTCTCCTATGTTTTATGACTTAATGTCTTTATTGCTGATTTTTATATTGGTTTCTTTATTTCGAATTTTTATATAGGTTTCTTTTTGCAATCTTGTTTTGCTAATATTTAATATTCTCATTTCCTTTTTTATTTATTTATGGTGTAGCGAAAAAAACCAGTATTATGCTAGAATACCTGATTGAACTACGATATGGCTTGATCCCAAGTTTGGGTACGTAGGCAGCCCGAAAATATTAAAAATCGGGTTCAGTTATAAATAAAATGAAATAAATTAAACCAAGTATTATTTGACAAGCTTTGAGATTTAGCTTGTCATCCAATGTAGGTTGTAATTAAGAATCAACAATCTTGAAAAAACCAAGTATTTTTCTGGGGTTCTCACCCCAGAAAAAAGAAGCCTTCTATGGTGGATGAAACCAAGTATTATATTTGGGGTTCGCTCCCCAGAAAAAAGAAGCCTTCCATGGTGGATGAAAAAGCTTTCACCCATCATTAGAATCATATTTATTGTGTTTCGAAAAAACCAGCCCCCACATGGTTTATTACACCAAAATACCTAATTGAACTACAATATAGCTTGATCCCAAGTTTGGGTACATAGGCAGCCCGAAAATATTAACAATCGGGTTCAGTTATAAATAAAATGAAATAAATTGAACCAAGTATTATTTGACAAGCTTTGAGATTTAGCTTGTCATCCAATGTAGGTTTCCAAGTATTTTTCTGGGGTTCTCACCCCAGGAAAAAGAAGCCTTCTATGGTGGATGAAACCAAGTATTATATTTGGGGTTCGCTCCCTAGAAAAAAGAAGCCTTCCATGGTGGATGAAAAAGCTTTCACCCATCATTAGAATCATATTTATTGTGTTTCGAAAAAACCAGCCCCCACATGGTTTAATACACCAAAATACCTAATTGAACTACGATATAGCTTGATCCCAAGTTTGGGTACGTATCCAGCCCGATCACATTCAGAATCGGGTTCAGCCATAAATAAAATGAAATAAATTAAACCAAGTATTATTTCACAAGCTTTCGGAAATAAAATCAAAGACTCGTCCTCGAATGTAGGATATAATTAAGAATCGATGAATGCGAATAGATTCGTACCCCTGAAAATAAAAACCCACAATGATGGGATAGATCATGCTCGATCACAAAACAAATTTTTTATCAACAGCTGCCTATCTTTGGAATAATAAAATTTTAGCAATACTTTTAAAAATATATTTTGAAATAAGTCGTGGTTTGTTGTTATAATTTTTACGTTGATCGAATTCCAAATTCATATTAGGGCATGCATGCTGTCATTGTAGGTTATGCGCCATATCATCATAGGGAATACGCACATCATCATAGACCACACACCACATGATTATAGGAAACACTCCACACTGTCATAGGACACACATCACGTCATCATAGGGCACACACCTATTTTGGAAATAGACTATTTAGGGGAAATTCGGTCAAAATAAAAATTGAACAGCAAACCATCGCTTGTTTTGAATTGTGTTTTTAAAATTATTCCTAATTTTCTAATTATTTGATAAACCGTTAATTTATCGTAGTTTATTCTAAAAAAATGATTGAAACCTAATTAGGACTTATATAAAGCTAATTTTTTATAATGTCCGCATAATTTTGCTTTCATTGCTTGTCTTCCAATTGCTTTCATTTGTTGAATTTCTTGGTATTTATTTCGATTTTGCAGTTTTATTAGCTTTTTTTTATGTCTAAATAGTTTTACTCTTTTTTCATTTACGATAATTTTCTGTGCTTTTTTATATATTTAATTCATGTCGCCTTTTAAATTCTCTTTTAGTATTTGTTCAATCGTTTGTATTATATGGAAAAAGCTTTGTTTCAACTTATTTTTGTTTTTAGCTTTTTTATTTTTTTGATATGTTTACTCTAGTTTTCTTTTGGCACGGTGTTTTAGATCTGTGGCTCTTCTCCACAAATATTTTTATTTTATATCTCTCGTCATTCAATTTTAATTTGTCATTTCCATATTATCTTATGTTTATTGGTATTTCTTCAAATAATTTTAATGCCTTCATCTTGAATTTTTCTCCCATAATCGAAGCGATACATAGAATCTTGGAAGTTTAAAAGATAATGGTGGGCAAAAGATAAGAAGGCATGGGAAGCACTCTGGGTCAAAATAATATGAGCCTTTAAGAAAAGGATATGGCTTCGTAGAAGTGATAAGTTTCGTGTCCGTATTCTCCACAACTATATTTGGATCTTTTTGGCAGTAGCCATGACCACTAAGGAACTTCAAGGCAAGAAAAATGAAAAGGTCCCTAATTTATCATTTGAGCACTGTCTTAGTTCCCTGCAGAAGATCCTCTCTTTTTATCGCCTGATTTTTTTGACTTTGCTGTTTTGAAAGGCTGACTTTGAGACTAGATGTCACCTGAAAACCTGAAAGGACTCGCTTTTAAGGCTCCAACATCTACAAAGAAGTATTTAGAGACGGAACATAATCATCAGCATACTAAATAAAATGCAAGGAAGAGCTGTTTAATACCTCTTTAGAGTGTCAAACTATATAACAGAAACTCTCACTCATCTTATTGGCTTTCAACATAATCATTTCCTTTCAAGTGGGAGGTCTTCAGTAGACTTTTTCCGTGAAATCAAGAACAAGATTTTGAGGAAAGCCAATATTAGGGAGATTACATTTCTACTATTGTTTGGAATATTAATTATAATATGAGTTTTTTATAAAGCATATTTCGCATCTTTCTTGAACAATTCTAGATTCGTTAAGTGCAAATGAAGATGGTATATTCTAAATAGTGGTTATCATGGAAGTTATTTTATGAGAATGTTGATAAACTTGTTCCTAAGTTGGAAAGTAATGGCTGTTTGGACTGAGCTTAGCTCATAACATCTACAGATCAGGGAGTAAAGAGGAATCTCGATGGAAATTGATTAGAACCCTGGACAAAAATTAAGCTTGTTCCTGAGTTGGAAAGTAATTGCTGTTTTGACTGAGCTTGGCTCATAACGTCTGCAGATCATGGAGTAAACACAAAGCTTGATGGAAATGGATTAGAACCCTAGCCTTTTGTCTACAATTAAGTTCATGCTTGGACGGTTTATGCTACTTTTATAGATTGAACAATTCAAAGATCAGGAATGTGCTTAGCCTCTAAATGAGTTGGCAGCGTTCAATAAGTGTGGGGAATTTCAATCAACTCGTTATGAGAAAGGGAAATTGCAAGGAAGGTCAGAAATCTCTTCCATCAAAACTCTTACCACGGTCCTATATCCTGTCCACGATATTTAGGATAAGTTGAAGTTCTGGTTTCACAAAGAGTTTGAGATTAAAAAAAAGAACTCATATGACTGAGGGATTGCTTCCTAATTTGATAATATTAGAACTCTAGCTCGAGAGAACCAAAAGAAATTTGATGGAGAATGTATAGACTTAAGGTTGGCTATCAGATCGATTTTCAATGAGTACGATCATGGAATTGATTAGAGTGAAAACGTATTCCTTATTTTCAATGAATCGAATGGTAGAATTGTCAGCAGTGGGGTATTTTTCAAATCCGGGATTTTTTGTTTGGTTTTGCCCACTAATGTTGCTGAATTTCGGGCTTTGGTACGCTTATGACATTGGATTTAGTAATCCTTTTTCTAAGAGTCCTATGAGATTCTAAAACCAGATATCATTGGTTTAAGGCTTATTATGGAAAGAAATATGGATTTGGTTTGATGCTAGAGTGATCATGTATTATGTTATTTATGTCAGCGCCTCCTTCTGTTTTACTCATTGACAAATTTGATTTTCTTACTACCAAAAACCAGTAAATTTTTTTTTTTACTTTTTATCCATATTTCTTACTGTTGTTGTATGTGTTGTCATATTATTTTTTCCTATACATGTTATAAGCCTTATATTTTCAACGATATATGTCTTTTAGATAGCAGGTTTTATACGACATTCTTGTTTGGTCTACAAAGCCAAGTCCTAAGTTTGTTTGTAATAGGTAGTAAATTTGTTCTCACAATGCTTCTTCCAAGCTGTAATATCACTTTTGGTTTGAAAATCACCAAAAATTTTGTTATTTATTTTCTATAAATCTAAATGCAGGAATTGCTAATATCATTGATAATCCAGAGAAGTTGCTTCCCATAATTGAAGCCGTTTGTGGATTCAGAGGCTTTGTTTTGGCCGTTAAAATTATTAGCAGTTGCAAGAAGTTGTCTCAAGTCGACTTGAAGGGACTGTTGCGCTTAAATAAAAACAAGGTAAAGAATTTTCTTCGAGAAAAGTTAATCAACTTGGTATCTTTGGCAGTAAAATATTGCGTCTGTTACTTAATAATATGGTTGAAATATGGTTACCCCTTTTAAAAATCTGATCAAGGGCCTAACTGTTGGTTTTCGACCTTTTGTACACCTATTTAGGTAACAGGGATTTTTCCCCTACACTTTCCCAGAAAAGCAATTGTTGGTACGAATGATGTCGAAGCAGCCATGCAAGTAACGTTCCAAGTACGTCATATTCAAGTGAGCTGAAGCCATATATATTGAGTGAATCATGAAATGTCATTTCCGTTATTCTTTTATCTTTGTTTTTAACAAATGTCCTTGGAAGCATCAGCCAAATGAAGGGTGGGAACAAAAAAGCAACCATGGATTTCTAGTTGGAGAACAGTAACTTCGAGGATGGAGGTATCACTGATATATGAACTTTTTGTATAACTTAGAGCTTTGATCGATGCTTTTAATGCTAGGTGACATGTTTAAATGACACGTTTATTTTTTCTCTTCATCTGCCACAGTTGTCAATTACTGTTTCACATCTCTGTTATAGCAATGACGAAGAATTTTCTGGATAGGATACACTTCTAAATGGTGGGTAAGCCATGTTAAGAAAATATTTCATTTTTCATAAGTTACCTTGTGATAACATGTAGTAGTGCCATTGCCTATATATGATTCTTTAATTCATCAACCTTGCATAATAAATGAAGGCTAAAGGGTGCTTACAAAACGATTGAAACTTCTCGTGTTCATGCCCTTCTATTTGCAGTTGTAAGCTCGGAGAATGCAGGATCATTATGTGTGAACCTGTAAGAATTGGATGCAGAAGTTGTTGCTCAACTTTCTGGGGTCAGTATCATTAGAAGAGGTATCCAAAATAATATTTTCAACTAGATTCATGTGTTAGTTTGAAGTGCTTGCTTGGCCTGCTTGGTTTAGTTGAAAGAGAAATTTCTAAGTCTATACTTAGGGTGCATGTCTATTTTCTTTTATTTGAATAACATTTAAAGCAGCTGAATGGACCTTGTGGGCTTATGACAAATTATCAATAAATCAGCTGTGAAAATCAATTATTGAATCACAAACACATGTACAGTTCTCAAGTTTTAAGGAAACCGTGGATTTTATACTATTATCAAACAGCCTAACAGCTCCACGATTTGATTGGTTTTTCTTTTTCTTCTTATGTTATGGCAGTGATTATGTTGGATTCCCACTAGCTGACAGTAAGGAGCTACCTTGGTCAGGGAAGTACCTGTGAAAAATTTAAAATTTTCATTCCCGGATATATTTATTGTTTGATTTTCAAGTAACCTTTCATTAAGTGTCTTTGTTATCCACAATAGATTTTTTACGGCTTATATGTAATTGTATATTATAGATATTTGCCATTATAGCAACTAAATTTTATGCTTGTATGCCAATATTTCTTTTGCTCATGATTTATTCTTCCATTTGAAATATTTCAAGGTTTACTAAATTTTAAAGCTGAAGATTGGTACGGTATGGGAGATCTCTTGATCAAAGTCACATGAGCTGTTGGAGAAAGAAAATGGCTTTGTACCAGGGGAAAGCTTCTTGTTGATATTTACCAAAACCATAAAAGGGGTCTTCTTGGCAGTAGTACTGGCTACTAAGGAATACCAGAGCTTGAAAAAAAGGAGGTCATTAACTTGTCATTTGAGTATAGTCCTGGTTCCCTCCGAAACACCTCCTTTGCTGCCCATTTTTTATGACTTAGATATTTTTGAGGTTGAATTTGTGGCTAGATGACACCTCAAAAGCTTATGGAACCTATTCTAAGGCTTTGGCACATACGAAGTTGCATTAGGAAATAGAATAGAATCATCAGCATCCTGAAGAGAATGTAAGGAACAGGTTGTTTCATACCTTCCAAGAAGATGGCCTTGTATAACTGAAACAATCTTTCATGTTATATTGGCTTTCAACATGGTCTTTTCCTTTTGGATGGGAAGTCTTCTATACACTTGTCTTAGATTATCAAAAACAAGATTTAGAGGAAATCCATTTGTAGGAAAATTACATTGCTATTCATGGGTGGAATGTTAATCGTTTTTAGGGTGTTTTGTCAAGCATATAATTTCATCATTCTTCAATAATTTCAAATTTGTTGAGTGAACATGAAAACGGTACGGTGAAATAGTAGGTTGCATGGCGGTTTTTTCAACATGCCTTCACAAGGATTAAGGTTTAAGACGGGTGGGTTGGTTGGGGGAAGGGGGGTTTGTGTTCTATCTAAGGTTATGAGAAGCTTGTGTAATTAATGGTCTTTTGATATTCGTTGGGCAGGGATACTTGTATTAGAGATTAAAATCTCCGTAACGGAATTCTTTGCAATGATGAAGCAAAGGTAGCTAAGTTCAAATTTTCTTTTGGGGCAGTTTGATGAGAATTGAGCTTGATTTTTTAGTAATGGATAATGGCATGATCCATAATTTTCTTATTACCTTCCTATAGATGATATTGAAAATTAGGATGTTATTGGGAAGCACATTGTAACGCTCCGATCCGGATGGTATCAGAGAATATCAGAGTTTTGAAAGGAAACATGACATAGAAATAGGAAACCTAGGATGGCCTTGGGGGTTGTGTGCTCGTTAGATAGCACCTTTAATGCAGGAATTTAGGTTGAGAGTATTCCTTCTACAGCTATAGCAATATTTATTATTGTTAAAGGTAAGTTACTTGTTCCCTTCCATTAGATCCATATGTGATGGTATGGATTGTTATTTATGATGTAGAGTATTAATATTACTTTTGCATGATTAGAGAAAGGTCACTGAAGTTCTATTCAGAAGGAAATTGAAGACCTTGAGAAGTGGATTTTGGGATAAACGGTAAGATGGAAATTTTGGAGATGTGAGATAAATCTCAATTATTGTAGATCATATTGGAAACATGAAATGGGTGATGGTTGATTAAGCATGCATGCTATTGTATTCTTAATTGGATGATGAGCCAGATGTATATAGCTATACTTGAATAGTGTAAGGCATCGGCCAATGCTGAACACATTCTTGGGTATTAAGCTTTATACAAATGGGGTATGTATCCTAATATAAACTTATAAGTATGTGAAAAAAGAGCGGTGTGTATATGCTATTTTTTATAATTTAGATCGGAAGGGTATCTACATGATTTCTTCTCTGTTCTTCATATAGGTGCACATATATGAAAGGATGGGTGACAGCAAGTCATAATGTTCTTTTCTGAGTAATTTTAGTATTTTGTTAGTGAGTATGAATATCTCTATAAGAGATTATAAGTGATTAAATTTATTGAGGATGGATTGATGATTTAGAAATTAATGAATGCACAACGGAAGTGTAGTGGATTTAGAAGATAGGGGATGAAATATCATGAGGAGTACCTTCTTTGTCGGGATTTATTATTGGCAAATATGATGCATGCCCACATTTAAATATTTGGTGGAATTACCTTTAAGAAATAAAGTTTGAGGTATACTCTAATCATAATAATTTGAGGAGCATGTTATCACAAGAAAAACATAGTGAGAGGTTTATAGAGAATTTCTTTCGGATTGTAACTTTGCTACCAATTCTAATAAAGAAAGCAGTAAAAATTTATGTGGTGATAGAGGTGAGAATTATTTTCAGGAATTGAAGTTACAATTGTCTATAGTTTCAGTTTTGGTTGTGCTTTTGGTAGTGAGGATTTCTATAATTAGTGAGATGCATTCTGAATTGGTTTCGGCTGTGATGTTTTCGATGAAATTTCGGAGACCTTATCTCTAAAGGATTGAGTGGAGATATTATAACTAGAGAGTTGAGGTGCATCTTGTTTCGAAGGAAGCCGGTAGGAGAGGATTATAGAGAATTCACTCTGGATTGCTGTTTTGTTGATCTTAAGGATGAAGGCTATGGAATTTTGTTCAGTGATAGATGTTTCCAATAAAAAAAAAACTATGATTGTCTGCAGCTCCAGAATTGGATGTGCCTTCGGTAATTGAGGACCTCTATTTATTAAAGTGTTTTTCGAGATTGTCGGATTATGTGTGAATGCCAGAAGGAAGAGTATTGGTTGGTACTTCAAGATTTTGGCATTCTCAAGAATGGTTAGTTGTTGTGTTGGTTATTACATCATGAATTGGAAACATTTGGATGGTAGCATAATATGAAATTTCGAGGACAAATTTTTTTTTGTCTGCTCAGTATCTAATACCATTAGCGGTGGTCAAGGAGTGCCTAAACAAGGAACATCTTCCCAACACTCACAAAAAGAAAGTGCTTTTGATTTTGACACTGATAAGCAAGGTTGTCCATTGGGTACCGAAAATGTTCCTGATATCTTAGGGCCAGTCACACCAGCTATGCGGCCACTTGTTCCTCGTCTGAAACGAATTCAAGAGGATTGTTGTAGTCCGAATGACAGAAATTATTCATCCTTGTTGAAGTCAAGCAAAAGGGTGAAACCACTCCATGATTCAGAAACTGGGAAGAACAATGGAGAAGTACTTGAAACAATTAAGAGCAGGTTTGAATGGCTTGAACCGTCTCGCATAAAGGATGCTAATGGAAGAAGGCCCTGTGATCGTCTTTATGACAAGAGCACCGTATACATACCACCTGATTGTTTGAAAAAGATGACTGCATCTCAAAAACAGTACTGGAGTGTGAAATGTCAATATATGGATGTTGTGCTCTTTTTTAAATTGGTTAGTTGAAGTAAACTTATTGTGTTATTTTTATCCACTGTCATCCTAGCATTTGGTTGTCATGGTATACGAGCCTGAAGTTGTGTATTTATATCTTTATTCATTTTATTTCATGCGAACATAAGGTTTACTTTAATTGTGCATTGATGCTTGAATGTGTTCATTATGTCTTCATCTGTCTCATTCCTTTTAGAATCTCTCTTTATTTTAGGGTTATTATAGGTTCTGACCATGCTTAAGTGTTCCTCGACTTCTATGTAGGATTGCATTCATGGAATTGGATTTCAACCCGAGTTTAGTGGCTAAAAATTTCATTATTCAGATATGAATGGTGTTGTATATGTGTTTTGCGTGTGTGTGCACGCTCGTGCATGCATGTTTATGGTTATATCAAGGGTTCATAATTGTGCAGCACTTTATTAATTACATGCATGCTTCAATTTTATATTTGATACAACTTGTCTGCTGCATCTCAAGGTGCTGCAAACTTGGTGTGGAATGTCAATATTTTATTGGTTTCAGGATTATATTTTAGGAATGTATACTTGTAAAATGAATAAGCATTTATTTTTTCGTCTGTTACCTCCCGTTTAATTGATGACTTGATAAACACATGTTTGGAGTGTAGATATTATCATGGTTGAATATTTAGACACATTCTTTTTCAGAAGGCCTGAGAATTTACATAAAATAGGACCATCACCTGGTGTTGCAAGGTCGAAAGAGGGGTGGATGGACCTAACCTTTGGCATTTTCCATGTTGGCAGCCCAAGGTTTTTACCATCACAGCAGTGACTGTTCCTGTCTGAGAATTTAGATATTTTTGAAATATTATAAATTAGTTATAGGGCATTTGAGAAATTACAAATATACCATGCATATATGTTAGGTTGGATTTTGTTGTGGTCTAGGCTACAAGATTGATTTATCTTGTACTTTTTATAATTTAGTACTTTGAATTGTTAAAGTTTGCAAATTTGTTTTTTAGTGATTTTTTTTTTTGCATGTAGCGTTTGCTATTTTGGGTTTTGCACACTACCCTTTCCCCTTACCGAAAACTCCATTTGTACCTTTCTTTAAAAATTTTAGATACGGTTATGGGTCTGCAGTTGATGTGAATTCAGACACGTGCAACACACACAAAACTGATGAGATGAGACTGTATGCTGGTTCGTATCTTGTTTTCTATTTATGTTTGGCTGAATATTTAACCTGTCAATTGGTGTATTTTCTATTTGTTTTGTGTTGCACGTTGGCATTTTGTAGTCTAAGTTGTACACACCAACTCTATTTCATGGTATTCATCACATTCTTGGTTCTAAATTTTGATTTCAAGGAAAAATTTTCATTGTTGGAATGAGGAAACATTGGGAGAATCTTGAGGGAAATTTCATTATTTTGCGATGGTAACTCGTAAAAAAACGTGAACAGTGCATGAGAAGTTGACGATAAAGGAAATATTGATATACGGAGCACTTTGGTGTCTCACAAAAAGGGAAATTGTGACCATCACTTGGTGTTATGGTAAAAGCGTTAGTCTATAAATGCAAGAACACAGGTTTAATTCTCAGACACTGCACAAAAATGACAAACGTTAGTGCTATTGCCTGTCGATCCCTCTTAGGACCCTGTTTTAGGAACCTACACCTACAAAAGGTTGTGCACCTTTTTAAGAAAAGGGATATTTTAAGGATCTTAACTTATTTAGATTGGAGATCATTCGGCTGGATTATCTGTATAATCCACCTCAATTTATTCTTCATAGTTTAGGTTGTGGAAGTCATGAGTCAGTTTCAGGTTTGGCTAACCCATGCCATTGCGATGCAACTATATGTTAAATATATACATATTTATGTAAGAATATATTTGTAAGTAAATATATTAAATTGGATCACCCTGACCCCAACTAGAAAGGCTTTAGTATCGGTTTTATATGGATTAGAATCCTATATGAGCGGCTTCCCTAGTACCATCCTTAATTTCAGTACCAAGACATGCAAGTCATCATTCTCAGAGGGATCAGGTTTCTGCTGTGATTTTCTGTCTTTCACAGTGCCATTACCCCTTAATCATATCCTGTCCCCAGTTTCCTTCTCCATTCTCTTTTGTGTGTTCCCCCTAGGGCTTATCATAAGACTGATAAAACCATATCCAGCATATTCTCTAACTAGTATGTACAATTTCTTGTAGAATTTAGGTGGCTTGCAATCAGCAGGTTTTGAAGGTTGGGGTTTTTTTTATCAACCTTGATATAATATGCTGGCAATCTTGGATAAGTTTCTGGCAGAACCTTACTTCCCTTGAATTTCTTGTGATTCCAAGGTTATTGAGCACAGGCTGTGGAGAAAGATCTCTTTCTTCCTCTGGTATGTCACCATGAACCTCTGAGCCCAGCAGCTTCTTGTTTATCTCTAGCAGCTTCATTTTCAATTCCTGAAATTCCATTTTTTCATCGGGTTCAACAACAGATGATTCCATGAAACCAGGCAGGTGAAGAGGACCCAACATTTTCAATTCTTTGTCATCACTAGCCCACCTGTTTTTTCCCCCTTCTTTTACTAGCCTTGTCATCTTCACCTGCTTTCTCATCAAGTTCCGACTGTGGAACCAATCTAAGCCTTTGTTTTTCAGAACTTCCTGTTGCTCAGACCCAACATCAGATGCTCGCTCTTGCTTCAATTTTATTTTGTACCCCATTCAATTGCAATGGATCGGACCCACCGCCCACTACATCAAAAGTTGTCTTTTTTCATTAGAATTGGAATGAATAGATTCCGATTTCCTTCTACTGCCATCAGCATCACTGTCTGGAGACGGCAGACACTCAGATTCACACGATGGATCCTCATCCGACTCTATAGTTCTCAGTATCTACTAGAAATTATTGTGATTGCTGAAGTCAAAACAGAAAAAGGATTCAATGCGTTTTTTGTCCATTATTACTGAAATAAATGCTAATTTATAAAATTCCTCATTTTTCATCAAAAAAAAATGCTGATTTATAAATCAAATCAAACAAGGTGGATGCATATTTTCTTATCCACGTGCTGCTGACCTATATTAGATTTCAATTAATCCCTTATTTTTTTTCTTCTCACAAGGTGCTGTCCTTTGTTCTTGTGGTCCTTTTTTTTTCAACTTGTCTATATCTGAAATGGTATGATATAATTTGTGTATATGACTTTTTGTTTCTATGGCTCGAATCAGCAAGTTTATTGATGTACCTTTTGGTTGTGAAAATTTGAAGTATTCAGCTCAAAATTGAGCAGGTCATTGCATATTCTATTTCATTCATTTTCTATGTAAGATCCGTGGTTTCAAACAATATTTTACTATGAAATTTTTAATGTTCTTTAAATAACTGGGAAAATTCTATGAACTATATGAATTAGATGCTGAAATTGGCCACAAGGAGCTTGACTGGAAAATGACATGCAGTGGTGTGGGTAAATGTAGACAGGGAAGCTTCAACTTTTATGTTGTTTTGAGTTATATACTGAACATTTCTAGCTAATACGAGGAAGTTTTACATTATTAAATAATCAATTTAGATTTTGAAGTTCTTCCATATGCAGGTTGGAATATCTGAGAGTGGCATTGACGATGCTGTTCAGAAGCTTGTTGCTCGGGGGTAAGCAAGCGGCTGACCATCTTTTGTATGTTTAATTATGCGTGGCTATTTCTCAGTTATATAATTATTTGCGATTTTGCCTTGCAGAGTTTCAGTAATTGTTCTTTGGTAGTTTGATATAGTTACGTGCTTTTGATCTTGAAAATTCAGGTGTCTGATTAATCATTTATATCATAACTGCTCCTGGAAATGTTACATGTACCATTTTATCTTTCCAAAAAATATATATATATCCTGAATGTGGCATTGCAAACTTTCTCAATTGACTTTACTCCCTATCCTTATGATAAATCATTTCAAATTGTCTGCTGAAAGAACAGCTGTATTTTAAAGTAAAAAAAGTATAGACATTTTTCTTGTGCTTCACTCTTATTGGCACTTTGCTCCTGATTTTCTTATGACATCTTAATGTTCACTTGAAAGGTACAAAGTTGGACGAATAGAACAGACAGAAACATCTGATCAAGCCAAAGCTAGAGGTGCTACTTCTGTAAGTGTGTCTTGGACTTTAAGAAGCCACACTGTTCTAATTAAGAGCTATTTTCCTTGTTTTTCAGGTCCATTGTTGTGGTTAATTTTTGTTGATCTCCTAAAGCTGTTCTAAGCAGACAAATTAGTGCAAAATATAGTTGAACCATTCTGGTCCATTGTCATGAAAAATATGTTTTGTCCTTAAAATGAGGGCTGAAGATATGCATAGAAGATCAAAGAAGAAAAATGTTCCTGAAAAAAGCAGGAAGTAGGACATTCTCATAAAAAATTATTTGACTACTAGGTGATTTCATTTTCAATTTGGAGATGGGAATTGATATTTCATATTTGATCTCCATTTTTCTCCCTAAATCAAAAACTAGCTAATGTTCAACCAAGTTTTGAACCTCAATGTTACTTCCATATGCTCTCTACATTTCATGCTATTGAACGTTATTTAATATGTATACAATCCTGTTGTTTGGAAATCGTAAATTTTGTCCAACATGTTCAGATTACATTCATCTGGAATTGGTGCAGAAGCAGCATAAACAAACACACACACATACAGAATCAACTTATAATGGAGTTCATGTGGCCTTCCTCAATAACAATGTAGATTTAATGATGATTTCAGCTCAATTCATTTCCAATCCTTTTTTTAAAAAAAAAAAGACTGATAAACTTGTCATTAGTGCATTGTTGGGGGGTAAGGGTGGATATTTTTGGTTATACACTTATGACTTCTACAGATGTATGTAGATAATAGGTTTTTGGGTGTATATGTTTGGGATATACTTGTATATGTGGGATGGAGTGTATAGAGTGGGGATTCCCGATTCCCACACTTTTATACACTTTTATACTGCTTTCATACTTTCCAACTTATCTGAATTAATGCATCTTTCATTATGAATTTTCTGACGTTTTAATTGATTTGCCTGAATTTTAAGTTTTTGGTTGGTTTGTATCTTTATCATGCCAATGGTACAACCTGAAATCTTATAGTAGTGTTTGGATATTAAATTTGTCAGGCTATGCCTTTTTCACTTTTGATTTGCTGTATTTGATTAATTCTTTTAATCTTGTTGCTTGTTTCTTGTAAAAAAAAATTTTTAGTTCAATTATTTGTATGCTTTTATAAATTTTTCATTGCTTCATAGATTTATTTCTGCAACAAATGATTGGCTGGTTGTTCATTTTAAGTTGCCTGTATTGATAATTGAAATTGAGTTTCAGGTGATTCAAAGAAAATTAGTTCATGTAGCCACACCATCAACCCCTATAGATGGTAACATTGGACCTGATGCTGTTCATCTTCTTGCTTTAAAGGAGGTTTGTACTGCTTTTTGTTGATTGCTTTGTTATATAAATGTGTTGAAAGTCTTCAGTTATTGGGGCAACTTGTCAATTCAGATTTCTTATGATCTATATTCTTGTTTTCAATCTTTTGACTCTTTTCAATGTTACTTATTGGTGGGTGGGCAGGTGTTTGCTTTCACCCTTTTTCCACCTCTCTCTTACCTCTGGGGAAGCATACTGCATGAATCTGGCTGCATGATCTATGTCTCTGTGTATCAATGAAATATAATCTCATCCTTTTAACTTGAGTCACGTTTAGCATAGATTCATCTTCCTTAGTCGTGCCACAATTAGCTGTGTATAGTTTCATAGGTGGAACACTTGGAATTATGAAGTCTCTTGATAGGTATAATAAATTATCCAGTAAGAATCAAGTCTATTATCATGTTCCATATTTCATCTTATTAATTTATTCCAAACATCACTGTCAAACACAAATTGCACCCAAAACAAAAAGGAAATTAATGAAAAAGGCATTGTCAGATTCAACTGTTTTACTGCACTTCCCCCTTTTCCATTAGGCTTTGGACCAACTATATATTGAACCTTATGTATCTCAAATTTGGAATATGTGGATTTTCTTAGTTATACTAGTATTTCTTAAAAATAAATAAATAAATAAAGAGGAGTGCTGCTAACAAGGGATTCCTCAGCAGAAGTTCCTTCACGTCATTATTTTATCATTGCTGTTCTGGTCCTTTCCGTGTTTGGGGCTCTGTACTATTGTATTACTTTTTTTTTTTTACTTTTGATTTGAGGCTATAGTGGGTTATATTATGTGTTCCAAGTTCTTATATATGAATAAGTCCTGCATATGTAAATACTTCTATTTTATTTTTTTCTCTTTTATTTATTTTTTAAAGTCTTATGTCTAACAAACCCCCTCCCTCAACTCCTTTGGTCTGTTCTTCCTTTTTCTTGTCACTCCTTTTAATATCTTGGTATTCTTTTTTTTTTGCTTTTTCTTTCTTTGGGATGGGCATCTTCTATAATTTCTATTAACCTTCAAACTCTACAAAACAGAAAATTTTGATAGTAAATCAAGAAAGGCAAATAATGTAAACGTTAATTACATAATTCTTGGTATGTCACTATCTGTTTCATTTGTTTTGGCCAGTCTTTGGAATGGTAATTTCAAGTTCTCTGTTGGCATTTTTATAAATTTTCATTGGATTTTTGTTTTACAGGTGTATTCTGGGCTGGAGAATGGTTCAATTACAATTGGATTTGCTTTTGTTGATTGTGCTGCTTTAAAATTTTGGGTTGGTTCCTTGTGTGACGATGCTTCCTGTGCAGCTTTGGGGGCTTTGTTGATGCAAGTAAGCACTTCTCTTCTGTTTTCCCTCAAATGTTTTTGTTAAGAAGCAATATATCAACTTTTATAATCTGTAAAACCTTCTGTTTTTTTTTCTTTTTTTTTGTTGTTGTTGTATTGTCTTAGGTTTCACCTAAGGAAGTTATATATGAAAGCAGAGGTAAATTTCTTTAAGTTTATTTTCTGCCTGGAATGTTCACTGAGATTTTGATTTCATACTTGGAACTTTAATTCTTGCAGGGCTGTCCAAAGATGCTCTGAAGGCACTACAAAAATACTCATCTGCAGGTATTGCAGATTTATAATGACATGCTTCTGTTTAAATTTATTTTCTTAATAAAATTGGTTTATTATTCCTATTTTAATTTTTACATTCATGGCATCTAATTTTCTGTTTATTGAATCAGTGGGTGAACAACATTTTAAAATCCGTTGAAATCACAAGAGAGTATGATTTGGGCCTTGATGCTAAGGTATTTTTGATCCTGCAGGTTCAACTACATTGCAATTGACTCCAGCAAGTGCAGATTTCCAGGATGCTTCCGAAGTAAGAAAACTGATTCAGTTCAGAGGCTACTTTAAAGATTCTTCTAATTCCTGGGATTGTGCACTTAGTGGAATAATGCACCATGATGTTGCCATATGTGCCCTTGGGGGAATCGTTGCTCATTTATCTTGGTTGATGGTAAGCTTGCTAATATTTTTTCCCCTGTCCAATAACACCTTTATATTTTCTGTTTTTAGTGATTGGCATTCTTTCAATATGTAACAGCTTAAAGATATTCTACACAATGGTGATATTTTACCGTACGAAGTCTATAGTGGGAGTCTTAGGTTGGATGGCCAGACGCTTGTAAATCTTGAGATATTTAGCAATAATGCTGATGGTGGCCGATCAGGCAAGTGGTAGCAGCTGATCGTGCAAAATATCCAGTTTGAAGGGTGGTGTTAAACCATTTATTTTATTAACATACATCACCTTATATCTTTTGCTTTTCAGGTACACTATATAAATATCTTGATTGCTGCATAACAGCATCTGGTAAACGGCTCCTGAGAGGTTGGATTTGTCATCCACTGAAAGATGTTGCTGACATTAATAATAGGCTTAATGCGGTTGAGGCACTGATCACACATCCAGAAATGTCATATTTTGTGGCTCAATATCTGCACAAGCTTTCAGACATCGAACGGCTACTTGGAAGGGTCAAAGCTAGTGTGGGGTCATCAGTTTCACTTCTTTTGCCATTGGTTGGGAAAAAAGTATTGAAACAGCGAGTATGTTTGTCGATCTTCTTCTATTCTGAAGTCTATTTCAGTTCTTGTTTTGGATAGTAATGAATTCTAAGCATGTTGACTGCTACTATACATGTTATCTGTTTCTGTGTTTTAAGTTTTAACACATCCGGAAATGTCATATTTTGTGGCTTAATATCTGCAGTCTTGCAGATGACTAAGCCACAACTTATTATGCTACATCAGAACAATATTTAAATAACGTACATAGGTTATACAGATTTGTTTGAGTCAAATGATAAATAATGCTAATTTATTGGATCGTGCTAGAACATGAACATATAGAGGTCCAAGGACCCTATCTTTTAGCAGTGAACCTGGATTACTTTTTTATTCATACCAATGCAAAGACAAGAATACACCTAAAGTGGGGGCATGCTACTTTGTTTGAAGATATTATGAAACCGTTTAAAGTAGTTGTATTCTGGCAACTATGATTTGGGAGTGTGACTGTTGGCATGCATATCCATTCCTAGACAAGACAATCTTGCCACTACATTCAACATAGGTTAGAGTGCAATTTCTAATGTAAATTTTTATGTTATATTGATATCTTGATACATCGAAATATGGCCAGAGCACACATACTTATTTTGTTATGATTATATTTGGTTTTCCTATTTAAATTAAGGAATTTTGTGCGTCTGTGTGTGAGATACAGGTGAAGACTTTTGGATCACTAGTTAAGGGATTGCGGATTGGAATGGACTTGTTAATGGCTTTGCAGAAATAAAATGGGTTTTTGTCTTTATCTAAGGTTTTGAACCTTCCATCATTAAGTGGTAGCAAAGGGCTTGATGAACTCTTGACCCAAGTTGAAGAAGCTATGGATAGCAACTTTCCACATTATCAGGTATTTTCTTTTAACCAGTACTAATGCTTTTTCATTTTTCAGTCCATGATTCCCAGAATCAGATACTCAGTCAAATGGCATATTGAAGTTTGCATATCTTTCTCATCAGTCATTCTTGATTATGCATTTATGCAACCAATAAAAGCCCATTACTTCAAAGCAGGATGAAAGAAAATCACCTTGCCTATCCTTGACTTGGTGACATGTATCAAGTGATTGCCCCAGCAATGAACGCAGCATGCTTCTCGTTTGTCCTACCCCTTTAGTACCTTTTTTTTGCCCTTTATTTCACCTCTAAAGAAAAGACTGAGTGGGCTTTGAGATGCTCCTAACTCTAGAGAGCTTGTTATGTTAGTTATGCTTGTAAGTTGGATTATTTAGTCCTTTACCAATTAGGCTAATGGTTTTTTTAGTTTGGTTCATTCTTTATGGATGCCCTATATTCTTTCTTTTAAGGGAGAGCAATTGGAGAGCTTTTGGATGTTTGTCTCTTGTTATTTAGTCCTTGCTAAGGGTCTACCCTTTAGGTTGTCGGAACATTATTATTATTATTATTTTAATTTTGGTTGTGTCTCTCCTCTTGGATCTAGGCTTTGGTTTTGTTCTTTTATGGGCTAGTCCTTGGAGAGAGTTCTGGAGAAAAATTTTGTACCCTTAGTCTCCATTCTAAGTGGAAGTTCTTGGATCATATTTGCCTGCTGACTTAGCTCTGGTCTCCTTAACTACCCACATCCCTGTGTTTTGATTTGATTGTTACTTTTTCATGTTTCCCTGGTTCTTCCTTTCATACCCATGACCATGGCAATTTCAAGAACATTATCAACTTCGTCCTCAGGCGAAAGGTTTCCTAGGCAGACTTTGAAACTTGAGCCTAGGAGAATGTGATATTTAAAGTAAAGCAAAGTCTTCAATTTCTTGGTAACATGAAAAGTCTCCTTGGTCTTCTTTCTTTCCTTTCTATTTGCCCTTCAAGGAGTTGCTGGAATCACTTTCAGATGACCTTTGGAAATTTTCAATCATTCTAAGGAAGCTAAAGCTTTGGCCATTTTGGAATGACCATCACCTCTGATCCTTCAAATGCATACCTGACTTTCATGACTTTGGCTGCATGGTCTCTAAAATCATTTCTGATGGCAGTTAGCCTGGTTACCCAAATTCAGTTTCATTTCACCCTTAAATGAATCAATCTGACTGCTATATACGCTGACGAAAGAGATAGAAGTGTAGCACTAGTTTGCTGATTTTCAGTAACAAATCAGGTCTTCAATGCTAACGCTTCAGACTCTTTCAAGAGACATGGAAGTTGCAGCCCTGGCTTTCAATTTTTGAATAATTTTTTATTTATCACATTCTTGATGAGCAGGGAATTTTATATAATTCAGAGCTAGATTTCAGAGTGTTCATTTTCCATCTTTTTTCCTCATGAATTACTCACCATCACATATCACAGTATTTTACTTTCCGTGGTCAGTATCGTTAGAAGAGGTATCCAAAATAATATTTTCCACTAGCTTGGTATTAGTTTGTAGGACTTGCTTGGGCTGCTTGGTAAAATTTCTAACTCTATAATTAGGGTGCATATCTATTTTTTTATTTTTTAATAACATTTAAAGCAATTGAATAGACCATGTGGACTTATGGCAAATTACCAATAAATCAACTTTGAAATTCAATTATTAAATCACAAGCACATGTATAGTTCCTGAGTTTTAAGGGAACATTGGAGTTTATACTATTATCAAAGAGCTTAGTAGCTCCACGTTTTGATTGGTTTTGTTTTATGTTATGCCAGTGATTATGTTGCATTCGCACGGACCACAATAAGGAGCTACCTTGGTCAGGGAAGTACCTGTGACAAATTTAAAATTTTCATTGCCAAATATATTTACTCTTGGATTTTCAACTAACCTTTTATCATGTCTTTGATATTTGCAACAGATTTTTTACGGCATATATATGACTGTATATTATAGATATCTGGCATTATATCATCTAAATATTTGGCATGTGTTGCAATTTTTTTCTTTTGGTCGTGATTTCTTTTTCCAATCCATTTGAAATATTTCAAGCTTTACTAAATTTTAAAGCTGAAGATTGGTACGGTATGGAAAGCTCCCTTGATCAAAGTCACATGAGCTGTTTGATGAAAGAAAATGGCTTTGTATGAGTGGAAAGATTCTTGTCCATATTCTCCAAAACCATATAGGGTCTTCTTGGCAGTAGTTCTGGCCAATAAGGAATACTTGAGCTAGAAAAAAAAGGAGGTCC
This sequence comes from Buxus sempervirens, assembly GCA_947561395.2. Taxonomy (NCBI): domain Eukaryota; kingdom Viridiplantae; phylum Streptophyta; class Magnoliopsida; order Buxales; family Buxaceae; genus Buxus; species Buxus sempervirens. The sequence continues at coordinate 40,214,665 of OX387189.1, read as the reverse complement.
TCAACTTTTCATTTAGGTATAGTCCTAGTTCCCTCCAAAATACCTCATTTGCTGTCCACTTTTTATGACTTAGATATTTTGGAGGTTGATTTCGAGGTTAAATGCCACCTCAAAATCTTAAGGATCCTATTTTGTGGCTTCGGCACATACAAAGTAGCTTTAAGAAATAGAATAGAGTCATCAGCATCCTAAAGAGAATGTAAGGAACAGGTTATTTTATACCTTCTAAGAAGATGGCCTAGTATAACTGAAACAGTCTTTCATGTTATTTGCTTTCAGCACGATCTTTTCCTTTTTAGTGGGAGGTCTTCTATAGACATGTCTTAGAAAATCAAAAACAAGATTTAGTAGAAATCCATTAGTAGGAAAATCTGCATTGCTAATCAATGGGTGGAATGTTAATCATTTTAGGGCATTTTATCAAGCATACAATTTCATCATTCTTCAAAAATCTCAGATTTGTTGAGTGGACATGAAAATGGTACAGTGAAATAGTAAGCAGCATGGCGGTTTTTTTTTTCTATATACCTTCACAAGGATTAAGGTTTAAGACGGGTGGGGGGGGGGGGTGTTGAAGTTTTCTCTAAGGTCATGAGAACCTTGGGCAATGAAACATCTTTTGATATTCGACAGGGGGAGATACTTGTATTAGAGATTAAAATCTCCATGACGGAATTCTTTACAATGATAAAGCGAAGGTAGGTAAGTGCAATTTTTTGGGGCTAGTTTGATGAGAATTGAGCTTGGTTTTATAGTGATCGATAATGGCATGATCTGTAATTTTCTTATTGCCTTCTTGTAGATTATATTGAAAATGAGGATTTTATTGGTAAGCATATATGAATGTAAAGGGGGTATTAAAATGGAAACAATGTCTAGAAGAGGGTTGTTTTTTTATTGGGCATAACATGCTACTATTGTGCTAATGGAGACTAGAATCAATATTTATGTTGGAAGACTTGTTGAAAAGTTGAAACTTGTTTGTTTCGACTAATCTTGCTTATAAATTTTCCATATCACAGAGTAAAGAGGAAGCTTGGTGGAAGTGGATTATTAGGACCCTTCATATCCCAACTAGAATTCTAGTTCATGCTTGGACAGTTAATTTGATAGATGAAACAATTCAAAAATAGGCATGTGCTTAGTACCTAAATGAGATGGTTGCATTCACATAGTGGAGAGAATTTAACCGACTTGTCATGTGTGAGACAAATTGCAAGGGGGCAAACCCTAACAGGATGATATATCCATTCCACTACATTCTTGACAGGTGGATGTTCTGGTTTGACAAAGATTTAAGGGGTCATCAATCTACTTGTTATGATTGAGGGATTGCTTCCTAGTCTGATAGAATTAGAATTCTGACTTTGAGAAAAGCAAAATAAAATTTAAAGGAGATTGTGCAGATTTAGCAGATCTTAGAAGGTTGGCTATCAGATGGGTTTACGAATCGTGGGTCGACAGTGCGGTGTTTTTCCAGATATGGGATTTATTGTATTGTCTTGGCCACAAATATTTGTTTTTTTTTTAGCCTTTTTGGATGGGCCGTGGTACGCTTTTGAGATATGATTTCGTGATTTGGTTGCCTACAAAATCTCTAAGGTTCTTGTTGACATTTTATTACTGAAGCGGAATATAATGGAAAATGATAGGTATTTGATTAGATGCTAGAATGATTTGTACCATTAACCCTTTCTTCTACGTAAGATTCTTAAAAAGGAGGGACATATGATGGCCATCTCACCTATTTAAATCGAAAAATCAAGCCTAAGTTGGTTTGGTTCCCTACGAAGGACATAGAACCATAAAACAAAGATGTAGCATTTATTTGGATAGGGAATCTCCTTGTCCCAACCATTCGATTTTCCAAAAATAATATGCAATAAAATTATGAAGTAGAGCTTAGAATGATGCCTTAGAAATTTAAGTCTCACCTGCCTTCTCTACTTACTCAATCCACTTCATCCTCATGAAATAGCATATAAATTTTCAGTCTACATTAGCAAATGCATTTAATGACAAAATTTTCAAATAGCGCTCCCTTGTTTCCCTTTAAGTGCTGGTATTAGACTGATTGTAAGGGTTCCCATATAGAATGTGTTTACTAGTCGCAGTTGTCTATTGAAATTCGCCAATGACGTTAAGCATAACTTCTTTTAAACTCTTGGCTAATAGTTTAACAAGTACATTACAGGATCTTCGATGCAAAGGATTTGGAGTCTGTAATGTTTTTATCCGATAGGCCTATTACCTTAGGAGTAAGGGTTGAAAGCATGGCATGTTAGAGTCTCTAATGATTTACTCAATTTTGTGATTTGGTAATTATCTAAGTTCACTTTGTTCTTTTCACGGATTTTAGTCTAATATCTTTATATTTATTAGGATTTAAATGTTTTTCCTCCTTTGTCATGCTTTAAGGGCTTTAATTTTTATTTTCTATTCAGATTTCTTTTATGTGATCTTTTTGGTAAATAATTATGTTTCTTTTGTTTTTTAATAAGCTTTCCATTTAAATTTTGGTGATTTTTATTTTCTATTTTGGTTTCTATTTAAAGTTCGTATGAGTACAACTTTTATTTTTCCACTTTTTTTGAGATTTACACTTATTTGTCATTTTCATTTTTTTTTTATTTCAACTTGGTTCGACTCGTATTTGCAATTTTCTTTGGCTTTTCTTTTTACGGTCTGACAAGTCCCTTAGCAAAGATTTTTTGTCTTTTATATTCTTTAATATCTTATAGTATATTTAGTTTGATGGTATTCTTCCCATGCAATTTTGTTTTGCTAAAATTTAATATTCTCATTTCCTTTTTTATTTATTTAGAGTGTAGCGAATAAATCCAGTATTATGCTAGAATACCTACTTGAACTTCGACATGGCTTGATCCCAAGTTTGGGTCCATAGGCAGCCCAAAAATATTAAAAATCGGGTTCAGTCATAAATAAAATGAAATAAATTAAACCAAGTATTATTTCACAAGATTTGAGAATTAGCTTGTCATCCAATGTAGCTTGTAATTAAGAATCAACGAACTCGAATGGGTACGCACCCTAGAAAAAAGAAGTCCACTACGGTGGATGAAAAAACATTCACCCATCATTAGAATCATATTTATTGTGTTGCGAAAAAACCAGCCTCCATATGGTTTATTACACCAAAATACCAAATTGAACTACGATATAGCTTGATCCCAAGTTTGGGTACGTAGGCAGCCCGATAACATTCAGAATCGGGTTCAGCCAGAAATAAAATGAAATAAATTAAACGAAGTATTATTTCACAAGCTTTAAGAATTAAAATCAAAGACTTGTCCTCCAATGTAGGATATAATTAAGAATCAATGAGTGTGAATAGATTCACACCCTAGAAAATAAAAACCCACAATGATGGGTGAGATCATGCTTGAAATAAGTCGTGGTTTGTTGTTATAATCTTTAGGCTGATCGAATTCCAAATTCATCTTAGGACATGCATGCTATCATTGTAGGTCATGTGCCATATCATCAAAGGGAATATGCACATCATCATAGGCCACACACCACAAGATTAGAGGGAACACTCCACACTGTCATAGGATAGGACACACACCACGTCATCATAGGGCACACACCTATTTTGGAAATAGACTATTTAGGGGAAATTCGGTCAAAATAAAAATTGAACAGCAAACCATCGCATGTTTTGAATTGTGTTTTTAAAATTATTCCTAATTTTCTAATTATTTGGTAAACCGTTAATTTAACGTAGTTTATTCTAAAAAAATGATTGAAACCTAATTTTGACTTATATAAAGCTGATTTTTTATAATGTCCGCATAATTTTGCTTTCATTGCTTGTCTTCCAATTGCTTTCATTTGTTGAATTTCTTTGTATTTATTTCTATTTTGTAGTTTTATTAGCTTTTTTTTTATGTCTAAATAGTTTTACTCTTTCCTCATTTACGATAATTTTTTGCGTTTTTTTATATGTTTAATTCATGTTGCTTTTTAAATTCACTTTTAGTATTTGTTCAATCGTTAGTATTATTTGCAAAAAGCTTTGTTTCAACTTATTTTTGTTTTTCGCTATTTTATTTTTTTGATATGTTTACTCTAGTTTTCTTTTGGCACGGTGTTTTAGATCTGTGGCTCTTCTCAACAAATATTTTTATTTTATATCTCTCGTCATTTTATTTTAATTTGTCATTTCCATATTATCTTATGTTTATTGGTATTTCTTCAAATAATTTCAATTCCTTCATCTTGAATTTTTCTCCCATAATCGAAGCGATACATAGAATCTTGGAAGTTTAAAAGATAATGGTGGGCAAAAGATAAGAAGGCCTGGGAAGCACTATGGGTCAAAATAATATGAGCCTTTAAGAAAAGGATATGGCTTCGTACAAGTGATAATTTCGTGTCCGTATTCTCCACAACTATATTTGGATCTTTTTGGCAGTAGCTATGACCACTAAGGAATTTCAAGGCAAGAAAAATGAAAAAGTCCCTAATTTATCATTTGAGCACTGTCTTAGTTCCCTGCAGAAGATCCTCTCTTTTTATCGCCTGATTTTTATGACTTTGCTGTTGTGAAAGGCTGACTTTGAGACTAGATGTCACCTCAAAACCTTAAAGGACTTGCTTTTAAGGCTCCAACAACTACAAAGAAGTATTTAGAGACGGAACATAATCATCAGCATACTAAAGAAAATGCAAGGAAGAGTTGTTTAATACCTCTTTAGAGTGTCAAACTATATAACAGAAACTCTCACTCATCTTATTGGCTTTCAACATAATCATTTCCTTTCAAGTGGGAGGTCTTCAGTAGACTTTTTCCGTGAAATCAAGAACAAGATTTTGAGGAAAGCCAATATTAGGGAGATTACATTTCTACTATTGTTTGGAATATTAATTATAATATGAGTTTTTTATAAGGCATATTTCGCATCTTTCTTGAACAATTCTAGATTCGTTAAGTGCAAATGAAGATGGTATATTCTAAATAGTGGTTATCATGGAGGTTATTTTATGAGAATGTTGATAAACTTGTTTCTAAGTTGGAAAGTAATGGCTGTTTGGACTGAGCTTAGCTCATAAAGTCTACAAATCATGGAGTAAATAGGAATCTCGATGGAAATTGATTAGAACCCTGGACAAAAATTAAGCTTGTTCCTAAGTTGGAAAGTAATTGCTGTTTTGACTGAGCTTGGCTCATAACGTCTGCAGATCATGGAGTAAACACCAAGCTTGATGGAAATGGATTAGAACCCTAGCCTTTTGTCTACAATTAAGTTCATGCTTGGACGGTTTATGCTACTTTTATAGATTGAACAATTCAAAGATCAGGAATGTGCTTAGCCTCTAAATGAGTTGGCAGCGTTCAATAAGTGTGGGGAATTTCAATCAACTCGTTATGAGAAATGGAAATTGCAAGGAAGGTCAGAAATCTCTTCCATCAAAACTCTTACCATGGTCCTATATCCTGTCCACGATATTTAGGATAAGTTGAAGTTCTGGTTTCACAAAGAGTTTGAGATAAAAAAAAAGAACTCATATGACTGAGGGATTGCTTCCTAATTTGATAATATTAGAACTCTAGCTCGAGAGAACCAAAAGAAATTTGATGGAGAATGTATAGACTTAAGGTTGGCTATCAGATCGATTTTCAATGAGTACGATCATGGAATTGATTAGAGTGAAAAAGTATTCCTTATTTTCAATGAATCGAATGGTAGAATTGTCAGCCGTGGGGTATTTTTCAAATCCGGGATTTTTTGTTTGGTTTTGCCCACTAATGTTGCTGAATTTCGGGCTTTGGTACGCTTATGACATTGGATTTAGTAATCCTTTTTCTAAGGGTCCTATGAGATTCTAAAACCAGATATCATTGGTTAAAGGCTTATTATGGAAAGAAATATGGATTTGGTTTGATGCTAGAGTGATCATGTATTATGTTATTTATGTCAGCGCCTTCCTCTGTTTTACTCATTGAAAATTTTGATTTTCTTGCCACCAAAAACCAGTAAATTTTTTTTTTTCCTTTTTATGCATATTTCTTATTGTTGTTGTATGTGTTGTCATTTTATTTTTTCCCTATACATGTTATAAACCTTATATTTTCAACGATATATGTCCTTTAGATAGCAGGTTTTATACGACATTCTTGTTTGGTCTACAAAGCCAAGTCCTAGGTTTGTTTGTAATAGGAAGTAAATTTATTCTCACAATGCTTCTTCCAAGCTGTAATATCACTCTCGTTTTGAAAATCACCAAAAATTTTGTTATTTCTTTCCTATAAATCTGAATGCAGGAATTGCTAATATCATTGATAATCCAGAGAAGTTGCTTCCCCATAGTTGAAGCCGTTTGTGGATTCAGAGGCTTTGTTTTGGCCGTTAAAATTATTAGCAGTTGCAAGAAGTTGTCTCAAGTCGACTTGAAGGGACTGTTGCGCTTAAAAACAAGGTAAAGAATTTTCTTCGAGAAAAGTTAATCTACTTGGTATCTTTGACAGTAAAATATTGCGTCTATTACTTAATAATATCGATGAAATATGGTTACCCTTTTTAAAAATCTGATAGAGGGCCTAACTGTTGGTTTTCGACCTTTTGTACACCTATTTAGGCAACAGGGATTTTTCCCCTACACTTTCCAGGAAAAGCAATTGTTGGTACGAATGATGTCAAAGCAGCCATGCAAGTAACGTTCCAAGCACGTCATATACAAGTGAGCTGAAGCCATATCTATTGAGTGAATCATGAAATCTCATTTCCGTTATTCTTTTATCTTTGTTTTTATCAAGTGTCCTTGGAAGCATCAGCCAAATGAAGGGTGGGAACAAAAAAGCAACCATGGATTTCGAGTTGGAGAACAGTAACTTCGAGGATGGAGGTATCATTGATATACGAACTTTTTGTATAACTTAGAGCTTTGATCGATGCTTTTAATGCTAGGTGACATGTTTAAATGACACGTTTCTTTTATCTCTTCATCTGCCACAGTTTTCAATTACTGTTTCACATCTCTGTTATAGCAACAAGGAAGAATTTTCTGGATAGGATACACTTCTAAATGGTGGGTAAGCCATGTTAAAAAAATATTTCATTTTTCCTAAGTTACCTTGTGATAACATGTAGTAGTGCCATTGCCTATGTATTATTCTTTAATTCGTCAATCTTGCATAATAAATGAAGGCTAAAGGGTGCTTACAAAACGATTGAAACTTCTGGTTTTCATGCCCTTCTATTTGCAGTTGTAAGCTCGGAGAATGCAGGATCATTATGTGTGAACCTGTAAGAATAGGATGCAGAAGTTGTTGCTCAGCTTTCTGGGGCCAGTATCATTAGAAGAGGTATCCAAAATAATATTTTCAACTAGATTGATGTGTTAGTTTGAAGTTCTTGCTTGGGCTGCTTGGCTTAGTTGAAAGAGAAATTTCTAAGTCTTTACTTAGGGTGCATGTCTGTTTTCTTTTATTTGAATAACATTTAAAGGAGCTGAATGGACCTCGTGGGCTTATGACAAATTATCAATAAATCAGCTGTGAAGATCAGTTATTGAATCAGAAGCACATGTACAGTTCTCAAGTTTTAAGGAAACCGTGGAGTTTATACTATTATCAAACAGCCTAACAGCTCCACGATTTGATTGGTTTTTCTTTTCTTCTTATGTTATGGCAGTGATTATATTCGATTCCCGCTGGCAGACAGTAAGGAGCTACCTTGGTCAGGGAAGTACCTCTGAAAAATTTAAAATTTCCATTCCAAGATATATTTATTGTTTGATTTTCTAGTAACCTTTCATTAAGTGTCTTTGTTATCCACACTAGATTTTTTACGGCTTATATGTAATTGTATATTATAGATATTTGCCATTATAGCAACTAAATTTTATGCCTGTATGCCAATATTTCTTTTGCTCATGATTTATTCTTCCAATCCATTTGAAATATTTCAAGGTTTACTAAATTTTAAAGCTGAAGATTGGTACGGTATGGGAGATCTCTTGATCAAAGTCACATGAGCTGTTGGAGAAAGAAAATGGCTGTGTACCAGGGGAAAGCTTCTTGTCGATATTTACCAAAACCATAAAAGGGGTCTTCTTGGCAGTAGTACTGGCTACTAAGGAATACCAGAGCTTGAAAAAAAGGAGGTCATTAACTTGTCATTTGAGTATAGTCCTGGTTCCCTCCGAAACACCTCCTTTGCTGCCCATTTTTTATGACTTAGATATTTTTGAGGTTGAATTCGTGGCTAGATGACACCTCAAAAGCTTAGGGAACCTATTCTAAGGCTTTGGCACATACGAAGTTGCATTAGGAAATAGAATAGAATCATCAGCATCCTGAAGAGAATGTAAGGAACAGGTTGTTTCATACCTTCCAAGAAGATGGCCTTGTATAACTGAAACAATCTTTCATGTTATATTGGCTTTCAACATGGTCTTTCCCTTTTGGATGGTAAGTCTTCTATAGACTTGTCTTAGATTATCAAAAACAAGATTTAGAGGAAATCCATTTGTAGGGAAATTACATTGGTATCCATGGGTGGAATGTTAATCGTTTTTAGGGTGTTTTGTCAAGCATATAATTTTGTCAGTCTTCAATAATTTCAAATTTGTTGAGTGAACATGAAAATGGTACAGTGAAATAGTAGGTTGCATGGCGGTTTTTTCAACATGCCTTCACAAGGGTTAAGGTTTAAAACGGGTGGGTTGGTTGGGGGAAGGGGGGTTTGTGATCTATCTAAGGTTATGAGAAGCTTGCGTAATTAATGGTCTTTTGATATTCGATGGGCAGGGATACTTGTATTAGAGATTAAAATCTCCATAAAGGAATTCTTTGCAATGATGAAGCAAAGGTAGCTAAGTGCAAATTTTCTTTTGGGCAGTTTGATGAGAATTGAGGTTGATTTTGTAGTAATGGATAATGGCGTGATCCATAATTTTCTTATTACCTTCCTATAGATGATATTGAAAATTAGGATGTTATTGGGAAGCACATTGGAACGCCCCGATCCAGATGGTATCAGAGAATATCAGAGTTTTGAAAGGAAACATGACATAGAAATAGGAAACCCTAGGATGGCTTTGGGGGTTTTGTGCTCGTTAGATAGCACCTTTAAAGCAGGAATTTAGGTTGAGAGTTTTCCTTCTAGAGCTATAGCAATATTTATTATTGTTAAAGGTAAGTTACTTGTTCCCTTACATTAGATCTATATGTGATTGTATGGATTGTTATTTATGATGTAGAGTACTAATATTACTTTTGCATGATTAGAGAAAGGTCAGTGAAGTTCTATTAAGAAGGAAATTTAAGACCTTGAGAAGTGGATTTTGCGATAAACGGTAAGATGGAAATTTTGGAGATGTGAGATAAATCTCAATTATTGTAGATGATATTGGAAACATGAAATTGGTGATGGTTGATTAAGCATGCATGCTATTGTATGCTTAATTGGATGATGAGCCAGATGTATATAGCTATACTTGAATAGTGTAAGGCATCGGCCAATGCTGAACACATTCTTGGGTATTAAGCTTTATACAAATGGGGTATGTATCCTAATATAAACTTATAAGTATGTGAAAAAAGAGCAGTGTGTATATGCTATTTTGTATAATTTAGCTCAGAAGGGTATCTACATGATTTCTTCTCTGTTCTTCATATAGGTGCACATATATGAAAGGATGGGTGACGGCAAGTCATAATGTTCTTTTCTGAGTAATTTTAGTATTTTGTTAGTGAGTATGAATATCGTAATAAGAGATTATAAGTGATTAAATTTATTGAGGATGGATTGATGATTTAGAAATTAATGAATGCACAGTGGAAGTGTAGTGGATTTAGAAGATAAGGGATGTAATATCATGAGGAGTACCCTCTCTGTCGGGATTTATTATTGGCAAATATGATGCCCACATTTAAATATTTGGTGGAATTACCTTTGAAAAATAAAGTTTGAGGTATACTCTAATCATAATAATTTGACGAGCATGTTATCACAAGAAAAACATAGTGAGAGGTTTATAGAGAATTTCTTTCGGATTGTAGCTTTGCTACCAATTCTAAAAAAGAAAGCAGTAAAAATTTATGTGGTGATAGAGGTGAGAATTATTTTCAGGAATTGAAGTTACAATTGTCTATAGTTTCAGTTTTGGTTGTGGTTTTTGTAGTGCGGATTTCTATAATTGGTAAGATGCATCTGAATTGGTTTCGGCTGTGATGTTTTCAGTGAAATTTCGGAGACCTTATCTCCAGAGGATTGAGTGGAGATATTATAATTAGAGAGTTGAGGTGCATCTTTTTTCGAAGGAAGCCGGAAGGAGAGGATTATAGAGTATTCATTCTGGATTGCTGTTTTGTTAATCTCAAGGATGAAGGCTATAGAATTTTATTCAGTGATAGATGTTTCCACTAAAAAAAAAAAAAACTATGATTGTCTGCAGCTCCAGAATTGGATGTGCCTTCGGTAATTGAGGACCTCTATTTATTAAAGTGTTTTTCGAGATTGTCGGATTATGTGTGAATGCCACAAGGAAGAGTATTGGTTGGTACTTCAAGATTTTGGCATTCTCAAGAATGGTTAGTTGTTGAGTTGGTATTCAAGTAGTGTGACGTTCTACTAAGATGAGTTGAGAGATTTTCAGATTGCAAGAATTGGTGATATATTTTATATTCAGTAGGATTTTATTATGAAATGAGCGAGATGGATGGAATTATTGCAATATTAAAATTTAAGTCTATATTTCATTATTAGTATTCGGCTCATAGAATTCTAGTTGTTCTATTTATATTTTGTCATGGAGTTGTAGAAGAGTTCAATACTCTTTGTGGTGGATTGATTTTAGCACGGGTCGAGTGGAGGCTGATTTGATTTAGTATTCATGGGAGAGATAAATATCAGATTCGGATTGAGGCACACTAGAGAGTTAGTGGTGAGAAGAGATGAGACTGCCTTATACTTGGAGTGCAAGGATGTGTAATTGAGAGTTGGGATAAAATTAGTGTGCAAGATTGTGCAAAGGTCTTCAGAATTGTATACAAGAAGAAGCTGGTTCAAATGAAAGAAACAAGTGCTATGAAATAGTTTGCCGTAAGTAGGTGTTTGGGAAAAAGAGGATGAGACGAAGGAAACTTATTCGGATTTGGTTATTACATCATCAATTGGAAACATTTGGATGGTAGCATAATGTGAAATTTCGAGGACAAATTTTTTTTTTTTGCAGGAGGGGAGTATGTAAAATCCCAAGACTGAAAGTACTGGCTGTTTTGATTGAGCTTGGCTCATAACGTCTGCAGATCATGGAGTAAACAGGAAACTTGATGGAAATGGATTAGAACGCAAGCCTTTTGTCAACAATTAAGTTCATGCTTGGACGGTTTATGCTACTTTGATAGATGAAACAATTCAAAGATCAGGAGAGGTCAGAAATCTCTTGCATCAGAACTCTTGACATGTTCTTATATCATTTCTACGATATTTAGGATAGGTTGAAGTTCTCGTTTGACAAAGAGTTTGAGAGAAAAAATAAATAACTCATATGATTGAGGGATTGATTCCTAATTTGATAGTATTAGAACTCTAGCTCCAGAGAACCAAAGTAAAATTTGAAGGAGACTTTACAAATTTAAGGTTGGCTATTAGATGGATTTGCAATTAGTACGATGATAGGATTCATTAGAGTTAAAAGTATTCCTTATTTGCAGAACATCGGATGATAGGATTGTCAGTTGTGGGGGGATCTTTCAGATTCGGGATTTTTTGTTTGGTTTTTCCCACTAATGTTGCTGAATTTCGGGCCTTGGTACGCTTATGACATTGGATTATTCCATTAGATTCTGAAACTAGTTGTCATTGGTTTAAGGCTTATTATAGAAACGATATGGATTTGCTTAGATGCTAGAGTGATCATGTATTATGTTATTTACATTAGCCCCTTCCTGTATTTTACTCATCCGCAAACTCGATTCTCTTGCTGCCAAAAACTATAAGATAACTGTTTTCACTTTTTATGCATATTTCTTACAATTGTTGTATTCTGGTTGTCATTTTTATTTTTCCTATACTTTTATAAGCCTTATATTTTTAACGATATTTGCCTTTGGATAGCAGGTTTTATATAACATTCTTGATTGGTCTAACGTAGCCAAATCCTAACTTCTTTGTAATAGGTAGTAAATTTTTTCTCACAAAGCTTTTTCCTTTCTGTAATATCACTCTTCGTTTGAATATACCAAAAATTTTTTTGATCTTTTCTAGAAATCAAAATGCGGGAATCGCTAAGTGCCGGGTAAGCCATGTTAAGAAAATACTGCATTTTTGCTAAGTTCCTTGTGATAACATGTAGTGGTGCCATTGCCTATATATTACTCTGTAATTTATTGATCTTGTATAATTAATGAGAAGCTATAGGGAGCTTAAAAAATGATTAGAACTTCTCGTTTTCATGCTCTTCTATTTCACAGCTGTAAGCTTGGAGAATACAGGATCATTATATGTGAACCAAGGCCTAAGAATAAGTTGCAGAAGTTGCGGCTGAACTTTCCGTGGTCAGTATCGTTAGAGGAGGTATCCAAAATAATATTTTCCACTAGCTTTGATGTATTAGTTTGTAGGACTTCCTTGGGCTGCTTGGTTCAGTTGAAAGAAAATTTCTAACTCTATAAGTAGAGTGCAAGTCTATTTTTTTATTTTTTAATAACATTTAAAGCAATTGGATAGACCATGTTGACTTATGAAAAATTACCAATAAATCAACTGTGAAATTCAATTATCGAATCACAAGCACATGTATACTTCCCGACTTTTAAGGGAACTTTGGAGTTTATACTATCATCAAAGAGCTTAGTAGCTCCACGTTTTGATTGGTTTTTTTTTATGTTATGCCAGTGATTATGTTGCATTCGCACGGACCACAATAAGCAGCTACCTTGGTCAGGGAAGTACCTGTGACAAATTTAAAATTTTCATTCCTAGATATATTTATTCTTTGATTTTCAACTAACCTTTTTATCATGTCTTTGTCATCTGCAACAGATTTTTTACGGCTTATATGTGACTGTATATTAGAGATATCTGGCATTATATCATCTAAATATTTGGCATGTGTTGCAATTTTTTTCTTTTGCAAGGGAGGTCTGATTCACAAATATTTGGTAGTTGGCTGCATTCAATATGTTGGGGGAATTTTAATCCAATTGTTACTAGAAAGAGAAATTGCAAGGGAGGTCTGAAATCTCTTCCACCAGAACTTTTGACACGGTCCTATATCTTTTCCACAATGTTTAGGATAGGTTGAAGTTCTGGTATCACAAAGAGTTTGAGGGGGAAAAAAGAAACTCTAAGGATTGAACGATTGCTTCCTAATGTGATAATATTAGAATTCGAGCTCGATAGTAACAAAAGAAAATTTGAAGGAGACTAAAAATTTATGGTTGGCTATCAGATGGATTTGCAGTGAATGCGATGATAGAAATGATTAGAGTGAAAAAAGTATTCCTTATTTGCAATGAATTGGATGATAGAATTGTCAGTTGTGGAGGGATTTTTTAGATCCTGGAGTTTTTGTTTGGTTTTGCCCACTAATGTTGCTAAATTCCGGGCCTTGGTACACTTATGAAATTGGATTTAGTAATCTAGTTGCTAAGGATTCTATGAGATTTTGAAAACAGATATCATTTTTTCAAGGTTTGTTATGGAAACAAATTTGGATTTGGTTAGATGCTTGAGTGATCATGTATTATGTTATTTACGTTGGCGCCTTCACGTAATTTAGTCATTGGAAAACTCGATATATTTGCTACCAAAAACCAGTAGATAATTTTTTTGTCACTTTATGTGCATATTTCCAACTTTTGTTGTATGCAGGTTGTCATTTTTCTTATTCCTCTATATATATCATATGCCTTACTTTTTTCAGTGATATCTGTTTTTAAGATAGGAAGTTTTATAAAACATTCTTGATTGGTCTGCGAAGCGAAATTCTAAGTTGTTTGTAGTAGGTAGTAAATTTATTCTCACAATAGTTCTTCCAAGCGGTAATATCACTCTCGGTTTGAATGTTATTTCTTTTCAACAAATCAAAATGCAGGAATCGTTACTGCCATTGATCTTTCAGAGAAGTTGCTTCCCCATTATTGAAGTCGTACGTGGATTCAAAGGCTTTCTTTTCGCCCTTATAATTACCAGCAGTTGCAAGATGGCTTCTCAAGTCGCCTTGGAGGGACTATTGCACTTAAAAAAAAGGTATAGAATTTTATTCGAGAAAGGTTATTCTACTTGGTGTCTTTTACAACAAAATATTGCGTCTATTACTTATAATATGGATGATATATGGTTAACCTTTTCAGAAATCTGATTAAGGGCCCAACTGTTGGTTTTCAACCTTTTGTACACATATTTATGTAATACTGATTTTTTCTCTGTACTTTCCCTGAGGAGCAATTGTTGGTACGATTGATGTCAAAGCAGCCATAGAAGTAATGTTCCAGGCACGTCATATTCCAGTGAACCATATATATTGAGTGGATCATGAAATCTGATTTCTTTTGTTCTTTTATCTTTGTATTTATAAAGTGTCCTTGGAAGCCTCAGCCAAACTAAGGACGGGAGCAAAAAGGTGACCATGGATTTGTTGTTGGAGAACAGTAACTTCGACGATAGAGGTATTACTGATGTACGAACTTTTTGTATAACTTGAATTTTGAGCTTTGATCGATGCTTTTAATGCTAGGTGACATGTTTAAGTGACACGGTTCTTTTTTCTGTTCATCTAACACAATTGTCAATTAGTGTTTCACATCTCTGTTAGAGCAATAGGGAACCGTGTCTTGGATGGGATACACTTCTACGTTCTAGGTAAGCCATGTTAAGAAAATATTGCATTTTCGCTAAGTTACCTTGTGATAACATGTAATAGTGCCATTGCCTGCATATTACTCCGTAATTCATTGATCGTGCATAATTAAATAGAATATATAGGGAGCTTAAAAAATGATTAAAACTTCTCGTTTTCATGCCTTCTATTTTCCAGCCGTAAGCTTGGAGGATACAGGATCCTTATATGTGAACCAGGAGCTAAGAATAAGTTGCAGCTCAACTTTCCGTGGTCAGTATCGTTAGAAGAGGTATCCAAAATAATATTTTCCACTAGCTTTGATGTATTAGTTTGTAGGACTTGCTTGGGCTGCATGGTTGAGTTGAAAGAAAATTTCTAACTCTATAAGTAGGGTGCAAGTCTATTTTTTTATTTTTTAATAACATTTAAAGCAATTGAATAGACCATGTTGACTTATGAAAAATTACCAACAAATCAAATGTGAAATTCAATTATCGAATCACAAGCACATGTACAGTTCCCGAGTTTTAAGTGAACTTTGGAGTTTATACTATTATCAAAGAGCTTAGTAGCCCCACGTTTTGATTGGTTTTTTTTTATGTTATGCCAGTGATTATGTTGCATTCGCACGGACTACAATAAGTGGCTACCTTGGTCAGGGAAGTACCTGTGACAAATTTAAAATTTTCATTCCTAGATATATTTATTCTTTGATTTTCAACTAACCTTTTATCATGTCTTTGTTATCTGCAGCAGATTTTTTACGGCTTATATGTGACTGTATATTATAGATATTTAGCATTATATCATCTAAATATTTGGCATGTGTTGCAATTTTTTTCTTTTGGTCGTGATTTATTTTTCCAACCATCTAAAATATTTCAAGCTTTCGTAAATTTTAAAGATGAAGATTGGTACGGTATGGAAAGCTCCCCTGATCCAAGTCACATGAGCTGTTGAAGAAAGAAAATGGCTTTGTATGAGTGAAAAGATTCTTGTCCATATTCTCCAAAACCATATAGGGTCTTCTTGGCAGTAGTTCTGGCCAATAAGGAATACCTGAGCTAGAAAAAAAAGGTCGTTAACTTGTCATTTAAGTATAGTCCTGGCTCCCTCAAAAATACCTCTTTTGCTGTCCACTTTTTATGACTTAGATATTGTGGAGGTTGATTTGGAGGCTAAATGCCACCTCAAAATCTTAAGGATCCTATTTTGTGGCTTCGGCACATACAAAGTAGCTTTAAGAAATAGAATAGAGTCATCAGCATCCTAAAGAGAATGTAAGGAACAGGTTATTTTATACCTTCTAAGAAGATGGCCTAGTATAACTGAAACAGTCTTTAATGTTATTTGATTTCAGCATGATCTTTTCCTTTTTAGTGGGTGGTCTTCTGTAGTGTAGGTTTGTCTTAGAAAATCAAAAACAAGATTTAGTGGAAATCCATTACTAGGAAATTTTGCATAGCTAATCGAAGGGTGGAATGTTAATCATTTTAGGGCATTGTATCAAGCATACAATTTCATCATTCTTCTGAAATTTCAGATTTCTTGAGTGGACATGAAAATGGTATAGTGACATAGAAAGCAGCATGGCGGTTTTTTTTCTATATGTCTTCACAAGGATTAAGGTTTAAGACGGGTGGGGGGGTTGAAGTTCTCTCTAAGGTCATGAGAACTTTGGGTAATGAAACATCTTGTGATATTCGACAAGGGGAGATTCTTGTATTAGAGATTAAAATCTCCATGATGGAATTCTTTACAAGGATGAAGCAAAGGTAGTTAGGTGCAATATTTTTGGGCTAGTTTGATGAGAATTAAGCTTGGTTTTATAGTGATGGATAATGGCATGATCTGTAATTTTCTTATTGCCTTGTAGATTATATCGAAAATGAGGATGTTAATTGTAAGCATATATGAATGTAAAGGAGGTACTAAATGGAAACAATGTCTAGAAGAGGGTTCTTTTTTATTGGGCTTAAGATGCTTGTATTGTGCATAAGGAGACTAGAATCAATATTTATGTTGGAAGACTTGTTTGAAAATTTGAAAGGTGTTTGTTTGGACTTATTGGAAAACACAGTTTAGACTCTAAATCACCTAGAGGGGGGTGAATAGGTGAAACCGATTGCGGAATAAAAAATCTATCAATTAAAAACAAGTTGTTAATTAATAGGCATGCACAAGTCTGAACAAATATCAATTCATCACAAACAATTGCAAAGTAGAGAAGAGATAACACAAGCAATTTGGTGACGAAGGGAAAACTCTAAGAGAACTCTCAAAGAGAAAAACCCTCCGGGCTACGAGGTGCCACCTCTGGAAATCACTATAAGAAGAAGACTTACAATAGTGGTTCGGACGACCCAATAATGACTCTGACTCACAATGTAAATATCTGAAGAACTCTTCAGATTTGCATCCTTGCAACGATTCAGAACTCTGAATATCGCCTTAGTGAAGTGCCAAACGAACTCGCTCAGCAACCGTAGGAACTCCCACGAGCAAACTCTTCAACCTGGAACTCCAAGGTAGAAAAGAAAGAAAAAGACTGGTTTTGATGGCTCAAAGAAGAAGAGGAAAGAGGAAGATCTCTCTCTCTTGCACACTTTTTTAGGGTTCTCAAAAACGTCTTGGGTGACACTCACAATAGGCTAGACACTCCTTAAATAGGTTAGGGGAAGGAAGGGAACGAAAAGGAAACAAATTAGAAAAGATCGGATTTCTAAAAAAAAAGTTTGTTTACGAACGTGTTAACGCTTAGCGAACACGGCTCGAACGTTCGATATAAAAACTCACTTCTCCTCTTCTCGTTCGAACGACCAGAGAACGTGCAGCGAACGCTGCTCTCAGGTTTCTCTGTGAACACCAACGGTCGAACGTGCAGCGAACGTGAGGCGAACGCTGCTCTCTGGTTTCTCTGTGGAACACCAACGGTCGAACGTTCAGAGAATGTGAGGCGAACGCTGCTCTTTGGTTTCTCTGTGGAACACCAACGGTCGAAAGTTCAACGAACGCTGCTCTCTGGTTTCTCTGTGGAACACCAACAGTCGAACGTTCAAAGAACGTGAGGCGAACGCTGCTTTCTGGTTTCTCTGTGGAACACCAACGGTCAAACGTTCAACGAACGTGAGGCGAACGCTGCTCTCGGGTTTCTCTGTGGAACCTCAACGGTCGAACGTTCAGCGAACGTTGGTCAATACTTTACCAATTTTGCCCCGACCTTAACCCCGTTTGAACCACAACACATAAAACCTACCCAAAAGCATTAACCACTTTAATACAACCTTTTTGACACGGAATTGAAGCCAATACAAATTAAACCTTACACTTATCTTGCTTATAAATTTTTCATATCACCGAGCAAAGAGGAAGCTTGGTGGAAGTGAATTCTTAGGACCCTTCGTATTCCAACTAGAATTCTAGTTCATGCTTGAACAGTTAATTTGATAGATGAAACAATTCAAAAATAGGCATGTGCTTAGTACCTAAGTGAGATGACTCCATTCACATAGTTTGGAGAATTTAACCGACTCTTTATGTGTGAGACAAATTGTAAGGGGGCGAACCCTAACAGGATGATATATCCAATCCACTACATTCTTGACAGGTTGATGTTCTGGTTTTACTTCGGCAATTTAACATTCTTATAAATTCACTTTGTTTTTTTGTTTTTCACGGATTTCGTTTGCCATATTTCTTGATATTTATTTGTATTCTTATATCTTTTGATTTGTGTTTTCTTGTTTTTGTTGCCATTTAATAATTTCTCCTATGTTTTATGACTTATTGTCTTTATTGCTGAATTTTATATTGGTTTCTTTATTTCGAATTTTTATATAGGTTTCTTTTTGCAATCTTGTTTTGCTAAAATTTAATATTCTCATTTCCTTTTTCATTTATTTATGGTGTAGCGAAAAAAACTAGTATTATGCCAAAATACCTAATTGAACTACGATATGGCTTGATCCCAAGTTTGGGTACATAGGCAGCCCGAAAATATTAAAAATCGGGTTCAATTATAAATAAAATGAAATAAATTAAACCAAGTATTATTTGACAAGCTTTGAAATTTAGCTTGTCATCCAATGTAGGTTGTAATTAAGAATCAACAATCTTGAAAAAACCAAGTATTTTTCTGGGGTTCTCACCCCAGAAAAAAGAAGCCTTCAATGGTGGATGAAACCAAGTATTATATTTGGGGTTCGCTCCCCAGAAAAAAGAAGCCTTCCACAGTGGATGAAAAAGCTTTCACCCATCATTAGAATCATATTTATTGTGTTTCGAAAAAACCAGCCCCCATATGGTTTACTACACCAAAATACCTAATTGAACTACGATATAGCTTGATCCCAAGTTTGGGTACGTAGCCAGCCGGATAACATTTAGAATCGGGTTCATCCAAAAATAAAATGAAATAAATTAAACCAAGTATTATTTCACAAGCTTTCGGAAATAAAATCAAAGACTCGTCCTCGAATGTAGGATATAATCAAGAATCAATGAGTGTGAATAGATTCGTACCCCAGAAAATAAAAACCCACAATGATGGGAAAGAACATGCTCGATCACAAAACAAATTTTTTATCAACAACTGCCTATCTTCGCAATAATAAAATTTTAGCAATACTTTTAAAAATATATTTTGAAATAAGTCGTAGTTTGTTGTTATAATTTTTAGGCTGATCGAATTCCAAATTCATCTTAGGACATGTATGCTTTCATTTTAGGTCATGTGCCATATCATCAAAGGGAATATGCACATCATCATAGGCCACACACCACAAGATTATAGGGAACACTCCACACTGTCATAGGATAGGACACACACCACGTCATCATAGGGCACACACCTATTTTGGAAATAGACTATTTAGGGGAAATTCTGTCAAAATAAAAATTGAACCGCAAACCATCGCTTGTTTTGAATTGTGTTCTTAAAATTATTCCTAATTTTCTAATTATTTGATAAACCGTTAATTTATCGTAGTTTATTCTAAAAAAATGATTGAAACCTAATTTTGACTTATATAAAGCTGATTTTCTATAATGTCCGCATAATTTTGCTTTCATTGCTTGTCTTCCAATTGCTTTCATTTGTTGAATTTCTTGGTATTTATTTCTATTTTATAGTTTTATTAGCTCTTTTTTATGTCTAAATAGTTTTACTCTTTCCTCATTTACGATAATTTTTTGTGTTTTTTTATATGTTTAATTCATGTCGCTTTTTAAATTCACTTTTAGTATTTGTTCAATCGTTATTATTTGGAAAAAGCTTTGTTTCAACTTATTTTTGTTTTTAGCTATTTTATTTTTTTGATATGTTTACTCTAGTTTTCTTTTGGCACGGTGTTTTAGATCTGTGGCTCTTCTCAACAAATATTTTTATTTTATATCTCTCGTCATTCTATTTTAATTTGTCATTTCCATATTATCTTATGTTTATTGGTATTTCTTCAAATAATTTCAATGCCTTCATCTTGAATTTTTCTCCCATAATCGAAGCGATACATAGAATCTTGGAAGTTTAAAAGATAATGGTGGGCAAAAGATAAGAAGGCCTGGGAAGCACTCTGGGTCAAAATAATATGAGCCTTTAAGAAAAGGACATGGTTTCGTACAAGTGATAAGTTTCGTGTCCGTATTCTCCACAACTATATTTGGATCTTTTTGGCAGTAGCCATGACCACTAAGGAACTTCAAGGCAAGAAAAATGAAAAGGTCCCTAATTTATCATTTGAGCACTGTCTTAGTTCCCTGCAGAAGATCCTCTCTTTTTATCGCCTGATTTTTATGACTTTGCTGTTGTGAAAGGCTGACTTTGAGACAAGATGTCACCTCAAAACCTTAAAGGACTCGCTTTTAAGGCTCCAACATCTACAAAGCAGTATTTAGAGACGGAACATAATCATCAGCATACTAAAGAAAATGCAAGGAAGAGTTGTTTAATACCTCTTTAGAGTGTGAAACTATATAACAGAAACTCTCACTAATCTTATTGGCTTTCAACATAATCATTTCCTTTCGAGTGGGAGGTCTTCAGTAAACTTTTTGCATGAAATCAAGAACAAGATTTTGAGGAAAGCCAATATTAGGGAGATTACATTTCTGCTATTGTTTGGAATATTAATTATAATATAAGTTTTTTATAAAGCATATTTCGCATCTTTCTTGAACAATTCTAGATTCGTTAAGTGCAAATGAAGATGGTATATTCTAAATAATGGTTATCTTGGAGGTTATTTTATGAGAATGTTGATAAACTTGTTCCTAAGTTGGAAAGTAATGGCTGTTTGGACTGAGCTTAGCTCATAACGTCTACAGATCATGGAGTAAATAGGAATCTCAATGGAAATTGATTAGAACCCTGGACAAAAATTAAGCTTGTTCCTAAGTTGGAAAGTAATTGCTGTTTTGACTGAGCTTGGCTCATAACGTCTGCAGATCATGGAGTAAACACAAAGCTTGATGGAAATGGATTAGAACCCTAGCCTTTTGTCTACAATTAAGTTCATGCTTGGACGGTTTATGCTACTTTTATAGATTGAACAATTCAAAGATCAGGAATGTGCTTAGCCTCTAAATGAGTTGGCAGCGTTCAATAAGTGTGGGGAATATCAATCAACTTGTTATGAGAAACGGAAATTGCAAGGAAGGTCAGAAATCTCTTCCATCAAAACTCTTACCACGGTCCTATATCCTGTCCACGATATTTAGGATAAGTTGAAGTTCTGGTTTCACAAAGAGTTTGAGATAAAAAAAAAAAAAAAGAACTCATGTAACTGAGGGATTGCTTCCTAATTTGGTAATATTAGAACTCTAGCTCGAGAGAACCAAAAGAAATTTGATGGAGAATGTATAGACTTAAGGTTGGCTATCAGATCGATTTTCAATGAGTACGATCATGGAATTGATTAGAGTGAAAAAGTATTCCTTATTTTCAATGAATCGAATGGTAGAATTGTCAGCCGTGGGGTATTTTTCAAATCCGGGATTTTTGTTTTGTTTTGCCCACTAATGTTGCTGAATTTCGGGCTTTGGTACGCTTATGACATTGGATTTAGTAATCCTTTTTCTAAGGGTCCTATGAGATTCTAAAACCAGATATCACTGGTTAAAGGCTTATTATGGAAAGAAATATGGATTTGGTTTGATGCTAGAGTGATCATGTATTATGTTATTTATGTCAGCGCCTTCCTTTGTTTTACTCATTGAAAATTTTGATTTTCTTGCTACCAAAAACCAGTAAAATTTTTTTTTATACTTTTTATGCATATTTCTTACTGTTGTTGTATGTGTTGTCATTTTATTTTTTCCTATACATGTTATAAGCCTTATATTTTCAACGATTTATGTCTTTTAGATAGCAGGTTTTATACGACATTCTTGTTTCGTCTACAAAGCCAAGTCCTAAGTTTGTTTGTAATAGGTAGTAAATTTATTCTCACAATGCTTCTTCCAAGCTGTAATATCACTCTCGGTTTGAAAATCACCAAAAATTTTTTTATTTCTTTTCTATAAATCTGAATGCAGGAATTGCTAATATCATTGATAATCCAGAGAAGTTGCTTCCCCATAGTTGAAGCCGTTAGTGGATTCAGAGGCTTTGTTTTGGCCGTTAAAATTATTACCATTTGCAAGAAGTTGTCTCAAGTCGACTTGAAGGGACTGTTGCGCTTAAAAACAAGGTAAAGAATTTTCTTCGAGAAAGTTAATCTACTTGGTATCTTTGACAGTAAAATATTGCGTCTATTACTTCATAATATGGATGAAATATGGTTACCCTTTTTTAAAAATCTAATGAAGGGCCTAACTGTTGGTTTTCGACCTTTTGTACACCTATTTAGGCAACAGGGATTTTTCCCCTACACTTTCCAGGAAAAGCAATTGTTGGTACGAATGATGTCAAAGCAGCCATGCAAGTAACGTTCCAAGTACGTCATATTCAAGTGAGCTGAAGCCATATATATTGAGTGAATAATGAAATCTCATTTCCGTTATTCTTTTATCTTTGTTTTTATCAAGTGTCCTTGGAAGCGTCAGCCAAATGAAGGGTGGGAACAAAAAGGAACCATGGATTTCGAGTTGGAGAACAGTAACTTCGAGGATGGAGGTATCATTGATATACGAACTTTTTGTATAACTTAGAGCTTTGATCGATGCTTTTAATGCTAGGTGACATGTTTAATTGACACGTTTCTTTTATCTCTTCATCTGCCACAGTTGTCAATTACTGTTTCACTTCTCTGTTATAGCAATAAGGAAGAATTTTCTGGATAGGATACACTTCTAAATGGTGGGTAAGCCATGTTAAGAAAATATTTCATTTTTCCTAAGTTACCTTGTGATAACATGTAGTAGTGCCATTGCCTATGTATTATTCTTTAATTCGTCAATCTTGCATAATAAATGAAGGCTAAAGGGTGCTTACAAAACGATTGAAACTTCTGGTTTTCATGCCCTTCTATTTGCAGTTGTAAGCTCGGAGAATGCAGGATCATTATGTGTGAACCTGTAAGAACAGGATGCAGAAGTTGTTGCTCAGCTTTCTGGGGCCAGTATCATTAGAAGAGGTATCCAAAATAATATTTTCGACTAGATTGATGTGTTTGTTTGAAGTGCTTGCTTGGGCTGCTTGGTTTAGTTGAAAGAGAAATTTCTAAGTCTATACTTAGGGTTCATGTCTATTTTCATTTATTTGAATAACATTTAAAGGAGCTGAATGGACCTCGTGGGCTTATGACAAATTATCAATAAATCAGCTGTGAAAATAAGTTATTGAATCAGAAGCACATGTACAGTTCTCAAGTGTTAAGGAAACCGTGGAGTTTATCCTATTATCAAACAGCCTAACAGCTCCACGATTTGATTGGTTTTTCTTTTCTTCTTATGTTATGGCAGTGATTATGTTCGATTCCCGCTGGCAGACAGTAAGGAGCTACCTTGGTCAGGGAAGTACCTCTGAAAAATTTAAAATTTTCATTCCCAGATATATTTATTGTTTGAATTTCAAGTAACCTTTCATTAAGTGTCTTTGTTATCCACAATAGATTTTTTACGGCTTATATGTAATTGTATATTATAGATATTTGCCATTATAGCAACTAAATTTTATGCCTGTATGCCAATATTTATTTTGCTCTTGATTTATTCTTCCAATCCATTTGAAATATTTCAAGGTTTACTAAATTTTAAAGCTGAAGATTGGTACGGTACGGGAGATCTCTTGATCAAAGTCACATGTGCTGTTGGAGAAAGAAAATGGCTTTGTACCAGGGGAAAGCTTCTTGTCGATATTTACCAAAACCATAAAAGGGGTCTTCTTGGCAGTAGTACTGGCTACTAAGGAATACCAGAGCTTGAAAAAAAGGAGGTCATTAACTTGTCATTTGAGTATAGTCCTGGTTACCTCCGAAACACCTCCTTTGCTGCCCATTTTTTATGACTTAGATATTTTTGAGGTTGAATTCGTGGCTAGATGACACCTCAAAAGCTTAGGGAACCTATTCTAAGGCTTTGGCACATACGAAGTTGCATTAGGAAATAGAATAGAATCATCAGCATCCTGAAGAGAATGTAAGGAACAGGTTGTTTCATACCTTCCAAGAAGATGGCCTTGTATAACTGAAACAATCTTTCATGTTATATTGGCTTTAACCATGGCCTTTTCCTTTTGGATGGGAAGTCTTCTATAGACTTGTCTTAGATTATCAAAAACAAGATTTAAAGGAAATCCATTTGTAGGAAAATTACATTGGTATCCATGGGTGGAATGTTAATCGTTTTTAGGGTGTTTTGTCAAGCATATAATTTCGTCATTCTTCAATAATTTCAAATTTATTGAGTGAACATGAAAATGGTACGGTGAAATAGTAGGTTGCATGGCGGTTTTTTCAACATGCCTTCACAAGGATTAAGGGTTAAGACGGGTGGGTTGGTTGGGGGAAGGGGGGTTTGTGATCTATCTAAGGTTATGAGAAGCTTGCGTAATTAATGGTCTTTTGATATTCGATGGGCAGGGATACTTGTATTAGAGATTAAAATCTCCATAACGGAATTCTTTGCAATGATGAAGCGAAGGTAGCTAAGTTCAAATTTTCTTTTGGGGCAGTTTGATGAGAATTGAGCTTGATTTTGTAGTAATGGATAATGGCGTGATCCATAATTTTCTTATTACCTTCCTATAGATGATTTTGAAAATTAGGATGTTATTGGGAAGCACAATGCAACGCCCCGATCCAGATGGTATCAGAGAATATCAGAGTTTTGAAAGGAAACATGACATAGAAATAGGAAACCCTAGGATGGCCTTGGGGGTTGTGTGCTCGTTAGATAGCACCTTTAAAACAGGAATTTAGGTTGAGAGTGTTCCTTCTACAGCTATAGCAATATTTATTATTGTTAAAGGTAAGTTACTTGTTCCCTTACATTAGATCTATATGTGATTGTATGGATTGTTATTTATGATGTAGAGTACTAATATTACTTTTGCATGATTAGAGAAAGGTCAGTGAAGTTCTATTAAGAAGGAAATTGAAGACCTTGAGAAGTGGATTTTGCGATAAACGGTAAGATGGAAATTTTGGAGATGTCAAATAAATCTCAATTATTGTAGATGATATTGGAAACATGAAATTGGTGATGGTTGATTAAGCATGCATGCTATTGTATGCTTAATTGGATGATGAGCCAGATGTATATAGCTATACTTGAGTAGTGTAAGGCATCGGCCAATGCTGAACACATACTTGGGTATTAAGCTTTATACAAATGGGGTATGTATCCTAATATAAACTTATAAGTATGTGAAAAAAGAGCGGTGTGTATATGCTATTTTGTATAATTTAGGTCAGAAGGGTATCTACATGATTTCTTCTCTGTTCTTCATATAGGTGCACATATATGAAAGGATGGGTGACGGCAAGTCATAATGTTCTTTTCTGAGTAATTTTAGTATTTTGTTAATGAGTATGAATATCGTAATAAGTGATTATAAGTGATTAAATTTATTGAGGATGGATTGATGATTTAGAAATTAATGAATGCACAGTCGAAGTGTAGTTGATTTAGAAGGTAAGGGATGAAATATCATGAGGAGTACCTTCTCTGTCGGGATTTATTATTGGCAAATATGATGCCCACATTTAAATATTTGGTGGAATTACCTTTGAGAAATAAAGTTTGAGGTATACTCTAATCATAATAATTTGAGGAGCATGTTATCACAAGAAAAACATAGTGAGAGGTTTATAGAGAATTTCTTTCGGATTGTAGCTTTGCTACCAATTCTAATAAAGAAAGCAGTAAAAATTTATGTGGTGATAGAGGTGAGAATTATTTTTAGGAATTGAAGTTACAATTGTCTATAGTTTCAGTTTTGGTAGTGAGGATTTCGTTAATTAGTGAGATGCATTCTGAATTGGTTTCGGCTGTGATGTTTTCAGTGAAATTTCAGAGACCTTATCTCTAGAGGATTGAGTGGAGATATTATAACTAGAGAGTTGAGGTGCATCTTGTTTCGAAGGAAGCCGGAAGGAGAGGATTATAGAGAATTCACTCTGGATTGCTGTTTTGTTGATCTCAAGGATGAAGGCTATAGAATTTTGTTCAGTGATAGATGTTTCCAATAAAAAACAAAAAAAAAACTGTGATTGTCTGCAGCTCCAGAATTGGATGTGCCTTCGGTAATTGAGGACCTCTATTTATTAAAGGGTTTTTCGAGATTGTCGGATTATGTGTGAATGCCACAAGGAAGAGTATTGGTTGGTACTTCAAGATTTTGGTATTCTCAAGAATGGTTAGTTGTTGTGTTGGTATTCAAGTAGTGTGACATTGTTCTAATAAGATGAGTTGAGAGATTTTCAGATTGCAAGAATTGGTGATATATTTTATATTCAGTAGGATTTTATTATGAAATGAGCGAGATGGATGGAATTATTTCAATATTAAAATTTAATTCTATATTTCATTATTAGTACTCAGCTCATAGAATTCTAGTTGTTCTATTCATATTTTGTCATGGAGTTGTAGAAGAGTTCAATACTCTTTGTGGTGGATTGATTTTAGCACGGGTCGGGTGGAGGCTGATTTGATTTAGTATTCATGGGAGAGATAAATATCAGATTCAGATTGAGGCACACTAGAGAGTTAGTGGAGAGAAGAGATGAGACTGCCTTATACTTGGAGTGCAAGGATGTGATATTGAGAGTTGGGATAAAATTAGTGTGCAAGATGGTGCAAAGGTCTACAGAATTGTATACGAGAAGAAGCTGGTTCAAATGAAAGAAACAAGTGCTATGAAATAGAATGGCGTAAGTAGGAGTTTGGGAGAAAGAGGATGAGACGAAGGAAACTTATTCGGATTTGGTTATTACATCATGAATTGGAAACATTTGGATGGTAGCATAATGTGAAATTTCGAGGACAAATTTTTTTTTTGCAGGAGGGGAGTATGTAAAATCCCAAGACTGAAAGTACTGGCTGTTTTGATTGAGCTTGGCTCATGACGTCTGCAGATCATGGAGTAAACAGGAAACTTGATGGAAATGGATTAGAACGCAAGCCTTTTGTCAACAATTAAGTTCATGCTTGGACGGTTTATGCTACTTTGATAGATGAAACAATTGAAAGATCAGGAATGTGCCTAGCCTCTAAATGAGTTGGCACCATTCAATAAGTGGGGGGGATTTCAATCCACTTGTAATGAGAAAGGGAAATTTCAAGAGAGGTCAGAAATCTCTTGCATCAGAAATCTCTTATATCATTTCTACGATATTTAGGATAGGTTGAAGTTCTCGTTTGACAAAGAGTTTGGGGGAAAAAATAAAGACCTCATATGATTGAGGGTGTGATTCCTAATTTGATAGTATTAGAACTCTAGCTCTAGAGAACCAAAGTAAAATTTGAAGGAGACTTTACAAATTTAAGGTTGGCTGTTAGATGGATTCGCAATTAGTACGATTATAGAATTGATTAAAGTTAAAAGTATTCCTTATTTGCAGAAAATTGGATGATAGGATTGTCAGTTGTAGGGGGATCTTTCAGATTCGGGATTTTTTGTTTGGTTTTTCCCACTAATGTTGCTGAATTTCGGGCCTTGGTGCGCTTATGACATTGGATTATTCCATTAGATTCTGAAACTAGTTGTCATTGTTTTAACGCTTATTATAGAAACGATATGGATTTGGTTAGATGCTAGAGTGATCATGTATTTTGTTATTTAAGTTAGCCCCTTCCTGTATTTTACTCATCCGCAAACTCGATTCTCTTGCTGCCAAAAACTATAAGATAACTGTTTTCACTTTTTTTGCATATTTCTTACCATTGTTGTATTCTGGTTGTCATTTTTAATTTTCCTATACTTGTTATAAGCCTTATATTTTTAACGATATTTGTCTTTGGATAGCAGGTTTTAGATAACATTCTTGATTGGTCTAACGTAGCCAAATCCTAACTTCTTTGTAATAGGTATTAAATTTTTTCTCACAAAGGTTTTTCCTTTCTGTAATATCACTCTTCGTTTGAAAATACCAAAAATTTTGTTGATCTTTTCTAGAAATCAAAATGCGGGAATCGCTAAGTGCCGGGTAAGCCATGTTAAGAAAATACTGCATTTTTGCTAAGTTTCTTGTGATAACATGTAGTAGTGCCATTGCTTATATATTACTCTGTAATTCATTGATCTTGTATAATTAATGAGAAACTATGGGGAGCTTAAAAAATGATTAGAACTTCTCGTTTTCATGCCCTTCTATTTCACAGCTGTAAGCTTGGAGAATACAGGATCATTATATGTGAACCAAGACCTAAGAATAAGTTGCAGAAGTTGCAGCTCAACTTTCCGTGGACAGTATCGTTAGAAGAGGTATCCAAAATAATATTTTCCACTAGCTTTGATGTATTAGTTTTGAGGACTTGCTTGGGCTGCTTGGTTGAGTTGAAAGAAAATTTCTAACTCTATAAGTAGGGTGCAAGTCTATTTTTTTATTTTATAATAACATTTAAAGCAATTGAATAGACCATGTTGACTTATGAAAAATTACCAATAAATCAACTGTGAAATTCAATTATCGAATCACAAGCACATGTATAGTTCCCGAGTTTTAAGGGAACTTTGGAGTTTATACTATTATCAAAGAGCTTAGTAGCCCCACGTTTTGATTGGTTTTTTTTTATGTTATGCCAGTGATTATGTTGCATTCGCACGGACCACAATAAGCAGCTACCTTGGTCAGGGAAGTACCTGTGACAAATTTAAAATTTTCATTCCTAGATATATTTATTCTTTGATTTTCAACTAACCTTTTATCATGTCTTTTTTATCTGCAGCAGATTTTTTACGGCTTATATGTGACTGTATATTATAGATATCTGGCATTATATCATCTAAATATTTGGCATGTGTTGCAATTTTTTTCTTTTGGTCGTGATTTATTCTTCCAATCCATCTAAAATATTTCAAGCTTTCGTAAATTTTAAAGATGAAGATTGGTACGGTATGGAAAGCTCCCCTGATCCAAGTCACATGAGCTGTTGAAGAAAGAAAATGACTTTGTATGAGTGGAAAGATTCTTGTCCATATTCTCCAAAACCATATAGGGTCTTCTTGGCAATAGTTCTGGCCAACAAGGAATACCTGAGCTAGAAAAAAAAGGTCCTTAACTTGTCATTTAAGTATAGTCCTGGTTCCCTCCAAAATACCTCGTTTGCTGTCCACTTTTTATGACTTAGATATTGTTGAGGTTGATTTGGAGGCTAAATGCCACCTCAAAATCTTAAGGATCCTATTTTGTGGCTTCGGCACATACAAAGTAGCTTTGAGAAATAGAATAGAGTCATCAGCATCCTAAAGAGCATGTAAGGAACAGGTTATTTTATACCTTCTAAGAAGATGGCCTAGTATAACTGAAACAGTCTCTAATGTTATTTGATTTCAGCATGATCTTTTCCTTTTTAGTGTGTGGTCTTCTGTAATGTAGACTTGTCTTAGACAATCAAAAGCAAGATTTTATGGAAATCCATTACTAGGAAATTTTGCATAGCTAATCGAGGGTGGAATGTTAATCATTTTAGGGCATTGTATCAAGCATACAATTTCATCATTCTTCAGAAATTTCAGATTTCTTGAGTGGACATGAAAATGGTACAGTGACATAGAAAGCAGCATGGCAGTTTTTTTTTTCTATATGTCTTCACAAGGATTAAGGTTTAAGACGGGTGGGGGGGTTGAAGTTCTCTCTATGGTCATGAGAACTTTGGGTAATGAAACATCTTTTGATATTCGACTAGGGGAGATGCTTGTATTAGAGATTAAAATCTCCATGATGTAATTCCTTACAATGATGAAGCGATGGTAGGTAGGTGCAATATTTTTGGGCTAGTTCGATGAGAATTGAGCTTCATTTTATAGTGATGGATAATGGCATGATCCGTAATTTTCTTATTGCCTTGTAGATTATATTGAAAATGAGGATGTTATTGGTAAGCACATATGAATGTAAAGGAGGTATTAAAATGGGAAAAACGTCTGGAAGAGGGTATTTTTTTATTGGGCATAAGATGGTGGTATTGTGCATACGGAGACTAGAATCAATATTTATGTTGGAAGACTTGTTTGAAAATTTGAAACTTGTTTGTTTGGACTAATCTTGCTTATAAATTTTCCATATCACAGAGTAAAGAGGAAGCTTGGTGGAAGTGGATTATTAGGACCCTTCATATACAAACTAGAACTCTGGTTCATGCTTGGATAGTTAATTTGATGGATGAAACAATTCAAAAATAGGCATGTGCTTAGTACCTAAATGAGATGGTTGCATTCACGTAGTGTAGGGAATTTGACCGACTTGTCATGTGTGCGACAAATTGCAAGGGGGCAAACCCTAACAGGATGATATATCCATTCCACTACATTCTTGACAGGTGGATGTTCTGGTTTGACAAAGATTTAAGGGGTCATCAATCTACTTGTTATGATTGAGGGATTGCTTCCCATTCTGATAGAATTAGAATTCTCTTTGAGAAAGCAAAATGAAATTTGAAGGAGATTGTACTGATTTAGCAGATCTTATAAGGTTGGCTATCAGATGGGTTTACGAATCGTGGGTCGACGGTGGGGTGTTTTTCCCGATATGGGATTTATTGTATTCTCTTGGCCACAAATATTTGCTGGATTTTGAGCCTTTTTGGATGGGCTGTGGTACGCTTTTGAGATTGGATTTCGTGATCTGGTTTCCTACAAAATCTCTAAGGCTCTTGTTTACATTTTATTACTGTAGCCAAATATAATGGAAAATGATAGGTATTTGATTAGATGCTAGAGTGTTTTGTACTATTAACCCTTTCTTCCACGTAAGATTCTTAAAAATGAGGGACAGATGATGGCCATCTCACCTATTTAAATCCAAAAATCAAGCCTAAGTTAGTTTGGTTCCCTACGAAGGGCATAGAACCATAAAACGAAGATGTAAAATTTATTTGGATAGGGAATCTCCTTGTCCCAACCATTCGATTTTCTAGAAATAATATGCAATAAAATTATGAAGTAGAGCTTAGAATGATGCCGTGGAAATTTAAGTCTCACCTGCCTTTTCTACTTACTCAATCTACTTCTTCCTCGTGACATAGCATATAAATTTTCAGTCTACATTAGCAAATGCATTTAATGACAAAATTTTCAATTAGCGCTCCCTTGTTTCCCTTAAAGTGCTGGTATTAGACTAATTGTAAGGGTTCCCATATAGAATGTGTTTCCTAGTCGCAGTTGTCTATTGAAATTCGCCAATGACGTTAAGCATAACTTCTTTTAAACTCTTGGCTAATAGTTTAACAAGTACATTGCAAGATCTTCGATGCAAAGGATTTGGAGTCTGTAATGTCTTTATCCGATAGGCCTATTACCTTAGGAGTAAGGGTTGAAAGCATGGCATGTTAGAGTCTCTAATGATTTAATCAATTTTTTTGATTTGGTAATTATCTAAGTTCACTTTGTTCTTTTCACGGATTTTAGTCTAATATCTTTATATTTATTAGGATTTAAATGTTTTTCCTCCTTTGTTATGCTTTAAGGGCTTTAATTTTAATTTTCTATTCAGATTTCTTTTATGTGATCGTTTTGGCAAATAATTATGTTTCTCTTGTTTTTCTAATAATCTTTCTTTTTAAATTTTGCTGATTTTTATTTTCTACTTTGGTTTCTTTTTAAAGTTCGTATGAGTACAACTTTTATTTTTCCACTTTTTTTGAGATTTACACTTACTTGTCATTTTCTTTTTCTTTTTTTTTTGATTTATTTAAACTTGATTCGACTTTTATTTGCAATTTTCTTTGGCTTTTCTTTTTAAGGTATGCCAAGTCCCTTAGCAAAGATTTTTTGTCTTTTATATTCTTTAATATCTTATGGTATATTTAGTTTGATGGTATTCTTCCCATGCAATTTTGTTTTGCTAAAATTTAATATTCTCATTTCCTTTTTTATTTATTTAGTGTGTAGCTAAAAAATCCAGTATTATGCTAGAATACCTAATTGAACTACGATATGGCTTGATCCCAAGGTTGGGTCCGTAGGCAGCCCAAAAATATTAGAAATCGGGTTCAGTCATAAATAAATTGAAATAAATTAAACCAAGTATTATTTCACAAGGTTTGAGAATTAGCTTGTCATCCAATGTAGCTTGTAATTAAGAATCAACGAACTGGAATGGGTATGCACCCCAGAAAAAATAAGCCCGCTACGGTGGATGAAAAAACATTCGCCCATCATTAGAATCATATTTATTTTGTTGCGAAAAAACCAGCCTCCATATGGTTTATTACACCAAAATACCTAATTGAACTACGATATGGCTTGATCCCAAGTTTGGGTACGTAGGCAGCCCGATAACATTCAGAATTGGGTTCATCCATAAATAAAATGAAATAAATTAAACCAAGTATTAGTTCACAAGCTTTAGGAATTAAAATCAAAGACTTGTCCTATTATGTAGGATATAATTAAGAATCGATGAGTGTGAATAGATTCGCACCCTAGAAAATAAAATCCCACAATGATGGGTGGGATCATTCTCGATCACAAAAATTTTTTTTTATCAATAACTGCCTATCTTTGACATAATCAAATTTTAGCAATACTTTTAAAAAAATATTTTGAATTAAGTCGTGGTTTGTTGTTATAATTTTTAGGCTGATCGAATTCCAAATTCATCTTAGGACATGCATGCTATCATTGTAGGTCATGTGCCATATCATCATTGGGAATACGCACATCATAGGCCACACCCCACAAGATTATAGGGAACACTCCACAGTGTCATAGGATAGGACACCCACCACGTCATCATAAGGCACACACCTATTTTGGAAATAGACTATTTAGGGGAAATTCGGACTAAATCAAAATTGAACAGCAAACCATCACTTGTTTTTAATTGTGTTTTTAAATTATTCCTAATTTTATAATTATTTGATAAACCGTTAATTTATCGCAGTTTCTTCTTAAAAAAATGATTCAAAACTAATTTTGACTTGTATAAAGCTAAGTTTTTGTAATGACCGCATCATATTGCTTTTTATGCTTGTCTTCCAATTGCTTTCATTTGTTGAATTTCTTTGCATTTATTTCTATTTAGTAGTTTTATTTGCGTATTGTATGTGTTTAAATAGTTTTCTCTGTCTTCCTTTACGATAATTTCCAGTGTTTTTTTATATATTTAATTAATGTCGCTTTTTAAATTCATTTTTAGTATTTGTTCCATCATTAGTACTATTTGGAAAAAGCTTTATTTCAACTTTTTTTTTTGTTTTTAGCTTTTTTTGATGTTTTTACTCCAGTTTTCTTTTGGCACGATGTTTTAGATATATGGCTCTTCTCCACAAATATTTTTATTTTATATATCTCGTCATTCAATTTTAATGTCATTTCCATATTATCTTATGCTTATTGATATTTCTTAAAATAATTTTAATGCCTTCATCTTGAATTTTTCTCCCATAACCGAAGCTATACATAGAATCATCGAAACCCAGTATTGTTTTGTTTTTTGTTTTTTTTTTTTGTTATTTAAAATTTTAATGTTTCCGAAGTTTAAAAGATAATGGCAGGCAGAAGATAAGAATACATGGGAAGCACTCTGGATCAAAATAATATGAGCCTTTAAGAAAAAGGAAATGGCTTCATACAAGTAATAACTTTCGTGTCCGTATTCTCCACAACTCTATTTGGATCTTTTTGGCATTAGCTATGACCACTACGGAATTTCAAGGCAAGAAAAATGAAGAAGTCCCTCATTTACTATTTGAGCACTGTCTTAGTTCCCTGCGGAGGATCCTCTCTTTTTATCGCCTGATTTTTGTAACTTTGTTGTTGTGAAGGCTGATTTTGAGGCTGGATGTCACATCAAAGCCTTAAAGGACTCCCTTTTAAGGCTCCAACATCTACAAAGAAGTATTTTAAGACGGACCATAATCATCAGCATACTAAATAAAATGCAAGGAAGTGTGTTTTACTACCTCTTTAGAGAGTGACCCTGTATAATTCAAACACTTACTAATCCTATTAGTTTTCAACATGATAATTTCCTTTCAAGTGGGATTCCTTCCATAGACTTGTCGCAGGAAAAAAAAACAAACAAGATTTTGAGGAAAGCCAATTGTAATGAAATTACTATGGGGTTTGGAACAAGGTATGTGAGAGAATGGAACTATCCTGGGCTAAACCTTGAGATCTTAGAATGACTTCGGAGGCATGGGGGTGGTCGAAGGGGAAATCTATGAGGGACCTAATATGGGTATCCGTCCAATCTTTGGGAAATAAGATGCTTCCAGAAGACTTGTCGGGTTGCAAAAGTTGCTCAGATCTATGAAGGAGGGAGGGATCCTGATGCAGCTTGCTGTTTTGTGTCCTATATGTTGTTTATTCTGATGGAGGGTGTTTTTTTACCATCCTAGTACACATTCTGTGTACTTGTACCCCTGTATTTTCTAATCTAATACTATGTCTTATTTACTGATGAAAAAAAAATAGTAAGCAAATTACATTTCTGTCGATCGGTGGAATATTAGTCATAAAAAGAGTTTTTTAGGAAGCATATTTCTCATCTTTCTTTAGCAATTCCAAATTTGTTGAATGCAAATGAAGATGGTATATTCTAAATAGTTGTTATTATGGAGGTTTTTTTTCTGTACGTCTTCATAAGGAAGGTGTTTTAACGGGTATTAAAGTTCTATATAAGTTTGTGCGAAGATTACATAATGAAACTTTTTCTGAATGTCGATGAGGGGATATACTATAAAAGTGCAAAATCTCAATGATGAGATTCTCTGCAACGATGAAGTGAAGGCAGGTCGGTTCAATTTTTCTTTGGTAGTTTAATGAGATTTGGGAAACATTGTTTAGCAAAAAATAATGGCTCGTTAATCGTGATAATACAAACTTTTGGTATGATCCATATCTTTCTTGTTGCCCTTTAGTAGATTTTTGTGAAACTGAGGCTATTATTGGTTAATATATGAATGTAAAGGAGGTATTGAAAGGAAATGGTGTCTAGAGGTGTTGTTTTTTTATCAGGCATAGACTTCTATTATTGAAAATATGGAGATTGGGTTCAATGAGAATGTTGATAAACGTGTTTCTAAGTTGGAAAGTAATGGGTTTGAACTGAGCTTGGCTCATAATTTTTTGCAAATCATGGAGGAAACAGGAAGCTTGGTTGAAATGGATTAAAACCTAGCCTTTTTTTACAGTTAAGTTCATGCTTGGACGATTTGTGCTGCTTTGATAGATGAAACAATTCAATGATCAGGTATGTGCTTAGCCTCTAAATGAGTTGGCTGCATTCAATATGTGGGGGGAATTTTAATCCACTTGTTACGGGAAAGAGAAATTGCAAGGGAGGTCTGAAATCTCTTCCACCAGAACTCTTGACACGGTCCTATATCCTTTCCACAATGTGATAATATTAGAATTCGAGCTCGATAGTAACAAAAGAAAATTTGAAGGAGACTACAAATTTAAGGTTGGCTATCAGATGGATTTGCAGTGAATGCGATGATAGAATTGATTAGAGTGAAAAAAGTATTCCTTATTTGCAATGACTCGGATGATAGAATTGTCAGTTGTGGAGGGATTTTTCAGATCCGGGATTTTTTGTTTGGTTTTGCCCACTAATGTTGCTAAATTCCGGGCGTTGGTACACTTATGAAATTGGATTTAGTAATCTAGTTGCAAAGGATTCTATGAGATTTTGAAAACAGATATCATTTTTTCAAGGCTTGTTATGGAAACAAATTTGGATTTGGTTAGATGCTTGAGTGATCAAGTATTATGTTATTTACATTGGCGCCTTCACGTAATTTAGTCATTGGAAAACTCGATATATTTGCTACCAAAAACCAGTAGATAATTTTTTTTGTCAATTTATGTGCATATTTCCAACTTTTGTTGTATGCAGGTTGTCATTTTTCTTATTCCTCTATATATATTATATGCCTTACTTTTTTCAGTGATATCTGTCTTTAAGATAGGAAGTTTTATAAAACATTCTTGATTGGTCTACGAAGCGAAATTCTAAGTTGTTTGTAGCAGGTAGTAAATTTATTCTCACAATAGTTCTTCCAAGCGGTAATATCACTCTCTGTTTGAATGTTATTTCTTTTCAACAAATCAAAATGCAGGAATCGTTACTGCCATTGATCTTTCAGAGAAGTTGCTTCCCCATTATTGAAGTCGTACGTGGATTCAAAGGCTTTGTTTTCGCCCTTATAATTACCAGCAGAGTCATAATGTCTTCTCAAGTCGCCTTGGAGGGTCTATTGCACTTTAAAAAAAGGTATAGAATTTTATTCGAGAAAGGTTATTCTACTTGGTGTCTTTTACAACAAAATATTGCGTCTATTACTTATAATATGGATGATATATGGTTAACCTTTTCAGAAATCTGATTAAGGGCCCAACTGTTGGTTTTCAACCTTTTGTACACATATTTATGTAATACGGATTTTTTCTCTGTACTTTCCCTGAGGAGCAATTGTTGGTACGATTGATGTCAAAGCAGCCATAGAAGTAATGTTCCAGGCACGTCATATTCCAGTGAACCATATATATTGAGTGGATCATGAAATCTGATTTCTTTTGTTCTTTTATCTTTGTATTTATAAAGTGTCCTTGGAAGCCTCAGCCAAACTAAGGACGGGAGCACAAAGGTGACCATGGATTTGTTGTTGCAGAACAGTAACTTCGACGATAGAGGTATTACTGATGTACGAACTTTTTGTATAACTTGAATTTTGAGCTTTGATCGATGCTTTTAATGCTAGGTGACATGTTTAAGTGACACGGTTCTTTTTTCTATTCATCTAACACAATTGTCAATTACTGTTTCACATCTCTGTTTGAGTAATAGGGAACCGTGTCTTGGATGGGATACACTTCTAAGTTCTAGGTAAGCCATGTTAAGAAAATATTGCATTTTCGCTAAGTTACCTTGTGATAACATGTAGTAGTGCCATTGCCTGCATATTACTCCGTAATTCATTGATCGTGCATAATTAAAAAGAATATATAGGGAGCTTAAAAAATGATTAAAACTTCTCGTTTTCATGCCTTCTATTTTCCAGCTGTAAGCTTGGAGGATACAGGATCATTATATGTGAACCAGGAGCCAAGAATAAGTTGCAGCTCAAGTTTCCGAGGTCAGTATCGTTAGAAGAGGTATCCAAAATAATATTTTCCACTAGCTTTGATGTATTAGTTTGTAGGACTTGCTTGGGCTGCTTGGTTGAGCGGAAAGAAAATTTCTAACTCTATAAGTAGGGTGCAAGTCTATTTTTTTATTTTTTAATAACATTTAAAGCAATTGAATAGACCATGTTGACTTATGAAAAATTACCAATAAATCAACTGTGAAATTCAATTATCGAATCACAAGCACATGTATAGTTCCCGAGCT
Organism: Buxus sempervirens; assembly: GCA_947561395.2. NCBI lineage: Eukaryota > Viridiplantae > Streptophyta > Magnoliopsida > Buxales > Buxaceae > Buxus > Buxus sempervirens. Next base: position 40,176,908 of record OX387189.1, on the reverse strand, counting down.
TTAAGGGAACTTTGGAGTTTATACTATTATCAAAGAGCTTAGTAGCCCCACGTTTTGATTGGTTTTTTTTTTATGTTATGCCAGTGATTATGTTGCATTCGCACGGACCACAATAAGCAGCTACCTTGGTCAGGGAAGTACCTGTGACAAATTTAAAATTTTCATTCCTAGATATATTTATTCTTTGATTTTCAACTAACCTTTTATCATGTCTTTGTTATCTGCAGCAGATTTTTTACAGCTTATATGTGACTATATATTATAGATATCTGGCATTATATCATCAAAATATTTGGCATGTGTTGCAATTTTTTTCTTTCGGTCGTGATTTATTCTTTCAATCCATTTGACACATTTCAAGCTTTACTAAATTTTAAAGCTGAAGATTGGTATTGTATAGAAGGCTCCCCTGATCCAAGTCACAAGAGCTGTTGAAGAAAGAAAATGGCTTTGTATGAGTGAAAAGATTCTTGTCCATATTCTCCAAAACCATGTAGGGTCTTCTTGGCAGTAGTTCTGGCCAATAAGGAATACCTGAGCTAGAAAAAAAAGGTCGTTAACTTGTCATTTAAGTATAGTCCTGGCTCCCTCAAAAATACCTCTTTTGCTGTCCACTTTTTATGACTTAGATATTGTGGAGGTTGATTTGGAGGCTAAATGCCACCTCAAAATCTTAAGGATCCTATTTTGTGGCTTCGGCACATACAAAGTAGCTTTAAGAAATAGAATAGAGTCATCAGCATCCTAAAGGGAATGTAAGGAACAGGTTATTTTATACCTTCTAAGAAGATGGCCTAGTATAACTGAAACAGTCTTTAATGTTATTTGATTTCAGCATGATCTTTTCCTTTTTTGTGGGTGGTCTTCTGTAGTGTAGGTTTGTCTTAGAAAATCAAAAACAAGATTTAGTGGAAATCCATCGCTAGGAAATTTTGCATGGCTAATCAAAGGGTGGAATGTTAATCATTTTAGGGCATTGTATCAAGCATACAATTTCATCATTCTTCAGAAATTTCAGATTTCTTGAGTGGACATGAAAATGGTACAGTGACATAAAAAGCAGCATGGCGGTTTTTTTTTTCTATATGTCTTCACAAGGATTAAGGTTTAAGACGGGTGGGGGGGTTGAAGTTCTCTCTAACGTCATGAGAACTTTGGGTAATGAAACATCTTTTAATATTCGACAAGGGGAGATGCTTGTATTAGAGATTAAAATCTCCATGATGGAATTCTTTACAACGATGAAGCGAAGGTTGGTAGGTGCAATATTTTTGGACTAGTTCAATGAGAATTGAGCTTGGTTTTATAGTGATGGATAATGACATGATCCGTAATTTTCTTATTGCCATGTAGATTATATTGAAAATGAGGATGTTATTGGTAAGCACATATGAATGTAAAGGAGGTATTAAAATGGGAAAAACGTCTGGAAGAGGTTATTTTTTTATTGGGCATAAGATGGTGGTATTGTGCATACGGAGACTAGAATCAATATTTATGTTGGAAGACTTGTTTGAAAATTTGAAACACTTTTGTTTGGACTAATCTTCATTAATTTTCCATATCACAGAGTAAAGAGGAAGCTTGGTGGAAGCGGATTATTAGGACCCTTCATATTTTTTTTTTTTTTTTAAACATTAGGACCCTTCATATACCAACTAGAATTCTGGTTCCTGCTTGGATAGTTAATTTGATAGATGAAACAATTCAAAAAAATATGCATGTGCTTAGTACCTTAATGAGATGGTTGCATTCACGTAGTGTAGGGAATTTGACCCACTTGTCATGTGTGAGACAAATTGCAAGGGGGCAAACCCTAACAGGATGATATATCCATTCCACTACATTCTTGACAGGTGGATGTTCTGGTTTGACAAAGATTTAAGGGGTCATCAATCTACTTGTTATGATTGAGGGATTGCTTCCCATTCTGATAGAATTAGAATTCTCTTTGAGAAAAGCAAAATGAAATTTGAAGGAGATTGTACTGATTTAGCAGATCTTATAAGGTTGGCTATCAGATGGGTTTACGAATCGTGGGTCGACGGTGGGGTGTTTTTCCCGATATGGGATTTATTGTATTCTCTTGGCCACAAATATTTGCTGGATTTTGAGCCTTTTTGGATGGGCTGTGGTACGCTTTTGAGATTGGATTTCGTGATCTGGTTTCCTACAAAATCTCTAAGGCTCTTGTTTACATTTTATTACTGTAGCCAAATATAATGGAAAATGATAGGTATTTGATTAGATGCTAGAGTGTTTTGTACTATTAACCCTTTCTTCCACGTAAGATTCTTAAAAATGAGGGACAGATGATGGCCATCTCACCTATTTAAATCCAAAAATCAAGCCTAAGTTAGTTTGGTTCCCTACGAAGGGCATAGAACCATAAAACGAAGATGTAAAATTTATTTGGATAGGGAATCTCCTTGTCCCAACCATTCGATTTTCTAGAAATAATATGCAATAAAATTATGAAGTAGAGCTTAGAATGATGCCGTGGAAATTTAAGTCTCACCTGCCTTTTCTACTTACTCAATCTACTTCTTCCTCGTGACATAGCATATAAATTTTCAGTCTACATTAGCAAATGCATTTAATGACAAAATTTTCAATTAGCGCTCCCTTGTTTCCCTTAAAGTGCTGGTATTAGACTGATTGTAAGGGTTCCCATATAGAATGTGTTTCCTAGTCGCAGTTGTCTATTGAAATTCGCCAATGACGTTAAGCATAACTTCTTTTAAACTCTTGGCTAATAGTTTAACAAGTACATTGCAAGATCTTCGATGCAAAGGATTTGGAGTCTGTAATGTCTTTATCCGATAGGCCTATTACCTTAGGAGTAAGGGTTGAAAGCATGGCATGTTAGAGTCTCTAATGATTTAATCAATTTTTTTGATTTGGTAATTATCTAAGTTCACTTTGTTCTTTTCACGGATTTTAGTCTAATATCTTTATATTTATTAGGATTTAAATGTTTTTCCTCCTTTGTTATGCTTTAAGGGCTTTAATTTTTATTTTCTATTCAGATTTCTTTTATGTGATCGTTTTGGTAAATAATTATGTTTCTCTTGTTTTCTAATAAACTTTGTTTTGAAATTTTGCTGATTTTTATTTTCTATTTTGGTTTCTTTGTAAAGTTCGTATGAGTACAACTTTTATGTTTCCACTTTTTTTGAGATTTACACTTCTTTGTCATTTTCTTTTTCTTTTTCTTTTTTTTTTGATTTATTTCAACTTTATTCGACTCTTATTTGCAATTTCTTTGGCTTTTCTTTTTAAGGTCTGCCAAGTCCCTTAGCAACGATTTTTTGTCTTTTATATTCTTTAATATCTTATGGTATATTTAGTTTGATAGTATTCTTCCCATGCAATTTTGTTTTGCTAAAATTTAATATTCTCATTTCCTTTTGTATTTATTTAGGGTGTAGCGAAAAAATCCAATATTATGCTAGAATACCTAATTGAACTACGATATGGCTTGATCCCAATGTTGGGTCCGTAGGCAGCCCAAAAATATTAGAAATCGGGTTCAGTCATAAATAAAACTAAATAAATTAAACCAAGTATTATTTCACAAGGTTTGAGAATTAGCTTGTCATCCAATGTAGCTTGTAATTAAGAATCAACGAACTCGAATGGGTACGCACCCTAGAAAAAAGAAGCCCACTACGGTCGATGGAAAAAAATTCACCCATCATTAGAATCCTATTTATTTTGTTGCGAAAAAACCAGCCTCCATGTGGTTTATTACACCAAAATACCTAATTGAACTACGATATGGCTTGATCCCAAATTTGGATACGTAGGCAGCCCGATAACTTTCAGAATCGGGTTCAGCCATAAATAAAATGAAATAAATTAAACCAAGTATTAGTTCACAAGCTTTAGGAATTAAAATCAAAGACTTGTCCTAGAATGTAGGATATAATTAAGAATCGATGAGTGTGAATAGATTCGCACCCTAGAAAATAAAAACCCACAATGATGGGTGAGATCATACTCGATCTCAAAACAATTTTTTTATCAATAGCTGCCAATCTTTGACATCATCAAATTTTAGCAATACTTTTAAAAAAATATTTTGAAATAAGTCGTGGTTTGTTGTTATAATTTTTAGGCTGATTGAATTCCAAATTCATCTTAGGACATGCATGCTATCATTGTAGGTCATGTGCCATATCATCATAGGGAATACGCACATCATCATAGGCCACAGCCCACAAGATTATAGGGAACACTCCACATTGTCATAGGATAGGACACACACCACGTCATCATAGGGCACACACCTATTTTGGAAATAGACTATTTAGGGGAAATTCGGTCAAAATAAAAATTGAACAGCAAACCATCCCTTGTTTTTAATTGTGTTTTTAAATTATTCCTAATTTTGTAATTATTTGATAAACCATTAATTTATCGCAGTTTCTTCTGAAAAAAATGATTCAATACTAATTTTGACTTGTATAAAGCTAAGTTTTTGTAATGACCGCATCATTTTGCTTTCTATGCATGTCTTCCAATTGCTTTCATTTGTTGAACTTCTTTGCATTTATTTCTATTTTGTAGTTTTATTAGCGTATTGTATGTGGTTAAATAGTTTTCTCTGTGTTCATTTAGGATAATTTCCGGTGTTTTTTTATATATTTAATTAATGTCGCTTTTTAAATTCTTTTTTAGTATTTGTTCCATCATTAGTACTATTTGGAAAAAGCTTTATTTCAACTTTTTTTTTTGTTTTTAGCTTTTTTTGATGTTTTTACTCCAGTTTTCTTTTGGCACGATGTTTTAGATCTGTGGCTCTTCTCCACAAATATTTTTATTTTATATATCTCGTCATTCAATTTTAATGTCATTTCCATATTATCTTATGCTTATTGATATTTCTTAAAATAATTTTAATGCCTTCATCTTTTTCTCCCATAACTGAAGCTATACATAGAATCATCGAAACCCAGTATTGTTTTGTTTTTGTTTTTTTTTTTTTTTGTTATTTAAAATTTTAATGTTTCCGAAGTTTAAAAGATAATGGCGGGCAGAAGATAAGAAGGCATGGGAAGCACTCTGGATCAAAATAATAAGAGCCTTTAAGAAAAAGGAAATGGCTTCATACAAGTAATAAGTTTCGTGTCCGTATTCTCCATAACTCTATTTGGATCTTTTTGGCATTAGCTATGACCACTAAGGAATTTCAAGACAAGAAAAATGAAGAAGTCCCTCATTTACTATTTGAGCACTGTCTTTGTTCCCTGCGGAGGATCCTCTCTTTTTATCGCCTGATTTTTGTAACTTTGTTGTTGTGAAGGCTGATTTTGAGGCTGGATGTCACATCAAAGCCTTAAAGGACTCCCTTTTAAGGCTCCAACATCTACAAAGAAGTATTTTAAGACGGACCATAATCATCAGCATACTAAATAAAATGCAAGGAAGTGTTGTTTACTACCTCTTTAGAGAGTGACCCTGTATAATTCAAACACTTACTAATCCTATTAGTTTTCAACATGATAATTTCCTTTCGAGTGGGATTCCTTCCATAGACTTGTCGCAGGAAAAAAAAAACATGATTTTGAGGAAAGCCAATTGTAATGAAATTACTATGGGCTTTGGAACATGGTATGTGAGAGAATGGAACTATCCTGGGCTAAACCTTGAGATTTTAGAATGACTTTGGAGGCATGGGGGTGGTCGAAGAGGAAATCTATGAGGGACCTAATATGGGTATCCGTCCAATCTTTGGGTAATAAGATGCTTCCAGAAGACTTGTCGGGTTGCAAAAGTTGCTCAGATCTGTGAAGGAGGGAGGGATCCTGATGCAGCCTGCTGTTTTGTGTCCTATATGTTGTTTATTCTGATGGAGGGTGTTTTTTTACCATCCTAGTACACATTCTGTGTACTTGTACCCCTGTATTTTCTAATCTAATACTATGTCTTATTTACTGATGTAAACAAATAGTAAGGAAATTACATTTCTGTTGATCGGTGGAATATTAGTCATAAAAAGAGTTTTTTAGGAAGCATATTTCTCATCTTTCTTTAGCAATTCCAAATTTGTTGAATGCAAATGAAGATGGTATATTCTAAATAGTTGTTATTATGGAGGTTTTTTTTCTGTACGTCTTCATAAGGAAGGTGTTTTAACGGGTATTAAAGTTCTATATAAGTTTGTGCGAAGATTACATAATGAAACTTTTTCTGAATGTCGATGAGGGGATATACTATAAAAGTGCTAAATCTCAATGATGAGATTCTCTACAACGATGAAGTGAAGGCAGGTCGGTTCAATTTTTCTTTGGTAGTTTAATGAGATTTGGGAAACATTGTTTAGCAAAAAATAATGGCCCGTTAATCGTGATAATACAAACTTTTGGTATGATCCATATCTTTCTTGTTGCCCTTTAGTAGATTTTTGTGAAACTGAGGCTATTATTGGTTAATATATGAATGTAAAGGAGGTATTGAAAGGAAATGGTGTCTAGAGGTGTTGTTTTTTTATCAGGCATAGACTTCTATTATTGAAAATATGGAGATTGGGTTCAATGAGAATGTTGATATACAAGTTTCTAAGTTGGAAAGTAATGGATTTGGACTGAGCTTGGCTCATAACTTTTTGCTAATCATGGAGGAAACAGGAAGCTTGGTGGGAATGGATTAAAACCTAGCCTTTTGTTTACAGTTAAGTTCATGCTTGGACGATTTGTGCTGCTTTGATAGATGAAACAATTCAAAGATCAGGTATGTGCTTAGCCTCTAAATGAGTTGGCTGCATTCAATATGTGGGGGGAATTTTAATCCACTTGTTACGAGAAAGACAAATTGCAAGGGTGGTCTGAAATCTCTTCCACCAGAACTCTTGACACGGTCCTATATCCTTTCCACAATGTTTAGGATAGGTTGAAGTTCTGGTTTCACAAAGAGTTTGAGGGGGAAAAAAGAAACTCTTAGGATTGAACGATTGCTTCCTAATGTGATAATATTAGAATTCAAGCTCGATAGTAACAAAAGAAAATTTGAAGGAGACTACAAATTTAAGGTTGGCTATTAGATGGATTTGCAGTGAATGCGATGATAGAATTGATTAGAGTGAAAAAAGTATTCCTTATTTGCAATGACTCGGATGATAGAATTGTCAGTTGTGGAGGGATTTTTCAGATCCGGGATTTTTTGTTTTGTTTTGCCCACTAATGTAGCTAAATTCCGGGCGTTGGTACACTTATGAAATTGGATTTAGTAATCTAGTTGCTAAGGATTCTATGAGATTTTGAAAACAGATATCATTTTTTCAAGGCTTGTTATGGAAACAAATTTGGATTTGGTTAGATGCTTGAGTGATCATGTATTATGTTATTTACGTTGGCGCCTTCACGTAATTTAGTCATTGGAAAACTCGATATATTTGTTACCAAAAACCAGTAGATAATTTTTTTTGTCTCTTTTTGTGCATATTTGCAACTTTTGTTGTATGCAGGTTGTCATTTTTCTTATTCCTCTATATATATCATATGCCTTACTTTTTTCAGTGATATCTGTCTTTAAGATAGGAAGTTTTATAAAACATTCTTGATTGGTCTACGAAGCGAAATTCTAAGTTGTTTGTAGTAGGTAGTAAATTTATTCTCACAATAGTTCTTCCAAGCGGTAATATCACTCTCGGTTTGAATGTTATTTCTTTTCAACAAATCAAAATGCTGGAATCTTTACTGCCATTGATCTTTCAGAGAAGTTGCTTCCCCATTATTGAAGTCGTACGTGGATTCAAAGGCTTTTTTTCGCCCTTATAATTACCAGCAGTTGCAAAATGTCTTCTCAAGTCGCCTTGGAGGGTCTATTGCACTTAAAAAAAAGGTATAGAATTTTATTCGAGAAAGGTTATTCTACTTGGTGTCTTTTACAACAAAATATTGCGTCTATTACTTATAATATGGATGATATATGGTTAACCTTTTCAGAAATCTGATTAAGGGCCTAACTGTTGGTTTTCAACCTTTTGTACACATATTTATGTAATACTGATTTTTTCTCTGTACTTTCCCTGAGGAGCAATTGTTGGTACGATTGATGTCAAAGCAGCCATAGAAGTAATGTTCCAGGCACGTCATATTCCAGTGAACCATATATATTGAGTGGATCATGAAATCTGATTTATTTTGTTCTTTTATCTTTGTATTTATAAAGTGTCCTTGGAAGCCTCAGCCAAACTAAGGACGGGAGCACAAAGGTGACCATGGATTTGTTGTTGGAGAACAGTAACTTCAAGGATAGAGGTATTACTGATGTACGAACTTTTTGTATAACTTGAATTTTGAGCTTTGATCGATGCTTTTAATGCTAGGTGACATGTTTAAGTGACATGGTTCTTTTTTCTGTTCATCTAACACAATTGTCAATTACTATTTCACATCTCTGTTTGAGTAATAGGGAACCGTGTCTTGGATGGGATACACTTCTAAGTTCTAGGTAAGCCATGTTAAGAAAATATTGCATTTTCGCTAAGTTACCTTGTGATAACATGTAGTAGTGCATCGCCTGCATATTACTCCGTAATTCATTGATCGTGCATAATTAAATAGAATATATAGGGAGCTTAAAAAATGATTAAAACTTCTCGTTTTCATGCCTTCTATTTTCCAGCTATAAGCTTGGAGGATACAGGATCATTATATGTGAACCAGGAGCTAAGAATAAGTTCCAGCTCAACTTTCCGTGGTCAGTGTCGTTAGAAGAGGTATCCAAAATAATATTTTCCACTAGCTTTGATGTATTAGTTTTTAGGACTTGCTTGGGCTGCTTGGTTGAGTTGAAAGAAAATTTCTAACTCTATAAGTAGGGTGCAAGTCTAGTTTTTTTTTTTTAATAACATATAAAGCAATTGAATAGACCATGTTGACTTATGAAAAATTACCAACAAATCAAATGTGAAATTCAATTATCGAATCACAAGCACATGTACAGTTCCCGAGTTTTAAGTGAACTTTGGAGTTTATACTATTATCAAAGAGCTTAGTAGCCCCACGTTTTGATTGGTTTTTTTTTATGTTATGCCAGTGATTATGTTGCATTAGCACGGACTACAATAAGCGGCTACCTTGGTCAGGGAAGTACCTGTGACAAATTTAAAATTTTCATTCCTAGATATATTTATTCTTTGATTTTCAACTAACCTTTTATCATGTCTTTGTTATCTGCAGCAGATTTTTTACGGCTTATATGTGACTGTATATTATAGATATCTGGCATTATATCATCTAAATATTTGGCATGTGTTGCAATTTTTTTCTTTTGGTCGTGATTTATTTTTCCAACCATCTAAAATATTTCAAGCTTTCGTAAATTTTAAAGATGAAGATTGGTACGGTATGGAAAGCTCCCCTGATCCAAGTCACACGAGCTGTTGAAGAAAGAAAATGGCTTTGTATGAGTGAAAAGATTCTTGTCCATATTCTCCAAAACCATATAGGGTCTTCTTGGCAGTAGTTCTGGCCAATAAGGAATACCTGAGCTAGAAAAAAAAGGTCGTTAACTTGTCATTTAAGTATAGTCCTGGCTCCCTCAAAAATACCTCTTTTGCTGTCCACTTTTTATGACTTAGATATTTTGGAGGTTGATTTGGAGGCTAAATGCCACCTCAAAATCTTAAGGATCCTATTTTGTGGCTTCGGCACATACAAAGTAGCTTTAAGAAATAGAATAGAGTCATCAGCATCCTAAAGAGAATGTAAGGAACAGGTTATTTTATACCTTCTAAGAAGATGGCCTAGTATAACTGAAATAGTCTTTAATGTTATTTGATTTCAGCATGATCTTTTCCTTTTTAGTGGGTGGTCTTCTGTAGTGTGGGTTTGTCTTAGAAAATCAAAAACAAGATTTAGTGGAAATCCATTACTAGGAAATTTTGCATAGCTAATCGAAGGGTGGAATGTTAATCATTTTAGGGCATTGTATCAAGCATACAATTTCATCATTCTTCTGAAATTTCAGATTTCTTGAGTGGACATGAAAATGGTACAGTGACATAGAAAGCAGCATGGCGGTTTTTTCTTATTGCCTTGTAGATTATATTGAAAATGAGGATGTTAATTGTAAGCATATATGAATGTAAAGGAGGTACTAAATGGAAACAATGTCTAGAAGAAGGTTGTTTTTTATTGGGCTTAAGATGCTTGTATTGTGCATAAGGAGACTAGAATCAATATTTATGTTGGAAGACTTGTTTGAAAATTTGAAAGGTGTTTGTTTGGACTTATCTTGCTTATAAATTTTTCATATCACAGAGCAAAGAGGAAGCTTGGTGGAAGTGGATTCTTAGGACCCTTCGTATTCCAACTAGAATTCTAGTTCATGCTTGAACAGTTAATTTGATAGATGAAACAATTCAAAAATAGGCATGTGCTTAGTACCTAAGTGAGATGACTCCATTCACATAGTTTGGAGAATTTAACCGACTCTTTATGTGTGAGACAAATTGAAAGGGGGCAAACCCTAACAGGATGATATATCCAATCCACTACATTCTTGGCAGGTTGATGTTCTGGTTTTACTTCGGCAATTTAACATTCCTATAAATTCACTTTGTTTTTGTTTTTCACGGATTTCGTTTGCCATATTTCTTCATATTTAATCGTATTCATATATATTTTGATTTGTCTTTTCTTGTTTTTGTTGCCATTTAATAATTTCTCCTATGTTTTATGACTTAATGTCTTTATTGCTGATTTTTATATTGGTTTCTTTATCTCGAATTTTTATATAGGTTTCTTTTTGCAATCTTGTTTTGCTAAAATTTAATATTCTCATTTCCTTTTTTATTTATTTATGGTGTAGCGAAAAAAACCAGTATTATGCCAAAATACCTAATTGAACTACGATATGGCTTGATCCCAAGTTTGGGGGTACGTAGGCAGCCCAAAAATATTAAAAATCGGGTTCAGTTATAAATAAAATGAAATAAATTAAACCAAGTATTATTTGACAAGCTTTGAGATTTAGCTTGTCATCCAATGTAGGTTGTAATTAAGAATCAACAATCTTGAAAAAACCAAGTATTTTTCTGGGGTTCTCACCCTAGAAAAAAGAAGCCTTCTATGGTGGATGAAACCAAGTATTATATTTTGGGTTCGCTCCCCAGAAAAAAGAAGCCTTCCACGGTGGATGAAAAAGCTTTCACCCATCATTAGAATCATATTTATTGTGTTTCGAAAAAGCCAGCCCCCATATGGTTTACTACAACAAAATACCTAATTGAACTACGATATAGCTTGATCCCAAGTTTGGGTACGTAGCCAGCCTGATAACATTCAGAATCGGGTTCAGCCACAAATAAAATGAAATAAATTAAACCAAGTATTATTTCACAAGCTTTCGGAAATAAAAGCCAAGACTCGTCCTTGAATTCAGGATATAATCAAGAATCGATGAGTGTGAATAGATTCGTACCCCAAAAAATAAAAACCCACAATGATGGGATAGATCATCCTCGATCACAAAACAAATTTTTTATCAACAGCTGCCTATCTTTGGAATAATAAAATTTTAGCAATGCTTTTAAAAATATATTTTGAAATAAGTCGTGGTTTGTTGTTATAATTTTTACGTTGATCGAATTCCAAATTCATATTAGGGCATGCATGCTGTCATTGTAGGTTATGCGCCATATCATCATAGGGAATACGCACATCATCATAGACCACACACCACATGATTATAGGAAACACTCCACACTGTCATAAGACACACATCACTTCATCATAGGGCACACAACTATTTTGGAATAGACTATTTAGGGGAAATTCGGTCAAAATAAAAATTGAACAGCAAACCATCGCTTGTTTTGAATTGTGTTTTTAAAATTATTCCTAATTTTCTAATTATTTGATAAACCGTTAATTTATCGTAGTTTATTCTAAAAAAATGATTGAAACCTAATTTTGACTTATATAAAGCTAATTTTTTATAATGTCCGCATAATTTTGCTTTCATTGCTTGTCTTCCAATTGCTTTCATTTGTTGAATTTCTTGGTATTTATTTCTATTTTGTAGTTTTATTAGCTTTTTTTTATGTCTAAATAGTTTACTCTTTCTTCATTTACGATAATTTTTTGTGTTTTTTTATATGTTTAATTCATGTTGCTTTTTAAATTCACTTTTGGTATTTGTTCAATCATTAGTCTTATTTGGAAAAAGCTTTGTTTCAACTTATTTTTGTTTTTAGCCTTTTTATTTTTTTTATATGTTTACTCTTGTTTTCTTTTTGCACGGTGTTTTAGATCTGTGGCTCTTCTCAACAAATATTTTTATTTTATATCTCTCGTCATTCAATTTTAATTTGTCATTTCCATATTATCTTATGTTTATTGGTATTTCTTCAAATAATTTTAATGCCTTCGTCTTGAATTTTTCTCCCATAATCGAAGCGATACATAGAATCTTGGAAGTTTAAAAGATAATGGTGGGCAAAAGATAAGAAGGCCTGGGAAGCACTCTAGGTCAAAATAATATGAGCCTTTAAGAAAAGGATATGGCTTCGTAGAAGTGATAATTTCGTGTCCGTATTCTCCACAACTATATTTGGATCTTTTTGGCTGTAGCTATGACCACTAAGGAATTTCAAGGCAAGAAAAATGAAAAAGTCCCTAATTTATCATTTGGGCACTATCTTAGTTCCCTACAGAAGATCCTCTCTTTTTATCGCCTGATTTTTATGACTTTGCTGTTGTGAAAGGCTGACTTTGAGACTAGATGTCACCTCAAAACCTTAAAGGACTCGCTTTTAAGGCTCCAACAACTACAAAGAAGTATTTAGAGACGGAACATAATCATCAGCATACTAAATAAAATGCAAGGAAGAGTTGTTTAATACCTCTTTAGAGTGTGAAACTATATAACAGAAACTCTCACTAATCTTATTGCCTTTCAACATAATCATTTCCTTTCGAGTGGGAGGTCTTCAGTAGACTTTTTGCATGAAATCAAGAACAAGATTTTGAGGAAAGCCAATATTAGGGAGATTACATTTCTACTAATGTTTGGAATATTAATTATAATATGAGTTTTTTATAAAGCATATTTCGCCTCTTTCTTGAACAATTCTAGATTCGTTAAGTGCAAATGAAGATGGTATATTCTAAATAGTGGTTATCATGGAGGTTATTTTATGAGAATGTTGATAAACTTGTTCCTAAGTTGGAAAGTAATGGCTGTTTGGACTGAGCTTAGCTCATAAAGTCTACAGATCATGGAGTAAATAGGAATCTCGATGGAAATTGATTAGAACCCTGGACAAAAATTAAGCTTGTTCCTAAGTTGGAAAGTAATTGCTGTTTTGACTGAGCTTGGCTCATAACGTCTGCAGATCATGGAGTAAACACCAAGCTTGATGGAAATGGATTAGAACCCTAGCCTTTTGTCTACAATTAAGTTTATGCTTGGACGGTTTATGCTACTTTTATAGATTGAACAATTCAAAGATCAGGAATGTGCTTAGCCTCTAAATGCGTTGGCAGCGTTCAATAAGTGTGGGGAATTTCAATCAACTCGTTATGAGAAAGGGAAATTGCAAGGAAGGTCAGAAATCTCTTCCATCAAAACTCTTACCACGGTCCTATATCCTGTCCACGATATTTAGGATAAGTTGAAGTTCTGGTTTCACAAAGAGTTTGAGTTAAAAAAAAAAAAAAACAACTCATGTGACTGAGGGATTGCTTCCTAATTTGATAATATTAGAACTCTAGCTCGAGAGAACCAAAAGAAATTTGATGGAGAATGTATAGACTTAAGGTTGGCTATCAGATCGATTTTCAATGAGTACGATCATGGAATTGATTAGAGTGAAAAAGTATTCCTTATTTTCAATGAATCGAATGGTAGAATTGTCAGCCATGGGGTATTTTTCAAATCCGGGATTTTTGTTTTGTTTTGCCCACTAATGTTGCTGAATTTCGGGCTTCGGTACGCTTATGACATTGGATTTAGTAATCCTTTTTCTTAGGGTCCTATGAGATTCTAAAACCAGATATCACTGGTTAAAGGCTTATTATGGAAAGAAATATGGATTTGGTTTGATGCTAGAGTGATCATGTATTATGTTATTTATGTCAGCGCCTTCCTTTGTTTTACTCATTGAAAATTTTGATTTTCTTGCTACCAAAAACAAATAAAATTTTTTTTTAAAACTTTTTATGCATATTTCTTACTGTTGTTGTATGTGTTGTCATTTTATTTTTTCCTGTATATGTTATAAGCCTTATATTTTCAACGATATATGTCTTTTAGATAGCAGGTTTTATACGACATTCTTGTTTGGTCTACAAAGCCAAGTCCTAGGTTTGTTTGTAATAGGTAGTAAATTTATTCTCACAATGCTTCTTCCAAGCTGTAATATCACTCTCGGTTTGAAAATCACCAAAAATTTTGTTATTTCTTTTCTATAAATCTGAATGCAGGAATTGCTAATATCATTGATAATCCAGAGAAGTTGCTTCCCTATAGTTGAAGCCGTTTGTGGATTCAGAGGCTTTGTTTTGGCCGTTAAAATTATTAGCAGTTGCAAGAAGTTGTCTCAAGTCGACTTGAAGGGACTATTGCGCTTAAAAACAAGGTAAAGAATTTTCTTCGAGAAAAGTTAATCTGCTTGGTATCTTTGACAGTAAAATATTGCGTCTCTTAATAATAATATGGATGAAATATGGTTACCCTTTTTTAAAAATCTGATGAAGGGCCTAACTGTTGGTTTTCGACCTTTTGTACACCTATTTAGGCAATAGGGATTTTTCCCCTACACTTTCCAGGAAAAGCAATTGTTGGTACGAATGATGTCAAAGCAGCCATGCAAGTAACGTTCCAAGTACGTCATATTCAAGTGAGCTGAAGCCATATATATTGAGTGAATCATGAAATCTCATTTCCGTTATTCTTTTATCTTTGTTTTTATCAAGTGTCCTTGGAAGCGTCAGCCAAATGAAGGGTGGGAAATAAAAGCAACCATGGATTTCGAGTTGGAGAACAGTAACTTCGAGGATGGAGGTATCATTGATATAAGAACTTTTTGTATAACTTAGAGCTTTGATCGATGCTTTTAATGCTAGGTGACATGTTTAAATGACACGTTTCTTTTATCTCTTCATCTGCCACAGTTGTCAATTACTGTTTCACATCTCTGTTATAGCAATAAGGAAGAATTTTCTGGATAGGATGCACTTCTAAATGGTGGGTAAGCCATGTTAAGAAAATATTTCATTTTTCCTAAGTTACCTTGTGATAACATGTAGTAGTGCCATTGCCTATGTATTATTCTTTAATTCGTCAATCTTGCATAATAAATGAAGGCTAAAGGGTGCTTACAAAACGATTGAAACTTCTCGTTTTCATGCCCTTCTATTTGCAGTTGTAAGCTCGGAGAATGCAGGATCATTATGTGTGAACCTGTAAGAATAGGATGCAGAAGTTGTTGCTCAGCTTTCTGGGGCCAGTATCATTAGAAGAGGTATCCAAAATAATATTTTCAACTAGATTGATGTGTTAGTTTGAAGTTCTTGCTTGGGCTGCTTGGCTTAGTTGAAAGAGAAATTTCTAAGTCTTTACTTAGGGTGCATGTCTATTTTCTTTTATTTGAATAACATTTAAAGGAGCTGAATGGACCTCGTGGGCTTATGACAAATTATCAATAAATCAGCTGTGAAGATCAGTTATTGAATCAAAAGCACATGTACAGTTCTCAAGTTTTAAGGAAACCGTGGAGTTTATACTATTATCAAACAGCCTAACAGCTCCATGATTTGATTGGTTTTTCTTTTCTTCTTATGTTATGGCAGTGATTATATTCGATTCCCGCTGGCAGACAGTAAGGAGCTACCTTGGTCAGGGAAGTACCTCTGAAAAATTTAAAATTTCCATTCCAAGATATATTTATTGTTTGATTTTCTAGTAACCTTTCATTAAGTGTCTTTGTTATCCACACTAGATTTTTTACGGCTTATATGTAATTGTATATTATAGATACTTGCCATTATAGCAACTAAATTTTATGCCTGTATGCCAATATTTCTTTTGCTCATGATTTATTCTTCCAATCCATTTGAAATATTTCAAGGTTTACTAAATTTTAAAGCTGAAGATTGGTACGGTACGGGAGATCTCTTGATCAAAGTCACATGTACTGTTGGAGAAAGAAAATGGCTTTGTACCACGGGAAAGCTTCTTGTCGATATTTACCAAAACCCTAAAGGGGTCTTCTTGGCAGTAGTACTGGCTACTAAGGAATACCACAGCTTGAAAAGAAGGAGGTCATTAACTTGTCATTTGAGTATAGTCCTGGTTCCCTCCGAAACACCTCCTTTGCTGCCCATTTTTTATGACTTAGATATTTTTGAGGTTGAATTCGTGGCAAGATGACACCTCAAAAGCTTAGGGAACCTATTCTAAGGCTTTGGCACATACGAAGTTGCATTAGGAAATAGAATAGAATCATCAACATCCTGAAGAGAATGTAAGGAACAGGTTGTTTCATACCTTCCAAGAAGATGGCCTTGTATAACTGAAACAATCTTTCATGTTATATTGGCTTTCAACATGGTCTTTTCCTTTTGGATGGGAAGTCTTCTATAGACTTGTCTTAGATTATCAAAAACAAGATTTAAAGGAAATCCATTTGTAGGAAAATTACATTGGTATCCATGGGTGGAATGTTAATCGTTTTTAGGGTGTTTTGTCAAGCATATAATTTCGTCATTCTTCAATAATTTCAAATTTGTTGAGTGAACATGAAAATGGTACGGTGAAATAGTAGGTTGCATGGCGGTTTTTTCAACATGCCTTCACAAGGATTAAGGGTTAAGACGGGTGGGTTGGTTGGGGGAAGGGGGGTTTGTGATCTATCTAAGGTTATGAGAAGCTTGCGTAATTAATGGTCTTTTGATATTCGATGGGCAGGGATACTTGTATTAGAGATTAAAATCTCCATAACGGAATTCTTTGCAATGATGAAGCGAAGGTAGCTAAGTTCAAATTTTCTTTTGGGGCAGTTTGATGAGAATTGAGCTTGATTTTGTAGTAATGGATAATGGCGTGATCCATAATTTTCTTATTACCTTCTTATAGATGATTTTGAAAATTAGGATGTTATTGGGAAGCACAATGCAACACCCCGATCCAGATGGTATCAAAGAATATCAGAGTTTTGAAAGGAAACATGACATAGAAATAGGAAACCCTAGGATGGCCTTGGGGGTTGTGTGCTCGTTAGATAGCACGTTTAAAACAGGAATTTAGGTTGAGAGTGTTCCTTCTACAGCTATAGCAATATTTATTATTGTTTAGGGTAAGTTACTTGTTCCCTTACATTAGATCTATATGTGATGGTATGGATTGTTATTTATGATGTAGAGTATTAATATTACTTTTGCATGATTAGAGAAAGGTGAGTGTAGTTCTATTAAGAAGGAAATTGAAGACCTTGAGAAGTTGATTTTGCGATAAACGGTAAGATGGAAATTTTGGAGATGTGAGATAAATCTCAATTATTGTAAATCATATTGGAAACATGAAATTGGTGATGGTTGATTAAGCATGCATGCTATTGTATGCTTAATTGGATGATGAGCCAGATGTATATAGCTATACTTGAGTAGTGTAAGGCATCGGCCAATGCTGAACACATACTTGGGTATTAAGCTTTATACAAATGGGGTATGTATCCTAATATAAACTTATAAGTATGTGAAAAAAGAGCGGTGTGTATATGCTATTTTGTATAGTTTAGGTCAAAAGAGTATCTACATGATTTCTTCTCTGTTCTTCTTATAGGTGCACATATATGAAAGGATGGGTGACGGCAAATCATAATGTTCCTTTCTGAGTAATTTTAATATTTTGTTAGTGAGTATGAATATCGTAATTAGAGATTATAAGTGATTAAATTTCTTGAGGATGGATTGATGATTTAGAAATTAATGAATGCACAGTGGAAGTGTAATGGATTTAGAAGATAAGGGATGAAATATCATGAGGAGTACCCTCTCTGTCGGGATTTATTATTGGCAAATATGATGCCCACATTTAAATATTTGGTGGAATTACCTTTGATAAATAAAGTTTGAGGTATTCTCTAATCATAATAATTTGAGGAGCATGTTATCACAAGAAAAACATAGTGAGAGGTTTATAGAGAATTTCTTTCGGATTGTAGCTTTGCTACCAATTCTAATAAAGAAAGCAGTAAAAATTTATGTGGTGATAGAGGTGAGAATTATTTTCAGGAATTGAGGTTACAATTGTCTATAGTTTCAGTTTTGGTTGTGCTTTTGGTAGTGAGGATTTCTATAATTAGTGAGATGCATTCTGAATTGGTTTCGGCTGTGATGGTTTCAGTGAAATTTCGGAGACCTTATCTCTAGAGGATTGAGTGGAGATATTATAACTAGAGAGTTGAGGTGCATCTTGTTTCGAAGGAAGCCGGAAGGAGAGGATTATAGAGAATTCACTCTGGATTGCTGTTTTGTTGATCTCAAGGATGAAGGCTATAGAATTTTGTTCAGTGATAGATGTTTCCAATAAAAAAAAACTATGATTGTCTGCAGCTCCAAAATTGGATGTACCTTCAGTAATTGAGGACCTCTATTTATTAAAGTGTTTTTCGAGATTGTCGGATTATGTGTGAATGCCACAAGGACGAGTATTGGTTGGTACTTCAAGATTTTGGCATTCTCAAGAATGGTTAGTTGTTGTGTTGGTATTCAAGTAGTGTGACGTTGTTCTAATAAGATGAGTTGAAAGATTTTCAGATTGCAAGAATTGGTGATATATTTTATATTCAGTAGGATTTTATTATGAAATGAGCGAGATGGATGGAATTATTGCAATATTAAAATTTAATTCTATATTTCATTATTAGTACTCGGCTCATAGAATTCTAGTTGTTCTATTTATATTTTGTCATGGAGTTGTAGAAGAGTTCAATACTCTTTGTGGTGGATTGATTTTAGCACGGGTCGGGTGGAGGCTGATTTGATTTAGTATTCATGGGAGAGATAAATATCAGATTCGGATTGAGGCACACTAGAGAGTTAGTGGAGAGAAGAGATGAGACTGCCTTATACTTGGAGTGCAAGGATGTGTTATTGAGAGTTGGGATAAAATTAGTGTGCAAGATGGTGCAAAGGTCTACAGAATTGTATACGAGAAGAAGCTGGTTCAAATGAAAGAAACAAGTGCTATGAAATAGAATGGCGTAAGTAGGTGTTTGGGAAAAAGAGGATGAGACGAAGGAAACTTATTCGGATTTGGTTATTACATCATGAATTGGAAACATTTGGATGGTAGCATAATATGAAATTTTGAGGACAAATTTTTTTTTTGCAGGAGGGGAGTATGTAAAATCCCAAATTTTAATGAAATTAAAATTTGGGATTTTACACACATGAATGTAAGGTGGTATTAAGTAGAAACGGTATCTAGAAGAGGGTTGTTTTGATTGGGCATAAGTTGTGCATGTAGAGATTAGAATCAATACTAGTGTTGGAAGACGTGTTTGAAAATTGGAAAGTTTTTTGTTTGGACTAAGCTTGCTTATAAATTTTTCCAATCACGGAGTAAAGAGGAAGCTTGGTGGAAGTGGATTATTAGGACCCTTAATCTTCCTACTACAATTATCGTTCATGCTTGGAAATTTAATATGATAGATGAAACAATTCGAAAATCAGGCATGTGCTTAGTTGCTAAATGAGATGGCTGCATTCACATACTGGGTAGAATTTAAACTGACTTGTTATGTGTGAGGCAAATTGCAAGGGAGGAAAACTCTAACTGGGTGATATATCCATTCCACTACATTCTTGACAGGTTGATGTTCTATTTGACAATGATTCAAGGGGCAACGACCCACTTGTTATGATTGAGGGATTGCTTCCTAATGT
The DNA here is from genome assembly GCA_947561395.2 of Buxus sempervirens. Lineage (NCBI taxonomy): Eukaryota > Viridiplantae > Streptophyta > Magnoliopsida > Buxales > Buxaceae > Buxus > Buxus sempervirens. Next base: position 40,157,004 of record OX387189.1, on the reverse strand, counting down.
GATAAAATTATAACTCTGACTTGAGCAAAGCAATATAAAATTTAAAGGAGATTGTACTGATTTAGCAAATCTTATAAGGTTGGCTATCAGATGGGTTTGCGAATCGTGGGTCGACGGTGGGGATTTTTTCCAGATATGGAATTTATTGTTTTGTTTTGGCCACAATTATTTGCTGGATTTTGAGCCTTTTTGGATGGGCCTTGGTGCGGTTTTGATATTGAATTTTGTGATCAACAACCAACAAATTTCTAAGGTTCTTGTTTACATTTTATTACTGAAGCTAGATATTATGTAAAGAAATAGGCATTTGATTAGACACTAGAGTGATTGGTATTATGTTAACCCTTTCCTTCTAGTTAAGCTTCTTAAGAAGAAGGGACCTATGACGGCCATCTCACCTTGTTTAATTCAAAAAACCAGGCCTAAGTCTGTTTTGTTCCCTGCTAAAAGGACATAGAGCCTTTGTAGCAAAGATGTTCATATATTGGGATGGAGAATCTCATTGTCCCAACGATCTCTACTTACTCAAACCTTATCTTCCTCGTGACATAGCACAAAAATTCTTAGTCTACAAGATCAAATGCATTCAAAGACCCATCTTGCAAATAGCACTCCCTTGTTTCCCTTGGAGTGCTGGTATTAGACTTGTTGTAAGGGTTCCCGTATAGAATGTGTTTACTAGTCATAGTAGTCTATTGAAATTCGCCTATGTCGTTAAGGATTTAACCTTTTGGCTCGTACCTTAACAAACATATTACAGGATTTGTAATGCAAAGGATTTGGAGTTTGTAATGTCTTTATCCGATAACCCTAATACCTTTGGAGTAAGGGTGGAAAGCATGGCATGTTGGAGTCTCTAGCGATGTATCCAACTTCACAATTTTGCGATTTTGTAATTATCTAAATTCACTTTGTCCTTTTTACAAATTTTCATCTCTAAATATCTTTATATTTATTAGGATTTAATTGTTCTTCCTCTTTTGTTAGGCTTTAAGAGCTTTTTTCTTTTTCTATTTAGGTTTCTTTTATGTGATTGTTTTGGTAAATAATTATGTTACCTTATTCTTTTAATGGGCTTTCCTTTTTAATTTTTTTTTTATTTTCATTTTCTATTTTGGTTTCTTTTTAAAGTTCGTACAAGTACAACTTTTATTTTTCTACTTTTATTGAGATTTACACTTATTTGTCATTTTCAATTTCTTTATTGATTTTCAAGTTGATTTGACTCTTATTTGCCTTTTCCTTTGGCTTTTTTGTTTAAGGTCTTCTAAGACCCTTAACAAGGACTTTTAGTCTTTTATATTCATTTTTGTAAGAGTAATGATAATGATGATCTGATATTAAAGACGAAGGAGAATGTACATGGTCATCTCAAAAGAGAATGTACATGAAGCTTAATGTAAAAAGAAATATGAACATTTAATAAAATAAACTTAAAAGGGAAACCTACATAGAAAATCTTTAGTGAAAAACATGAAGAAATAAAAAAAAGATGAGAAATATGTAAATAACAATGAGAATATATAAAAGAAAATTAGAATATAAAAATAAAAATAACAATATCTTTCATTTACCTTTGATTTTTATGTCTTTAAAATATGCAGCGAAGCCTCAAACTATTTTGCTTCTCAGATGTTCTCTAATTTGTTTACCATTCAGTTTGAGAATGTTTTTCCCATGCCATTTTCCTTTTTTATCCTTGTTTGCCTTTAATCATTTATTCATGTTTCACTTCGGCAATTTAGCTTTCTTATACATTCACTTTGTTTTTTGTTTTTTACGGATTTCATTTGCCTTATTTCTTCATATTTATTTGTATTCCTATATATTTTGATTTGTCTTTCCATTTTTTTTGTTACGAATTAATAATTTTCTTCCTTTTTATGATTTAATAACTTTATTCCGGATTTTTATATAGGTTTCTTTATTTCGGATTTTTATATAAGTTTCTTTCTACAACTTTGTTTTGCTAAAATTTATTATTCTCATTTCCTTTTTTATTTATTTATGGTGTAGCAAAAAAACCAGCCTCCCATATGGTCTATTATGCCAAGATACCTAATTGAACTACGATATGGCTTGATCCCAAGTTTGGGTACGTAGGCAGCCCGATATCATTCAAAATCGAGTTCAGCCATAAATAAAATGAAATATATTAAACCAAGTATTATTTCACAAGCTTTGAGAATTAGAATCAAAGGCATGTCCTCCAATGTATGATGTAATTAAGTATCGATGAGCTTGAATGGGTTCACACCCGAGAAAATAAAAACCCACGATGATGGGGGAAAAAACATTCACCCATCATGGGAATCATATTTATGGTTTAGCAAAAAAACCAGCCCCCATATGGTTTATTACGCCAAAATACTTAATTGAACTACGACATGGCTTGATCCCAAGTTTGGGTACGTAGGTAGCCGGATAACATTCACAATCAGGTTCAGCCATAAATAAAATGAAATAAATTAAACCGAGTATTATTTCAGAAGCTTTGGGAATTAGAATCAAAGGTTTGTCCTCCAATGTAGGATATAATTAAGAATCGAAGAGCCTGAATGAGTTCGCACCCCAAAAAATAAAAAACCCTCAATGATGGATGAGATCAAGTTCGATAAAAAAACAAAATTTTGATCAATAGCTGCCTATCTTTGAAATAATTAAATTTTACAATACTTTTTAAAAAAATATTTTGAAATAAGTCGTGGTTTGTTGTTATAATTTTTATGTTTATCAATTTCCTAATTCATCTTAGAGCATACATGCTATCATCGTAGGTCATGCACCATATCATTGTAGGCCACACACCACACGATTATAGAGAACACTCCACACTGTCATAGGACACACACCACATAATCGTAGGGCACACACCTATGTAGGAAATAGATTATTTAGGGGTAATTCGGTCAAAATAAAAATTGAACAGCAAACCATCACTTGCTATTAATTGCGTTTTTAAAATTATTCCTAACTTTATAATTATTTGATAAAACTTCAATTTATAGTAGTTTATTCTAAAATATATGATTGAAACCTAATTTTGACTTATTTAAAGCTAATTTTTTATAATGTCCTCATGATTTTGCTTTCTATGCTTCTCTTGCAATTGCTTTCATTTGTTGAATTTCTCAGTATTTATTTCTATTTTGTAGTTTTATTAGCTTTATACATGTGTCTGGACATGGTATATTCTTCAGCAATTTCATATTTGTTTAGTGAAAATGGAGATGGTAAATTCTAAATAGGGGTTATCATGGAGATTTTTTTCTATACGTCTTCATGAGGAAGAAGGTCTTTTAACCAGTATTAAAGTTCTATATTAGTTCGTGCGAAGTTTACATAATAAAACATTTTTCTGAAGGTCGACGAGGGGATATCCTATAAAAGAGGAGAATCTCAATGATGAGATTCTCTATAATGATGAAGTGAAGATAGTTCGGTTCAATTTTTCTTTGGTGGCTTAATGAGATTTGGGAAACATTGTTTAGCAATAAATAATGACATGTTGATCATGATAATACAAACTTTTGGCATGATCCATAGCTTTCTTATTGCCCTTTTGTAGATTATAGTGAAAGTGAAGCTATTATTGGTGATTATATGAATGTAAAGGAGCTATTGATAGGAAATGGTGTTTAGAAGTGTTGTTTTTTACGAGAATAAACTTCTAATATTGCGGATATGGAGATTGGATTCAATGAGAATGTTGATAAACTTGTTCCTAAGTTGGAACTAGGGCTGGCAACGGGTCGAATACGGTATGGATCTGCCATGATCCGAATCCGAATCGAAAATAAAAATCCGATATCCGAATTCGATCCGAAATCCGACGGATCTTTATATGTGAATCCGAATTCGAAACCGAATTTATATACTGTATCCGAATTTGAAATTCAACCGAATTTATATCATGTCATCTTTATATTTTGGAGGTTGCTTAAGTCATCCATCCACAAGATACTAGTTGCTCAAGTCAACCACTTCTCTTTTGGGTAAGTAATTAAACACAGAACTCCAGTTTAATATAGCAACTAATTAGGTTCAGCAACACGGATCCTACCGCTTATTGGGTTTAGTTTCATATAGCAACTAATTAGGTTCAACAATGTGGATCCTATTTTGTCTTTATAACATGTTAGAAACCATATCTTTAGTCGAATTTTCTATTTTAGGTCCTTTCTATCCGACTCTAAGTCTCCAACTAGTTGCTCCTTGGTTTTCCTTGTGCTTTTCAGGTCTTTGTTTCTTCTCATGGGTGCAAGTAGTTATAAATTGTGCATGTCCAGCCCATCTTGATATACTTTAAATAGTGCCGTTGCCTGACTTCCTTGGATATTTATCCAAAAAATTTGAAAGGAGCTGAAAATGTCTCAAGGAGTTCAATTAGCCCATACCATAGTTGAGAAGATCTTTCCCGACAATACAAATGGCTCAAAAAGGAAAGGACAACATTTCATCGAAATGGCAATCATCTGTGCTTTCTGTGAAGCTTTTGTTTGTCAAAAAAATAAAAAAATAAATTTGCATATAGAATAATATCCCAGCAATGCCTAACCATATCTCCAGAGTTGAAGTGCAAAAGTAGTGCCTGTAAAAATAAATAGCTTGCCACCAGCACTCTACATTGGCTAGGAAGGAATTGTGGAAAGAGAGGATCCTTGATGGCCATGGGTATTGTACATTTGGATGGGTACAGCAGTTTTGTTGCTAATCGTGTAGTTTTTGTGTGATTTTGTGTAAGCTCTATTAATGTTACTATATGAAGGTTATTGTTGCTGTTTTCTCTGCTGAGGCATCTAGAGATTTTTTTTTTTTTTGTTGCATTATGGATCGTCTTGCTAGTGATAACAATGGATTGATGGAAGTATTAGACAGATGGATAATCACCATTTATCAATGGAAATAGGATGTAGTTTTTTCTTTCTCATTGTAACCTTTTTTTCCATTCAGTTACTGATTCTCGTCTTATTTTTCACACTGCAAGACTTTCATGGAAATGATAAAATAAGTTGCTGAATCCCAAGGGCAGAGCACTGGAGAGAGCAAGATGCCAACTCTGCAGCAGACCTTCTAGAGAAGTTAAATGTTATTTCTTGTCTACAAATCAAAATGCAGGAATCGCTAATACCATTGATCTTCAGAGAAGTTGCTTCCCTATATCTGGAGCCATATGTGGATTCAGAGGCTTTGTTTTGGCCATTATAAGTATCAGCAGTTGCAAGAAGTCGTCTCAAGTCGCCTTGAAGGGACTGTTGCACTTAAAAACAAGGTTTAGAATTTTCTTCGAGATAGGTTAATCTACTTGATCTCTTTGACAATAGAATATTGTGCCTATTAATTTTAATATGGATGAAACATGCCTATTTGTGGCAGTTCCCCTTCCTCACACGATTAGGCCGGGTGATGTTTAGGGCAGTGTTCTTCTCTACTTTATGGGCTGTGTAAGACTAGGAATTGCATAATTTTTTAGGATATTCATGTTTTGGTTCAGGTAGTGGAGGAGGAGGTTATTATGTTAGCATCGTCCTGAATAAGTTTTAGAAAGGAGTTTCAGGGTATATCAGCGCCAGAGATTGGTATTTAGTGGAAGTCTCTTGCTTTTAAGTGAGATAAGTGTATAGGGTGTGATTGCTGTTTCGGCATTGTCTTTTCTGTGTTACATTCCTTTGCTCTGTCTCTCAGGTCCATTGTCTCATGGACTGCTTCAATGCCGTTGGGTCTTTGCTGTGTTACATTCCTTTGCTTTGTTTCTCGGGTCCATTGTCTCATGGATTGCTTGTATCTTTATCTTTCTGTTTTGATATTCAATGAAATCCTTTATAAACTATCAAAAAAGAACTTAGCATTCTTATGGTGTTACCAACTGAAGAAGTGCACGGAGTATTTCTTGTTACATTCCATGACTTCATATTGCTTTTATAGGATTAATTTTAATATTGATATATATATATATTGCTTGATGTATCAATTGTGGTATGTATGCTACTAGGATTTGATCATCATTACTCCATAATGTTGTCAATATATTTGAAGTCCATGTCCCCTTGTCTCTATGCACCCTTTTTCAAGGAAATGGTGTTTTGCTTGCCAAAAGTTTTAAGCTTGCATATTAAGCACATGTAGAGGGAGGCTATATGGGGAAAAGGGGGAGGGCCAGAATGGTATCTACCCAGAAGCCAAAATTGGACCTTATTAGAAACTATAATTATTGGTGTACGTTTTCAACAGTAGAGTTAGTCATTAGGCAAAGATATGTCAGAATTTTGAAACCTGAATTTAATTTTGTTGAACAGCTTCTAGGGACGTTGGGAAGTCCATTTTTTTCTAAGCTTCCCAACTTGGTTTTTCTTGGTAGAAAAAAATATTAAAATGTCAACATCTGTAGACAGAAACTGTTAGAAAGAAGAATTGAGGTTTGGGGGGTTGGTAGTTGTGGTGGGTGGGGGGTGGGGGGATGGGTGTGTGTTTGTGTGGGTGACATATGCAAAAAGCAATGATGTTCATGCTTTGTGCACGTGCATCTGTGTACGTGTGTGTGCCTGTGAGAACGATCTAGGCAATCATCAAGATGTCTATCTTAAATATCATTTAAATTCATCTCCCATCTCCATATTTTGCTTTTCCTGTGGGGAATATCTGGCCGCATCCATGCTTTTATAGATGGAAAACTAAAGAGTGTGCATCGGTGTGTGTGTTTATGATTGAGTGAGTGAGAGAGAGAGTGAGGGGGTCCCTGTTTGATAACTGATGGAAGCCCATTACTTTCATGGAAAGAAAAAGAAAGAGATAAACAACGTTTTGCTACAGGCCTTCCCTGATGGATTATATCTCTAAATTTTGTAACTTGGATAGGCCTTCTTTTCGGATTCTGCTCCTACACTTTTTCTTCCAGTTTGTTGTTCTTGAATGTTTCGGTAGCATTAATTTTCTGTTGTACCTCCTGTGTAGTCATTCTCAATCTTAATAACTTGACTGCATCTCTTCCAAATTCTATGATGTATAAGCTTCGGCAATTACACTGCTTTTGAATTTGCAACTGCCTCTAAGCATCCAGAATTTTTATCATAACCACTATGGTCAAACAGTTCCTTCCAAGTTGACTGGTTTGACTTGTAGATTTTGTTTACCAAACAGCAGGACTGAAATATGGACCTAATTGCACCTTGTCTTGCAGTTTTGAATTATAAATCAATTTCCACTCAAGGGAGTAATATAGATTATTCACATTACCTGTTTGGAGTGGGAAATAATCTTAATCAAGAGCTCTAGAATTACCATTAGAGAAAATAAAAAAACAGTAAGTAGCTACTTATTCAGTTTACACCTCATGTCATTTTTATATTATGGAGGTTGCTTAAGTCATCCATCGACAAGATACTAGTTGCTCAAGTCAACCACTTCTCTTTTGGGTAAGTAAACGCGGAACTCCAGTTTAATATAGCAACTAATTAGGTTCAGCAACATGGATCCTACCGCTTTGGTTTAGTTTCATATACTAACTAATTAGGTTCAATAATTTGGATCCTATTTTCGCTTTATAACATGTTAGAAACCATATCTTTAGTCAGATTTTCTATTTTAGGTCCTTTTTGTCCGACTCTACGTCTCCAACTAGTTGCTCCTTGGTTTTCCTTTGTGCTTTTTAGGTCTTTGTTTCTTCTCATGGATGCAAGTAGGTATATATTGTGCATGTCCAGATCATCTTGATATACTTTACCTCTAAATAATGCCGTTGCCCGACTCCCTTGGATATATATTTTAAAAAAATTTGAAAGGAGCTGAAAATGTCTCAAGGAGTTTAATTAGCCCATACCATAGTTCAGGAGATCTTTCCTGACAATACAAATGGCTCAAAAAGGAAAGTACAACATTTATCGAAATGGCAGTCATCTGTGCTTTCTGTGAAGCTTTTGTTTGTCAAAAAATAATAAATAAATAAATTTGCATAGAAAATAATATCTAAGCAATGCCTAACCAATCTTCAGAGTTGAAGTGCAAAAGTAGTGCCTGTAAAAATGAATAGCTTGCCACCAGCACTCCACATTGGCTAGGAAGGAATTGTGGGAAGAGAGGATCCTTGATGGCCACGGGTATTGTACATTTGGATGGGTACAGCAGTTCTGTTGCTAATCATGTAGTTTTTGTATGATTTTATGGAAGCTCTATTAATGTTACTATATGAAGGTTATTGTTGCTGTTTTCTCTGCTGAGGTGTCTAGAGATTTTTTTGTTGTATTATGGATTGTCTTGCTAATGATAACAATGGATTGATGAAAGTACTAGACAAATGGATAATCACCGTTTCTCAATGGAAATAGGATATAGTTTTTTCTTTCTCATTGTAATTTTTTTTTTTCCATTCAGTTACTGATTCTCGTCTTCTTTTTTATACTGCAAGACTTTCAAGGAAACAATAAAATAAGTTGCTGAATCCCAAGGGAAGAGTGCTGGAGAGAGCAAGATGCCAACTCCGCAGCGGACCTTACTAGAGAAGTTAAATGTAGGGGAGAGCAAAGATCAGGAGATGGCTGTAGGTTCTGCAAAGCACGACACAGAGACAAAGGAGCAAGAAAGTGAAAACGGGGGAATAAGATGATAATAGGTTCTGCAATGGTCAAGGTTGGTTTGGATTTTGTTCATGAGAGTTGTTGTGCCTGGATTCAGTTTTCATATATTTGGGTCTGGTTATGTTGGTGGGCTGTTTGTGAGCTTGGTTGCTCTTAATTTTTATAATTGTGGTCATGCAGGTCAACTTTTAGTTATATCGTGTAGTTGAAGGTACAGGATCTTTTGGTGATGGTATCACCATCGGCTGCTTCTATATAATGCAGTAAGGTGACTGGCAGTGGGCTGGTTCAGTTGTGCCCCCCCTGGCTGCATTTGGATGACGAGAAACTGGATTATGAGGAAGCCTTGTTTCTCATTATGCAGTCAGTGTTCTTCAGTTCCAGACCTTTTGATCAGCATAAAACTTACCATCCGTTAAGTCAAATCAAACATAACTTTAGCATCAATTCAAATGTTATTTTCAAATTTCCATTAGTCAAGCCAATGTAGGCTGTTTAGTAACGGTTTTTTTATAAAAACAATTTGGAAACCAAAAACTTTTCAATTTGTTTTTCTGTTTTTAGAAACGAGTGAAGAAATAACCGGTTTGGTTGCATGATTGCGTAAATTTGATTAATTTACTAGAAAATAACAAAAATTCCATTACAGGGTCTTTTGGTTACCGCCATTAATTCGAAACAGAGAAAATGGGCTCTCAAGTTCAGCCCCGTACTAAAGTTTGTTGAACGGTTGAAAGCACGAGTCAAGCCTATGAAGGCTTAATTAGTTTTAGGCTTCCTTATCTTTATGATTGTTCAGTTTGTGTGGTCGTAGTTATGATCAAGGTTTTCAAGTGTCGATGTGTTTTGACACACAAAAATTGGTTATTTAAAAATTGACGATTTTTTCAGTGTGCCGACAAAAAATGGCAGCATGCCTAGTGAAATGGGCAGAAACAAGCAAAAAATTTATTTTTTGTGATAAAGAGAAAAATAAATTGATATTTTAAAATTTTCATCAGCGATTTTTTACATCGTGTCAATGAAATTTCGACAGAATTAAAAAAAATCAACTTTTTCTCCCGGTTTTTTGCATTTTTTATTTTTCTGACGTTTCGTCGACACATCGTCGGTGTGACAATTTTTTCAAGGATCAGCACGCCCATCGAAATCGAAATTGAAAACCTTGGCTATGATAACCAAACATATGAATGTGCCGCGCACCATAGCAGTGAGGTCTCATGCTCATCGTAGCCTTGATTAGGGTTCAACTCCTGCCTTAAGCAAATCGACTTTCAAGTTCAGCCACGTACTCAAGGGTCTACCTCCAACCTAGACAAGTGTCTATGGCTCACACGTGTCCAAATCCCCTTCCCCTCACCGCCGAAACCAACAAAAAAGAAAAAGGGCAAAAAAACCACCTATGTTCCAAATATTTCTTTTGTGTCCACTCTTATGCTTTAGTGAAGAGCCTACGTTCCTTAAACGGATGATTAGTACTCTCAAGTCTTAATACCAATACCAGGGCAACCTACGTATGACTGGTTTAAGGGCACACTTCTTTTCCCCAAGTTCTCTACCATTGGTGAGGCATTTCTTAACAACATTCACATAAGTAGTTTGATTATTAGAGGACAAACTAATTTCCACGTGCATATTTGCTTCAATACATTTCCTTTCCAAGTTCTCTCCCACTATTAAGGCATTTCTTAACAACATTTGCACTGATTTCTACGTCCTTATTAGCTTCAATGCATAAGATGATATTGTCTGTTGCCACTCACAGCTGTAATCCATGTAGTACAAGCAAGGAGATTTCATGAGGAGCATCTCAAGATCAGGATTTTTTCAAGGAAATTTTTTTTTTTTTTACATTTCCAAAAGTTAAAAAGCTGCGACGTTGGATGCTCCAAAGGATTTATAGTTGTAATTAATGGCGGTAGACAATTTGCCTCAAAGAGCAATTTTATACCAACCTAATAATGTATTTTAGGTGTAAATCTACAAAATCCATGAGTATGACATATATAAAATAAAGAAAAGAATAGAGCAAATTATAAAAACCTCCCTTGAGCAAGAGTTATTCATCCCCTACCACTCAGTGGTACGATCCGTGATACACTAAGAGATTGCTTTATGGTTAAGAGTTCTTCCACACCTGTATTTGCTTTATTGTTTTACTTTCTATTGTGTTAGACAAAATCATTATCCATTTTGAAATCTGAAAACCAAAATCACTCGTTCTCTTAGTGTATCACAGATCGTACCACGAAGTGGTAGGAGAGGAAATGCTCTCCCCTTGAGCTATACACTAACCACAAGAGCCTTACTTTTCATTTCCGAAATTATACTTTCCCCCTCCATAAGTAGTTATCAAAACTCATAAGTATTTTTTATTTTATTTTTACCTATTCACCTTTTCTTTTTATTTTCCCAACTCTTTGAAGGTTTTTCTTTTATACTTGAAGATTGCCACACTAGCCATTGACTGTAACTTAACCAAGGGGGAGCCAGCATAACTTTTCTATAAATTTTGGTGGAAAAGTGTTATTTCATAAACCGAAAGAGCGGTATGTAATATTAGTGCAAACATTGAAGGATGTTTCTGTAATATACCCGAAAAAAAGTTTTAATTTTAAAATTGCAAATGCCCATCGAGGTCCGATGACAATCCGCTGTCGGCTGAAATTCCCGTTACGTCCTCTCGAGCTCTGTAGCCCAAAAAAAGTGGCGCCAAATGCTTGTCGAGGTCCCTCCATTTTAGACGATTGAAGTAGCCCTGATTTCCCCAAAACTTTCACTTGGAACTGTCTCCTTCTTTGATTTTTCTTCTAAGATCGAAAATGCAGCGCCAGACATCTATACTATCGTTTCTGCAGAAACCGTCGCCGGACAACCGGAAATCCGACCGACTGCAATTTGTTGAAAGGCTCAACGGCCAACATCCCGATCAGTTTCCGGTGAAGCAACGGAAGCAGAACCTCACCGTGGCCGGACAGGCAAGCGATTCTTCTTGTGAGGAAGTTATAGGAACCGATACTCCGCCGGAAAAGTTACCGCGTCAGCTTTTTGCGGCAGATGATCAGGCCAGGCCTTCATTGTTCTCGAGTATAATGCATAAATTTGCGAAGGTCGGTGAACAGAGTGTTTCACGAGAGAGGTACATCCTTATGATAAATTTTCTCTCGATAAAATTTTTAGGTTCACTTCTGGTTATAGCCTCAGGTCGTATGCGTTGCATTTATGGTTTTGGAATGTTTTTTCTCATTTTAACGGAGTTCATGTATATATCCAGATATATACAAGTAAAAAACTTCTTCTTCTCTCTCTCTATCTCGTACGCATTTACATTATGATATTTACTTACTTCTACTTGATTGATGGTCTAGTCAATCTTACTGTCTTTATTATATCCACACTCTGTAGTATTTCTTTGATCTTAACCATGCATTAGTGGTAAACATTCTGTCATATGTTGCACATGATATGATGTCATTAACTGGAGTTAAGTTGATCTATCTGCTGTTAAATTTATAGTTTTAGTCAATGGAGATTATGCTTGGAAGAATCCAATTGGAAGCCTTTTTTTAGGGCTGTAATGTGCATGCACTTGTCTGTTTAGTTCTTCATGTTAAAGAGTATGATTGATAAAGCATTCATCCACTAATGTAATTTTTTTTTCACTTGTATTTCAATCTGCGCGTGTATCTGAGTATACATCATTAATGTTGGTTTGCATCTAATATCATCTTTTTTGTAATTTTTCAGAAGTGAAGTTGACAATGGTTCCTCAAATGTCTGCTCAGTATCTAATACCATTAGCGGTGGTCAAGGAGTGCCTAAACAAGGAACATCTTCCCAACACTCACAAAAAGAAAGTGCTTTTGATTTTGACACTGATAAGCAAGGTTGTCCCTTGGGTACCGAAAATGTTCCTGATATCTTAGGGCCAGTCACACCAGCTATGCGGCCACTTGTTCCTCGTCTGAAACGAATTCAAGAGGATTGTTGTAGTCCGAATGACAGAAATTATTCATCCTTGTTGAAGTCAAGCAAAAGGGTGAAACCACTTCATGATTCAGAAACTGGGAAGAACAACGGAGAAGTACTTGAAACAATTAAGAGCAGGTTTGAATGGCTTGAACCGTCTCGCATAAAGGATGCTAATGGAAGAAGGCCCTGTGATCCTCTTTATGACAAGAGAACCGTATACATACCACCTGATTGTTTGAAAAAGATGACTGCATCTCAAAAACAGTACTGGAGTGTGAAATGTCAATATATGGATGTTGTGCTCTTTTTTAAAGTGGTTAGTTGAAGTAAACTTATTGTGTTATTTTTATCCACTGTCATCCTAGCATTTGGTTGTCATGGTATACGAGCCTGAAGTTGTGTATTTATATCTTTATTCATTTTATTTCATGCGAACATAAGGTTTACTTTAATTGTGCATTGATGCTTGAATGTGTTCATTATGTCTTCATCTGTCTCATTCCTTTTAGAATCTCTCTTTATTTTAGGGTTATTATAGGTTCTGACCATGCTTAAGTGTTCCTCGACTTCTATGTAGGATTGCATTCATGGAATTGGATTTCAACCCGGGTTTAGTAGCTAATAATTTCATTATTCAGATATGAATGGTGTTGTATATGTGTTTTGTGTGTGTGTGCACGCTCGTGCATGCATGTTTATGGTTATATCAAGGGTTCATAATTGTGAAGTACTTTATTAATTACATGCATGCTTCAATTTTATATTTGATACAACTTGTCTGCTGCATCTCAAGGTGCTGCAAACTTGGTGTGGAATGTCAATATTTTATTGGTTTCAGGATTATATTTTAGGAATGTATACTTGTAAAATGAATAAGCATTTATTTTTTCGTCTGTTACCTCCTGTTTAATTGATGACTTGATAAACACATGTTTGGAGTGTAGATATTGTCATGGTTGAATATTTAGACACATTCTTTTTCAGAAGGCCTGGGAATTTACATAAAATAGGACCATCACCTGGTGTTGCAAGGTCGCAAGAGGGGTGGATGGACCTAACCTTTGGCATTTTCCATGTTGGCAGCCCAAGGTTTTTACCATCACAGCAGTGACTGTTCCTGTCTGAGAATTTAGATATTTTTGAAATATTATAAATTAGTTATAGGGCATTTGAGAAATTACAAATATACCATACATATATGTTAGGTTGGATATTGTTGTGGTCTAGGCTACAAGATTGATTTATCTTGTACTTTTGATAATTTAGTACTTTGAATTGTTAAAGTTTGCAAATTTGTTTTTTAGTGATTTTTTTTTTTTGCATGTAGCGTTTGCTCTTTTGGGTTTTGCACACTACCCTTTCCCCTCACCGAAAACTCCATTTGTACCTGTCTTTAAAAATTTTAGATACGGTTATGGGTCTGCAGTTGATGTGAATTCAGACACGTGCAACACACACAAAACTGATGAGATGAGACTGTATGCTGGTTCGTATCTTGTTTTGTATTTATGTTTGGCTGATTATTTAACCTGTCAATTGGTGTATTTTCTATTTGTTTTGTGTTGCACGTTGGCATTTTGTAGTCTAAGTTGTACACACCAACTCTATTTCATGGTATTCATCACATTCTTGGTTCTAAATTTTGATTTCAAGGAAAAATTTTCATTGTTGGAATGAGGAAACATTGGGAGAATCTTGAGGGAAATTTCATTATTTTGCGATGGTAACTCGTAAAAAAACATGAACAGTGCATGAGAAGTTGATGATAAAGGAAATATTGATATACGGAGCACTTTGGTGTCTCACAAAAAGGGAAATTGTGACCATCACTTGGTGTTATGGTAAAAGCGTTAGTCTACAAATGCAAGAACACAGGTTTAATTCTCAGACACTGCACAAAAATGACAAACGTTAGTGCTATTGCCTGTCGACCCCTCTTAGGACCCTGTTTTAGGAACCTACACCTACAAAAGGTTGTGCACCTTTTAAGAAAAGGGATATTTTAAGGATCTTAACTTATTTAGATTGGAGATCATTCGGCTGGATTATCTGTATAATCCACCTCAATTTATTCTTCATAGTTTAGGTTGTGGAAGTCATGAGTCAGTTTCAGGTTTGGCTAACCCATGCCATTGCGATGCAACTATATGTTAAATATATACATATTTATGTAAGAATATATTTGTAAGTAAATATATTAAATTGGATCACCCTGACCCCAACTAGAAAGGCTTTAGTATGGGTTTTATATGGATTAGAATCCTATATGAGCGGCTTCCCTAGTACCATCCTTAATTTCAGTACCAAGACATGCAAGTCATCATTGTCAGAGGGATCAGGTTTCTGCTGTGATTTTCTGTCTTTCACAGTGCCATTACCCCTAATCATATCCTGTCCCCAGTTTCCTTCTCCATTCTCTTTTGTGTGTTCCCCCTAGGGCTTATCATAAGACTGATAAAACGATATCCAGCATATTCTCTAACTAGTATGTAAAATTTCTTGTAGAATTTAGGTGGCTTGCAATCAGCAGGTTTTGAAGGTTGGGGTTTTTTTTTATCAACCTTGATATAATATGCTGGCAATCTTGGATAAGTTTCTGGCGGAACCTTACTTCCCTTGAATTTCTTGTGATTCCAAGGTTATTGAACACAGGCTGTGGAGAAAGATCTCTTTCTTCCTCTGGTATGTCACCATGAACCTCTGAGCCCAGCAGCTTCTTGTTTATCTCTAGCAGCTTCATTTTCAATTCCTGAAATTCCATTTTTTCATCGGGTTCAACAACAGATGATTCCATGAAACCAGGCAGGTGAAGAGGACCCAACATTTTCAATTCTTTGTCATCACTAGCCCACCTGTTTTTTCCCCCTTCTTTTACTAGCCTGGTCATCTTCACCTGCTTTCTCATCAACTTCCAACTGTGGAACCAATCTAAGCCTTTGTTTTTCAGAACTTCCTGTTGCTCAGACCCAACATCAGATGCTTGCTCTTGCTTCAATTTTATTTTGTACCCCATTCAATTGCAATGGATCGGACCCACCTCCCACTACATCAAAAGTTGTCTTTTTTTTCATTAGAATTGGAATAAATAGATTCCGATTTCCTTCTACTGCCATCAGCATCACTGTCTGGAGACGGCAGACACTCAGATTCACACGATGGATCCTCATCCGACTCTATAGTTCTCAGTATCTACTAGAAATTATTGTGATTGCTGAAGTCAAAACAGAAAAAGGATTCAATGCGTTTTTTGTCCATTATTACTGAAATAAATGCTAATTTATAAAATTCCTCATTTTTCATCAAAAAAAAAAAAATGCTGATTTATAAATCAAATCAAACAAGGTGGATGCATATTTTCTTATCCACGTGCTGCTGACCTATATTAGATTTCAATTAATCCCTTATTTTTTTCTTCTCACAAGGTGCTGTCCTTTGTTCTTGTGGTCCTTTTTTTTTCAACTTGTCTATATCTGAAATGGTATGATATAATTTGTGTATATGACTTTTTGTTTCTATGGCTCGAATCAGCAAGTTTATTGATGTACCTTTTGGTTGTGAAAATTTGAAGTATTCAGCTCAAAATTGAGCAGGTCATTGCATATTCTATTTCATTCATTTTCTATGTAAGATCCGTGGTTTCAAATAATATTTTACTATGAAATTTTTAATGTTCTTTAAATAACAGGGAAAATTCTATGAACTATATGAATTAGATGCTGAAATTGGCCACAAGGAGCTTGACTGGAAAATGACATGCAGTGGTGTGGGTAAATGTAGACAGGTAAGCTTCAACTTTTATGTTGTTTTGAGTTATATACTGAACATTTCTAGCTAATACGAGGAAGTTTTACATTATTAAATAATCAATTTAGATTTTGAAGTTCTTCCATATGCAGGTTGGAATATCTGAGAGTGGAATTGACGATGCTGTTCAGAAGCTTGTTGCTCGGGGGTAAGCAAGCGGCTGACCATCTTTTGTATGTTTAATTATGCGTGGCTATTTCTCAGTTATATAATTATTTGCGATTTTGCCTTGCAGAGTTTCAGTAATTGTTCTTTGGTAGTTTGATATAGTTACGTGCTTTTGATCTTGAAAATTCAGGTGTCTGATTAATCATTTATAACATAACTCCTCCTGGAAATGTTACATGTACCATTTTATCTTTCCAAAAAATATATATATATCCTGAATGTGGCATTGCAAACTTTCTCAATTGACTTTACTCCCTATCCTTATGATAGATCATTTCAAATTGTCTGCTGAAAGACCAGCTGTATTTTAAAGTAAAAAAAGTATAGACATTTTTCTTGTGCTTCACTCTTATTGGCACTTTGCTCCTGATTTTCTTATGACATCTTAATGTTCACTTGAAAGGTACAAAGTTGGACGAATAGAACAGACAGAAACATCTGATCAAGCCAAAGCTAGAGGTGCTACTTCTGTAAGTGTGTCTTGGACTTCAAGAAGCCACACCATTCTAATTAAGAGCTATTTTCCTTGTTTTTCAGGTCCATTGTTGTGGTTAATTTTTGTTGATCTCCTAAAGCTGTTCTAAGCGGACAAAGTAGTGCAAAATATAGTTGAACCATTCTGGTCCATTGTCATGAAAAATATATTTTGTCCTTAAAATGAAGGCTGAAGATATGCATAGAAGATCAAAGAAGAAAAATGTTCCTGAAAAAAGCAGGAAGTAGGACATTCTCATAAAAAATTATTTGACTACTAGGTGATTTCATTTTCAATTTGGAGATGGGAATTGATATTTGACCTCCATTTTTCTCCCTAAATCAAAAACTAGCTAATGTTCAACCAAGTTTTGAACCTCAATGTTACTTCCATATGCTCTCTACATTTCATGCTATTGAACGTTATTTAATATGTATACAATCCTGTTGTTTGGAAATCGTAAATTTTGTCCAACATGTTCAGATTACATTCATCTGGAATTGGTGCAGAAGCAGCATCACACACACACACATACAGAATCAACTTATAATGGAGTTCACGTGGCCTTTCTCAATAACAATGTAGATTTAATGATGATTTCAGCTCAATTCATTTCCAATCCTTTTTTGAAAAAAAAAAAGACTGATAAACTCGTCATTAGTGCATTGTTGGGGGGTAAGGGTGGATATTTTTGGTTATACACTTATGACTTCTACAGATGTATGTAGATAATAGGTTTTTGGGTGTATATGTTTGGGATATACTTGTATATGTGGGATGGAGTGTATAGAGTGGGGATTCCCGATTCCCACACTTTTATACACTTTTATACTGCTTTCATACTTTCCAACTTATCTGAATTAATGCATCTTTCATTATGAATTTTCTGACGTTTTAATTGATTTGCCTGAATTTTAAGTTTTTGGTTGGTTTGTATCTTTATCATGCCAATGGTACAACCTGAAATCTTATAGTAGTGTTTGGATATTAAATTTGTCAGGCTATGCCTTTTTCACTTTGATTTGCTGTATTTGATTAATTCTTTTTATCTTGTTGCTTGTTTCTTGTAAAAAAAATTTTTAGTTCAATTATTTGTATGCTTTTATAAAATTTTCATTGCTTCATAGATTTATTTCTGCAACAAATGATTGGCTGGTTGTTCATTTTAAGTTGCCTGTATTGATAATTGAAATTGAGTTTCAGGTGATTCAAAGAAAATTAGTTCATGTAGCCACACCATCAACCCCTATAGATGGTAACATTGGACCTGATGCTGTTCATCTTCTTGCTTTAAAGGAGGTTTGTACTGCTTTTTGTTGATTGCTTTGTTATATAAATGTGTTGAAAGTCTTCAGTTATTGGGGCGACTTGTCAATTCAGATTTCTTATGATCTATATTCTTGTTTTCAGTCTTTTGACTCTTTTCAATGTTACTTATTGGTGGGTGGGCAGGTGTTTGCTTTCACCCTTTTTCCACCTCTCTCTTACCTCTGGGGCAGCATGATCTATGTCTCTGTGTATCAATGAAATATAATCTCATCCTTTTAACTTGAGTCACGTTTAGCATAGATTCATCTTCCTTAGTCGTGCCATAATTAGCTGTGTATAGTTTCATAGGTGGAACACTTGGAATTATGAAGTCTCATGATAGGTATAATAAATTATCCAGTAAGAATCAAGTCTATTATCATGTTCCATATTTCATCTTATTAATTTATGCCAAACATCACTGTCAAACACAAATTGCACCCAAAAAAAAAAGGAAATTAATGAAAAAGGCATTGTCAGATTCAACTGTTTTACTGCACTTCCCCCTTTTCCATTAGGCTTTGGACCAACTATATATTGAACCTTATGTATCTCAAATTTGGAATATGTGGATTTTCTTAGTTATATACTAGTATTTCTTAAAAATAAATAAATAAATAAAGAGGAGTGCTGCTAACAAGGGATTCCTCAGCAGAAGTTCCTTCACGTCATTATTTTATCATTGCTATTCTGGTCCTTTCCGTGTTTGGGGCTCTGTACTATTGTATTACTTTTTTTTTTT
Organism: Buxus sempervirens; assembly: GCA_947561395.2. Classification (NCBI taxonomy): domain Eukaryota; kingdom Viridiplantae; phylum Streptophyta; class Magnoliopsida; order Buxales; family Buxaceae; genus Buxus; species Buxus sempervirens. The sequence continues at coordinate 40,137,965 of OX387189.1, read as the reverse complement.
TAACTTTTGATCTGAGGCTATAGTGGGTTATATTATGTGTTCCAAGTTCTTATATATGAATAAGTCCTGCATATGTAAATACTTCTATTTTATTTTTTTCTCTTTTTTTTATTTTTTAAAGTCTTATGTCTAACAAACCCCCTCCCTCAACTCCTTTGGTCTGTTCTTCCTTTTTCTTGTCACTCCTTTTAATATCTTGGTATTCCTTTTTTTTTGCTTTTTCTTTCTTTGGGAGGGGCGTCTTCTATAATTTCTATTAACCTTCAAACTCTACAAAACAGAAAATTTTGATAGTAAATCAAGAAAGGCAAATAATGTAAACGTTAATTACATAATTCTTGGTATGTCACTATCTGTTGCATTTGTTTTGGCCAGTCTTTGGAATGGTAATTTCAAGTTCTCTGTTGGCATTTTTATACATTTTCATTGGATTTTTGTTTTACAGGTGTATTCTGGGCTGGAGAATGGTTCAATTACAATTGGATTTGCTTTCGTTGATTGTGCTGCTTTAAAATTTTGGGTTGGTTCCTTGTGTGACGATGCTTCCTGTGCTGCTTTGGGGGCTTTGTTGATGCAAGTAAGCACTTCTCTTCTGTTTTCCCTCAAATGTTTTTGTTAAGAAGCAATATATCAACTTTTATAATCTGTAAAACCTTCTGTTTTTTTCTTTTTTTTTGTTGTTGTTGTTGTATTGTCTTAGGTTTCACCTAAGGAAGTTATATATGAAAGCAGAGGTAAATTTCTTTAAGTTTATTTTCTGCCTGGAATGTTCGCTGAGATTTTGATTTCATACTTGGAACTTTAATTCTTGCAGGGCTGTCCAAAGATGCTCTGAAGGCACTACAAAAATACTCATCTGCAGGTATTGCAGATTTATAATGACATGCTTCTGTTTAAATTTATTTTCTTAATAAAATTGGTTTATTATTCCTATTTTAATTTTTACATTCATGGCATCTAATTTTCTGTTTATTGAATCAGTGGGTGAACAACATTTTAAAATCCGTTGAAATCACAAGAGAGTATGATTTGGGCCTTGATGCTAAGGTATTTTTGATCCTGCAGGTTCAACTACATTGCAATTGACTCCAGCAAGTGCAGATTTCCAGGATGCTTCAGAAGTAAGAAAACTGATTCAGTTGAGAGGCTACTTTAAAGATTCTTCTAATTCCTGGGATTGTGCACTTAGTGGAATAATGCACCATGATGTTGCCATATGTGCCCTTGGGGGAATCGTTGCTCATTTATCTAGGTTGATGGTAAGCTTGCTAATATTTTTTCCCCTGTCCAATAACACCTTTATATTTTCTGTTTTTAGTGATTGGCATTCTTTCAATATGTAACAGCTTAAAGATATTCTACACAATGGTGATATTTTACCGTACGAAGTCTATAGTGGGAGTCTTAGGTTGGATGGCCAGACGCTTGTAAATCTTGAGATATTTAGCAATAATGCTGATGGTGGCCGATCAGGCAAGTGGTAGCAGCTGATCATGCAAAATATCCAGTTTGAAGGGTGGTGTTAAACCATTTATTTTATTAACATATATCACCTTATATCTTTTGCTTTTCAGGTACACTATATAAATATCTTGATTGCTGCATAACAGCATCTGGTAAACGGCTCCTGAGAGGTTGGATTTGTCATCCACTGAAAGATGTTGCTGACATTAATAATAGGCTTAATGCGGTTGAGGCACTGATCACACATCCAGAAATGTCATATTTTGTGGCTCAATATCTGCACAAGCTTCCAGACATCGAACGGCTACTTGGAAGGGTCAAAGCTAGTGTGGGGTCATCAGTTTCACTTCTTTTGCCATTGGTTGGGAAAAAAGTATTGAAACAGCGAGTATGTTTGTCGATCTTCTTCTATTCTGAAGTCTATTTCAGTTCTTGTTTTGGATAATAATGAATTCTAAGCATGTTGACTGCTACTATACATGTTATCTGTTTCTGTGTTTTAAGTTTTAACACATCCGGAAATGTCATATTTTGTGGCTTAATATCTGCAGCCTTGCATATGACTAAGCCACAACTTATTATGCTACATCAGAACAATATTTAAATAAGGTACATAGGTTATACAGATTTGTTTGAGTCAAATGATAAATAATTTGGGAGTGCGACTGTTAGCATGCGTATCCATTCCTAGACAAGACAATCTTGCCACTACATTCAACATAGGTTAGAGTGCAATTTCTAATGTAAATTTTTATGTTATATTGATATCTTGATACATCGAAATATGGCCAGAGCACACATACTTATTTTGTTATGATTATATTTGGTTTGCCTATTTAAATTAAGGAATTTTGTGCGTCTGTGTGTGAGATACAGGTGAAGACTTTTGGATCACTAGTTAAGGGATTGCGGATTGGAATGGACTTGTTAATGGCTTTGCAGAAAGAAAATGGGTTTTCGTCTTTATCTAAGGTTTTGAACCTTCCATCATTAAGTGGTAGCAAAGGGCTTGATGAACTCTTGACCCAAGTTGAAGAAGCTATGGATAGCAACTTTCCACATTATCAGGTATTTTCTTTTAACCAGTACTAATGCTTTTTCATTTTCAGTCCATGATTCCCAGAATCAGATACTCAGTCAAATGGCATATTGAAGTTTGCATATCTTTCTCATCAGTCATTCTTGATTATGCATTTATGCAACCAATAAAAGCCCATTACTTCAAAGCAGGATGAAAGAAAATCACCTTGCCTATCCTTGACATGGTGACATGTTTTAAGTGATTGCCCCAGCAATGAACGCAGCATGCTTCTCTTTTGTCCTGCCCCTTTAGTACTTTTTTTTTGCCCTTTATTTCACCTCTAAAGAAAAGACTGAGTGGGCTTTGAGATGCTCCTAACTCTAGAGAGCTTGTTATGTTAGTTATGCTTGTAAGTTGGATTATTTAGTCCTTTACCAATTAGGCTAATGGTTTTGTTTAGTTTGCTTCATTCTTTATGGATGCCCTATATTCTTTCTTTTAAGGGAGAGCAATTGGATAGCTTTTGGATGTTTGTCTCTTGTTATTTAGTCCTTGCTAAGGGTCTACCCTTTAGGTTGTCGGAACATTATTATTATTATTATTTTAATTTTGGTTGTGTCTCTCCTCTTGGATCTAGGCTTTGGTTTTGTTCTTTTATGGGTTTAGTCCTTGGAGAGAGTTCTGGAGAAAAATTTTGTACCCATAGTCTCCATTCTAAGTGGAAGTTCTTGGATCATATTTGCCTGCTGACTTAGCTCTGGTCTCCTTAACTACCTACATCCCTGTGTTGTGATTTGATTGTTACTTTTTCATGTTTCCCTGGTTCTTCCTTTCATACCCATGACCATGGCAATTTCAAGAACATTATCAACTTCGTCCTCAGGTGAAAGGTTTCCTAGGCAGACTTTGAAACTTGAGCCTAGGAGAATGTGATATTTAAAGTAAAGCAAAGTCTGCAGTTTCTTGGTAACATGAAAAGTCTCCTTGGTCTTCTTTCTTTCCTTTCTATTTACCCTTCAAGGAGTTGCTGGAATCACTTTCAGATGACCTTTGGAAATTTTCAATCATTCTAAGGAAGCTAAAGCTTTGACCATTTTGGAATGACCATCACCTCTGATCCTTCAAATGCATACCTGACTTTCATGACTTTGGCTGTATGGTCTCTAAAATCATTTCTGATGGCAGTTAGCCTGGTTACCCAAATTCAGTTTCATTTCACCCTTAAATGAATCAATCTGACTGCTATATACGCTGACGAAAGAGATAGAAGTGTAGCACTAGTTTGCTGATTTTCAGTAACAAATCAGGTCTTCAATACTAACACTTCAGACTCTTTCAAGAGACATGGAAGTTGCAGCCCTGGCTTTCAATTTTTGAATAATTTTTTATTTATCACATTCTTGATGGGCAGGGAATTTTATATAATTCAGAGCTAGATTTCAGAGTGTTCATTTTCCATCTTTTTTCCTCATGAATTACTCACCGTCACATATCACAGAATTTTATAGCTGCAGAATTACACAATCTGAGGACCAAAATATTAGTGAAAAACTGAAGATGGAGTTCCATTTTTGTCTTTAAATTGTCTGATGATTTGGAATGCAAGAACCCCACAATTGCTCCCGAAATATATGGGAAATAGCACCAATATGCTGATCAAATTGCAGTAGGGATAGGTTTACTGGATATTCAGGAAACTTATGATATGACTAAGTACTTTTATGAGTTAAAGTTGAGAAAATTTTTATTTTTCTTTTGATGAGGCTTCTTCTTCCTTTGGCATTACATACTCTTTTCTTTACCTGTACCAAAGTAATGCATGTCTGGAGACAGTAATAGTAAACACACATGAGCGTGCGCACACATATTTACATCTAGAAGTTAATTTTAGGGATCTTGTAACTCCAGATATATTTTTGACTTTTTATCATGTGCCAGGACCATGATATTACAGACTCGGAGGTGGAGATACTATCTGTTCTAATTGAATCATTTGTTGAAAAAGCTCCTCAATGGTCTCGAATTAGCCATGCCCTCAACTGCATTGATGTGTTACGATCCTTTGCTATGACTGCAAATTCTTCATGTGGGACTATGTGCAGACCTGATTTATTGCCTCCTGATTCAGGATCCATTGTTTCGTCGCAAGAGACTGACGGACCTGTGCTTAAGATTAAAGGTCTTTGGCATCCATATGCCCTTGGAGAGAGTGGAGGATCATTTGTCCCTAATGACATTTATCTTGGTGAGGATACTACTGGTTGTTGCCCCCGTACCTTGCTATTGACAGGACCGAATATGGGTGGAAAATCAACCCTTCTGCGTGCCACTTGTTTAGCTGTTATAATGGCACAGGTAAGGTTATTTTTTAATGTTGAGAATGTGATGATTGTATGTTATTAATGGGCAATATCTGAAATGAACTTTGGTGTGTAATAAATTCTAATACTATTTTTTCCCTTTTTCCTCTCTTCTTGCAGCTGGGTTGCTATGTGCCTTGTGAGATGTGTGTTCTTTCACCTGTTGATACTATTTTCACAAGGCTTGGTGCAATTGACCGAATCATGACAGGGGAGAGTGAGTTTTCCGCATTTGTCAATTTGATTTTATTTGGTTACTTTCATCTTTTTTGCCATTACTCAGCAAAACAAAAATAATATACATGCTGGCCAATTGTAAACAATTTAGCTTGTATTTTGGTGCATTTTAACCACTTGGCATGCCCAAATCTGATTAAACTGTCATGTTTAAAGACTATAATTTACAATCTATTCTCTTTTAACTGCTCTTCTTTATTTAAAAGAAATTGCTATAGATCGGACATTTAGGATTATGAGATCATGAAAATTTTCAGGTGTGGGGTTGGATCTAACTTGATTGTTTCATTTCATCCAAGTACAAGTATTTTGGCAAAATATTTATTTTAAGAATGTTTATATTTTGGGGACTACGGAAATTACAGAAAGGGCATTAAAAAAATCATGACTTATATCTCTGCAGGTACTTTCTTTATTGAATGCATGGAGACAGCATCAGTTCTTCACAGTGCTACTCAAAATTCTCTGGTTCTTCTTGATGAACTTGGTCGAGGAACTAGCACATTTGATGGATATGCTATTGCATATGCTGTAAGTATACAGTTTTTTGATACAATTGTTTCCTTGTTTTTTAGTTTATTTATTCTTCAGATAAGAAGCATCAAAGATGAAAATTTGGTTGAAATGGACCAAAGTAAAGACCATGAAGTGACATGATATTCATAAATGGCAGTTGACATGTCAAGGTTGCTTTTTCGCTTATCAGTGTGGATATCATGAAATGAAATTTTGTCCACTTTGACTGTCCATAAGTTTGTCAGGTGGTTGATCTGGATTGACCACTTTCCTACTGCATGAGGCATAGTAATCCAGAACAACCCATGCCATCATGGAAGCAAACCTAGGGATATAGACCAGAAATCCTTTCTTCTCTGTATATTGGACTCCTAAAAATTTAAAGGCTTTGTGTCTTGCCTTCTCAAACTCTTTAATTACACATTTTTGGTTTAGTCTAAAGAGCTTTATTTCTTTCAGTGTGCTAGTTGAGTTATACATGTCTAAAGAACACATGTTCATCACCACAAAACGGCACACAAATATTCACAACAAATGCTTACATTAATAGAAATAGAGACACCATGCTCCTGCATATGATATGATAAAAGCAGAGTATTTAGAACCTTATGATGGGTTAAGTGATGATGAATGAAACCAATTAACTTTTGACCACATCAGGCAAGTAAGTTCAAGAATGTGAAAACCTTTAAAAAATCTGGTGCATTTTTAAGAAAAATTATGCAAGGAATCCCATTTATTGTCTATAACAAAATTTTGTCTGCCTAAGACTACAATAATTTCATCAAGTCCCAAACCAGGAATTGAGAAAGAGATGATTTATCACAGATCTTCTCATTGTGCAAAGACTAACCATACTTAGTTTCTCTGATTTTCATTTTGCAATGAATTTTTGGAATTACTAAGTTAGAAAACAGCATATTTGGTACCAGGAGTAGCCCAAATTGGAGATGCGATAAAGTAGGTTTAAGATGGTTTAAAGATAAAACTTTAGGCACCAATGAGAAGCTAGTAGGGGGTACTGATACCAAAATAACTGCATGAAGTTGGTTGTGAAATCCAACTAATTTGGGACTTGGGACAAGGCATTCTATTGCTTTTAGGACACTCTGTCATGTCCTTTTAATACATCAATTTTAAATGTTGTGCAGGTGTTTCGCCATCTGGTTGAACTAGTGTGCTGCCGTTTATTATTCGCAACCCACTACCATCCTCTAACAAAGGAATTTGCTTCGCATCCTCGTGTGAAGTTACAGCATATGGCCTGTACTTTTAGGCCAAAAAAGGGTAGGCCCTCTGAAGATGACCAGGATCTGGTTTTTCTATACCGTCTCACTGCAGGAGCATGCCCAGAGAGCTATGGACTGCAAGTTGCACTCATGGCTGGAATCCCAAAACAGGTGGTTGAAGTTGCTTCAAAGGCTAGTCACACAATGAAGGATTCCGTTGGAAAAAATTTCAAATCAAGTGAACAAAGGTCAGAGTTCTCAACTCTCCATGAAGAATGGCTGAAAACCCTATTAGAAGTATCGAATGTCAGAGAGTGTTACTCTGACAATGATGCATCGGATACATTATTTTGCTTATGGCATGAGCTGAAGACCTAGAGACTGACTGGACAACAATAAATATTACCTATTCTGAGAAATCTAGTAAAAGCCAAGAAGGAAGTGATGAAGTAGGCTGGAATGCGACATGCTTATAGAAAGAAATGGACTGAATTGTATAGTGGTTTTGAATAGATTTTTCATTTGATAACTTCCATGTCGAATTCAGTTACACCATGCCTAAGATCCTGCCATGCTGCAATCATAGCAACCATGAATGGCTAATAGAGGGATAAGTTGGGAAGGGATGATGACTTCTTTGTAAGCAATTCTGTTGAAAAAAGCTTGCAAAAAAGAAAAAAGAAAAATGTTGAATCATTCTTTACGGTTGATCAAGCAATAAGGGGTAAGATGCTAACAGCAAAAATAAGAAATTAGGACTAGAGAACAAAGCTTATGTAAAGACCAAATATTTGATCTAATAAACACAGCAAAACTTTTACTGAAAAAAATCAGTAAATAATAATTGATGTAATTGAACAAAATGATCAATATATGGATGTGATTCTTGGAAAAAAAAAGGATTTCTTAGCACTGAAATGTAGTCTTATGACAATCAAAACCAAATATTTCAGCTACCAAGCTTGTGACTTGATAGATGATGCAGTTGCATTAAAATGATAAAACATCCATAACTCTAGCTACAAAGACAAACTTGTATTTGTAAAAATTAGATGCAAATAGAAATCAAGGAACAGAAAACTGATGCTCAAAATATTCAGATGAAGCATCCCTGTTTAAGCAGGGTAAAAATGCATCTGCCAGATACCCACCACATCAACCAAAGGGTAAAGAAGCTTGGCATAAATGATGGTGTTCTGTGTCCTTCAACTTTTGGACTTTGATTTCTTATTGAGCAATCAGAATGCAAGTTCTTGAATAATTTAATGGAATCTATTTTCCAGTTTTTCTATATAATTGGAGCAAGAAAACAACATAAAATGGAATAATCCCCCTACAAATGACAACTTTCTCATTTCAATTTTATTCGTATTAAAAATGAAATAATCTACACAAAATCTGAGCTGAAACTGCCAGATTGACCACTAAAATAGCAACTATAAATAAAGTCTTAACAAATCAATGATTACAAAGAGAAGAAGATGAACCAATTAAAGTATGTGACTTTACAGATTTCTAAGTAATATATGATGCTCAGCAATCTTGATATGGATATATAGGAGATGAGATCCAGACGAAGAGGGGATAAGAACCCATTGAGGAAGGAGAAATATAAACACATTAATTGTAAGCATTGCAGATCTTGAGAAACTTGTACTAAAACTATGTGTGCATGTGTTCACACAATAAACACATGCAAAGACACTTAAGATTGTGTAAGCCGCGTATCTTCATTACCAAAAAAAAAAAAAAAGTAAGCCGCGTATCTTGAACATGACAACTTATTTGGCAATTCTTACTAGTCCATTTATAATTTGGGAAAATTATGGAATGGGGCAACTTTTGCCCGGTATTGCGAAAAATAGGCAACCAAATTTCTTAATGCCAGAAGAAAGATACTTTTAAAACTTATTTGCCAAATGGGGGGGCCAAGTCATCAGTCGTTGTTTTGTTTCCATTTTGCGCTCCCCCCCCCCCCCCCCCCCCCGCGTTAGCAACCCAAAGCGCCTTCTCTCTCCTATCTCCTCATTCTTTCCCGTTCTCATCTTCTCTGTCAGGAAGGCCTTGAACAGGTCTAAACTGATACGTACCTGTTTCTTTCTTGGAGAAATATTGAAAAAAACAAACACTTCAGATGCAAACCAAAAGAGAAGAAGAAGAAAATAGTTGATTTACTTCGAGGGGAATCGGCCTCCTGCTTTTCTCTAAAGAGAAGAAGAAAGTTGAGATGAAAACAAAATCTATATTTCATTATTCATTGTTAACTATTTATAGAGAATACCCAACGACCATATCTACTAAGACTCCTATCTATTAAGATTCCCTCTCCCTATTTACTGAGAATCCCAATCTATTAAGACTCCCTACAATTTCTACCCTTTTTAATGCTATCATACCATGCCCTTTATTGATCCTCATGCACCCCCAAGCTTAGTCTCCATTCCTAACGTTCACCCATATCACAAACACTCATCTTTCACGGTGAAGTAGTCACGAACAATCCGGCCGGCCGGTCTATTATACGCCGAGAACTCGTTATCCAAAGATTCCAAACACAAAAATTCGTGTAAAGGCACCTCGACCTGCGGTGGGTTCCTCGGTCCAAGCAGATTCGACCTGTCGCACACGGGCTCTATCGAGTGCTGAGTGGCCCCACGAGCGAACTCGGCCATGGTGTTGAAGAACTGAGTTGCGATCATCCCATCGCACATCGAGTGATGAATCGAAGCACCGAGGGTGTACCCGCCACAGGCGAAGACCGTGATTTGAATCACAAATGGGGTTTGCAGCTCGTCGCCGAATTTGGGATCGGGCACCAGGTGTTCGAGGAATTCCGCAGCCGGGTCGTCCAGGTAGTTGACGGAGGCCAGCGTACAGTCGACGGTTGCACGGACGACCGGCGCACCTTTCTTGGAGCTGCAGAATAGAAACCCAAAGGTCCTTCTCTCTCCTCTCGCTTTCACCCTACTTCCTCGTTCTTTCCCGTTCTCGTTATTTGTGATTCCTGTGGTCTCTCGCAATTCCTTTTACACAATCTTTATGGCGGACTATGACGATTCAATAGTCAGGTGGAGGGCAAATGAAAGGAGGACTGCAAAAAGAATGCTAACAACAGAGGAGGAAGAAGAGGACGGAGATCGATCGCGAAATCGATCGATCGAACAATAGATCGTGTATATACGTCTCCCTTGTACGCTCTCTTTGGATTTCTTTCTGTCGATTCTGATAACTTGCTTGGCCATCTTCGATTTGGTTATATGTTTTCCTTATTAGTCTTGAGTTAGGGTTTCTAGGTCTGGCTTTCTCGATTTATTTCATCGTATTTGCTTTATTGTTTCCACTGGTCTCTTTATTATTTGTTGATTGGTTTTGTCTTTCCTCTTCTACTTCTTTGCGTTTGTTTATTTCCTGTTATCATCTTGCTTTCAAATATCTGCCTGTAAGGTCTATTGGCATCCTTAAGGGGAAGAAATAGCATGCTTGCAAGCATCCAATCTTTAACGAATTGAAGTTGTCTGCACCCAGAATATCAAACACAGGCCTTTGTGAAAGGTGTATTATAACTCTAAAAAAATCATCACTTCTAAAATGAATTTTTTTAAATGTGAATGAGATGATCACAAAGGCCCGTGCATAGGTGTAGACGATATCGACTCATGTTTAAAGCTTCTTTAACTTGCGGGATGGTTGCTAGGAGTTCTATCATTCATTTGACACATCATGTCTTAAGGCTATTTGTACTTGCCTTGATATTGTCCGTGTGCCCAAATAACGGGTTCTATGATTGGTAATGTTATCAAAGCATGTTTGGTAGTACAATTCCAACAAACGGGCAATTGGATTTGCATAATTTAATCTCTCAGATTAAGGGGCCAGTTCAATTTCCATGTAAAGTCATTTTGGTATGTAAGATAAGATATTGCTCAAGAATTGTGCTATGCAAATTTGTGTTTTAAAGAGTCACTAGTACCTTATGTATAAAGGTTTTGTAGTGGATAAGGTGTTCATGTGATTAATGTTGAAGTAGACTGTTTGTTACAGCTTCTATCACATAGATGTGTTATGTTGTATCAAAAGCTTTAAGGTTTATTGGCTGGCTGTCACAGCCTTGAAGAAGATTATAAATGCAGGGTGGGATGAATTTCCTGGATATCTGAATAATGTTACAATTTTCTTGGATGTTACCCAATGACAGCAATTGAAACGCTGAGATCTAGGATGGGAGCATTTCTTCCAGTAGCTTAATAGTATGGTTATTCTCAATACCTCATTTCTCAATCTCAATACCTCATTTCGCATTCTTTTAGCTTTCTGTGCAACTATTTTTGAGATTTGTTATATTGTTCACCTTTAATTTATTATTGGCAAGCCTCTATGTAACTTCTTGTATGATGCAGTAATATTGTTTTCTATTTTCACTCAATGGCTATGGTAAATTCGCATTGCTGTGTATAATCTTGAATTGTATGGTACAGTTTTGATTTATTGTTTCTTACATTTCCCAAAATTATCGTTGAAGTGTAAACTTTTGTACTTTTGGGGTTTACACCTTGTGAAAGTATTTTTGGATAACTTATTCTATTAAATTGATGATTGCATCATGCGATGACAGTGACTTGTTGAGTAGAAAACATTGGTAACTGATTAGTACCTGTAGCTAACTGATTTTTTAATTGAGAGACCAAATGGATTGAAAGTTTTCACAATTGTGAATTAAAGACTTTTTTTGGTAGTGACACTAATTTAATTGGATTGTAATTTTTGGAGGCATTTTACTTCTCAAAAATTCTTGCAATAAGCAAGAAAAGCGATTAGATTAGATGCATTTGCTTTTACTTCTCAAAAATTCTTGCAATAAGCAAGAAAAGCGATTAGATTGTCTTTATTGATTTGCTTGTTATTTTCATTTTTCTCATGCTTCATGTCTCTCAATTTTTTTTTGGCAGAAATTTATTTGAAGTTTTATCAAGCAACTAATTAAAGTATATTTTGTCTTTTGTGTTTATTTTGTAGGCTTTTAGCTTTAGCAATACAAGTGCAGAGGAGCTCTTGGCGAGAGAACAAACAGTGATATTTGTGTAAATGACAATTAGAATGTATATGCATGGTTCAAAGACATTGAAATTTGTTTAATTGTGTACTTCGAGTTTATAATTAATTTTGAGAGATTTTAATTTCTTTTAGGTTGAAAACAAGTAATTTGAATGTTTCGTGTGATTTTCCTAATAAAATTATATCTTTGGATGTTTTAACCATCTCAAGTTATGCTTCACAATTCTCTTTTTATTGCAAATCAGGTTAGATTGTAATTACAAAAACAAAGGGATTATTTGGCCACAGTACTTTGTATTTTTAGCGGTAGCCTTATTCCGTCGCAAATTTAATATCATCAAAAGTACAAATTTTTAGTGGCAACTTTCGCGACAGTTGCCTTCACCGCCAAAAGTTTTTCAGTAACTATTAGCGGCGGCCTTACTTCGTCGCGAATTCAAATGTCTTCGTCGCAAATTCAAATGTGAACTTACAGTTACCAAGCTTTCGCAACAACAATGGTTGCCGCTGAAACTCTTAATATTAGTGGCAACCGTCGCTTATGTTGCCGCAAATAGTATTCTCGACGGCCTATTTTGCGACGACCACTGATTGCCGCAAAATCTTTTGGCAGCGGCTCATCTATTATTGGTGGCAACATTAGGATGCCGTAAAAAATTGTATTTTCTTGTAGTGCGGCCCCTTATCTTTCAGAGTTGAAGCTGGGTTCTTTATTTATCTTGGTGGTTCTTTGTGATCAACCCATCATGCATGATGGAATGATGGAGTGGCTTGTACCATTTGTTGTTCATTTGTGGAGCTAGTGAATGATGCCCATCTTCTCAGGATTGCAATCATTTGCAAGTGAAAAGAGAAAGTGGTCCTACAACCAGGATTACCATATGGCATTTGTCATCTTAGTTGAATTCTCGGAGAAATAAAATGATATCATAACATGTTGCCTTGTTGAAATCCTTTCTTGAATGGACTAAACGGTCATCAAACTGGTTGAGTTTATTAGCACATGAGATGCCAAGATGGGTCTCATCAAATATTTTACAAGGTTAAGAAATGAGAAAATAATGAAACTGTGGCGGGGAAGAAAAGAGTCAAAACCTCCTTTTTAAAACTTTCCAATTTCTGAGTACCAGAAGATGGTTCTGAATAAATGAGGTAATTAAGCTTGTCTTTCTTTTCTTGTTCAAGCTGTGGCAATATCTTTAAGTTTGTGTCAACCTTGCAGTTCTATTTCTTCACCACACACCCCTCCCTCCCTCCTTCCCAACCCCACAAAACCCAACCAACCAAGAATTGTTTGTTTTAGAAGAAAATGGAATGCTGAAAATTTTATTTTTTATTATCAAGCAACTAATGATTGCAGGTCACTCGTTTTTTTGTTGAGATTCAGTTCAACTTTTTTTTCTTTAGAAATTTATTTGAAGTTTAATTTATCAAGCAACTAAATTATATTTTGTCTTTTGTGTATATTTTGTAGGCTTTTGGCAAGCATGCAAGTACAAAGGAGCTCTTGGGAAGAGAACAAACAAGGATATTTGTATAAATAACAGTTAGAATTCATCTTGTTCAAAGAGATTGAAATATGTTTGATTGTGTACTTACAAATTTATTATTTTGAGAGATTTTCTTTTAGGTTGAAAAAAAGTAATTTGAATGTGTCATGTGATTTTCCTAATAAAATTTTCTTTTTATTAGCTTTCACACTTGAGATTGTATGTTTATATGGCAAAGCAAGTTTATATATTACAAATCAGGTTATGTTTATAATTAATTACCAAAAAAAAGGATGATTATTTGGCTACTATATTTTGCATTTTTAGCGGCATCGGTTGCCTCAATAATTGTTTTTAAACAACCTTTAACAACAGCCTTATTACGTCTCCAATTTAATGTCATCAAAAGTACTAATTTTTAGTGGCAACTTTAGCGACGGTTACCTTTGTCACCAAAAGTTTTTTAATTACTATTAGTGGCAATCTTACTTCGTCACAAATTCTAATGCCTTTGTCGCGAATTCAAATGAGAACTTGCAGTTACCAAGTTTTTGCGACAACATTGGTTGTTACTAAAACTCCTAATATTAGTGGCAACCGTTGTCTATGTTGCCGCAATCGTATTCTTGACGGTCTTTTTTGTGACGAGTAGTAGTTGCTGCAAAATCTTTTTCGTGGTGGTTCGTCTACTATTGGTGGCAACTTTAGGGCATTGCAAAAAGTGGTATTTTTTTGTAGTGATTACGTTGGTATCTTCCAAAGATTGTGTATGTATCCACTTAAGTCAATGCTTGTATCCCCGTAAGTAATAGTTTGTATCTCCGTAAGACCCTTATTGTATCCCCCTAAGATTATGTTGGTATCCCTAAATATTGTGTATGTATCCCTTTAAGTTAGTACTTGTATCCCCGTAAGTAGCAACTTGTATCCTCGTAAGACTCGGGTTGTATCCCCCTAAGACCTGGATTGATACCAACATAATCTTAGGGGGATACAACCCGGGTCTTACGGGTATACAAGCTGCCATTTACGGGGATACAAGTACTGACTTAAAGGGATACATGCACAATATTTAGGGATAACAATATAATCTTAGGGGGATACAACATGGGTCTTACAGGGATACAAGTACTGACTTAAAGGGATACATGCACAATATTTAGGAATACCAATATAATCTTAGGGGGATACAACCCGAGTCTTACGGGGATACAAGTTGCTACTTACGGGGATACAAGTACTGACTTAAAGGGATACATGCACAATATTTAGGAATACCAACATAATCTTAGGGGGATACAACCCGGGTCTTACAGGGATACAAGTTGCTACTTACGGGGATACAAGTACTGACTTAAAGGGATACATGCACAATATTTAGGGATACCAACATAATCTTTTGGGGATACAACCCGGGTCTTACGAGGATATAAGCTTCTACTTATGAGGATACAAGTACTGACTTAAAGGGATACATGCACAATATTTAGAGATACCAACATAATCTTAGGGGGATACAACCCGGGTCTTACGAGGATACAAGCTGCTACTTACGAGGATATATACAAGTACTGACTTAAAGGAATACATGCACAATCTTTAAGGATACCAACATAATCTTAAGGGGATACCACAAGGGTGTTACAGGGACACAAGCTACTACTTAGGGGGATACAAGGAGTGACTTAAAGGGATACATGCACAATCTTTGAGGGATACAAGCAGTGGAGGGTAGAATGGGAAGAAAACAACCGGATATGATATGCTCCCCCAATTATGTAAATACTTTTAAAGAGCAGCTCCTTTTTGCCAATACAACTTTTCTTGGCATGCTTTTAGCAATACCCAAAAAAGGTCCCCCTTTTAAATAATTTTCCCTTTTTCTCTTTTGTAGCTTCTCCTATAAACGCCACTAAAAAGGACAGCCCCAACAAAAGGGGTCATGTGGTATCATTTTTACCTGCTTTTTTGTACCTATCAGGACATATAATTATAATATAGTTCTAAAGAACATACACTAACTTTGCATACATGTAACTATGCTTTTATTTTGTATATTGTAAATGTCAACAATTGTAATATAACCAAAAAATATAAAATACTTTGATAAAAATTTAAAGTACAAAAGAAATGTGATTCAACATCCAAAATTATTTATATGTGGCAATCAAAAATTTAATACAAAAAGTTCATTCGTTCTTAAAAAAAGAAAATTCTAAGAATAGTCTATCTTCGACTTTCCACCATTGGTCATTTATCTGAAGGTTGCATATGAGGAGAATGTCTCTTTGAACCTCCTTGCTCTGTACACTGCACATTGTTCCACAAAATCATTATAAGTATTAAGCAATTCTGGCAATAATTAATGACAAGTGATATATAATTCAAAACATATTTAATATAAACAATTAATGACAATGATAAACCTAAATGAGCAAGGCTAAGAAAAGAAACACTTTTTGTTCCAAAAAAAAATTGTAGAAAGGAAAAATCACATCCATAACAAATATCATTTTCTGAAGTATGCTTGCCATCGGTAAAGCAAGGACGTATACATCAGTGGATTTAATTTCCAGATGATGCAGTAATTTCATGGCTAGTAATTCACAAGTGAGTAGTAAATGTCCAGATGACTCTACCACAATATTTGATTTCCTCATTGGTCATGTGTTAGAATTCTGATGCCAGGTCAAGAGGACATCATCAATATCCTGTTTCTGTTTGAATGGGATTTTTTAACGATAAGGGAATAAAAATGCATGAATATGTTAGGGAAGTTTTTAACGATATGCAAAGCAAAATATAAAAGAAAAGGTTTGTTTGTTTATTTCACATACTATTCATTAGGATTGAGTGAAACCACACACTTTCTTGGTATTATATCCATCATCTTTATGCTCCTGAAACTATAAAGGTGCTATCAAAACCAACAAATAGTAATCATTTGTACAAATAATTTGAGACACCAACTTTGTGTGAATTATCTGCTAGAATGCTATGGAAGGACTGGAAAAACTCCAGAAGATAAGGCAAATGAGAAGCATAAAATGACAAAAACCTGACAACTTTAAGTAAGGAACAATCTCTCTGTATCTTGTGATAGCCTCCTCGAAACCGCAACAATACCGGTGATCAGAAAAAAAACTGAATACAGCTTGATCATGTGTTGATGCCACACAAGAAAAGTGAACCCAAGATCATCTCAAGAAAAATTACTTCTTAGTTTCTGTTACAATTATGATTAAAGAACACTAACCATCGCCGAATCCAAAGCAAGGTATGAGATTGTCCTCATCAAAAGGAGATAATGTACGCCCAATTATAGAGATTGCTTGTTCATATGGGTTAGGCGTGTTACCAATAGAGTGTAGGCTTCTTCTGTTGAATGAATACTTACCTATCATCAATGAAATTTTAGTATGTTATTGTAGAACTTAATAGTATTTTTCAGAAAAAAAGCAGACTGATTGTACACCTGTCCATTCATTACTCTTTGTGAAGTCAATACCAAGGATCAAATTTGATGACTCAAGACCAGTTTCTCTCAGCGCAGAAATAACCTGGAAACATGAATATGATGACATCTATATTTCTTGTCTGAAACAAAACTAGCACATGCAGCATAGCCACTAAGTGTGTAGCTTTAAGAGCAAGTTATAGGAAAGCCAAATGTCGGCAATAGAAATGGACTCTCCAGAAGGATGACTTGAAGGGATAGGAAATACATTGAAATTGATAAACATTAGGAGGTTCTCTTCTTAATGTAGGATAAATTGAACTGACAAGGCATATTTTATTCCTGTTCTTTGTAGTTGCTTGCTTCTCCTTTTATTAGTCTTAGTCTGCAATTGGTCTTATCTTACATAGTGACAAATATGTGATATATTTGTGCTAGTTCTCAACCATATTGTATCTACTCATACAATGAGAAAATATTTTACCGGCAATGACCATAGGAGTGTCCACACTCATATGTGATATAACTTATAATACCAGACATGTTAGCCATGTTCTTCTGGTTATCATGATGCATTGGTCGTGCAGTAGATTGCTACTTTCTTTTACATAAGATAAATGGATTGGAAATCTATTATTCAATTTCTACCATAGTATCTTCCCAACTCTTCTTTCTCGCTTTCTTCATCTCATTTCCAATGGGTATTAAACTTTTAAATTACTGGTTGAAGTTTATTTGAGCAATCTGTGTGCATATAGAACACTCTTATAAATGAGTCCATTGAGTTTCTCCTCTCATTTCACTTAATGAAAACAAGTAAATTTCATACATTCCATAGTATCTTTTTCATATTTGAGTTCCCCTGAATTTCAGTAGGTCTCTTGGAGAACCAACATATGAGGAGTCAGGTATGATTGAATGTGGGGCATTACATAATCATTTTAACTTCGATAAGAAATCATGTGTGAGATACTTTTCTAGACAGTAAGAAATCATTCAAAACAAAAGAATGCAAATAAAGGTGTCCAATAGAAATACATAGCCACAAATGTGTTTTGTAGGACACAAACTTCAGCATGATTTTTAAATCAAATAGGGAGAATAAAGAATAAGCAATCTTTAAATGACATGTACCTTCCAAGTCGACAAGATTGTGCAACTATTTGATTGAAGTTATATTTATCTAATTCATATGAGCCTTAAGATTTCCAGATGGTTCCTCATTGCTTCTAATGTTTCAATGAGGAAAGCATCTTCCATCCAAAAACCCTAACAACTACCGTCCTGGTTGTACAGGTACAACAAAATCTAGCAATGAATGTTTTTAATCAAATCAAGGCATTTACATAACAGAGCATATTGCAATGCAACCCATGAATCCGACATTGATAAATATATGTTTTTCAAAACCACCACATTCAATATTTTGATTGTTGAATCATAATCAATATTCTATGAACTCAATAAGATTGGACACTTGCCTTGACAAATCCAATCTCCTTGGCATTGCTTCGGAAGCACTGCCTGCAACACATAAGCCCATACTTCCTGATTATTGCATGAGGGTTCCCACAGACTCGGCTGAAACAAACAACAATATTTATTAAAAAAACCAAAAATATGGAAAAAAAAAAATAAACGTAAAATTTAGACTAAAAAAGGAATCAAATCCACAGGTAAAACGAAGATTTCAATAACAGTAGATCCATCTACAAATCTATACTACACAAGGAAGCATCAAAATTCGTCAAGAACCCAAAGAAATAGAGAAAGAATTCCCCCCTTCAAAAGAAAAAAAAAAGGATTCAAAGGATCAAATCAACTCTGCCCAAATCACAAACCTAAAAAAAAAGGATTAAAAAAGAGAGTATTACCCGAAAACCCATATCCAGAGATGGAAAATCGAATTTCTAAAGAACGGATGAAAACATAAAGAAGGATATTTACTTTCCTCTCTTCCTACAGAGATAAATAAGAGCTGGGAGGCATGTATACCATGTGTGAGGTATGTCTTCTTGAAAACCAAAGAAACAAGAACCCTAACACTAGTCTCGTACAAAAACCCAAGTAAGAAGGTAAAAGGAGAAAAAGAAAAAAGACGTACAGAACGAGGCCGGCTTGTTCCTGGAGAAGGCGAAATTCAGAGCGTTCCTTCTTTTCCTGGATCTGCTTTCGGAGCTCCTCCAACTTCTTCTGCTCGGCGTCGTGCTTTAAAAAAAAAGGGAAACGGCAGGTAAAGATAATGGACGATGGTATGGTAAGTGGTCTTATATCTGCTTCAGATGGGGGGTGGGGGTCGCCCGAGATTTCGTGAAGGTTCTTAGGGTAACCTCGTCAAACACGACCACGAACGAAGAGGATCTTTGCGATCGAGGTCGCCGGAATGGGGGAAGATTAAAAACGGGGGTTTGAGCTTTCTCTGGGTTTCTCTTTTGTCTCTTGCATGCACGAACCCGTCCAAACTGAGACAGAGGGAGAGAGAGGACCGCTGATTTGGTTTGCTGACATGGGGGACAAAATGGAGAGAAAAAAAGGGAAAATCACTATATACACTATCTTTTAAAACGTTATTCCAAAATACACTACCTTCATAATTAAATACCAAGTTTACATTTATTTTATAAACAATATAACAGAATGTCTTATTGCATATATCAGAAGACAAAAAAATACCCCTTTTACTCCCAGTTTACAACTCACAAACCGGTCTAAACAATAAAACTGTTGAACCTTACTCCTTTTATTTTGGTTGTTCCAAACCCAAAAAAAAAATTCAATTAAAACCTTTCGTCTACCTTCTTTTATGGCTAAAAGATTAACAGAACATGGATTGGTGCTATTACTGCGATTGGTGCTTTTGCTGTGTTTGCTTCTTACCTGACATGCTGAATCACAAGTATAAAAACTGGTTTATGAATTTGTAAACCGGGGGTAAAAAGAGCAATTTTTGTCTCTTGACACATGCAGGAGGGCATTTCGTCATTTTTTTTATAAAACTAGTGTAAACTTGGTAATTAGTTGTGAAAGTAGTGCATTTTGGAATAAAGTTTTAAAAGACAGGGTGTATAGTAATTTTCCCGAGAAAAAATGGGGATCTGACCTGGCCCCCCCATTCCGCAAATTGTTTTGAAAAGTTGGTTTTTTAACATAATAAGAAATTTCATTGCCTGTTTTTGGCATTAGCGGGGAAAAGTTGCTCCATTCAATAATTTTTCCCTTATAATTTCACCTTACTCTACTTATTTATAGACGTAAGTAGAACGCATCTTGGAAAGGTTTTTTTTTTCTCTTCCTATTTTAATCTCATTCCTGTGTATAATTTAAAATTACTTTAAAAAGAGCTCAATTTGCTTTTGTTGCATTGCATTTGACAAAATGTAAACGGAATTAATGTTCTTAATTCATATGCTTATGATCATGCTAGTAACATTTTCTATTTTTTATTTTTTATGTTTAAGGTTCTATTGGTATTAGAAATAGTGATATGGAGGTTTAAAATAAAAATAAAAAAAAACAATTTATAGGCTTATGGATGTAACCAACTATTTCCCTTTTTAGTTCCCCGGCGCCAAATTTTTTCTTCTTTTGTGTTTTCATATAAAGGGAATTGTTTAGTAACTCAACACACATGATCTCTACAATATCTATGCTCTTACACTCTTATTGATAGGTGGATTAGAAGGAGCAACCATCCAAGCACAATTTTTTGAAAATAAAACTTAAATCTCCAAATACAAAACCTTCTTCTGAAAGTATTGGAATATACCAGTCTTTGAACCCTATAAATTATCCTTAAATGAAAATCTGGTAAACATGGGCAAAAGGAAATCTCTGCATTCTAGAACCTTCTGTTAAGAACGATACACGAGACACAATTGCTAAAATTCTGTGTGTTACTTTCATTGAAGATGTACAAGTATTTAAATACAATCAAAGGAGGAGAGATCGGCAATGGAAAGGATTATGTACAGTTATTAATAGTAACGCATTCTGTACAGTTATTAATAGTAACGTATAACGCATTCTGTACTAAAAGATCCTATAACGCATATCCCGTAATACTCCCCCTCAAGTTGGAGCATGAAGATCCGTAATGCCCAACTTGCAAACAAAGCTTTGAAAAGTTTCCCGACCAAGAGCTTTAGTGAAGAGATCGGCCAATTGATTTGAAGCAGAGACATGAGTAGGAAGAATAAGGCGGTCACGAAATTTGTCACGGACTAGATGGCAGTCAATTTCTATATGTTTCGTCCGCTCATGAAAAACTGGATTGCGGGTGATGTGAAGTGCAGCTTGATTATCACAAAGGAGAAGCATGGGTTGTGGATGAGAGACGGCCAAATCATGAAGAAGAAGTTTGAGCCAAATAAGTTCACAGGTGGTATTGGCCATGGCACGATATTCTGCTTCAGCGGAAGAGCGGGACACAACAGATTGTTTCTTTGTACGCCAAGAAACAGGACTGTCACCAAGCTTGATGAAGAAACCAGTAGTGGAGCGGCGAGTTATAGGACAACTCGCCCAATCAGAATCAGAGTAAGCCGAGACCTGGAAATTACATGTAGAAGAGAAAAATAAACCATGTCCAGGAGAAGTCTTGAGGTAGCGTAGAATACGCAAAGCTGCCTGGTAATGAGGCTGCCGAGGTTGTTGCATAAACTGGCTCAAAAGATTCACAGGGAAGACAATATCAGGCCGTGTCACAGTCAAGTATATAAGACGCCCAATAAGTCTCCTATAGATGCTTGGATTGGGGAGCAGTGCACCTTCATCATGAGTCAACTTCAAATTTTGCTCCATGGGAAATAGAGCAGGACGAGAACCTAATTGACCCGAATCAGAGAGGATGTCCAAAGTGTACTTTCTTTGGTTGATAAAAATTCCAGAAGGTGAGCGAGCAACCTCCAACCCAAGGAAATACTTGAGATCACCAAGATCCTTAATTTTGAACTTGGTAGCCAAGAATTGTTTTACTGAAGATAGAGCTTCAAGGTCATTACCTGTCATCAAAATGTCATCCACATACACAAGTATGGCAATAAAAGAGGGGCCTTGAGAGTGAGTAAACAAAGAATGATCTGCATGGGATTGAGTGAAACCGGCAGTCAAAAGCACTGAAGATAGCTTAGAATACCAGTTCCTTGATGCCTGCTTGAGACCATAGAGAGATTTGTGGAGATGGCAAAATAAGTTCTCCCCCTTGCGACAATATCCTGGTGGTGGATGCATATAAACATCCTCATCGAGGTCACCATGGAGAAAGGCATTATGAACATCCAATTGATGGAGATACCAGTGACGAGCAGCAGCAATGGCAAGAATGCAACGAACTGTAACTAATTTGGCCACCGGGGCAAAAGTGTCATGATAGTCGAGCCCTTCGACTTGAGTGTATCCCTTGGCAACTAAGCGAGCTTTATACCTTTCAATGGACCCATCAGCATTGAATTTGGTTTTGAAAACCCATTTGCAACCGATGGGTTTCTTACCTGGGGGAAGAGGTTGAAGACTCCATGTATGATTGGCTTCTAAAGCATTGAGTTCAGAAGTCATGGCATCACGCCAATGAGAATGACAAGCAGCTTCAGAGTAACTAGTAGGATCAGGATGAGTATGCAAAGCAGATAAAAAAGCAAAATGTTTGGGAGTGAAACGATGATAAGAAATATAATTAGCAAGAGAATGAACCGTACCTGTAGGATGCTGGGAAGTGGGAGATGATGTAATGGACTCAGGTGGTAATGTAGGACATACATAGTCACGAAGATGGGATGGTCTAATGATGGTCCTACGAGGTCTGGTAGGCGGTGGTGGATCACTAGAGAGAGAGGAATTAATAGATTCCAATGATGGTGATTGGACTGGGTTAGAAGAAGTGATGGGGACATCGAGGGTAGAATGAGGGATAACAGTGTTGTTTGGGGATGGAGATGAGTGATGTTGGAAAGGGAAAACATGCTCGACAAAGGTGACATCACGGGAGATGAATAATTTTTTTGTTGCTAAGTCAAAAACACGATAGGCTTTGTAGCCAAAAGGATAGCCAACAAAAACACAAGGAGAGGCACGGGGTTGGAATTTATCTCGATGAGAGCGTAAGGTTTGTGCATAGCATAAGCAACCAAAAATTCTCAAATGATCATAAGAAGGTGCTTGGTTAAAAAGACGCTCATAGGGAGTGGTATTACCAAGACTAGGTGATGGGGTGCGATTGATTAAGTAGGTGGCGGTAAGGATGCATTCACCCCAAAAAGAGACTGGTAGATGGGCTTGGAAACGCAAACAGCGTGCAACATTAAGAAGATGGCGGTGTTTACGTTCAGCAACCCCATTTTGTTGAGGGGTTTCAACACAAGTTTTTTCATGTAAGACACCATGATCATGAAAGAAAGCTTGGGTTTGATGGGATAAAAATTCTTGGCCATTGTCAGTTCGAATGTGATGAACTTTTGTGTGAAATTGAGTGTGAACCATGGCAAAGAAATTTTTAAGGTATTGTAAAGCATCAGATTTGTAACGCATCAAATATACCCAAGTAACACGAGAATAATCGTCAACAATAGTCAAGAAATAATGTGCTCCTGTGGTGGAGGGAGTGGGATATCCACCCCAAATGTCACAATAGATACGTTCAAAAACAAAGGTGCTTTTATTCAAAACTGAATCAAAAGGAAGTCGAGTATGTTTTCCCTTGGCACAAACATCGCAATGTGTGGAAGAATGAGAACTGGAAAAAAAACGAGGCAGGCAAGAAGGAGAGGGATGCCCAAACCGCTGGTGCCAAAGATCAGATTGTAAGGATCGATTCACTTGTAAGGCAGTTGAGGTAAAGGGCTTGAAGTAGTAAAGTCCATTACGCTCCTCACCCATTCCAATCAGCATCCTCGTGGCTAGGTCCTGGAAAACACAAAAAGTAGGAAAAAAGATAGCAATACAATTAAGTGATTTTGTGATTTTACTAACTGACATGAGATTAAATTGAAAATTTGGAACAAAAAGGACATTTTGCAGAGTTAATGTGGGAGACAAAGAGACAGAGCCCACATGAGATACAGGAGCAACATCACCTGTGGGTAGACGAACAGAACTAAGAGAACAAGAAGGAGAAGCCTTTGGAGATGAAGAATGGTTACACATATGGTCAGACGCACCACTGTCTATAACCCATTCAGTATTAGCAGAAAGAGCAGAAAGAGAAGAAGGTAAGGAACAAATACCAGCAAAATTAGCAGAAGGAGGTGTGAGAAGGCCCATCAATTGGTGATATTGCTCGCTGGTGAGACCAGGGATGGCACTGCTTGTTTCAAGAGCAAGTGAGGTACTAGACACCTGATGTGCAACCGGTTGTTTCTGTTGAAGAGATCGATTTTGATTCCAATGTGACGGAAACCCAATCAGCTTGTAGCAAGAAGTCTTGGAGTGACCAGATTTTCCACAATGATCACAAATGAAGCGGCTACGATTTTTGTTGCGAGAATCATTAGTGGGTGCCTTAGAGAAATGGTTGACAGACATGGCAGCAACATCTGGAGTTGGAAGAGGTAAATGAAGAAGTCGTTGAGTTTCTTCTTGGTGGATGATAGAATAAACCCGATTGACTGGGGGTAATGGATCCATAGCCAATATTTGACTCCTTATCTGATTGTATGAATCATTCAACCCCATGAGGAATTGAAAAACACGTTCAATGGCTTGGATATTTGTCAACTCTTTTAATCCTCCACATGAACAAGTAGGTGTTGACTGAAGGGCAGCTAGTTCCTCCCAACACTGTTTGATGGTGTTGTAATACTGAGCAATAGGCATGGTGTCTTGACGAAGTGTGGCAATATCACGTTTGAGACGAAAGATACGTGGATTGTTGCTTTGAGAAAACCGAGACTCCAGATCAGACCACACTTCTTGTGGTGTATTGCAATAGATAAGGCTTCCGGTGAGTGATTTATCGATGCTGTTAAGGAGCCAAGAGAGGACCATATCACTGCAACGTTCCCATAACTTCATAGCCGCATCGTCCGTAGTTGGTTTGTTGAGTGTGCCATCGACAAAACCAAGTTTGTTCTTAGCATTGAGCGCCATCTTCATTGCTCGACGCCATGTGGAGTAGTTATCACCGTTAAGAAGAGAGGAGACAAGGATAGAACTGGGATGATCTGCCGATTGAAGAAAATAGGGAGAAGAGACATCACTGATAGGCTGAATCGCAGCCATGAAAGAAAGAAGAAAAAAAACTTTGAAGGAACCGTTGACAAACAATGTCAAGGCTTTGATACCATGTTAAGAACGATACACGAGACACAATTGCTAAAATTCTGTGTGTTACTTTCATTGAAGATGTACAAGTATTTAAATACAATCAAAGGAGGAGAGATCGGCAATGGAAAGGATTATGTACAGTTATTAATAGTAACGCATTCTGTACAGTTATTAATAGTAACGTATAACGCATTCTGTACTAAAAGATCCTATAACGCATATCCCGTAATACCTTCTCCCAAAACCATTTCCTTATGAATCATTTTACAACACTCTAGTTGTCATCTCATTAACAATCCTCAGTCACTTTTAAGCCAGAAAAGAACAATATCCATCACAAATCCAAAATAAGTATCTTACCAGATAATGTCTATGCATAAACTTACTTTTAGATGAGAAAACAATTCTACAAGCAAAGAATCTGTTTACCAAAAAAAATAAAAAAATACAAGCAAAGAATCTGTTTTTACCAAACTAAACTGAAACTAATATATAAAAAAATAGAAAAGTATGGTGTGAATTTACTACTTCATCCTTCCACGTGAGAAACGATTACAAATCAGTCCTAAAAGACAATTGACTCGTCCGAGTCGACCAGTTTGCCAAGCCTATTAAGTCGGTGAGGATTTCTCCTTCCTCTCTCTCCGGTAAGTGGATCCAGTTCGGCTGTATGGGCTTTTTAACGCAAAAAACGATCTGAGGACACAGAAAACCTCACTGGGGCTATGATTTCGGCCGTCAAAATCGATCCGACTTTCGGATAGCTAGATATTCGCCTTTGTCCGTTCGTCACTGTGTCCATGGAGGAGGAGAAAGAGATCGAGTTGCTCTCTCGAGCCACTGTTAATCATCTATTCCTCGGTCAATTCGAGGCTTTCAGGGCGCTGTTACTCAGCCTGCGAAAACGAAAGCCAGAGCTTTCCCTGGCTATTCTTCGATCTGTTTTGGCTCGAGGCGGAAGGTTTGATGGCGTACTCTGGTCGAGTACATGCGATTCTCCGGCTTTGCTCGCGTGGTTGTCTCTTCTCGAGGTCCTCGAGTTCGAAGGCGCTTCTTCCATCTTAAAAATCGATCCGGATATGTTGCGTTTGAAGGTTGAATTCATTCTGTTGGTACAGATAGTCTTGTCTAGGGTTTCCCAGAGCGGTTGTAGACTGGTAGATTCGGAGAGTATTGAGAAAGCATATATTTCGACCGAGAAAATTTTGCCTCAATCCGAGGACTTAGCTGAAGGAGCCAATTCAGGGGATTCAATGGGTGATTTGACTGTTCCCATGGAGTTTCTAAACCGGATCTCAGATCTGGGTTTGCACAGGTTAAAGGGAGATATAGGTGATGATGATGTTGGGACCTCTATGGAAGCTATACCTTTTGAGGAGGATGAGTTTCAGTGCTTAAGGAAATTAATTATGGATCAGGCAGATATTTTTGATGCTTTGTGCTGGAATATTCAGAAGCAACTTCACAGGTCTGATCCATACGATTCGGGTCTGGCGATTACTGTATGCGCCGAAGAAAAAGCGAGGTTCGATGCATCGGAACAGGAACTGAAAGCTCTTACGTTGATGCAGAAGATTGTTCAGATAGCACATATAGATGCTTTAAAGGAAAAGGGGAAGAAGGATGATGAGGATGGCGCAGTTTCTCATCTTCGATTCCTTCATCAAGAATATGGGGTTGAGGATTCTGAGTATCGGTATGTTTGCTTGTTTTTCTTTTGTTTACCGGCTGAAATGCGTTTTTCAGTGCAAAACCCCTGAACAACTTCTTTAGATTTTATTTTGCGCCATCATGGGGTTTATGTAGTTCTTACTAGGTCATTGCCTTACTGATCAACATCCAAAATATATATTTAAACAGGTAGGAATGAAATCAATCTCAAATCTGAACCACATATAAGAAGGGTTCTAATGACAGAGTTACTTAAATACTGCCATCCAATTTGGTATCATTGTTGTGGATTTAAAAAATAAGTGATGTGGAGAGTAATTTATACTGAGTAATCCCAAGCCGGTGTAGTGGGATAAAGCAATTTACGATGCTGATCATTGATGAAGCCTGGATTTCTTAATGGAAACCCAAGCAAACCTTCTGCAAGTAAATAAAGAAATTCTCTTAGAAATCAAATTTATGTCGAAAGAGACCCCGAAAACTTCTTTCTGTCTGTAGAGACTAAAATGCTGCATGAGAAGACTTTTATTTTTGCCACCTTGTCAAGTTCATTGAACCCACATAATCTTCTTGTTGGTTGCAGACTTATTTCATTGAAATCAAGTGTCTGCTAATTGCATATACATTACACGACATGTAATTAGTTCATTATATATAACTCATTTCTTTGTAGCGTTCTGTACTGCATCACTTACATGGCATATTACTCCTTTTCCCCTGCATCATTTATTCATGCCCTATGTATTTTATTCACATAATTTTCCCTTGTCTTGGTTCCTCTCTGCTCCAATATGAGAAGGTTGCCAGTCTCTGCAATGTTTGTTCTAGATATGTGAAGAGACAAAATTCCATCAGATATCCTTAATTGGAGAAATCTTGATCCACTAAAAGTTACTCATTGAGGAATCTTCTGCATTGATCCTTTTTGTTATCTTTGTGCCTTAGCCTACTTAATTCTCAGCTTTTGTAGAGTATATTCAATTTGACGCTTGTAACCTAAATTTATTATTCTTTCTTTCACATTGTGGCCGAGAGCTTTTCTTAATTTATTTTTCTTATGATTTGTGAATTCCTTTAGTTATCAACACTTTTCCTGCTCTCTTTTCTGTCTTTGATATCGAGGCTTTCTGTTTGATCACTCTGTTTTTAACTGACGCTCTAAGGCATGGTTAACTGTAATATTCTAACAGTCGAAAATTTCGATTATGTCATTCAGGCCACTGATATGTAGTGGATGCTCTGGTTGATAGTTGCACTGTGGTCATTGATTTTATGTCCGCATATAGGGTGTTATCTTTTAATTTTTCTGTGATGGAATTTTATTTATGCATGTTAAGGTCCAGGCTTAATTCTGCACGGGATTCATGATAGGTCTGATAGTTTAGGCGCATGATTGGTCCTAAGACAACTTTTAGAACTGGCCTTTTGTCAGGAGTCAGGTCTAAGCTTTGGTACTTATAATCTGGGTCCAGTTCTACACATAAAATTTTATG